>JAWDJN010000033.1:902859-1528821 GCA_037788925.1 Mytilus galloprovincialis
TTAACCGACCCTCATTGTCAATTTCTAGAAATGTAAGTTAATATATGAGGCCGACTTAACTGTATCTGTTTTATCCTTTATCTCTAGTTCGATGGGATAGATGCGTTCAACATAGTCACCAGATTTTGAATTATTTAGTGAAAGGACATCATCTATATAGCGGATATTGCTAACTTCTTATCTTTCTTCCTAAGAAGTACCTGTATGAAGTCAGCCTCATAATAATAAAGAAACAAGTCGGCAAGAAGTAGGCACAATTGGTTCCCATTGGAATGCCGACAGTCTGTTGAAAAAAAAACACGTCCTCCGAACGTAACAAATATGTTGTCGATCAAGAAATCAAGCATCTTGATAATGTCAGTTTCAGAAAAAAAATTGTTTGAATCAGAGTGATCCTTTACAAAGTAGAATTTATCCCTCCCTAAGACAAGATACTTGTATCTACGTAAGGTGTACATGTATAATGGTAGCTTCCATCTGAACTCGAGCTCAATTTGATGATTCATTTGACAACATTTAGTTTTGTGGGGTTGGTCGAGTTCTAAGATACATAAGTTATTTGCATACTATAGTTTAAGTACAAGTTTTCTTTACCGACTTTGACTACCCATGAGCCTTAGGGTTTTTGGCACGGTCGGTAATTTTTGTAAGCAGTAAATGTCTGTCGAGACATGTACCATTTTGTTTAGGAAAATACATGTCTTTCATTTATTTTAGATATAGACTGTGAATGTATGTGGATTTTCAATTTAAATTCTGTTCCCATTTGGATACTTTTGTCAGTCCTGACTTCATTCGTTGGCTTCGGAGAATTTTCATAAAACTGTTGTTTCAGTCCCAATTATGAATGGGGATTAATATAATGAGAAAGAAACACAAAGACAACAAAACCCTTCAAAATACTAAGAGGGCAACATACAGTCTTCAACAACAAGCAGGCGTCTATACAATATGTCAAGATCTAATTCGATAAAAAGAGGTTAGTTCCCTTTGTAGATAAACCTCAATACTATGTATGTTATCTTTAGAATTGTTTTATATTTGCAATTTTGATGCCTCTTTTAGCTTACTATACAGCCGTAGATGGAATTTGCCTATTTTAAAGGCAGTACAATTGACTAAAGTTCAACGCCTTTTTTGGTCTCGGGTGTAGAGATGTCTCATTGGAATCGTACCTGATCTTCTTATTTAAATATAATGATAATAATCAGATGTTAGATTTGTATTGATTAAATACTCCTGACAATAAAGAATAAGATACCGTAACTAAAACAAATGATGAAATAATGTAGTACTGATTTATTCCACTAATTCTATTAATACACATATTACGTATTGCTAAAAGGTTTTTCAAAACAATGCATGCAATAATACGAATTCCTGAGATGAGCCTTGGATTCGTATAGTAAGACGATGCTATATAACAAACAAAAAAATTAGCGATGCAAAGCCCGAAAAATAACATTAATACCCTATTATCCAATAAAAAATCCAGAAAATGAACTGAATCCCGTGTGGACATAAAATGGTCTCTGTCCGTAGTTATCGTTCTTTTCCATCCACACACGATCCCCCTTCTTCAGATTGAGAATGACTGCATTCATAGCGTGATTCCAGTTTGCTTTCCGAGCATCAGGATATACGAGCATTTTATAAGTGTCGTTAACTTTCAGGAAGACTTCTAACGCAGACCCAGACTTAGTTAAAATTGAACACATAAAAACATAGGATCCAGAAAACGGAGCGGTGAAAACGGATGTCAAACGATTGAAAGCATTCCCTTCATTAGATCTGACTTCCATAAATTTTATTGTCGCCCCAGGATCAACATTGGATGAACTGTGTGCAACAGCCGAAAACGCAACAATTGGTCTTTTTACTGGAACAGAAAGGCGCTTTTCTAATGAAGATATGTCACTCAAAATTTTGTCCTGGTTCAATTTGATTTTAATTTGATTTTTATCATACAGATCCAGTCTTTTTTCTTGAGAAGCAAGTTTGTCGATAAGTGTTTTATATTTCAATTGAAGCCGGTCTTGATTCTTCGTGATACGTGCTATCTTTTTAGACGAAATAACAACTTCAAGGTTTTTAAGTACAGATTTAATGTCGTCGATTTTCGACTCATGCTTCTCCAGTTTTCTTTCTTGTTGTCGAAGTTTCTCTTCTAATCGAGCAGTTTTCATTTCACACATCTCTTTCTGTGAATTGACGACAAATTCTATGGTTTTGAACCAGTTAAAATCTTCACCCCTTTTCTTCACACCAGGGTTATCTGACAATAATCTGTCATCATTTCCTTTCTCAAATTTTTCAGAGAAATATAGCTGAACCACGCTTAAGAAAGTTAAAGCAATAATCCAATAATTATTAACCATTTCAAGATTTAAGGCGTCAATTATTTCGATTTCTATGTTAGTTTAACAGTGCTACCAAAACTTCAAAATTAATGTACATATGTTACAGGGTAATAGTAATAATAGACATTAATTGTATATTTGCATGTCGTCTACATATACACTATTCGTGCAGCGTCGGAAAATATAAAACATTTCTTACCCTGCACAATTATTTAATTTAATTTAATACTGAAATTTAACATTGAACTTAGTTGTATAAGTTTTTTCAAATCTTCTCGTTGAATTTGTATTTGAAGCGAAATTAAATGACTTTTAAACGTGTACCTAAATGAGGACATTATGTTTGATACATTAGATAGTGACATATATTTTGAAAAATCAAACATGAAAAAATATGAGAGTGAAACTTCAATATCTATCATGTACTTTTGAGGATGTTATTTACATCCTGACTATATCTATTATTTTTAACACATATGTATTCGTTAATGAATATCCTCCATTTTTTTTTAATTATTTACCCACATACTAAAATAAGGTCCAATATCTGAATGATTATCTCCTATATAAATGAAATATCTCTTTTTTCATTTACCATAATATCATAGTATAAATCAGATACACCTGATCGGACTACCACCCTCAGGTGTGTATCTAATCATTTACCCTCAGGTGTATATCTTATCATTAACCTTCAGGTGTGTATCTAATCATTTACCCTCATGTGTGTATCTAATCATTTACCCTCAGGTGTGTATCTAATCATTTACCCTCGGGTGTGTATCTAATTATTTACCCTCAGGTATATATCTAATCCTTTACCCTCATGTATGTATCTAATCATTTACTCTCAGGTGTGTATCTCATCATTTACCATCAGGTGTGTATCTCATCATTTACCATCAGGTGTGTATCTAATTATTTACCCTCAGGTATGTATCTAATCCTTTACCCTCATGTGTGTATCTAAGCATTTACCCACAGGGGTGTATTTAATCATTTACCCTCGGGTGTGTATCTTATCATTTACCCTCTGGTGTGTATCTAATCATTTACCCTCAGGTGTGTATCTTATCATTAACCCTGATGTGTGTATCTAATCATTTACCCTGATGAATGTATCTAATCATTTAACCTCTTGTGTGTATCTAATTATTTACCCTTATGTGTGTATCTAATCATTTACCCTCAGGTGTGTATCTAATTATTTACCCTTATGTGTGTATCTAATCATTTACCTTCAGGTGTGTATCTTATCATTTTCATATTCCTGACTTGGTACAGGCATAAAATGTCTTTAAAAAGAATAACACATATTTACATAATAATAATAAAATTGAGAAAGAAAATAGGGAATATGTCAAAGAGACAACATCCCAACAAAAGATCAGACAACATAAGCATCTCAAAAGGTTAATTTGGCTTAAACCTACTTAAACAAATGTGGTTCAGCTATATTTCTCTGAAAAACTTGAGAAAGGAAAATATGACAGGTTAATGACAGATAAGCATAGTGTGAGGAAAAAGGGGGGGAAGAGTTTAACTCGTTCAAAACCATAGAATTTGTTGTCAATTCACAGAAAGAGATGTGTGAAATGAAAACCGCTTGATTGGATATGGAGAACATGTCAAATAGACAACAACCCGACCAAATAGCAGACATCATTAAAATCCCGAAAGGTTAATTGGCTTATACCTACTTAAAAAAAGAGACAACGGAACATAACCTACAGTTACCAGCATTTAAAATCAATCAACTTTTTGTTATTCTTCCGTTACATGTATAATCAGTGAAAGGGTTACGGAAATTATAACTTAAAAAGTATTACAGGAAAGGAAACAAAGCTATATTAAAAAGCTAAAATAATCGTATATTTAACCACACTTTTCATTCTGACATATAAACGTAAATTAAAGTATGGCGAATAACACCGATTATGTCGATGTTCTTTATGATCAGAACTACTCCGATGTCGCTCTAAGCAGTACCATTCTGACAATTATCGGAGGTATCGTTGGTATCCTAGGAAACGGTTCAGTCATTATATGTTACTTCTTTCGTATTCAGGAAAGAGGAGAGCGTTATTTTATTCCGGTGTTAGCAGTTGTAGATTTAGTTGCTTGTATAACAAGTTCTATTTTCTACGTTATGGATAATACATTTTTCTTCAATTATCCCAATGATTTGATGTGTCGTATTCTAATATTTTTGCAGCTGCTTGTGCCAGCGATTTCCGCAAGTTTATTACTGATAATTAGTGTTCAAAGATATCTGTTAGTTTGCAAGCCTCACGGACCAAGGATGACATTACGTTGGAAGAGGATTGCCATTGGTGTTGCATGTTTGTTCACCCTTACTTACTCTGCACCGGTTCTTGCAATATCTGGAATTAAAACATCATATGAAACTTTTCAGAATTATACAGTACAGATTAAAGTCTGTAAATTTTCAACAGCAGAAACTTCAGCTATGACAACAGCGTTTCTTCTTCTGTTAACGATTATCAGTATTCTGATAACCATAAGTTTGTTCATACCTGTTTTGAAAAAGATACAACTCTCCTTTCTAGGGAAATTCAGACGAAAACGTCGGAATACGCTACCTGATGATGATTCGGTTCCAAAACATAATATAGAACTTAGAAGATACAAAAGAAAAACTCCTGAAATTCAGATCCAGAAAAAATCCAGCTCAAACCCAAGCATCAATACATCATCCTCTACTTTGATAAATGATCTGGATATAAATAAAACAGTAAATACTTTCACAACCGAGGACAATGAAAGAACAAGAAAGGAAAAGGCAACAAGAAAAATAACAATTATGCTTTTTGTCATCATTGCTGCTTATGTTTTATCATATTTTCCTTCTTTAATCACTTTAATCGTAGTATATGCTGATGGCGATCTCAATATCGGCTCTATATCCAGGGAGTCAGCATTTATTTTTATTTACTTTGCGCGTTTCGTCTTTCTTAACCACATTGTCAATCCCTTTATATACAGTTACTTCGATGAGAAGTTTAGAACAGAATTGAGAAAGTTATTAACACAGATAAATAAATGCTGGTTAGTACAAAATGATAAATAAAATAAAATGTGACAAAGTTAGTTAAATTATTCTATCTGAAACAAGGTAACTTATTCCGTGTTCACATTGACCTAAACTTTGTGTTGTTTTAGTGTAATTCATACGTAACCAAAAGACAAGTACGTTACCATTGATAAAACGCAATGGCCAAGTTCGAATGGAACTCGTGCTCTGACTAGAGTTCCATATGAACGGTAAAATGTTTTGAAGAGTAAGGTCTTTAGATTACCGGAAGTACAAGGCCCCTTCTCTGAATATGTTTACATTCAATTTTGATATTATTGACGTCATATCAACCGGGATATCAAGTCGATATCAAGGAACCCTGCCACAACCCAGGGCTCCTCGATTGTTAATGGCGGAAACACTATATCCAATCATAACAGGTGTTATATATGACCATGTCAATCCCACCATCTCTAGATATCCATTCGAACTTTGCCAATGTTTACGTAATAGTTATGCATCGAGGAATAGATGTGGCTGGATGAGAAACCCAATGCTGAAGTCTGTATTTGTTAAAATTGATTATCGAATGATAAAGAACGGATTGCATGTTTATTGACATTATTAAACAATGATTTGAAATATTTTGTTTAATGAAACTCCGCTAGTAACCTTACTTTAACTATCTTCGTTCAAACCTTGGCAAGTGAGTAGATTTAACAAATGTCAAAGTTGCATATTCCCGTTAAATCCATGTGCTAATATGGATCAGCATGTCCAGGTTGACTGTTTCGTGCGTTCTTATTACAAAAACAAAAAATACCATCATGCTCATTGTATGCAGTTGTCAATACGGTTGGTATAAGACGAACGAAATTTTGAGTCAAGCGTTATTTGGTAGAAGAGACTTGAGATAAGGCAATATTATAACCCAAAGAACACACCTGTATCAGTTTAATGAAAGTAATTAGTCTCATTTAGAATAGAGTCATATTACTGGGATGAAAAACAAATACCTTCAAATTCAAAAAAGATTTTATTTTTCTGAAACACAAAATGCATAATACTTTTATATATCTAGTGGATGCCATCCTTAAAACTTTTCCAACTTGACATGTAAGTCTGTACTCCGAAAATACAGTCATTGTTGTCCATTTGTTAGACTGATCCTAGTAGACTTGCTACAGGTCCCTTCCTAATTATGTTTTTTTGTTCAATTTTGCCCCTTTAACAATTTTACTGCTTTAACTAGGAGAATACCATTTTACTGACATCTGCAGGAGGAAGGGCAATCAGTAGACTGGCAGTTATCAGTAAACATATGAATAAGTAAGGAAAAAATAAAAGAAAGGGAGTTGTAGCAAGTCTAGGATGATCCTGAAACCAGGTGTTTAGATGTGAACAAATTTAATGTGAAACAAATCTACATTACATTAAGCTTATTGTAATGTTTATTTTTATTTTATTTGAGAAAAATATAATAACAACTCACTATCTTTGATATATACTGGTATTTGTTTCTGTTTGTCTGTCTGTGTGTGTGTTTCTTGTTAGTATTTCGCTTGTGAAAAATAGAAATATGTGTGAATACTGTAAGTTCAGAAATTATTGCGAGGTTTTTATTATTGCGAGAAATGCGACAGAATTGAAAACGCAAAAATATAAACTCGCATTTTCAAATATTGTAAATGAATTAAACATGATTTTTCTCAAAATCGTAAAAACTAAAAGCGAATTTAAGTCTAAAATGTCAAAATCGCAATAATATAGATGCACACAATAATTTCTGAATTTACGGTAGTTCTAATTGTATCGCAATGACTACTTGTTTGTATATTTACAATAACCCCATACATATGTTGAAGTTACAAAGGTAACATTATTAACAGTGCGTTAAATCATAAATCCTTGACATCACAAGAATGTATGAATAAAATCTAAAACACTGTAATTCTTTACAGGTTTCACCCACAATTTTCTACATAAAAAGAAGCCTGTACCAAGTTAGGAACATGACAGTTGTTGTCCTTTCATTTGATGTGTTTGAGCTTTAGATTTTGCCATTTGATAAGGGACTTTTCGTTTTTAATTTTCCTCGGAGTTCAGTATTTTTGTGATTTTACTTCTCTTTCCACCATTCAATAAAATTTACACACGAAACAATGGAGAAAATGAACTTCCTTGATACTACGAGTTGTATCCGGAATGGAATCATTATAGCGGATCCCCATATGAAGGAAACAAACAAACATCAATTTCTCCTCAAAGTTGCCGTCCTAAACACTGCTCCTGTGGTATACCTTTCAGCCAGGCATTGCGCATCAAGAGAATATACTCAACTGAAAATAAGCAAAGTGCTAAACCTAGATAACTACTTAAATATTTAGTTGTTCGAGTATACAATAAAAATAGCCCTGATACTGCTTTCGAAAGAGCAAAACAGAAATAGTCTCTAAGAAAGTCAGAAGAACAAGGATAATAATGAAGGAGTCAATAAGAAACCACTTGAACTCATCATCCTGATCTTAAAAATGTGTTATGTACTGTTCAAAAGCATTGAGAAATTATTTTCCTCACCATCATATATGGCCTTAAGAATACCTTGAAACATCCGTGACAAATAAGTGACAGCTGCATAAGCAAAGCAACATATTCCACCTCCTGTTAGCTACAAAAAACGTGACAGAAGGAATTGCATATGCTGTAAAGTTGCCATTACAAAGTTATAACATTTACTCAGATTCCAACTTGAACATGGAGAACTCAATTGATGTATTAACATGTAACACTTTGGCATTCAGTATGTGGGAAAAGGTTTGGAAAAAGTTAATAGTCGGATAAATAACCAATGATAATGTTACTTTCCAAATCATAGAAGCCAACAACGAGTGGGACACCACAACGAGAAGATGAAGACAAAATTTTGGGAACCACTAGCTCAACACTTAAGAACCTGATGGTCTTAATGAAAAAGACGAGAAAAGATTCAGAAAAGATAAATCATAATTTAGAACACATCATTGTCCTATCTATCCATTAATATTGGGCAATGGGCGTTGCAAACTCCAACCACCAATTTTGTAAATACTAATGAACATTATCCAAATTTTGAATTCTTTAGAAGGCAGCTAAATACATCTAAAATGAGCTGCAGAAGTATCTTATCTACATCCAATTTCCACTGGAAAGATGCAGGCTTGATGAAACTATTTTGACTAGCGATTATTTCAATCTAAACCTTCTGATATGTACATGCTAAATAGTGTTTCAAAATCAAATTGTTAGGCAATTTATAATTTCATATGTGTAATTGAAATAATCTTTCTACTGATTAATCCACACTAAAATATTTTCGTATATTATGTGTTGCTATTTATACAGGTTATATAATAGAATGAGGTATTCAGGAAATCTTAATGTTCCAATTTTACTTCTTGCTGTCGAAATTACTCTACTTATCGATCAATTTTTATTTCACACAACTCATTCTGTGAATTGTTAAAGTATTCATGAATTCCTTTTCCTATTGCTCACCTTACTAGGATTATATGACAATAACCTGTAATCTTTTCCATTCTCAAGGTTTTCGAAGAAATACAACTGAACCTCCTAATAAAATTAAAGCAATTATCGAACAATTTTTAGCTATTTCAAGGTTAAAGGCGTAATTTTTTTTCGATTGCTATGTTAGTTTAACGACAGTGTTCCCAACACTTCAAAATCAATGTACATATGTTACATGCGTTATAGTAATAATATACTTTAATAGTATATTTGCATGTAGTCTACATATACAAGATTCGTGCAGTGTCGGAAAATTTAAAATTGTATACCCTGCACTGAGACAAGTATACTAACGGGACTGGAAACTGATCGATCTTACTGCACTGATTGGTGTAAAGGTTTCCAGTCCCGTTAGTATAAGTCCCATCCCTGCACAATTATTAAATTAAATTTCATACTGCAATTAAACATTGAACTTAGACGTACAAGACTTTTTTCAAATCTAATTGTTGAAGTGAAATCGAATGACTTTTAAACGTGGACCTAAATGAGGGCATACAATTTAACTATATAAAAGACAGTAATTTGAACTTAACCAAACGGGTTACCAAGAGACTTAATTAATTATTACAAGTACATGATTGGTTTCACATGACGGTGGGGTTTAACTGATTCGTTTTTCATCTATAGTCCATCTATAGACCATGTAGACCGGTGTTTTGTAATAAACTCATCAATGACATGTCTACTTATTGTCATTGATCCGATTAAATCATTTAAACAATTTATGTGTATTCGCAAAGTAAGAGACACATCCGTTGATTTTCGTGTAAAGCGGTGTCTGGAAATTGTGGATATGAAAGTAAAACTATGACGACGATAGTTGCAAAATATGCTTAAGTCGTTATTCTGTAAGGTTTTGATATACTTTGTTTCTTTTCTTTTCATTCCAAATGGATTTGCTTTGTTGGGAGGGGGCACAAGGATAAGTGGCAAATGATATCTCGACCTTATTGATTTCTTTTATTTTTTTTATAGTCTTATAGATTTTGAAATATTATGTTTTCCAGATCATACTCAGTTCTTTAAATGTATATCCATTAGGTGAAACTGATAGTTGATAACAACTGAGCTTAATAATAAATATAGCAAGAATCATCCTTATCACACACATCTTCAAATAGACTGTCCTTATGCAAATTAAAACGTTATCAGTTGAAAAAATACATTGATAGTCTAATATGTGTAAAGCTTCATGTCCTTGTCTGTCAAACTGTTACCTCTACAGTAGAAACGTCGATTGCAGGATAAAGAACTGTAAACACAAGGTTACGTAGCAGCTAGTAAACAAAAGATTTATCAAGTTATTTTTTATCCAAACGGGAACTGACATTATACGGGTTTGCCGATATTTTTCTACTCATTTTACACATCTACTGTCCGTTATACTTCCGTTACATGTATAATCAGTCAAAGGATATGAAAATTCTAATTTAAAAAAGTATTAAAGTAAAGGAAACAAAGGATATATTCATAACAAATGTAATCGTTATCGTATATTAAACCACACTTTTCATTCTTTCATATATACGTAAATTAAAGTATGGCGAATAACACCAATTATGTGGAGGTTCTTTATGATAAAAACTACTCCGATGTCGCTCTAAGTAGTACAATTTTGACAATTATTGGAGGTATCGTTGGAGTCCTAGGAAATGGTTCAGTTATTATATGTTACTTCTTTCGTATCAAGGACAGAGGAGAGCGTTATTTTATTCCAGTGTTAGCAGTTGTAGATTTAGTTGCTTGTATAGCAGGCTCTATTTTTTACGTTATGGATAATACATTTTTTTTCAATTATCCTTATGATTTGATGTGTCGTCTTCTGATTTTTTTGCAGCTGCTTGTGCCAGCGATTTCCGCAAGTTTATTACTCATAATTAGTGTTCAAAGATATTTGTTAGTTTGCAAGCCTCACGGACCAAGGATGACTTTACGCTGGAAGAGGATTTCCATTGGTGTTACATGCTTGTTTACTTTGACTTACTCTGCACCGGTTCTTTCAATATCTGGAATTAAAACATCATATGAAACTTTTCAGAATTATACAGTACAAATTAAAGTCTGTAAGTTTTCAACAGCAGAAACTTCAGTCCAGAATACAGCGTACTTAGGTTTTCTTCTTATGTTATCGATTATCATTATTCTGATAACCATGAGTTTGTTCGTACCAGTTTTGAAGACGATAAAACTCTCCTTTTTTGGGAAATTCAGAAGTGGGTGTAAGGCAAGTGAACATCGAAATACACCACTTAATACTGATTCGGTGTCAGCAACAGATATTGAACTGGGAAAATACGAAGGAAAAAATCCTGAAATTCAGATCAAGAAAAAATCTAGCTCCATTTCGGGCATTCATAGATCATCTTCTTTGATGGATGATCTGGATAATAATAAACCAGTAAATACTTTCACAACCAAGGACAGTGAAAAAACAAGAATGGAAAAAGCAACAAGAAAAATAACAATTATGTTATTTGTCATCATTGCTGCTTATGTTTTATCTTATATTCCTTCTTTGATAACTTTGATTGTAATATATGCTGATGACGATCTTAATATCGGTACCGGTTCTATTTCAAGGGAATCCGCATTTGTTTTTATTTACTTTGCGCGTTTTGTGTTTCTAAACCACATTGTGAATCCTTTTATATACAGTTACTTCGATGAGAAGTTTAGAACAGAATTGAGAAAGTTATTTACACATACAACTCTATAGTAAAAAATACTATATAGTACAAAATGATAAATAAAATGTAAAGACGCAGTTAGATTGAAAAAAAATAGCCAATGTAATCAATCATAAACACGTTAACAAAATTTAAAGTTACTCAATTTCGCTGCTTAATTTGTTGGACGCATTTTGACTTATTTTGATATCATAACCAACTTTCTGTCAACGTTTACGTTAACTCTTTCTATGTTGCTTTAAGGGAATAATTTCAAACAATAAAAAATGAAGTTGGAGATATTTCTGTGAGAGGTATGTCGAGAACATTTTATTCGAGTATCCGAGTTTTGAATTTGTACTCAATGGTTCGATTTTTGGTGCGAATACTCGTCAGGAATGTTGTTGATTACTTTAAAAAGTAATTTAT
Organism: Mytilus galloprovincialis; assembly: GCA_037788925.1. Lineage (NCBI taxonomy): Eukaryota > Metazoa > Mollusca > Bivalvia > Mytilida > Mytilidae > Mytilus > Mytilus galloprovincialis. Next base: position 914,919 of record JAWDJN010000033.1, read on the forward strand.
AAAATTACAATTAATTTGCTAATCTCATGAAATAAATAACATTACATTTACTCCTAAAAAGTGACCGACGACCTTTAATAGATTACTTTCTGTAAATCAATCATGATTACATTAGATTACAGTGTTTACTATGATGTAAAGGGTTTTTAACATAAAAAAAAAACAAAAAAAACCCACTAATTTTTGTGAAAAATTATGAAGAATGGGCAGAGTAAATGTCCTTGCACGCAATTGATCAGCTTCCACACTTTTGTATACCTTTACAAATAGTAATACATTATTTGTTTAAAGGGAAAGATAGTTGTGAACATCAAATATGCCACGGAAGAATAATAATTTGTACAAGTTATTTTCTTTTTCTCAAAAAAATTGTACAAATAATTTTTTCGATTTATTGATGATATTGATTTCTAAATAACTATTTATTGACGATATTGAATTTAAATGGACAGAGTTATTATCTTTTTCTCATAAAATTGTACCAGTTATTTTTCGATTCATTTATGATATTTTATTGATTTTAAATGGACAGAATCACAAGACTATCTGAATGAATTTCTAAAACAATGTAACCCTTTCTACTTAAAAAAATGCCTCTGCTAAGTCAGGAATATGACAGTTGTTGTCCATTCGTTTGATGTGTTTGTGCTTTTGATTTTGCCATTTGGGACTTTCCAGTTTAAATTTCCCTCGGAATTCAGTATTTTTTGTGATTTCACAAGAAGTTAGCAATATCCTTTAACTCTTCTTTCCTCTATATAGATGATGTTCTTTCACTAAATAATTCAAAATTTGGTGACTATATGGAACGCATCATTCCCATCAAACTAGAGATAAATGATACTACAGATACAGTTAAGTCGGCCTCATATATTGACTTACATCTAGAAATTGACAATGAGGGTTGGTTGAAAACAAAACTTTACGACAAAAGAGATGGTGAACTTTCCATTTCTAAGTAGCAACATTCCAGCAGCACCTACATACGGGGTATATATCTCCCAATTGATACGATATTCTCGTGCTTGCATTTCCTATCATGATTTTTTTTATAGAGGGTTGCTGCTCACAAGGAAGCTATTAAACCAAGAGTTCCAAATGGTGAAGTTGAAATCATCCCTTCGTTAATTTTACGGACGCCATCACGAGTTGTTTGACCGTTATGGAATAAGCGTTTCACAAATAATATCGGAAATGTTCCTTACGTCGTAATTACAATCCCCTTCCCTTTCATGAATGTGGCCTACCGAATTAGACTATTTACTGGATTTGTTATCACATAAGCAACACGACGGGTGCCACATGTGGAGCAGGATCTGCTTACCCTTCCGGAGCACCTGAGATCACCCCTAGTTTTTGGTGGGGTTCGTGTTGTTTATTCTTCAGTTTTCTATATTGTGTCATGTGTACTATTGTTTGTCTGTTTGTCTTTTTCATTTTTAGCCATGGCGTTTTCAGTTTATTTTAGATTTATGAGTTTGACTGTCCCTTTGGTATCTGTCGTCCCTCTTTGATACTACGAGTTGCATCCAGAATGGAACCATTATAGCTAATCCCCATACGAAGGAATCGGAAAAAAACATCAATTTATCTCTCCTAAAATTTGCCATCATAAACACTGCTTCTATGGTATCCCTTTCAGCCAGGCATGGCAAAACTAAAGAATAATTATGCTCTACTGAAAATAAACAAAATGCTATACCTAGATAACTACTTAAACATTTAGTTGTTCGAGGATACAATAAAAACAGCCCTGAAACAGCTTTCAAAAGAACAAACGGAACTTGTCGACAAGTACAAAGTTAAAAGGAGTCAATAGAACACCTCTTGTACTTACCATCCTGATCTTACAAATGTTTCATCCATTTATCAAAAGTATTGGACATGTATAATAGCTGACCCCCATTTTGAAATAAAAGTATGTTCCTCCCCTCCAGTTATGACCTTAAAAAAACTTAAAAATCAATAAGTGACAGCTGCATAAACAAGCAACCTCTCGGTTGCTACCAATAATGTGACAAAATGAATTGCTTATGTTGTAAAGCTACCATCACAAAAGCGGGCGAAAGATACTAGAAGGACATTCAAACTCATAGATCGAAATAAAACTGACAACACCATGGCCACAAATGAAACATACAAACAGACAAACAACAATACACAAGACACAACATAGAAAACTTAATACTAAAACTGGGGGTAACCTCAGGTGCTTTCCTCTTTCATCAACTTCTTAAAAAACATGGATATACCATTTACTCAGATTCCAACTTAAGATGAAGAACTCAATTGAGATACTTATATTTAACACTTGTATGTAGGAGAAACAATGGAAAATTTTAATAGCCAGCTAGTAAATAACCATCGTTCATGGTGCAAAACCAACAAAAACTGTTCTCTCACAAGTTATCATCGCTCAAAGAAACAATTGATAATGCTACTTTCCAAATCAAAGAAGTCAACGCCGAGTGGGACACAACGGCGAAAATGAAAAGAGAAGACTTTTGGATCCACCAGCTCCACACTTCAGAACCTGATGATCTTAATAAAAAAGACGAGAAAAGATTCAGGAAAGATAAAGACTAATGTACACATCAGCTTCCTATTTATCCTGTAATGTTGGCAAATGGACGTTGCAAACTCCAACCAACTATGTTGTGAAGGTCATCCAAATTTTGAATTCTTTACAAGGCAACTCAACTCATTTACAATGACTTTCTTATCTACATCCGATTTCAACTGGAAAGATGCATGTTTGATGAAGCTAGTTTGTGTAACGAAAAATTGCGTGTTTTTTTTTTTTATCGCATTGTAAACTATATAGTGTGTTAGGATTCATTTGTGCAATATAATTAATCTTTGTACTGACAAATCCACATTCAAATGGATTCGTATGTTATGTGTTGCTTTTTATACAGGTTAAATAATAGAATGAGGTTTTAAGGAAATATCCTGAAAACAACGTATATTAAATATAAAGTAAATTTTTGGCAGCTGCCCACTGAAAAAATGAGATCAATAAAATAACGGAACATACACCTACTAATACCAACATACACAAAAAAATGTACTAGATTTTCGACTACTTTTACAAATCTTCTATTCGTTACATCCGCCAATCTGTAATAAATGAAATCATTCGGAAGTTGTAATAAAAAAAATATTTTAAGAAAGGATACAAAGTTATGTAAAACAAATACACAATCGTATATTTCACCATATTTTTTATTTGACACAAACGTGATTAAGGTATGACGAATAACACTGATTATCTTCAGATTCTTTGGGAACTGAAATACTCTGACGTCGCTGTAAGCAGTACCATTCTGACAATTATCGGAGGTATTGTTGGAATTCTAGGGAATTGTTCAGTTATAATATGTTACTTCTTTCGGATTCAGGAACGAGGACAGCGTTATTTTATTCCAGTGTTGGCAGTCGTAGATTTAGTTGCGTGTATAACAAGTTCTGTGTTCTACATTATGGATAATAAGTTTTTATTGAATTATCCCTATGATCTGATGTGTCGTGTTCTGATTTTTTTGCAGCTGCTTGTGCCAGGAATATCGGCTAGTCTACTAGTCATTATTGGTGTTCAAAGATATCTGTTAGTTTGCAAACCTCACGGACCAAGGATGACATCACGCTGGAAAAGGATTGCCATTGTTGTCGTATGCTTGTTTTCTTTGGCATTATCTGCACCATTTCTTGCAATATCAGGAATTAAAACATCATCCAAAACGTTTCAAAATCATACACTACAGATAACAGTCTGTAAATTTTTCACAGCAGAAATTACAGCAAATATAAGAGCGTACATCAGCTGTCTTCTACTGCTAATTATTATCAGTATTTTGATAACCATAACTTTGTTCATATTAGTGTTGAAAAGGATAAAACTCTCTTTTCTTGGGAAATTCAGAAGTTGGCGTAAGACATTCAAACATCGAAATACACCTAGTAATACTGATTCAACAAAAGATATAGAGCTCTACAATTGTAAAGGAAAACTTCACGGAATTCAGATCCAGAAAATATCTAGCTCAAATCCAAGCATTGACGTTTCCTCTTCTTTGAGTGTTGATCTTGATATTAATAAATCAGTAAATACTTTAAAGAAAGAGGACGGCGAAAGAACAAGGAAGGAAAAAGCAACAAGAAGAATAACGATTATGTTTTTTGTCATTATTGTTGCTTATGTTTTATCTTATATTCCTACTTGTATCATTTTTATTGTAGTATATACTCTCCCTGATTTCAATTACATTTCTTTGTCAAGAGAGGCAGCATTTCTAATTATCTATCTTTCTCGTTTTGTGTTTCTAAACCATATTGTTAATCCCTTTATATACAGTTACTTCGATCAGAATTTTAGAACTGAATTGAGAAAGTTATTTGCATGTGTAAATAAATAAGAGGGATATAAAATAATAGTCTGTGTGAAGATACAGTTGGCTTAGGCAAATAATCAGTTTCTGCATATCATTTGTCATGTAGAAAGATATAGATTGATATTTGGTATACAGTGTTGCCATTACAAGTTCAAGATTAAATCTAAATTTTGTTTAGTTTGTAGGGTTATTTCGAAAGTTTATTGGACTTAGACAATTCAGGCAAATAATCAGTTTTCCACACTTATTTTGATATTAATTGTATAGTTTGACACCGTGACAAGTTATAGATCAAAGTTAATTGCTCCATTACAATGAATTACAATGAATTTTTAGTTGGTAGGGTAATTGACTTGCAAAACTCTCAGAATGCTACTTTTAGTTGTTTTGTCGCTGCAAAATACTCTTTTATTGCGAGTTATAGGGTAATATATTGTGTATATTAGATGCTTTCAAAGTGTACATATCCGTCAGACATGGTTCACTTGACCTCAATCTTATTTCATGGATCAGTTATCAATGTTCAGTTTTCGTGACCAAACCCGAACATCAGATACTATTAGCAACATATTCACTATATTTGTTGTGCGGAATGACTCAAATAGTAATTGTTCATACTCACCTGTCAGTTTCACCCGAACTTGACCTCATTTTCATGTTTTATATGTCAGTGTAAATGATTTTGGTCTTGTCAGTTTCTCATATACTGCATATAAGCAAATACAATGCTGTATTTGGTGTATGGAATGAATCATCATATTTAAGGAGGTTCGAGGGTATAAAAATTTCAGAAAAAAATCAAACATTTGTTTTCCATTACAAATTCTATTTATTTCCTTTTGTAGTTGTTACTTTATCATATGGTACATAAATCATTCAAAACAATCAATTCGTGTTGGCCCCAGATGACTTTCAAAATGTATACATCATTGAAAAAGTTCCAAATTATCTCCCTTTGGTGGAAAAATGCCATTTTTTTGCTCTAAAATTGAAATATCTTTTTCAACTCATCGGTTACCTAACTTTTTTAATATAATTTCCATATAAGCTGTACTAAAACTAAATTATTGTAAAATTTTAGCGATTTCTGTAATAATTTTTTTTTTTTATTACCTTTACAAAAATGTATGCTTCTTTCGAAGGCAGATTGTGAGGGCAAATGAACGGTGACCCCACTTTTTTATTTTATTTTTCTATTAACTATAAGATAAAGTTCATTTATAGAAAAATATAGAGAAATCCTATATAAATGATTTAGACCCGCGAACCCCCTTAAGTAAGATCAAGACAAGATCGATAAATTTATTCAATATAAATATTAATAGATGAAAGAGCAGCCTTTCTATCTGTATAAGTTAACTCAGAGAAAATATTTATCTTTATAAGTTAACTCAGCGAAAAAATTACAGGTACATTAAAACATGAGACTCTTAAACAACTTATTGATATTGAAATTAGAAAGCTGTATGATATTCAAACCAATCCTTTAAACTGTTTTTCATCAAAATTAATTAAAAAAAATTCTGAAATAAACAATTTTTATTAACTCATTGTATTACACAAATATTCTAGTAGTTATCAATTTTTTGTTCACAAACTTTTTGCCTTCATACATAAAATTGAACATTGTTTCTAACTTAATTTGTGACTTTTCTCAAAACTTACTGTGTTTTCTATTTCCTGACAAATTTGTGACTTTCTTGCAGTTACCTTCATATAATCAATTTTGTTTATATATAACACATCCTCTCTATATTGATCACGATGTGGGTGTTGTTTCTTGCATATTGTGGATTAATATTATTTGTTAATCAATTAGTTAAAACGTAATATATGATTTTCATTTGCTATAAAACCAGGTTCATCCACCATTTTCTACATTTGAAAATGCCTGTACCAAGTCAGAAGTATAACAGTTGTTGTCCATTCGTTTGATGTGTTTTGTCATTTCATTTTGCCATGAGATAAGGGACTTTCCGATTGAATTTTCTTCGGAGTTCAGTATTTTTGTGATTTTACTTTTTGTTGGTACACTTATTAGTTATTGGAACTGGAAATTGACTTTTGGATTCCAATTTTTATAGATAATGGCTTTACTCTATGAAAGCTTTTCTTTAAAGGGGCACTTGCTACAAGATATAAAAAAATCTAAAGTATGATTGTTTTGGTTCAATAATCAATGAAAGTGAAATAGTGAAATACAAATTCGCTTTTAGCAGCCAGTTTGTTTAAATTTTGTCGAACTAATATAAGAAACATTGCTGATGAATTATTCACTTGCAAGTGAATAATTTGACCTATGAATCCGTATACATATGAACGTCAATTTAACCCCTGAACTAGAGATGAACAACGGATGAATTGTGCGTGCTATGTTAGTTAAAGGAAAAGAATGTCAGCATTGAAAGTCGAATAAAGGTAAATCATTTGATTTACTGATACGAACCACAAAAAAATCTTTGTTATTTAGGTAAAAACGATGATTAACATATATTTTCTATCTATAACATGAAATTATACAGACATAATTAAGCGAGTTTGCTTTCTTTTTTATATCTCTAATAATGTTTATATAACTATCGAACGTCTTCGGAGGTCAACTCGATAGTGAAATGGCGTCAAGACTAAAATACACACGTAACAAGGCTACATATTATCGAGCCCATGCCCTTTATGTTTAGTTCAGACTTTTTTATAATTTGAATAAATGTTTAACATGGTTATAAATCAAATATGAGAATTTGAGTCAAATAGATGAACATGAATTTGACAGCTAGTTCCCATCTAATAGTATTTAAAGAAATGGTTTTATATTTGGTAGATTAATTTTACTCAAATAATTCTTTGCTAAATTATCAGTTCTTATTCATTTGTGTTATATACAAAAGACTAAAAAATACAACACGCCTTGAAAATTTAAAACGGAACGTCCCTTATCAAATGGCAAAATCGAAAGCTCAAACACATCAAACGAATGAAAAACAACTGTCATATTCCCGACTTGGTACACACATTTCCTTATGTAGAAAATAGTGAATTAAACCTGGTTATATAGCTAGCTTAACTTTTAACTTATGCAACAGTCGTATACAATTCCTATATATATGTGTGTATAAAAAATGTAAACAATAGTACAGCGGTCAATATTGTGTTATAATCTTAATTACAATAAAAATAAACCAAATATGTCAACAAAGAAAAACAAAATGGCAAATAGACAAAACCCAAAAGCAGACATGAAAGAAAAAAAACAAAAATGACTATTGCACAGTTACACATGTTTTGGTCTTTCACCAATTTACCCCAATGAGTCAGAGATGGCAAATTAGAGTTGAACCTTCAGTGGGTCTCGAACTGCTTTCAATCTAATTCTTCAATTTCGTTCATTGAATAAAAACATTATATAGGTCACTGGAATATAAGTTTTTTAAATTTTTAGATGTTCATATTTCTGAAAATGAAGATAAAAAATGTTGTGTAATAAAACATGAATGTACTTATTACAAAATAAAATAATACAAAATATGCTGATATCTTATTATACTTAAAGGCTATCTTCAGTACTTATAGTTAACAAGATCAGTATTTAACGCAGACTGATATATAACTTAAATTTCGTTACTGTTTTCAAAATGAACATTGTAAGGCCAATTTCAAGTAACAACAACAACAAAAAACCATGTCAATTGGGCTTGCTTTGATACGATATATCAAAGACCCAACAAAACAATATCTGATACATGCATTTAATAGCAGTTTTTGATATTTGAATAATATTTTGGCTCTCAATAAAAACGACTTCAGTATGTACACTAAAGTGATTTATACTGATTTCCTGACTTTACATAAAGCTAAAACTTATATTGAAGTTTGAACACTTCCCTTTCCTTTATCTCTAATGGAAAGCTTTATACGAACATTTACAATAAAAGAAATGATTTTTCATATCCTATTGTTAATCATTCATTTCAGGCGGTGACATTCCCTTGTCATCATCTTATATCAACTAATTACTAAATGCTATCATCGACACAAGGACATCATTCGTATATATGAATCAACATCCAGACATTTTTATACGTTCAGGTATCTCTGCTCTTAAATAGTAATATGCTATACAAAGCACATAAATGTCTTCATTCAGCACAAAATCTTTCCAAACCTTTAAACAGACTTATTCAGAAGGGATATAGTTACGATACTTATGTTAAATTATGAAAGATGGCATATTTTGGAATTAATATTGACTTACTCGTAGGGATTTCATCGGAAATAAAAACATTTATTCTAAAACCAGTTGTTGGCATGCTATATGTTATATTCTTCTCATATACATTGTATTTTATGATGATATGATACTAAAACCCTAACGGTAGGGAGTGTGCTTAATTTTATATTTTAATATAAAACATAATATTTCAATCAGTTTAATTGAGGTCTGTAGCTGGCATGTTAGTATCTGGTAGTAGTCTTTTGTTTATATATTCTAACATCGGTCTTGGACTTTTTTTATGCTAAGTTTTACTGTGTGTAATGACATGTTTTTTATATTATACATTAGGGAAAAGTATAAGGGGATGGTTGCTATATCACAAAATGTACCCGCTGCGATGTTGCGCCACTCCAAAGTTAGGAGCCTCTGGTCCTTGTTAGTCCTGTGTGTGTGTGTTTTATTTTAATGTTTCTGTGTTAAGTATTACATCCATTTTCTTTGGACTAGTACACATTTCTGTTTAAAATTCAGTTGAAGCGCAGCGCGGATGTGAGATTTTCTCACTATGTTGAAGACCCATAGGTGGCCTCTGTCAGTTTTCTGCTCTTTGGTCTTTTTGAAATATTACCAATTTCCATTCTTAACTTTATTTATCTACTTTATTGTCTGAAGATTTTCAACAAACAGCTGATGCTGCCTTTGCCAACACTCTGAAGCAGCGAATATATTTTGATCCAGCTTTTCATATTTTGATTCTTTGTTTTAACTAATTAATCTGTTGGTAGCTGGAATGAGCAGACTTAATTGTGTTTTTGTACTGTCATGACATACGCATTGTCTGTAAATTCACAAGGGGGCGTTTGTGCACACATAAGAATAGCCAAAATTGCCTTCCCTATTCGAAAATTGACCAGAGTAGTTGACTAGAGTATAGTAATATAACCATCCCTTGATTTTCATTCGACCGACAGTGAAACCCTCGCCAAAACGAGGCTATGTTTGGCTGTGAGGGAGGAAAAAAATCACAGCTAGGTCCTACAAAATGGGGAACTAATAACGATGCCTCGGGTTGAGGGAGTACTACACTCTTTTCATGATAGGAACCTTACACCAACTCTTTGGAAAGTTTGGCTAGTTCAAAGGATTATTTTTGTTTATCCCTATCAAACATACCCTTAGTATCAAGTGGCATTCCAATATTCAAGCCTACCATTCCGGTAAACTTCCTTTCGCTGATCATAGCTATTATTTCTATTGTTCATGTATTGTCTTCCTGAACAAGCTATTTGTCACTCGACGTAAAGCAAACAAGCAATATTTTTTTTCATAATAAAAAAAAAGTCAATGAATAAAATGAGAAGACATTTTTGACGAAGGACGATTTTACAATTCCATTTTTTTATTTTCATAATGTTTGTTCCAAATCAGATTATAGGCTATATTACAAAGTGAGTTTTCATGGATATTATCTACAGAAAAACACATATTTACATAAACATCCAAAGGATTATCTTTGGCCTGACATTTGCTAGGAGAATGCATAATAACGGAACATACACTTACTGATCCCAAGTGAAAAAAAACCCAAACAACATGCATAGATAATCTAACAGATATCCAATCTGTAACATCCTCCGATGTATAATCAGGGGAAGAATCACGGAAAACGGAACTTAAAAAATGTTCTAGGAAGGGAAGCAATGTAATATATAAAACAGTCAAAATTGTATATTTCCCTATACTTTTATTTTGACCAAAGACGAAAATATCAGTATGGCGAATACCACTGATTATCTTCAGGTTCTTTGGAAAGTGAAATACTCCGATCTCGCTCTAAGCAGTACTATTCTCATAATCATTGGAGGTCTTGTAGGAATCCTAGGGAATTGTTCAGTTATAATATGTTACTTTCGAATTGGGAAATGTGGAGAGCGTTATTTCATTCCGGTGTTGGCAGCCGTTGACTTAGTTGCTTGTATAACAAGTTCTATTTTCTACGTTATGGATAATACATTTTTCTTCAATTATCCCTATGATTCGATGTGTCGTATTCTGACATTTTTACAGCTGCTTGTGCCAGGGACTTCGGCTAGTTTATTAATCATAATTAGTGTTCAGAGATATCTGTTAGTTTGCAAGCCTCTCGGATCAAATATGACATTACGTTGGAAAAGGATTGCCATTGGTGTAGCATGTTTGTTCACTTTTACTTACTCCGCGCCAGTTCTTGCGATATCTGGAATTAAAACATCAAATGAAACATATCAGAATCATACAATTCAAATTACAGTCTGTAAATTTTCTACAGCAGAAACTTCAGTTCAGAATACAGTGTACTTTGGTTTTCTTCTTTTGTTAACGATTGTCAGTATTTTGGTAACCATTAGTTTGTTCATACCAGTTTTGAAGAAGATAAAACTCACCTTTCTTGGGAAATTTAGAAGTGGGCGTAAGGCAAGTAAACATCGAAATGCACCACATGCTACTGATTCAGTTTTAACAAAAGACAAAGAGCAGAAATACGAAGGAAAAACTACTGAACTTCAGATCCAGGACAAATCTAGTTCCAATCAAAGTATAAATACATCTTCTACTATGAAAGGTGATATGTATATCAATAAACCAGTAAATACGTTCACAACCGAGGACAGTGAACGAACAAGAAAGGAAAAGGCAACAAGAAAAATAACAGTAATGTTTTTTGTCATCATTGTTGCTTATGTTTCATCTTATATTCCTTCGTTAATTATTTTAATTCTAGTATATGCTGTTGATGATCTCCAAAATTTTATTTCTGTATCCAAAGATGCAGCGTTTGTTAGTACTTATCTTGCGCGTTTTGTGTTTCTTAACCATATTGTCAATCCCTTTATATACAGTTACTTCGATCCGTTGTTCAGAACAGAATTGAGAAAGTTACTTACGCAGGCAAATAAATACTGGATGGTACAGAATGATAAATAAAAAGTTAAGCCATAGTTGGATTGAGAAAATGAGCAAATATATTTAATATAAAACACGTTAACTGGATTTCAAAAGACTCAATTTAACTGCCTATTTTTGATTGGTTATAATACAATAACCTTACTGTCAGTGTTAAAAGTAAGCTTTGTTTATTTGGCTATAAAAGGAGCCTTACACACAATAAAAACTTAGTTTGAGATATTGGCTAAAGAGATGAAACTAAAACGTTTTATTCGATTATCCATATATGCAATTTGCAATCAAGTGTCCGGTCTTCAGAGCGAATACTCGTAAGGAATGTTTATTAAAAGCAAATGATCAAATTACGATTACTTTCCTAATTTATTGTAGCCAATAACATAACAATTACTTCTTAATTCAAATGTAATCTTTTTCATCTGATAGATTTTTACAAAAGTAATCATTATTCCATCGATGGCAATGTATATTGTGGTAGGTGAGGTTTTCTTAAACATAAGCAAAGGTGAAGAAACATTTTTTGGTGAAAAATTATGTCTAGAATATCTTTAATATATGAATACATTATATGTTATTAAGAACTTAGATTAGAAGCATTGTAATACCTGTATTGTTTGATTCAAATGAATTGAGTGACTATTTAATGATCCAATAGCTTTCTATTCTGTATTCACCATGTACATGATTGTATGAAAAAAAAATTATAAATGATTGGATATTGAAAAAACATATATAGTCCGTTTCTGTGTGTGTTACATTTTAATGTTGTGTCGTTGTTCTCCTCTTATATTTAATGCGTTTCCCTCAGTTTTAGTTTGTTACCCAGATTTTGTTTTTTGTCCTTAGATTTACGAGTTTTGAACAGCGGTATACTACTGTTGCCTTTATATATATAAGGGTATCATTTTGGGAACTCTGTTCAAAGTAGTTTTTCTAGTATCCATGTTAATGATATTATTTTCAATTGTGATAGAAGTAAGTAAGTGTCTTTTCTGAATTGCATTTATGTCTATGTCCATCTAATAATCATACATGAACAAGTGTTTCTCGCAAACGTTTATCAAAATGTCTAAAAATATATAACAAATATAGCGAAAACGTGTTATTTCGAGACTCGTTAGCAGAATTTATTGTATGATTAGACACGACATATGAATATACGGTATACAGACTAACACCACTACGTAGGATCGTAGCCGTCAGGAGCAAAAAAGGAGGACAAAAATATGTAATTGAATAGTTAATTAGCAAAAAATTTTAAAAATGAACATGGGAGGAAAGAGGATACTGACTAACTTCTATTCTTTTGTCCTTTTTTACAATTTCAAATGTGACGTCACTTTGGGTTGAGGCCTTGACTAATTCGGGTGTTTCTATTTTTTGTGTTGGATTTTGTCGGTTTATGTAATGTATCCGGTTGCTTTCTGTAAATAGTTAATACTTCAGTTTTATCATGTATATCATTTTATAAAATTTACTGTTTGCAAAAGTATAATTTTTTATAAACAATAGGGATGTTCCGGTCCCAAACAGAAAACCTTGGTCGTTTTTGGCACAACTTTTTTTAACTTTTGGTCCTCGATGCTGTTCAACTTTGTCCTTGTTTTGGCTTTCAAACTTTTGTACCTGGGCGTCACTCGTAGGTCTTGTTTGGACGAAACGCACTTTTTGCGTGTTAAATTTTAAACCTGGTGCCTTTTGTTAGCTATCATTCGTGTGTTTCTTTGTCAAATATGATCTCCTATTTATTTTTATTGTAGTCCTGTTATGTTGTGTTGTCATTTTAATGTTATATTTGACATGGACATTAAAGCGGGAGATTTGGCATGCCACAAAACCAGGTTCAACCCACCATTTTTTTCTTCAAAAATGTCCTGTACAAGTCAGGAATATGGTCATTGTTATATAATAGATCGTTTCTGTGTGTGTTACATTTTAACGTTGTGTTTTCTTTTGTGTCGTTTGTTTCCTCTTATATTTGAGTGTGAATTCACATTATTATAAGACGTGTCACGGTACTTTTCTATCCCAAATTCATGTATTTAGTTTTCATGTTATATTTGTTATTCTCATCGGATTTTGTCTAATGCTTAGTTCGTTTCTGTGTGTGCTACATTTTAATGTTGTGTCGTCATTATCCTCTTATATGTAATGCGTTTCCCTCGGTTTTGGTTTGTGACCCGGATTTTTTTTTTTCTATCGATTTATGAGTTTTGAACATCGGTATACTACTGTTGCCTTTCTTGGACTTTATATTTGTTTGATTTACAGTAGTGTTTGTTATATCACCACCCCTACACCCAACCCAATACACAAACATACACGTTTCAGTGTACTCCTATTCAAGTGCTATATTTCAATAGAGTAGGCATGATCAGTTTGAAATTTGCTATTTTAGCGGATCCAGTAAACGGATATTGAAGACTACCCAAGCCAAAATTTAAGATTTCAACTCTTCTCAGTCCCGTTATTCCTATACGAATGCAAACTCAAAGTTTGTGCAATACTAGTAATTTTTTTTTAAATTCATTTCAAAATTAAATGTTTGAAATTCCAATAATTTTTTTTAAATTCATTTCAAAATTAAATGTTTGAAATTCCAATAATTCAACAACGTTATCAATGACACCAATTTTAAAACATTTTTTATACCGATTTATTTATTTTACTCTTGGAATTGGGCACATGCCAAGTTAGAAAATAATAAGAAAAAAACAGAAAAAGAAGTAAAAGAAAATATACAGAAATAGAAAATGATGCCTCCGAGGTGATTTGTTGTAGGACTATGACGCTGATCTGATATTAAATTAGTTTTATACGCTAAGATTTGTATAAACAAAATGGGCCTTTGTATCCATCATAATTTTCTGAAACAAAGATGTGAAACACATAAACGTATTGATCTTTTAAGTACTGTTTCCTGAAGGGTATAAACTTCTAAAAAAATAGCTGATATGAATGAAACAAGGAAGGAAACCACTATTGCCATTCACTTATTTTCAGTTTCCCGATCACTTTCATCTTCATTATCAAAAAATTGTATAGTTCAGATAAAAGTGCGTGGGCATTTTTGAATATTGAGTTTGTTTCGTTGGGTATGTGTTGAAGATTTAAATATTCCGAATAACAGATATCATTCATCAGTATGATTTTGATGTTAAATGAATCATATCAATATATTCCTGCAACTGTAACAATCTTGAGTTTTATACATTAAAACCGAACACAAAAACGCTTGTACGTTTCTAAAATTTAAAATATGGCATAGGTTATACAGCAGAGACTGGATATATTGCTTCTAATAAAAATAGAAATGTAGTAATATCACGGAAAACACCATATTATGCAATGTTAATTGCAAATCTACAACATAAAATGCTGTGTATCTTTTACAGTGCAAATGTGGTAAACAGTGTGTTGACAAGCAAGAACATCCATTTCACAAACGAATAAACGACCATTGTAGCGACTATGATTGGAAGCTAGACCTTCTTCTCAGTCGACATGTGAGATTCCCTGGCCACACTAAGGCAGATCGTAATCGACTGACCATTACCATCATAGACCACAACACTGTTTTGTCTTGGGAGGATAAACTCGCTATTAAAAACGTTGGCACCAAATGAGATAAATGAAAAGGTGCAAACCTCATTAGCGCAGTACTTTTCATTTGGGTTATATCACATATTACTACGCTGTGTCTGTTGCTTTTTCTTTACCTTTGTCAACTCTAAAATTATTGAGTTATGTCACTTTAAATCGCATGATTCTCTTCTTTTGTGATCAAAAATGTAATTCCTTTATCAAATATAACCATACAGTATATAAATTTTCAATGTATATCACCTCAGCAAAGGTCTGTTTTATAGGAAAAACGAAAATACTATTTTGCTTTAAACTTGTTTATTGTTTTTGTAGTAAATTCAAAAGGCCCTTTACAGGGTATTGTTTGATTTCTAAAGGACGATATACAATTTATTACCCTCTGACACGTTGTGCTCTTTTTATTGATTGTGCCTCAAGCAGGAGGTATTATTTTTAATTTACCCCTGATCAATTTTCAATTATTTCTTTACATTTGTTTTTATCCCTTTCAGATATACATTTACTAATATATAAATAAGCCAAATTATAATACGAATATATATTTATTTCTGGTATAAGGTTAAACAACTTCAGTAATTTTGTTGGCTGGTGTTATGTCAGTTCAAAAGATATGAAACCTATGCAGTTTTTTTTAAGAATTTTGGTTCATTTAGCTTTGTTAAAAAAAAAACATGGCAAACAAGAATCAAATTATTAAAGTTTTATTTTTCAGTACAGGTGTATTTTTTTTTCAGATAAAAGAAAATTTCTTTTTTTCCCCAATTTTCTGACTCTAAAATGAGGTAATTAGAAAATTATGTCAATATGTCAAAATCTGTAAATATATCTTTACTTTATTGCAGGTGTTGTCATGTCAGTAAAAAAGAAAGTTATATAAAAAGTTAAAATTGAAAAAGTAGAGATTATTTGGTCAAGGCTGGTTTAGACTGCTCGAGTATGTGTCAGATTTTGGTCAAGTCTAATTCTTTTTTTCTCTCACTCAATTGATTCTTTATTGCACATATTGCTGTTTAACAATTACACTTGGTGTACAGCATTTCATCAAGTTTCCCTGTTAAATTACCACTGGAATACCCAGGGATAATTTTCAGTAACATTAACTAATAAAATACATCAAGTCTAATTTATACATTTGGTCGAGTATGGTTCAGACTGAAACAAAGATATGTTAAGAACCGGTCGAGTACAGGTCAAGGATGGGCTTAGACTGTTCCAGACTTGTTCAGTAAAAGAACAGATTTTTCCCAATGCCAACGATAGGGTAAAGTACAAATCAGGACAGTAAAGTCCAGTATGGTTAAGATTGGAATCGAGTAATACCGATTACAATTCAGTCCAATTCAGAATGATTGAATACGAATCAATATAGTAGAGTACATATATAGGCCATTTCATAATTTTACTGGTTTGTATTGTTTGTTCAGAAGAGGTGAGAATGATGGCAAAAAAATGTACACTTAGTTTAGTGTATCATGGATCTACAAAGTAATCCCAACGAAATAAATTTATTCATTAATCTAAGCTATTTTAAGCCCTGCAGTCGACATAGTAATGATTGCCACAAGATTTTAGCCTATTCAATAATTCAGTCAATGAAAAAATATTTCCCACGATCAGTTTTAAGGGGTTTCATATCACGTATACAACAATAAACTAGAGTATTTTAGTAGGTGGTTTTATATTACGCAATATATAAGAGTTTTAAGCACTGCAATTGACAGAACAATGATAGCTTCAAGATTTGAGCCTTTTCAATAATTCGAAAATGGAAAAATAATCAGTTGTAATGGGTTTTATATCACGTATATAACAATTAACTACAGTACTTTTACGGCTCTTCACTTTACCAGGAAATTTAAACAATAGAATTTGTTGAATTTTAACACAATCATTTTAGTTTTATTATATGTTCAAAACAAATGAGAAACATATTGCTTTAATAAAGTTTGTCTTATAAAGTCTATGTATGATTTTTTTTATGATGTTACCAGATGCACTGCATGTATATGAAATGGTAAGTGATCGCAAAACTCAATCAGACTGAAAAATGGAAATATATTATTTTCAATAAGTAGTTTACCAGAACATGTGTTAACGCAGAAATTTAGTCATAGTTCAAATTTAGTCAACAGACTGTCGGCATTCAAATGGGTACAAATTGTGCCCTCTTCTTGCCGACTTGTTTCTTTATTATGAGGGTGGGTTGAAAACAAAACTTTACGACAAAAAAGATGATTTCAGCTTTTTAATTGTGAACTTTCTAAGTAGCAACATTCCAGCAGCACCTGCATACGGGGTATATATCTCCTAATTGATACGATATTCCCGTGCTTGCATTACCTATCGTGATTTTCTTGATAGAGGGTTGCTGCTCACAAGGAAGCTATTTAACCAAAAGTTCCAAATGGTGAAGTTGAAATAATTCCTTCGTAAATTTTACGGACGCCATCACGAGTTGGTTGACCGTTATGGAATAACCGTTTCACAAACGATATCGGATACGTTCCTTTCGTTGTAACTACAA
Source organism: Mytilus galloprovincialis (assembly GCA_037788925.1). NCBI lineage: Eukaryota > Metazoa > Mollusca > Bivalvia > Mytilida > Mytilidae > Mytilus > Mytilus galloprovincialis. The sequence goes on from JAWDJN010000033.1 coordinate 932,596, forward strand.
TCCCCTTCCCTTTCATGAATGTGACCTCCCGAAGTATACTATTTACCGCATTTGTTATCACATAAGCAACACGAATGGTGCCACATGTGAAGCAGGATCTGCTTACCCTTCCGGAGCACCTGAGATCACCCCTAGTTTTTTATGGGGTTCGTGTTGCTTATTCTTTAGTTTTCTATGTTGTGTCATGTGTACTATTGTTTGTTTGTTTGTCTTTTTTTCATTTTTAGCCATGGCGTTGTCAGTTTATTTTCGATTTAAAAGTTTGACTGTCCCTATGGTATATTTCGTCCCTCTTTTTTCAGTAGTGAAGTATACAACTGCACCATGTGGACTGAAAAGACGAACGAATTCAAATCTTAGGCTATTGTACTACTTAAAGAAGTAATTGCATACACAGATTAGGGATTTCCTTTACATGAGGGACCAATCAGAAGATCCAATTTGGGTTTCCTTTTTTTATTTCATTCAATCAAAATTGGGAAAAATTTGTTGTATGTGAACAAAAATATATTGAGGTATTAATGGTAAAGATAGGTGCGGACAAGGTTCTAATTCAAGGAATTTCATTTATCTCTTGAAATGTGCCTACAAGTCTTGCCTTTCATTATGACAATAAATGGGGAATTAAGTGGAAAACGGTATAATAATTAAGGACCAGCTACTGATACTACAAATTTCATTACCTAATCCTCGAGATGATTTAAGATTTTGTTTTTAGCAGTCAGGTTTTTTTTAAAAGTTAGGAATGTTTTATAATATCTTTCCACTGTTCTGAATTATCTACACTAAGTCCTATAAATTCTTACATTATTTCTGCATTGTCTCTTATTTGCTTTGCATTCGAAAAGTTGAGACCTGTAAGTTCGACGTCTTTTGAGAAAACATGCTGTTGTTGTTGCCCCTAATCATTAAATGACCATCGATAGTTGTCTCATTGGCAATCATTACATATCATATCTTTGGGGTGTTTTTTTTTATCAAATTAACTTTTGTTGTCTTTTTGGTTGAGAGAAAAGATTAGTACATGGCTTGTTCTTGAAAAAAACTGAAAAATTGGATTCAAAAGTGTGTATATGTCGGCGGCAATAAGTGAAATTAGTCATTCGCATAGAGAGTAAGTCTATTGTCTAAGTAGTGTTAGAAATTAGTCCAAAATCATGAAAAATGTGTGCAGGCATTAAGCTTAATGCCTAAAATATAAATACTAGTATGAGTAAATAAAAATAAATTTATTACATAATTATTATGAAAGCTGAAATTTAAAATATTATCCAACGGAAATAAAATATCTCCATTTGATCTCTCAATTCTACTCTGTGATTGGTGATGTTTCAGCTTCCCATGAATGGTAACACGTTCTGGCCACAATAATTATAACTCGGATAAGACCTAAGCTGTGAAACCCCGACCATTGTTAATTTGCAGTATATGGGGCGCATGAAATATTGTGAAAATACCAATTAGACTAAAAGCCACCTTTGAGTCACATTTTGTCGTAAGAACTTTCATTTTACAAAATTTTGAAGATGATCTTGGAACACCATAAGAAGTTGGTAGTTTCCATATAGGTTTGATTAAAAATCCATCAAACAAATTTGTCCTTTACTGTTAAAGTCGTTAGATAAAATAGACCACACTACTACCCCCTTCCCTATATATTTTTTTTTCGTATTACAGTTTTCACAAAGTAAAAGAAATAGTTCATTAGCGTCATGGGAAATATTAGCATATCCATTATTCAGTGTTTAAGCATGTGGTTTCTTTATGTTCCTTTATCATACAGTTTCTCTAGGCAGACATAGATTTTTAAATTTTCCTCATCATTTTCGTTGACTTAAGTTATCAACCTCTCAAAACCTCCAATGGTAAAAAATGTCATACTTTTTTAAATTGTTGTAATTGTTTGTTGCATTCTTTTCTGATGATTCCAAAAGTTTAATCTTTGCCAAAAGATCATGGTACATTTCTCTAGGGTATATGTTCCTTTTATTCCCTGAATTTAGACTGAAAAGATTTATGAAATTTGTTCTCAATAGACATGTACCCATTTAATGCTATAAATCCAGTTAAAGAAGTAAAAAAGACATTATGGATTAGGGGAATGTAACAAATTTTTAACAAGAAAATATATTTATCCAATACAAAAATTGGAAAAATGGTGTGAGCAAAAAATCAGATCTTAAGTTTGTCTACTTTTGACCAGTTCAAACCAGCTCGACTAATGAAGTGTAAAAAAAAAAAATATTATAATTATTATATAGAATTTCGTAAAACCACAAAATGTATGAGTTCATTATGTTTGAATATGAAAAATACTAAAATTTGAAGATCTATCAAATGAATCTATATAAATATTAGGTTTACAATTAAGAAAATACTCAATATTAAGAATAAATCACCGAATATATATGTATAAATTCCAGAGTTCACTTATTTCCTTAAATCATGTTCGGCAATAAGTTGAATAATCATCATCAGATTTCAGGAAATAAGGTTAATGTCTGAAATTTTCAGCTAATAACTTAATGCCTAGGCGTTAGCTTACTGCTTAGGATTTAAGCTTAATGCATAATTTCACTTATTGCCGCTAACATATATAATCAAAGAGCAGATTGCTCTGAGGGATACGATTGCCATTGTTTTCATTGATACATGTATTAGTATTATTTTCAAAAATAATTCAACTGCACGTGTAAAATGCCCGTAAAATGTTATTTACGTAATCTGAATAGTTATTCAACTTTAACAGCAGTCACTGAGAGTGAGAGAAGGTGTTTCACTTCGTACCTTATCACCTATTTTCCTACGTGGTGGAACCCCATTCATAACTCTTAGAATATTTAGTTTCCTTTGGGTCAGTGGGCATGACTCCTTTCCGTACACATTCCTCTGTTATTAATTGCGATCGGTTTTAACATAATACGACGTCTATCGACAGAACGAGTTAATTTTTCTCGACGTATCGTCGTTGGACGAAAGTTTCTTACGGAAGGGAGAAAACTCGAAGCGATAATAAGGAAGACTCCTCTTTGGCTGAAGGGGTGTTCTAGTTACACCTTTACGTTGTAGACTACATTTATTTTAATTTAAATGATGCATATGATTTAAAATTATGCAACAACAGTAACCCTCAATAGCAGACAGACATAGAAAAGATCTCGTGAGTTTCAAATTAATCAATGGAGTATGGAATCCAGAGCAACCATTCAATCTGATACCCCTTCAAATAAGAAAACTATACGCATGCGCATACTTACGTAAACAAACCCTAGACTTGGGATTTGTAGCAAGGACGTATATTAAATGTTAATTAAACGACCTCAATTTCTTTATGGAAGTACAGTATCAAATATCAGCTTCATATCCCCTTCCCTTTCCTGAATGTGACCTACCGAATTAGACTATTTACCGGATTTGTTATCACATAAGCAACACGACGGGTGCCGCATGTGAAGCAGGATCTGCTTACCCTTCCGGAGCACCTGAGATCACCCCTAGTTTTTGGTGGGGTTCGTGTTGTTTATTCTTTAGTTTTCTATGTTGTGTCATGTGTACTATTGTTTTTCTGTTTGTCTTTTTCATTTTTAGCCATGGCGCTGTCAGTTTGTTTTAGATTTATGAGTTTGACTGTCCCTTTGGTATCTTTCGTCCCTCTTTCATAACGGTGACATATAAGAAAACTCCAATTCAGTTCTTATGACAGAAATAGATTTATCGATCTGAATTCAGAGAATTCTCGCATGTTATCAAACTGGGGAATTCCCTCTGACGTGTTTCTAAATTTATAAAAACACTACATATAAATACTGCTTAATTCTGATTTTCCGTGTTGTTAAAAACACGCATACAAGTCAAGGGAAATATCGAAACATGAAGATTATGAGAAGAACATTATAGGACAGTTGCTTAAATTCAATCCTTTTGTTTTTTATACCATTTAAAGCAAGACAATCTCAAGAATCTGAGATGTTCCTTGATGTTTAGAATAAAACGGTTGACGTGAGGGCATGGCCCTGAGTCAATGGTATAAGTCTACAGATTGCTTAAAAGCAATCGTATCCCAAAAAGTAATTTCAAGACTTTAGGAATTTGATCTATATATAAAAACATCATTAAACTTGAGCAACGCATCAATCTAGGTAACATCAAATACTTATAAGTGATCATTCACAATAAAGAAACTTGCATGTAAGATGAAATATATTCCGTTTTACTAGCAGTATGTACCATTGCATTATGTTACTCCAAACGCATGACATATTGTTTTCATCCGTATTTTTGTTATTGATCTTCTTTCAATGATCTTTGTCCTTGCAATTTCTTAGGTTCTATTTGACCAATCTTCTTAAAAATACATTGTTAATCACAACGAGAGATATCATATGTTGATGTGTAGTTAGATCTTTGAATTTTAAATGGCCATTGTTACCACGGAAAATACAAACATGTAAATAATAACATCTTGGTTTTTTATGCATAATTTGGGTAAACCTGAACTATCAATCATAAATTTTATATACAATATGGTGTCTACTATATACTAGGTTTTTGGTGTTTTTTAGTATCCTCGAAACTTAATGGCCGCACCTTTTCCAGAATATGTTCAACCGTAGAAACCAACGGTAAAATAGAAAAAGTAGAATTTTTAATGACAATTGAATCAAATGTAAACAAATTGTTGTTATCTGAAAGAGATAGGGGCGAAATATACCAGAGGGCCAGTCAAACTCATTAATTGTAATGTAAAGATTTGGGAAAAGTTTAACAACAATTCAATAGGTCAATCGTCACCATGAAAACACCAAAAATTCAAAAATATAAAAATGCTTCAAACTTCATAAATCTTCACCACAATGTCAATTGACAGGTATATTTCGACTTTAAAATATTCAAAATGGCTTCCGATTAGTTGCAATTGGAGGAGGTGACATCTCTATTTTTTTGTAGTTTTCAATTGTCTGTGTAGTATTGTTACTGTTAACAATATGAACACTTTATTGACCAGATGTTTTCAACAAACAGCTTCTGCTATATTGTCAACTCTCTTAAGCAACAAACACATTTTGACCCAGTTTTCAGATTAAATGCCAAATTTCATTTCTTTGATTGAAATTATCAACCTGTAGCTGGACTTTTTTTCATCATTAGAGGTTGTTGACTGAAGTATGCATGATCACCTAATGGTTTTCTGCCGACCGTTTGTTGGGCCTCCGTTTGGCTGCACGTGATGTACAAAATTGCATAAACGTCTGGTCAGAATAGGGACATTAATTTCAATGCCTCGAGTAGAGTATTACTATGTTCTTTTTACGCTAAGAAACATTGCAAAAAATTCTTTGGGGGTTTGTAGGTTGCCAGTTTCAAGGCTAAATTTCTATCCCGATATACTCTCTTTCCTAGTGGTATTCCATATGTCCCGCCAATCATATCGATAGACTCCCTATAGCAGAGCAAACCTATCGTGTTAATTATAAATTTGTTCTCGTCCTGAAGATGTATGAGGTATTCGCTATTAGACGGAAAGCAAACATCATATTTTCGATCTTTCTTCGCATGATAGAATAAGTGAATTCGTATAATCAGGAGACATTTTTTTGTCTAATGCTTAGTCCGTTTCTGTGTGTGTTACATTTTTATGTTGTGTCGTTGTTCTCCTCTTATATTTAATGCGTTTCCCTCAGTTTTAGTTTGTTACCCCGGTTTTGTTTTTTTGTCCATGGATTTATGAGTTTTGAACAGCGATATACTACTGTTGCCTTTATTTACGAAGTATGATTTTGCCAGAACAGTACAGTACAATTTTATCTTCACAAACTTGCTTCCAAATAAGATAATGTTAAAATGAATTTCTAATTAAATTTCCAACAAAATAACACATTTTTACATAAATGTCCCAACGATTATCTTTGGATGATACCTGTGGAAAAATACACGAGATTTGCAAACAAACAGAACAGTCACCTACTTATACCAACTTACAAAAAAAATGTATGTATATTTAATCAAATCTTCCACCCGTGACATCTGCCGATGTATAATAATTAAAGGGCATACGGAAAACATAACTAAATAAAAGGTTTTCTGGGAAAGGAAGTAAAGTCATATAGAAAAGAAATATATATTCGTTTATCTATTCACACTTTTATTCTGACATATAGGCATACATAATAGTATGGCGAATAACACCGATTATGTTCAGGTTCTCTGGGAGCTGAAATACTCCGATCTCGCTCTAAGCAGTACCATTCTGATAATCATCGGAGGTGTTGTTGGAATCCTCGGGAATGGTTCAGTTATAATATGTTACTTCTTTCGGATTGAAAAGAGCGGAGAGCGTTATTTTATTCCAGTTTTGGCAGTCGTAGACTTAGTTGCTTGTATAACAAGTTCTATTTTCTACGTTATGGATAATACATTTTTCTTCAATTATCCAAATGGTTTAATGTGTCGTATTCTGACATTTTTGCAACTGCTTGTGCCAGGTACTTCGGCTAGTTTATTACTCCTAATTAGTGTGCAAAGATATCTGTTAGTTTGTAAACCTTATGGACCAAAGATGACATTACGTTGGAAAAGGATTGCCATTGTTGTTGCATGTTTGTTTACCTTGTCTTACTCTGCACCGATGCTTGCGATATCTGGAATTAAAACATCAAATGAAACTTTTCAGAATCATACAATTCAAATTACAGTCTGTAAATTTTCCACAGCAGAAACTTCAGTTGAGAATACAGTGTACTTCGGTTTTCTTTTTCTGTTAACGATTATCAGTATTCTGTAAACCATAAGTTTGTTCATACCAGTTTTGAAGACGACAAAACTCTCCTTACTTAGGAAATTTAGAAGTTGGCGTAAGGCAAGTAAACATCGAAATTCACCACCTACTACAGATTCAGTATCAACAAAAGATATACAACTGGGAAAATATGTAGGAAAAAAACCTGATATTCAGATCCAGAAAAAATCTGGCTCCAATCCAAGCATAAATATATCTTCTACATTGAGGGGTGATCTGGATATTGATAAACAAGTCAATACCAAGGGCAGTGAAAGAATGAAAAAGGAAAAGAAAACAAGAAAAATAACAATTATGTTTTTTGTCATCGTTGTTGCTTATGTTTTATCGTATATTCCTTCGTTAATCATATTAATTTTAGTATATGCTGTTGGTGATCTCAATAATTTTATTTCTATATCCAGAGAGGAAGCATTTGTTTGTACCTACCTTGCGCGTTTCGTCTTTCTAAACCACATTGTCAATCCCTTTATATACAGTTACTTCGATGAGAAGTTTAGAACAGAATTGAGAAAGCTATTTTTACCAAGGTAATTAGATACTGGATCGTACAAAATGATCAATAAAGTGTGAAGACATATTTGGATTTAAAACTTAGTTTACTTATTCAATCATAAACTTCAAGAGACTCAATTGCACTGCCTAATTTGGTATGGGCATTTTGACTGGTTTTAATATACTAACCTTACTGTCAACGCAAACGCAAAACTCTCCTCATGTTGCTATAAAGGGAACATTTCAAATAATAAAAATGTAGATGGAGATATTGCTGAGAGTGGTGTTTTAAAAACATTTTATTTGAGTATAAGAGTACGGAATTTGCAAAAAAAAAAGCTTACTAAAAATGATCTAGCAGCTTTATTGTCTTAGGGGACATACTTGACGTTTTCGTATGTATTTAGAGGTGTTCCTCACAACGTCAAACTCAACTATTATGAAAACCAATAAGTGAGTGTGGGTTATAAGAGTGAATCGTATCAATTGCGATAATCAATAAAGTTATATGTAATTTATTTTCATCATGCACATGATTGCATGAAAAGTTTTAATATATTAATTTTGAAAACATATATATATATATATTCAATTCATAAAAAATTACAACATTCATAAAAAATGTGAAACCAAAAGGAAAAAATTCTAAATTCCATAACCATAACCTTTCATGTGGGGTCATTTTACTCATTTATGTCAATATTCAAGTTCAAAAATAATTTTCTTTGCTGCTGAGTGTCTAGGTACTGCACATGTCTTAAGCATGTTTATACTTATTTATACTGGTTATACTGTTGCAGGGGATGAAATCTACCCCCTATTCCTTACACCCAAATTTCCAGTGGTACCCTTAACTTCGCGTCGAACCCCATTCTACCTTGCATAACCTAGCTATTTTTAATTTGTTCACTCTGGTTGGTCCTGATTATTCACGAACTATGCCACTGGACTTTAAAGCAACAATCAATCAATCTAAAGGATGCAAAATAATCGTAAATGATCAATTGCAGTGGTAAATGGAATATTTCACCTTCAGCGGTGCTGTGCATAACTATCATATATATGTGGCAATTATTATGTATATATTATATTGAAATCATTCTTAAATAAAATTTCTTTTTAAGCTTATTTTTTCCTTTAAGCCTGTATTTATACTTTACCGGTAAAAAAATAATGTCAACATACTACATTATTATTAAGACGAGTATTCATATAATGCAAATTAATAAATAAGAATTATAATATGAAGTTTCTCGAACGCTTTTAGTGGTAAAATATGAATATATTGGATATGTCAGCTGATTATCATCATTATGTTTTTTTGGGCTGTTCCAATTTTACTTCATTGTAGTCTGCTTTATAAGCCTGGTACCTTTGATAAGTACTCACACCACTAGGTCTATGCCACTGCTGGTGGATGTTTTGTCTCCGAGGGGTATCACCAGTTATCTAAGTATAGATTATAGATTCTGACATAAAAAAACCCGACCTTTCAGCGTCTTACTCGACAACACCTTGAAGATATTATGGCTAAATTTCTCAAAATAAGCCGAAAAAGTATGATTCATCCATTCAACAAAATATGACTTGATAACAAAACTTGTATACGTTTAGATTTATCACCTAATGGTTTTCTGCCGACCGACAATGAAACCCTTGCCAAAGTAGGGCCTCCGTTTGGCTGCACGTGATGTACAAAATTGCATAAACGTCTGGTCAGAATAGGGAAATTAATTTCAATGCCTTGAGTAGAGGTAGAACTATGCTCTTTTTACGCTAAAAAACATTGCAAAAAATTCTTTGGGGGTTTGTAGGTTGCCAGTTTCAAGGCTAAATTGCTATCCCGATCTTATATACTCTCTTTCCTAGTGGTATTCCATATTTCCCGCCAATCATATCGATAGACTCCCTATAGCAGAGCAAACCTATCGTGTTTATTAAAAATTTGTTCTCGTCCTGAAGATGTATGAGATTTTCGCTATTAGACGGAAAGCAAACATCATATTTTCGATCTTTCTTCGCATGATAGAATAAGTGAATTTGTATAATCAGAAGACATCTTTTTACGAAGTATGACTTTCCCAGAACAGTACAATTTTATCTTCACAATCTTGCTTCCAAATAAGATAATATTAAAATGAATTTTTAAATTTCCAACAAAATAACACATATTTACATAAATGTCCCAACGATTATCTTTGGATGATACTTGTGGAAAAATACACGAGATTTGCAAAAATAAACAGAACAGTCACCTACTTATACAAACTTACAATAACATGTATTTATATTTAATCAAATTTTCTGCCGGTGTAAAATAATTAAAGGGCATACGGAAAAAATAACTTAAAGGTTTTCCGGGAAAGGAAGTAAAGTCATATAGAAAAGAAATATATATTCGTTTATATATTCACACTTTTATTCTGACATAGAGGCATACATAATAGTATGGCGAATAACACCGATTATGTTCAGGTTCTCTGGGAGCTGAAATACTCCGATCTCGCTCTAAGCAGTACCATTCTGATAATCATCGGAGGTGTTGTTGGAATCCTCGGTAATGGTTCAGTTATAATATGTTACTGCTTTCGGATTGAAAAGAGCGGAGAGCGTTATTTTATTCCAGTTTTGGCAGTCGTAGACTTAGTTGCTTGTATAACAAGTTCTATTCTAAACCCGAAAAAGTATGATTCATTCATTCAACAAAATATGACTTGATAACAAAACTTGTTTTCGTTTAGATTTATCTAAATATATAAATTGGCAATGCAATCGCCACTGACAATTGTCTTTCTTTAATTATTCAAAGTCAGTAGAAGTGGTCGTGGTTATTTCGATAGACTTTAATACCTTGGTACTTTCGAGGAAATGAAAAGTTTCATTACATAAAAGACACTTAAAACAATAGATTTATATTATTCTTGGAAAGCGGTATAATTTTCAAATTTAATATTTCAAATTATTTTCTCGTCAAAATATTTTGATATATTCGGAAATAACCAATTGGTATAAAATACATGTATGACACAAATAATCTTGTATTGCCAAATAATATCCTTGTGAAAATAATATGACAGAAATACTGAACTCGAATGCAAATAAAACAAGAGGCTCTAAATAACCTAAATCGCTCACCTGTTATTTTTTGCTTCAATCTTTCATCAATGATTATTTTTGCTTTTCAATATACATTAATGAGTGGCTTTAAAATGTCATTCAAATGTTCCTTTTTTTTTAAGGCAGATAAATCTTGACCTGATAAACATTTTTACCGGTGTCAGAATTACTCTAAATGCTATGGTTTTTTTTAGATATAAGCCAAAAACTGCATTTGACCCCTATGTTCCATTTTTGGCCATGTTTGTTGCTGGGAAAAAAGATCAGATACATCATAAACTAGATTCCTAAAGGAATATTCATTTAAAGTTTAGAAGTATTAGGCACAGAAGTTTCAGAGGATACGCTTTTAAATGTAAGCAACCATGAAGAACATATTGTGTAAAAGTGTCTGTAAAGGTCAATAACTCCTCATAGGGGTCAATTGACAATTTTGATCAGATAAACTCTTTTGTAGATCTTACTTTGCTGAACAATATTGCTCGTTACAGTATATCTCTATCTATTATAATATTCAAGATTATAACAAAAAACTGAAAAATTTCCTTAAAATAACCAATTTAGTGGCAGCATCCCAACGATGGAATGTTCAATTCGTCTGGAAATTTGAGGGCTGAAAGATCAGACCAATTGAACAATTTTACGCAATGTCAGATTTGCTCTTAAAGTTTTAGTTTTTGAGATATAAGCCAAAAACCGCATTTGATCCCTATGTTCTATTTTAAGCAATTGCGGCCATGTTTGTTGATGGATCAAAACTTCGGATACAAGTTATAAACAAGATACCCTAAGAAACATTCAGTTAAAGTTTGAAAGTATTTGGTCAAGAAGTTTCAGAGAAGATTTTTTAAATAGTTTACGACGACAAACGACGATGGACGTCAAGTGATGGCATAAGCTAACAGGGGGCTCTTTGGTCCCCGGTGAGCTAAACAAAGGGAAGTCTTTGAAAATTGACAAAATCAAATGGTGCCAATCAAGGGAACAAGAGAAAAACAAATTCCATATTCCTGTTTTCAAATCGTAGGTCATTTTTAATTCCTTGTACAAATAAGTTCACCCTGCTTGAAGTTGAAGCAGAATTACATGACATGTATATATGGTATAAAAAGACAAGTGATGCCCCCACCCCAAACCACTCCACTCTAAAGTAACTGCATTATAACAAAGTCAATGTGAGACTTTCTTTGAGATATTATTGTGTCTGGCAGTTTTATTTTAAAATACACAAAATTGACCATTGGAGCACATTGGTTTCTGGTTCACTGAAGGAATATCTCTTATACAAATAAATACACCAAAAATGACAAAGTTCGACTATCTCCCAAAAGAGCAAATATTGATAAAAATCAAAACCCTGATTACATGCACACCTTCAATATATTTACGAACAGCCAGCAAAGTGAAAACTTCCTAGCATTCAAAATGTAGGAAGAGTTATCCGAAAATGCTATGCACCTCTTGTGCAAGTAATACTCCAAAAATGATAAAGTTCAACTATTTCCCAAAAGAGAAAATATTGATAAAAATCAAAACCCTGACCAAATGCACACTTTCTCTATATGAACAAAAAGTAAAGTGAAAAGTTCCTAGGATTCAAACTGTAGGAGGAGTTATGCGGAGTAACTATATACCCATAATGGGACGGACGAAAGAATAGACAAACGGACAGACAGGGGTAAAACAATATGCCCGCCAACTTTCAGTTGCAGGGGCATAAAATAATTTGCATGAGTAAAGTTTTATCTTGTCTAGTACTCCACACGAAATTTCACAAAAAATATATATTTTTGACTCCGGCATTTTACTGCAATGAAATGTAGGATTTATTTCCTACAACATGGGAATATTTGTTTTCGAACATTTTTTGCATGCAACCTGATGTGACGTACAATGATTACCCTTTCAACTAGTTTTACTTGCTAAGTATTTGTACAAAGTCAGGATCTGGATTATATGTTGTTAGTTGTTAGTATGTGTGTGTCTATCTCACCAGAGAAGTAAGAGGTGTGTGGTTTTGTGTGTCTATCTCACCAGAGAAGTAAGAGGTGTGTGGTTTTGTGTGTCTATCTCACCAGAGAAGTAAGAGTTGTGTGATTTTGTGTGTCTATCTCACCAGAGAAGTAAGAGGTGTGTGGTTTTGTGTGTCTATCTCACTACAGAAGTAAGAGGTGTGTGGTTTTGTGTGTCTATCTCACCAGAGAAGTAAGAGGTGTGTGATTTTGTGTGTCTATCTCACCAGAGAAGTAAGAAGTGTGTGGTTTTGTGTGTCTATCTCACCACAGAAGTAAGAGGTGTGTGGTTGTGTGTAATCTGTTGTACAGTATAGTATTGTTGGTGATTCTAAATTATCCTTTTCATGTACTTTGGATTCATGATCATTATATTTAATGATAAACCAATTAAAGTGGATTTTATATCTTTTAATGAATTGCAAATTGTATAGGTTTGAAAGCATACTTTTGCAAATCCAAGAAAATCAAATATCTACGAGAATAAAAATGTTCCTCAATCTGTAAAAATAAATGAATCCAGAGTATTACATAGGATGATGGTTGGTAATTTTGTTTGTCCCTTATAAGTCTGTTCCTTTAACATAATATTAGTAAAATGCAGTGGTACGATAGATTACTACAAAGACCTATCCATTGTCCAAAAACAATAAACAACTAAAAACAATGAATAGTCTTTCCAAATGTTCAGTTGAACATGTTGATTGGTAATTTATTATTTTTCTTATTTCATTCTCATTATAAAACATAAATCATTTAAAATTTTTCATATATTTATTATCATAAAAATATTAATATTGCACATAACATAATAAATTATAACAAAACAATCATTAAAACATTACAGCATTAATACAAACATAAGTCATTATATTCAACTCAGCCTATGGCTGTATATTAAGTCAGTGAATCCTTCACCCATACAAAGATACGGTTAATTTTTATTATTTTTTTCCTGAAGTTTAGATCAACTCTTGTTATTTAATTAAAATATTAAAAAATTAGATTCCATATTTCACAACTGTATGCAATGTGACTGAAACATTTATTTTTAAATTTATTTGAAATAAATGAAGAAGAAGAAAGTTTATAAGAATAAATAAAAAGTAGATAATGCCAATGTAATTTTGTTTTCTTGAATTGATATAGCTTCAACTAAGGAAGCTCCATTGGAGCTATTGTGTTTATAGAACTTTTATGTTACTTTTCTCTCTATTACTCATAAAAGTGTAACCTGCTTTTTGAGCATTTATTTTAAGACATCATTATTCGTATTTGGAGGTTAAACTTCTGAGAAATGTGAAATATTGTATTCTGCATGATGCTGATGTATAATATTTCCCCCTATAGATTTTTACATGATATCTGGTTAGTCATTTTGATCTCTTTCTAGAAACAATGAACAGGTAATTTTAAGTGTTGTCAGCAGGTTAAGTCACTTTTTTCATGATGTCCAAAAGGGAAAGAAAATCAGACAATACTAAAGAAATGTTTGGATCAAATCAACAAAATTTCAGATTAAATAGCTGATAACACAGAAACCAGACAGCATTCAGCAATAAATAAAACAAAATTGCATAAAAATATACAAATCAGTGAAGAATTGGAAATATATGCCTGTTTATCCACTGTTTTTTTTTTCAATTACCAGCTAGAAATAGGATGGTTATACTGTTTTAATTTATTTCTAGCTAAAGAGAGGATGGTTATCTTATTTTCATTCAATTCCAGCTAGAATGAGACTGGTCTTCTTCCTCTTCATCAATAAATGGTTTATCTACACATCTGAAAAGAAATGCACATAGCCCAGATAAGAAATATTAATAAATGGCTTATCTTCACATCTAAAAGGAAATACACATTGCCCGGATAAGAAATATTAATTTTATCATGTTTCTTTCACTTTATTATCATGGTTAATAAAACATTTAACAGCAATATTTTCACATGATTTTTTTCTCAGTATATTTTGAATAAACTATGTTATGTGTATCCATTTAAATAATTTATTTTGCTACACTGTCTTTGTGACTGTGAATTCATTACTGTTCTTGGAATACAAGATTCTGTGGGATTATGTAAGTAAAGGTGAGCCACAAATTTAGAATTCAACAAATGCAAATTTCCTACAGGTTTATATGTGTAGACTTTTACAAAACCACTAAATAAAAATATCCATTGAAAATACAGTCTGTTCCTTAATCATAGAAAATTATTGAATCCACAGTTATAGTATTTTGATTATCACAGTTATATTATTAGCAATAATTTTTAAATTTATAGTGTTCCTATACCTATTCAAAAATTTAGCTGAACAGATTAAAAATGGAGAGCAGTGTATGGTTATGTTACATCTCAGCAAAGTATACAAAATTCTGTCAAATGACAGCCATTTAATTGATTCTAGTGAACCAGAAATTAGAAATGACTTGGTAATGTTAAGAACTCCAGAACTTAATCTTAAATTATTTTTTACCATTATCTATCCGTTTCTATATCTAGCATGTCTATTTTTTTCTTTTTTTCTTTTAAAAAAAGACTTGTCAACTATCTCAAATTCTGAATTATATTGGTAATTAAGGATTATTTTATAATGTCTTTGGTTAAAATATTACATTGTATAGGCTTGAGGTGGCAAGTAATATTTCTACCAGTGATAATATTTTTATTTATAGTATGTATGAACTTTTAAATGACAAAAGCTAATTCTTTGTCATGTTTATCAAAGATTGCTACACAATATACTAATGTTTACCTTATCATAAAATCACCACAATAAAGACATTCTGATGCTACAAGATCATCTAATTCTGCCTGGAAGTACAAAATATACAAAATTCAAATATTTGATTCATAACTTACTGTTGAAATATGGTATGTATTGCAAAGTGCTTGATTTAGACTTTTGTTATAGTTAAGGAGGCTCGTGGGTACAAAAATTTCAGCAAAAATTTACAATTAAACATTTTTTTTCACTTCAAATTTATTACTTTATTAGTTGTTACTTTATCATTTGGTTAAAAAATTACCCAAAAAATCGATTCGTTTTGGGCCCAGATGATTTTTAAAATGTATATATCATTGAAATAGCTCCAAATTATCTCCCTTTGGTGCAAAAATGAAATTTTTTTTTTTTGCGCCAAAATGCAATTTTTGGGCATAAAAATTGAAATATCTTTTTTAACTCATCTGTGACTTATATTTTTCATTATTTTTTTTTCGATTAAGCTGTACTTGAACTAAACTATTGTAAAATGTAAGCGATTTCTGTAATTAAGTTCTTTTTTTATTTTGATATTAGCTCTATTTCTTCTATTAGTTCAACAGAAAAAAAGTGCCTTTACAAAATTGTATGTTTTTTTTCAAAAGCAGATTGTGAGCTTAAATGAACGGTGACCCAATTTTTTTATTTTATTTTTCTATTAAGTATATGATAAAGTTCTTTTATAGAAAATATAGCGAAATCCTATATTTAAAAAAAAAAAGATTTATACCCGAGAGCCCCATTAAGGTTGTTAAACACACCAATAGGTGTATTCAATGTGCAAAATATTCAATAATTAGTTCCTGTTAATATTCAAAGTCAATCCCTTTGTTGTTGGTGAAAAATCATACCAAATTATCTTAAATATCTTTCAAAGAATTTAAAATAGAAACAACAGAAAAAACTTGGACCCTTTGACCTTTTGACAAATAATGAACTAAATTTGTGATATTGTCCTCTGACCTTGACACAAAAAGCTTTAATATGATACTCTATGCGGTTTCAGTCTTACCTTTATATCTAAATGTTTAGGAATGTTTAATGATGATAAATCATTTGATTGTTGCTGTTGTAATTTACTGCTTTCATGTTCTGCAAGTTTCCTTTGTAAATCAACCACACGATTTTTCTTTGTAGTTGTTAAATTTGGTATGACCTGAAAAAAGTAAACCAACATCATTACATTTTATATTGAATAATAGTGTTTGTTCAATCTATGTGGTTACTAACAGGGGTCAGGATTTAAAATTTGTTTAGTACAACTGTACTTTTCTGCCACCCCGTATGTTTTTATGCCCCCTTTTTTGATGAAAATCCTGGATCTGCCACTAACTACTGACTGATACCCTGCAACAACTGAAATTATAAATTTTGTTTGAAAAGTTTTAACCATGGTTGCATAACTGAAAACAATGACATACATTGCATATCGCCTGTATTCACATTTCATTCCTGAATTTTAAATTTACCATGCAAACTTATAAAACTTAAATGACATATCTTCATTACACACAGATTATATAATTTCAGACCAAGCTAATTTTCATCTACATTTATATAGTGCAGACTGTTATTTGAATGTATAAGTAACTAAATAACTTAATAAAAAGACATACTTCTTCTATTAAACAGTCTGAATGGAATTTATGTTGGCATGGAAATAAGTAGAATCCTCTGGTCATCAATGGATAGTTACAAGCTGCACATTTATCATTGGCCTTCACTGTTGAATATCTGTAATACAAATGACATAAAATTTACCTCTAGACTTCACTGTATTGTCCATTTGACTTCTATCTGTTTGCAGACAAATATCTTAAAAATCCATTTTTCATATTAATATTTGTTTTCTTGATATATGTTAATATATGATATATACAAACTAGGACTATTAATTTTATAATTTTTGATCTATAACTAAAAACATTTCTCCTTACATCTTTATGTTAATTTTATTTTTTGAAGTGTAGATCACCTGATGGAGTAAGTATAAGTAGTGTTACGGCCTTCAAATCAAAACAAAATACATGTGCTTTGAATATTTTTTTCTTTGTACCACGTCACTTTGTATATTAAAATATTAAGATGAATTTCACAGCCTCTTTGTCTTATTTATACTATAATCACCATGCTAAAAGCATGAAAAGCTTAAAAAGAATAAGAAAACATTAAACATACTTGTTTCTAAAGCTTTGTATTTCTTTTCTAATTTCTTCTGCACTTCCTGTCGCTTCATCCATCTCTTCTTTCAATGTTTCTATATGACTGTTGTATTCTTGCAATGATGTGATGATGGCATCCTGGAGCAACAAAATAAGAATCATCTTCATCTTCAGTGCTTTTATGGCATAACATTTGATTTAGTGGAAATTTCAATGAGTAAATTTAGAAGAATTATATTGAATGGAAAGCATATTACATATTACACATAGGTAAGTCTGTAAAACTTTTGAACATTCTATGCAGACAAAAGAATCTGACAACATATTAAAGTTATGAGGTTTCTAATTACATTACTTTGAATTGTCTATTGTCAGACACTTTTTGTATTATAACAAATATTGATTTCATATGGTATAGTGGTTTTCAGTAAGGTTACTTCATTTTTTTTCTTTGGAACTAATGTTAAATGTGTGTTTGCTCAGGTTACAATGTTGGAAGGAAGTCAATACAGTTAACTCTTTAACTAATTCTCCAGGTTACAATGTTGGAAGGAAGTCAATACAGTTAACTCTTTAACTGATTCTCCAGGTTACAATGTTGGAAGGAAGTCAATACAGTTAACTCTTTAACTGATTCTTCAGGTTACAATGTTGGAAGGAAGTCAATACAGTTAACTCTTTAACTGATTCTCCAGGTTACAATGTTGGAAGGAAGTCAATACAGTTAACTCTTTAACTGATTCTCCAGGTTACAATGTTGGAAGGAAGTCAATACAGTTAACTCTGATTCTCCAGGTTACAATGTTGGAAGGAAGTCAATACAGTTAACTCTTTAACTGATTCTTCAGGTTACAATGTTGGAAGGAAGTCAATACAGTTAACTCTTTAACTGATTCTCCAGGTTACAATGTTGGAAGGAAGTCAATACAGTTAACTCTTTAACTGATTCTCCAGGTTACAATGTTGGAAGGAAGTCAATACAGTTAACTCTTTAACTGATTCTCCAGGTTACAATGTTGGTAGGAAGTCAATACAGTTAACTCTTTAACTGATTCTCCAGGTTACAATGTTGGAAGGAAGTCAATACAGTTAACTCTTTAACTGATTCTCCAGGTTACAATGTTGGAAGGAAGTCAATACAGTTAACTCTTTAACTGATTCTCCAGGTTACAATGTTGGAAGGAAGTCAATACAGTTAACTCTTTAACTGATTCTCCAGGTTACAATGTTGGAAGGAAGTCAATACAGTTAACTCTTTAACTGATTCTCCAGGTTACAATGTTGGAAGGAAGTCAATACAGTTAACTCTTTAACTGATTCTCCAGGTTACAATGTTGGAAGGAAGTCAATACAGTTAACTCTTTAACTGATTCTCCAGGTTACAATGTTGGAAGGAAGTCAATACAGTTAACTCTTTAACTGATTCTCCAGGTTACAATGTTGGTAGGAAGTCAATACAGTTAACTCTTTAACTGATTCTCCAGGTTACAATGTTGGAAGGAAGTCAATACAGTTAACTCTTTAACTGATTCTCCAGGTTACAATGTTGGAAGGAAGTCAATACAGTTAACTCTTTAACTGATTCTCCAGGTTACAATGTTGGAAGGAAGTCAATACAGTTAACTCTTTAACTGATTCTCCAGGTTACAATGTTGGAAGGAAGTCAATACAGTTAACTCTTTAACTGATTCTCCAGGTTACAATGTTGGTAGGAAGTCAATACAGTTAACTCTTTAACTGATTCTCCAGAAGATAAAATATAAGCAGATTTTTATTTTTATTAAAAGAAATTAAAGTAACAAAATAAAATTGCTAAAATGCATAGTACATGAATGGTGGTAAAACATATAATTTTAAATACCTTAAAATGGTCAATGGTAACAAAATCAGGAAAAAATGGAAGGATATCTTCAATCTTAAGTAAATCACATTCATGGAGGAATTCCATGGCTCTCTTTACATCTTTCTCTTTTTCTACAACATGTCTAGCTGCAAAATAATATAACAAAATAAGTTTACAAAATGAGGAGAAAGGGAAGCAACTCAACATTTACTATCATTTCTTAAAACTTTTTAGAGGTCATTTTTTAAAAAATCCAAAACTCTCTCAATCAAGGTTCAGACGGAAAATTAATGAAATTTTGCAAACATTATCTTGAAAACTGAATATAAAAAAAAAGACAAAAATCTTGAAATAACAATTTGAAAAATGATGCAAATTTGATTCCTAAAAACCATTAGCCATCAGTCACATGCTGCCTTTGTAATTTGTCATGTTTAATTCCAGTAGACCATGAGAATGAAGTCAGGTGAAGGGATATAGGATCTTTAGAACCCCTTTTTCTTAAATTGATCATCGTTTATTCAACTTACCAATTCTAAGCCAAAGTTTCTTTTTTAACTCATCATCAGTATCTTCAGGTTTTTCAGCTTGGGTCTTAGCCAACTCTACATCAACCTAAATAAATATACTCCATACAAAATTTGTGTTTCCATACATTTCATTGTCCTTACTTCTGGTGTAAAATAAATGCATTCAATAAAATCATATATCTTTCTGCCATGTTTAGTATGACCTTTTATCCTTTCACTTGCAGAAAGTCTTGACATGTTCAAGAGACTAATGCTTTTATTTGCACTATGTATAGACCTAATGTTCAGCACACATTTCATTTTGCTTTCTGTTATTTTAAACTTATGCAAGCACACTTCAAACAGTGACAAAAAAGTCAACCTAATGAAGGTTGTCACTTACTCTGAATTCATTATTTTTCTTTGGATACCAATTTTCTTATGACTATGGGAGAACAAAGAAATTAAATTTTCAACGAATGACAAATTTTCGAAAAAAGCTTGTATGCAGACATTTGCAAAACCAAGAAATAAATATCCAAGAACAGATAAGTTTTCCTCAATCCACGAAAATTGGTACCAACGAAAATAAATGAATACACAGCAATGTTAGAATTAATTGACAGATTTTAAATCCTATTCTATGTATTTTATGTTGCTACATTCACATCCTCTATAAAACAAACACAGTGTTATTATAATCAAAGTATACTCACATCTAATGCTAAATCTACAGCTTCTTCATACAGTCCCATTAAAGAATAAATATGTACACAGGCCTTCTTACGATCATGTTCCATACACAATCTTAATGCATACTTCAAATCATAACAGATTTCATCTGGATCCTAGAAACAAAACAAAACTTAGATCAGACAGGTTTCATTGAATTTACTATAAGCATTATTTTTTCCAAATAATTTCTATATCAGAAGTTTTTAAATGTATTTAATTTCGATACCTACATGATAAAATATTACTTACAGTTCCTTGTATGTCCAGATATTGCATGAGTCGATCAGGTCTAAGGATAGCATAAAGAGACAGAAGATAGTTATGTATGGCCATCTCTTTGTTCGTCAGTTTTTCTACACAGAACTCTAGGTATGTTATTGCTTCATTACCCTAAAATATTAAATTAAATACACAATTAAGAAAATTGTTTAAAAATAATAGTCAACAACTTGTTTTCTATTTTCTTATAGTTTGATATAAATAAGTTGAAAGATGATCATCTAATCAGCAAGAAAAACACAATTTTCAACGTAAAATGCAATATCAATTTGTATTAGCAAGAAAAACACAATTTCTTTGTATATGATATTGTTGGCGTTTTACGTTTCCGCGTAAAAAAAGATGACGTTTCTGGAAAAATAAGTTTACGTTTCCTCAAATAAATATCTTACTTTTACGGGAAAAAAGTAACTATTCTGGGAAAAGCATAAATTTTTACTTTTCAGCAAATAATTAAGGAATAACGTTACCTATTGATCGAAAGCAAAGCTATAATAAAAAATAAATATATGTAAGTAAAATTCATCATTAAATTGTATGAAAACGTATGTTCAAAAGTCAGCACTAATCTGATATATCTTGATATGAGTTCATAAGTCAGTTCTGGCAGAATATGTATAGCCAACAGGTAGTACAAAGTCCACAGTAGCACATTGACCGTTTACAAGTTTTGTATTTTGTTCAAGAAGGAAGTCCATCTTCTCCTTTTCATATTTCCGAACGGGTGCTTTAACAGTTAGAGTTCTAATCTTTATGTAAGATGTTGTCTGCAGTTTCAATAACACATCAACAAAGACAAACATGTTAGGATGGCTAGCGTAAAACTGCTCGTTCAGGTTAGCACGAAAAGACTCTGCACGATTCGTTGTTCTCTTTCCTCGGGGTCAGGAGGTGATGCCCAAATGGTTGGTGGATATCTTGAATAGCCATCTATATAAAATTCCAATATATAATCGGCAGACTTCATGCATTTATCGTCAGATGGAGCATCGGCAATTAATTCAACAAAGCATTCTTCAATCGTGTCAGTTGGCAAGTAAGCCAAACCAAGAAATTGTATTTCTCAATGAAGTTTAACTAATCCTTAACCGAGTCAACTAGTTCTATCTAGTAAATTGTAGATATATAAGATCAGAACATTTTCTTTATTAAAAAGATAAAATAAATAATTTATCTAATATATTTCAAATATTTATAATTTACCAGGTAAATTTCCGGAAAAGTAATAAATACAAATTGCGGAAACGTATACTTTAAATTTGCGGAAACGTAGTATTGGGACTGAAAATTAGCGGAAATGCAATACGCCCGATATTTTAAACTAATGGTGAAATGAGGGAATCTTTCTTTTGTGTAATTGCATATATAGATTCTACCAATGGTGCAAGTGTGATATTAAATTTATCTACTGAAGACCATTATAGTTTCCTATTAACAAATAATGCATGCAGAGCATTTCAAATATTTGAAGCTTAGCTGTTGAGAGTGAAAACCTTTTGTACAGTGGAGAAATATCATATTGCATGAGATTCAGTGATGGAATGCTCTTCTCTAAAGTTTTATAAGATATGTCAATGATTTGTGAAAAGTGTTTTTCCTGTGACATCAGGCATTACCTTTTTTCATGACACAACAGTACATATTCAACAGAGAGCAAGAAAACTTGGTGTCATTATAAATGTTTACCAATGAAGAGCTAATATCAAGAGACAACCCACTAATTATGAAAAGTCAATAAAACATTTGGAAAATTATAACTTAAGGTGGTACCTAACACTACAGGGAGATCACTCTGTAAAATCAGCTAAACGTTTTAATGACGTTTTGTTGATAAGGGAATATTAAGCTTCTCAATGATCGAAATAAGTGTTTGTCAAACTGCTATATAACCAGTGTAATTTTTCTGATAAAACGGTTGGTTCAAATTTTTTGAAATTCTTATATTTTTGTAAAAGGGTCAAAGTAAATACATTGTCAAAATTTTAAGAAAATTAAACGAGCCAAATTAATTTTAGTTAAAGTGTTGGGTACCACCTTAAGTAATAATTAGAGAAATAATTATAAATACCTGTTCCCTATATTTATCATGGTCGTATTGAACAAGAGCTGGTATCAATTTCATCGGTTCTAATTCTGCTGACTTAGCAATCCATGCTGTGACAGTTTCCTTTGGTATGTACTGCATTAATAAGGGAGAGAACTTGTAATACAGTTCCACGTCACTTTGTTTCCGTAATATTAATAATGCCCCATTGTAATCATCCTGCTGGAGGTAATGTGATATCACTTTCTCAAAATCTAAAATATAGTAAAACATTTTCCTATGTAAAAATAATCTTAAACCAATGCTTTTTCTTTATATACAATATCAAAATCAAACCAATAGATTGAGTTGCAGAATCTATATCTTTACTTTTTATATCTTATCTGAAATTTCCAAACAATGCCAATACATTTGTATAAACCTTTCAGAAGTGTTTCATAAATAATATGTTGAGAAAAAGAAGGTGAAAATTACAATAAAAATTTCTACATAATGTACTAACTAACAAGTAAGACCATCGTAACAATTTTCAACATAACAATTTTCAACTTGACAATTTTAGAACTTTTTCAGATATTGTTGTTAAAAACCTTTCTAAACCTGTTTACCAAGTATGACAAGAAGTGTATGCATGAGCATATTAACAAGGCAGAAAAAAAGCTAGGCAATTCTTTGTTCCCAGTTGCAATGCTTCTGAGGAAATAAACAAATAAACAAAACATTATTATTAAAGTCATCACTGACTTGAACTTTTACCTTGCATAAGAACAGCAAAGAAAACCATATCTTCTACATTTCCATGGCTGGCAATGAGATCATACACTACTCCTCTGTTATTACTCACACATTCCTGGAATAAGATCATGTGTTTTATATCACCTCTTAAAAACATTTTGGTTCTTTCAACATTATTGATCTAATAAAAGCTTATTCCTCATTTTGGCACTTACGACAAAAACGCCCTTTTTTTTTTAATCAATCACTATTCAGTTTGATTGTAAAAAATGAACAAAGACAAAAATAACAAAAGATCAGAATATCAGATCCATAAAATTTTGAGCAAAACTTATTTCTCTTAGATTAAACATTATGATGAAGTGTGTAAAGTGTTCAACAATAAATTAAAGACAGACGAAGGAGTTAACTTATTTTCATCCATAAAATAAAATAAATATTTCATCAAGTTATAAATAAATTACCTTTATTTTTGGTTCCTTGAGAAAGCGTCTGAATTCCTCTTGAATTTTTTCATATTTTTCTGGTTGTTCTTCCATATTTTCCTTTAGTTCACCTAACTGGTTTAGGAATATTTCAATCAACCAAGTCACTAACATGGTCATTTGTGTTTTGTCCTGAAGAAAAACATATAATCATTGTACATGTATTAACATCCTAACATCAAATCTATTGGTATCAGTACCAGATTCGACCCAGAACTTGCTAGTTATTAGTAATTTTAATTATGTGGAAACAAAAGGGGTTGGAATGATGCAAATTTTATCAACACCATTGTCCTTAGGACCTATATCAGTTAAATATAAATTTTATTTTTTTATTCATTGTTTTTATGTTATGCAGGCTAGCAAATTGGTGGACCTTGCTGTTTTCAAAGTATAGATTCTTGGATTGGTTCAAACCTTCTATATCATTAAATTTTACAAGAAACTCAACAGGCAATTTTTTAATCCAACAAAAAATAATGAATCAACAGAAACCATACAATAATAGACCTACAAAATATATAATGTTATACAAATTATCACTTTTGTAGTACCTGAGGGCCAAGAGATGACAATTTTTTCATTATAAACGACCGTAAAGCATCCTTTCTGTCTAGTCTGATAAATTTTAAAGCAACCTCTTCAAATGAGTTCCTGGTCTGTGCATATAATACAGCGCTTTCTTCATATCTAAAAATTAAAAAAAAGTGTTGATGGTTGAATTGATATCCTGCTGTTTTGTCTTCTTTATTTCAAAGTCTTCCATAGATTTCTGATTTGTATGGCATTTGTGACTATATTTGCCATAGATATTAAAATTTGACATAGATCTTGAACCAACCATAAATTTAAATCATACATATATATTGCATCATTGGTGAACATTACAAGCTTGACTGAAAATGTGGAACTTCGTAGCAAGTATCTTTTTTTTAAAGTTTTTAAAATATTTGGCTTTGCAAGTCCAAAAGTGAATCAAATTGAAAATTAAAAAATCTAAATCATGAATCGTCTTAAATATTTCTGAATGATTAATTCAGATAAATCGTAAAATAACAAGAAAGTGTATCCATTGGACATGATGCCCTCTAGCTCTCACACAATTTAATTTTCAGTGAATTATGAAATCACAACCATAATTTGGCATATATTAGGCCTAACCTCTTTTTGGAAAACAGATGTTCTGCCTGTTTTGTCAAAACTCGATCAACCTGAGCTGGATTATCACTGCAATATTCTCTGGCATTTTCAAACTCCTCTGTGTCTAAATACATCTGCCATACATCTCTAAAAATACAACCATAAAACATTTGTTTTCCTTTATAACAAATTGTTCATTTGAAGACGAAAATACTCAAATAGCAGTTCAAAATTAACTTATGAGAAGGCCAATGAATTCCCTATAAACAAATAACTCATTATGTTATGGTTTGTAAATGAAGTTTCTTTTTCTTTTTAGTCTGTAAAAAGTTTTTTAGAATCAGTATTTATGTATTACCTGCACACAGTTTAACTTCAAAACATTGACTTTTGCCAGATTTGTGGATAATACATATCTATACAAATATAAATTCTTGTTTCTTTTTATATAACACTCATCTAAATGTATTGAAATATTTTATCATTTTCAACCAAGCTTCCCAGCAAAACAGTAAATCGTTAAATTTTCACAATCTTAGTTGACATAACAGTAACTTTATTATAGTAATCTGCTGTTGACCTTATAATTGTATACATACATTGTTGCCTATTTAGGCCAATTAAAATTAATTGATAGATTTTCATCCCCGCCCGCCCCTCTGAAATCGTCCCGCCCCGATTTTTTTTATTTTGCAAAATTTACGATTTCCGGATTTTGTTCATTTCCGTTACCGGTAACCGTCAATAATTTCGTTTCATTCGAACTTCCTGTTTATAAAATTTCGGTTTTCATATTTCTTGTTTCGAGTACTTTAAAACGATTATGTTGACAAAATCTGCTGCTCAATGATGACAGTATCATTTACGGAGAATATAGAAAGATTACCAGAAGGGTATGAAATATTCGGGTTACGAGTATTAAATACGCTGTGTCCAACGCAAATCGCGGTATGTCACAAATTGGAAATTTCTTTCATCAGAAAATTGTGGATTTATTTAATAATACATTGACTTTGTGTAAGCAAATTTGGGCTGTGAATGATTTCCAAAGTGCAAGAATCGTGGAACAAATTGGTAGAAAAAAAAAAGAGTTCAAAAAGTCGGCAAACATACACATTGTGTACTAGAAAACCCTTAGATTTACCTATGGCTATTGTTTTTGTTTAAAAACACAAAATACCATTTACAATGTAATTATATATGCGTCACTTCTTGCATAACTTATGAATCTTAAAAGCGCCAACTTTACTATTCCTGGCAACACGTGTTTGAGTGTTCATTTCATTCATAATACTTGTGCTGCATACCATTGCATTTGTATACGTTTATGGGGACTACAAACCATCGCTTAGAGAGCAAAATAAATTTGGAGTTGGTAGTCAAATGAATAGAGAATTTCTCCATGGTTTTACTGTTTGCTGAAAATATGCTTCT
This sequence comes from Mytilus galloprovincialis, assembly GCA_037788925.1. NCBI lineage: Eukaryota > Metazoa > Mollusca > Bivalvia > Mytilida > Mytilidae > Mytilus > Mytilus galloprovincialis. The sequence continues at coordinate 959,146 of JAWDJN010000033.1, forward strand.
AAAGTAGCAATTGCATGTAGAACAGTCCGCGTTGCAAATCAGAGATGTTTATTCAAGAATTATGTAGGATTCTTTATACATGTTTAAACATTTACATGGTATAAGCTAAATTTTGTAATTATAACACTTGCATATATATGAAGTTCACGCCACAAGGTTTCAAATTGAATAAAATTTAAAAAATAAAATCCTCCCACCCGCCCCATTTTTTTCAAAACTTTGGATGAAAATCTACTAATTAATTTTAGTTGGCCTTATGCCTCCTAACCTGGACTTTCTGTTGATATTATAATTGAATATAAGGCCAACATTAAAAATATCTTTGTTTCCCCTCACACGTCTGAGGTTATTAGGGTATGGGTAGGTAGGTAGGCAAATTATTTTATTTTATTCCTTGATATGGTTTTCTATATTGAATTTGTATAAAATTCAACAGGTAAGGCTCAAGTCAAGAAAAGTGGGGTATTCCCTGTATTCTAATTCAGTGTACACCCCAGTTTTCTGGTGTTAAAAAAAAAACAGTATAAAGGGACCTCCTTATTTTCCTATTCATTTAATGTAATGAAATCTACAAAAGCACACATTGTACTTGTGGTAACAATGCTTAATGATAGCAAGTGTTTTTTTAGTTAAAAAATCAAGCTTATTTCAAGTCTAATTTGATGCATAAGTCACAACAAAACAATTCCTTTGTTCACCAATTCATACCGTGATCATCAATTATGAGATGACAAAAAGATACATGCATGTTAATCAATTGGGAATTAAAATTCAATGAATAAAATTTTTCAATAGAAGTGAACATAATTCAGTTATGTTCAGTTACACCTGGATCATACATCTTGGTCAATTAATTCCTAAACAAAGATTTGTATGTTTTTTCGAGTTCTAGAAGAAACAAGGCTTCACTTTATATTCATGTTTTGTATTTCCTAAAAATACTTTTAATAAGTATTTACGAATTTTACTGATGCAGTTATAACGTTAAAACGTGCCCTTTTGTAATTTTCATGCCATTTATTGAAAAAGGAAATCCCATTTAAACTGGTTTTTTTACATCAGAAAACAGGGACGTTCCCTGAAAGCATGAATACATGTATCCCACATTTCCTGACTTGTGCCCAACCTGTTCAAAGACAATGTAGATAGATTTTAAAGCACGATTCAGACCATTTTTACTCATTAAGATTTTATCCTTTAAACAGGAACAGAGGTTAGACACAAAGCAAATCAAGATGCACTCAGCGGGTTGAAAGATGTTTCAGGTTTTTTTTATTTTCAAAAAAGATCACCCTTGCACACAAACAAATCGTGTGGCAAAGCATTTTGTTTGTTTCCTTGATTCCCAATCATGTAGACGCTTCAATGCAAAAATACCTTGATTTAAAACACTCGTTGACTACAGCATCGGAAAGGTATCACCAAAAACCAACGCTCGTTGACTACAGAATTGGAAAGATAACACCAGTTACCAACATAGCAAAAAAAAATAGTGGACAAGAATGGCCAATAAAAATTTTCAGGTCGCGGTAATTTTACCAGGTCGGTCGGGTGAGGGGAAACAAACAATATTTTAATTTTGGCCTAATTATTATCAGTGTTGCCTATTCGGATCCCCTTACCGTGCCTTTCCGGTGACCTTATATTTGAAGACATTCTGTGAGGTATAAGTCCAGATCCCCTTACCTTGCCTCTCTTGTGACCTTATATTTGAAGACATTCTGTGAGGTATAAGTCCAGATTCCCTTACCTTGCCTCTCTAGTGACCTTATATTTGAAGACATTCTGTGAGGTATAAGTCCAAATCCCCTTACCTTGCCTCTCTGGTGACCTTATATTTGAAGACATTCTGTGAGGTATAAGTCCAGATACTCATCTTCAGTGGATCTTTGTATAATCCCATTAGTTTGCCTAGTCTCTGTAAGATACAAAGATTTTAATATTTTTTTTGTCTGTTTGTTTACAAGCAAACATTTGATTTGGTAAAATACATTACAGCAAATATTCCAAAAGTTTTTATTATTTATTCTGGTTATCATTTGACACCATCCACTGAATTATACATGTCCTTATTAACTTAAACTTGCATTTCCCTAACAATCCCTAGACAATGTTAAGGCCACCCTTTTAAATTCTTTGCTTGATTTTGCCTTCCTGCCTTGTAGGGTTGAGTAGGTAGTTAAGGATTAATATTTTTTGGCAAACAACACAAGCTACATGCTTTAAACCAGAAAAGAAAAATTAAGCTAGAAAAAAACTTTTAAAGAAAATTTGAAACGATTTGTGTCTTTAAACTTTTCAGGTAGACTGTTGCCTGTTTTATAAGTAGGTATAAACATATTCAAGAACATTTTATCTACTTCTAGGAATGCCTTAATTTTAAATAATTCATCTGTTTTTTTTAAAAATGAAGAAAAACATTAAAAATATTGACAAGTTCATAAAATTTAATAATCTGTATTAAGCCAGGGGAGATATTCACACTTGGATATTACTGCAAACCAATTTAATCTTACAATAGTCAAATAGCTATAAAATAAATAATGTCCTCATGGAAAATCTTAAATTTCCTAACATAAACTTGTTATATTTGCAAAGAATGAATATTTGCTTAAAAAAAATCTAAATAAAAGTTTTGAACCCCATATTCATTGAAATAACATGTATGTTGATCCTTAATTTTAGAGTTTATAAGTATAACATGATGTATATCTATCTTAAAGTTTCAATAAATATTTATTAAATTCTGCAATATTTGCACATTTACCAATTGTATATCAACATTTGGAAATCTCATTTTTTGCTTCATATAAAGATTAATTTATTATTCCTTCGATACCAATTTCCATGGATTTCGTGGGTACAGGTAAACCACAAAATTAAATGTTCCAACGAATGACAAATTTTCTTTAGGCTTGTATGATGATCTTAGCAAAACCCCGAAATTGAATATCCACAAAAATACAAGTTTTCCTTTATCCACAAAAATTGGTACCCACGAGAATAAATGAATCCACATTTATTGAGCCCCTAGACCCTATTCCATTTGAGGATTATTGACTACAAAGTTACAACATACTTACATCAGCATACACGTCATCATATATCAGTTGATCATTCAATACACATACTACTTTTATTCTGCAAAAAACAAAGAGAATAGCATATTTTAAAGTTAATATATTTTCACAATTGCAATGCATACACTTTTGGCTTCAGGGCTAAATTCAAAAATAGAATTTTTTGCCATCATAATTTGTAGAAAGTATTTAGAAGAGGGATATTTTCCTGAATTTTGTTGGATAGGGGAAAAAATAAATCTGAAACCCCCAACAAAAAAAGTTCATGTTCATGATCAAAATGTTTTAAAATCAAAGCCTTGAAAGGAAACAAGAATGTGTCATAGTACATGGATGCCCCACTCACACTATCATGTTCTATGTTCAGAGGACCATGAAATTGGAAAATGTGTAATAAGTTTCAAGTTGATTGGACTTCAAATTCATCAAAAACTACCTTAGACCAAAAACTTCAACAAAAACTTTAACCTGAAGCCGGACAGATGAACAGACAGACTGACGGACGAACGAACGGAGGAACGAATGGACACACAGACTGAAAAACATAATGCCCATAAATGGGGCATAAAAATTAGAAAAACCCATGAATAAATGACAAAACAAATGGAAAATGATTGTTACTTTCTGGATTTGATACAAGTACTTGCAAGGAGAAAAAAATCCATATTCCAGATGGCAAAAAACATTAAAATAACATGTTGATATAACCCTACCTGTCTTGATATAGTAATAGAACATGAAATTCAGTCAGAACCATGGAAATAGGATGCGTCTTCTCTCCATCACTGTCTTTAGGGTATCTGATATAAATGTTAAGACAATCTTATTCTTACTGGATTTAAAGAAAATGTTTAATCAAAGTGCTTGTCAGCACTGAAGAGTAACTATTGCATTAATTTATCAGTGGGAAGTAAAATTAAATATTGCGTTGTCAATAAAGCATTGGTTGTAGTTGATTCAACTACAATTCTGGACAATGGGAGATTACTCCAATTTTCAAAGATGACTTTAACAATGACATCATTTATATCTTTGGAACAGATATTAGATTCCTTGCAAAAGTTGTGTTATTTTCTTGACAGGTGTAACATTGTTTTGTGACTTGAATATCTTAGCATACCGGTACATTTACATTGATAAATTTCTGTAAATGTTCATTGATAGGATGTATAGAATGTTATGATCAATGCACTATATTGTGTGTATCAAAAAGATAGTGATAAGCCTCGTAAGATTAGATATCAAGTTAGTCACATAGGGTTTTGATTGCATTTCATGCAATCTTTACCCCAAAACATAATGTCTCTACTTAGGGGTATGAAAAACAGACAAGTGTAAATTCTAGTTTAGATATGCATTTACTGAAAACATTTCATGAGTCAAGCAATATGTAATAAACTATGTATCCAGTCCATTTAGTTTCTCGTTGTTATTTATTAGGATACGGTATAAGTTTTGTTTGAGTTGTCACAGATTTTGGTCCAGCTTCACCTGTGAAATCCAAATTTCCAAAGTACACACCAGGTCCTGAAAAAAAAAAACAAGAAAAAGTATTAACTATCAAAACATGATTGAAATTTTTTTATTTCTAGATGTTTAAAGATCTTTATGCATTTCTATGTATGTCTAGAAACACCAGTTTTAAAGTCATAAGAAACAAGTTTCCGGTGGTTATAATGTTCAAGGAATTTTTGAACCAATGTATGCATATATTCTAAGGCATATGTGCAAAATTTAAATAATAACTATTATGAATCGATCATGTATGAGACACAAACAAATACTTCTAATGACTGTTGATCAAAACCAATGGCTGTTCATCAACTTTTTATTGGAGGAAGTAGAATTATAATGATCAAAGCCCTTATAAACCATCAATACAGAAAGATAACGCAAGTGTATGTTAAGTAAGATCATATCTGGATGATAGAGCCATGTTCAAAATCAAGTTGACCTACATGTTCCATCATGATGACTTTCCAAACACTTACATATACTTTCTAGTCTATACTTTTTCATTATTTCAGTAAATTAGGCAAAAGACGCCCAAGTTTAACAGTACATGTATTACACAAAATATCATTAAAATACAGTATTCACTAAGTACTGATAAACTATCAGGAACATATGTTGTGATCACTGATGTTTTTTATTTGTTATTCATTATCAAAATTTTACATTCTACTCTAACTAAACTACAATCAGCATACCTGTCATCCAGGCAAATGTCCTTGCAGAACCTCTAAACTTTGGGAAATAAAGTTTTAATTCACTGTAGCCCATGTTTCCTGGCAACTCTAAGAAGGGAGCTAAAAATAGAATGGAAATTCTTTATTTGTTTAGAACAAGGGATACATTTTAAAACATGATATTACCATTACCTTTTTGAAAAATGGTTTATCTGGTTAAAATATAGAAAATAAAGAACTGAATGATCCTATTTCCTGTTAGAATAATATAATAAATGGGCCATTTCAAAAACAATGAGGATTTTTTACTTTTTGTGGTATATTTTTATATTAGTTAAGTTTAGAATTATAACACAGGTGTTATAAAATGCAGGATAGTCAGGGCTAGCTTGCTGCCAAGTTTCATGAAGATATCTCAAACAACTGCAGAGAAATGTTTTAAGAACAGGCCATTTTTGTCAGGAGTGTGACGCTTTTAGCGTGACATTTAAAAAAACAGAAATTTTCAAAGTAGTATTGAAAAAAGTGGATCGTTTTTATGCTATCCTGAAATATTTCTGGTAGTTGCTACATTATTAGTCTTAAATATTTTTGTAATTTTGTCCAATAAAATTTTAAAATAAGTAAACACTGACCTTTATTGTGAAGGTATGTACAAAAAATAAAGTCTTTCAAAAAATGACACTTTTAAAATTAAAGCTTCCTTGTAACCATGTTTTAAAGTCCAATAATGTCAGTATGTGAAATAAGCTTGTATTGGTATATTAGCACTATAATTAAGGGTAGGTTGGTGCTCTAAATCACATATTTTATTGTTTTAATGGACACCAAAGAGAGGCACCCAAAAATGTCAGGAGTGTGACAACTGTCTTTAAACATCTACCAAAGAATACATAGGACTTAAATATTTTCTTCTTCTTTATTTTTCAGAAGTGGCTATTCCAAAGAGAAGAAATTTTTTTATTACAACTGTGATATGTTTATATCATAGATGTGGGAGTGCATTATATATGTCAGGAGTGTGACGCTTTTTTTAAGACATTTTCTGTCAATTCATAATTTCACAAGGACAAGTTCCACAAGTTTCTTTGTGTTAGAAATGTTAAAACCAAGTTATATTCCTATCATTTACCTCTTAAATGTGTTATTTATCATGATTGTTTTGGCACAATAAGTTTTAATTAGTCATTTTTCTATTTTTTGTGCACAGTAATGCAAATTTATCAAAGGAAATAAGTGTGTACAACTATAATATCATATAGGAAAGTGAGGAAATGAATTTTGTACAAAATAGAACAATTATTTTGATTTAAAATGGTATATTTAAAGATGTTTCAAGGATTAACCATTCAGATGTAATTCGTCACACTCCTGACATGAATTTAACAATTTAAGAAAAATATTAAAATTAGCTTTATTTTTAGGACAGATAATTGAAAGACAGCTAGTAAAATGAAAAAACTTTTGGTAAATCTTCCATTCCTTAAAACATCTACTAGACTTGCTGACATAAGCCAGGCAAAATTCTCTAGAAGAAATGATTCAAAGAAAGAGACTTGGAGAGAGAGAATCTGCAAATACTGGCTGAATATAAAATTGAAAAATGATCAGAGGAAGTTGGACAATCTTAAACAAAATAAAAAAACTACAAAACCAAGCTAACAAAAAAAGGCTTAAAGAAAGAAGAACTTTGAATTCCAAATTTGATAAACAATATAAAGAAAAACAAAGGCAGTGACAGAGAAACAGTAGAAAAAAAAGGAAGAAAGATAAAAAAGAAGTTGGGTTGAATAAGGACTTAGAATCGAACAAAAACAGCTCAAAAATTCAAATGAGAACAGATCTGTGACTGTGTCAGATTCCAGATCTACAGTGAGAAAACCTGCACAACACACAAGAAAACAACTGCCACAAAGCCCAAATGCTTGGAGGAGTACTTTGAAACACATCATAAAAAATGCTACACCAAGAAGAAAGGGCCTTCTAGATGAGATCATTTATAAGCATTTGGGCTTTGTGGCAGTTGTTTTCTTGTGTGTTGTGCTGGTTTTCTCACTGTAGATCTGGAATCTGACACAGTCACAGATCTGTTCTCATTTGAATTTTTGAGATGTTTTTTTTTCGATTCTAAGTCCTTATTCAACCCAACTTCTTTTTTTATCTTTCTTCCTTTTTTTCTACTGTTTCTCTGCCACTGTCTTTGTTTTTCTTTATATTGTTTATCAAATTTGGAATTCAAAATTCTTCTTTCTTTAAGCCTTTTTTTGTTAGCTTGGTTTTATAGGTTTTTATTTTGTTTAAGATTGTCCAACTTCCTCTGATCATTTTTTAATTTCAGAGTTAGCAAGTATTTGCGGGTTCTCTCTTTCGAAGTCTCTTTCTTTGATTTATTTCTTCTAGAGAATTTTTCCCTGCTTATTTCAGCATATCTAGTAGATGTTTTAAGGAATGGAAGTTTTACCAAAAGTTTCCTCATTTTACTAGCTGTCTTTCAATTATCTGTCCTAAAAATAAAGCTAATTTTAATATTTTTCTTAAATTGTTAAATTCATGTCAGGAGTGTGACGAATTACATCTGAATGGTTAATCCTTGAAACATCTTTAAATATACATGTACCATTTTAAATCAAAATAATTGTTCTTTTTTGTACAAAATTCATTTCCTCACTTTCCTATATGATATTATAGTTGTACACACTTATTTCCTTTGATAAACTTGCATTACTGTGCACAAAAAATAGAAAAATGACTAATTAAAACTCATTGTGCCAAAACAATCATGCTCAATAACACATTTAAGAGGTAAATGATAGGAATATAACTTGGTTTCAACATTTCTAACACAAAGAAACTTGTGGAACTTGTCCTTGTGAAATTATGAATTGACAGAAAATGTCTTAAAAAAAGCGTCACACTCCTGACATATATAATGCACTCCCACATCTATGATATAAACATATCACAGTTGTAATAATTTTTTTTCTTCTCTTAGGAATAGCCACTTCTGAAAAATAAAGAAGAAGAAAACATTTAAGTCCTATGTATTCTTTGGTAGATGTTTAAAGACAGTTGTCACACTCCTGACATTTTTGGGTGACTTTCTTTGTATTTTTTTTTAAATGGCCCTAAAAAGAAAGTCCTGTTCTATGGCAAAAAATATCAGTAATAGAAATCAATGATATAGCAATGTGCTAAGTGAATTTTTGTGAAAGTTTAAAGCATTTTTCAATCTTTGTAACATATGTCAGGAGTGTGACAAAATACTGAAAATAGAAGGCTTTTTCTACATACAATTAAATAAAAACGGTACAATGAAGTGACATTTTTTTTTTGCAAATGATCACAAAAACTCAAGGCTTTCAAAGTTTACTATTTTAACTGAAATATATTAAGATTCTTTTTATTGGCAAAAACTTCAATCACTAGTTATTATTATTTTTTTTTCAAATTAAGCTATTCAATTTGATTGTTATTATATGATTTAGCAGAAAAGATGAAAATTTTGGTTTTAAAATTTTTCTTTTTCTATTGACTTTCATTTGGAAAAGGTTTGAGCAATGTTTTCTTGACTGTTTTATTACCAAACTTGTTTATAAGTAGTATGGTTTCTGTTCAAATTTTTTGAGATGTATGTTATTAAAATTTAAGATTATTCAATGTGTCTGCTTCGTTCTGCCTGAAACTTTGGAATTATAACATTTAAAGTATCGGTAATAGGGTAAGACAAAAAGAAATACAAAATATTGAGTTTGAAATTGGACCCCCCATGTCACACTTTTGCCTCATTTTTTTTAAAATGGCCCATATCCTACATAAATGCTGACTTAAACCCAAACAGACACAGTATTAATCAGCTTATATGAATAGGCATCCCATTTGTAAAAAGACCATAACTTCTTCAAACAATTTTAGGTAAAATCATCAATTAAACAACATGGCCTTTCAAATACCCTTCTATTTTCAATTGCATAATTCATAAGACAAATACATAAAGGCATACAATTATTATGTTCCTATGTTGTGGTGCAGATGGGGAGCAAAAATAAAAGAACAGGACCTTTCATTTCCATCATAAATGGTCGTACCTTTTTGTTTTTCATAATCTATAAAGAACTGTTGAAACATTGGAGGCTCTGCAGACTTTGATACACTGCCTAGAAACTGATATAAACGTCTGAAAAAAAAGTGATTAACCAAATTATAATCCATGTTGTTCATTAAAATGTTTACCATCTCAAATTTACATTGTTTCATATACCTCCTATGAAGGTTTTGGAGGAGAGTTATACTACTGCAAGGCTTCATGAATAAGATAAACATTCAACCTTGCAATTGAGACTATGTACCTTCAAGATTTCTTATATTCTTTCTGACCCTACATAACATTGTATTTAACTCCCTTTCAGATATTGCAAAACCCAGCAGCTTATCTTTGGCTAAATAAACTTTTTCTTTTTTTCATTTGTGTGTTGTTTGAATCCTTTAATGTGTATATGACATGTGAATCCATTAATGTGTATATGACATGTGAATCCATTAATGTGTATATGACATGTGAAATTCTATGACACAACCTAATGAAAATGGGAGAATTAATTTGTCAATCAATTATTCTATAACATGCACATTACTGGCACCAATAACATTTTATGATACTGTTTAATAAATTCTGAATTCAATGTACAATAAGTGTAAGAGAATATAAAAGTGTTGATTTATTAACACTGCTATTTTTGTTACTTTAAAAAGGGCATATAAAACTTTTGAAAAAATCCTTTAACAGTAGACTAAACCAACTGAAGTTATATTCATATTCTTACCCAGGAGTTGTAGCTAGTATGAAATATTTATACTCTGTCATTGATTCACATGGCATTCTATCAAACTCTAAACCAGTCACTGGTACTGCATTCTCACTTCCCAAGTTAAATAACTGAAAAATAAGATATGTAATTCTGATTATTAATTTACAATTAACAACAAACCTTCAAAGCCAGGCCGGAAAAAATGTTGTAAAGGCTAGTTAAATTTGCCCTGAAAGGGGCTCAACAAGCCATATAAGTTTAAAAACAAATATGAAAGACTGTTTATCTGATTTGTAAGTCACATTCAAATGTTTTTGGCTAGTAATCATAAAATATTATTGTTTCTGTTCATTTTCCCAACATTCAAAGTACGATGATCCTGCAAATTTAACAAAAGATAACCATGTTTTATAAGCATGAATGGCTAACATTAACTTTAAAACATATGTATATATACTTTCTCTTAAAGGAATAACCTTTATTTTATTCAAATATTTAGTAATGTACTGCTATTATATCATTGTCTTCCTATACTCTTATTTCAACAACAGCTTTTTTATATTCAGTGACCTTAACCATGACACCTATCATTAAAAATTTGGCAATCCCACAGTGAGAAATAAACTGTTATCACAGAGATATGTCTGGCTTTTTGGCAATTTCAATAATGCAAATGTTGAAATTAAAATAGCAACACTTTAACATGTAAGATTTGAAATTATTCAAAGTCAATGAACAATGACTGAAGGTACATGGCTAAACAATCTCCATGGAAATGAGATGTGCCAATGCTAACACAACTGCATACCAATTATAATTTACCTACCACTAGTGGTTCCCCATAAACTGACCTAATCACAAACTAATACATGAAAACTAAGCAAAAGTTTTAAAGTCAATAGACCATAGCTGAGGGGGCAGGGCTAAATTATCTGTATAGTAATGAGATGTGCCAATAATAATACAACTGCATACCAAATATATTTGACTTACCACTAGTAGTTCACCATAATTGTTATCAAAGGTACCAGGATTATAATTTAATACGCCAGACGTGCGTTTCGTCTACATAAGACTCATCAGTGACGCTCAGATCAAAATAGTTGTAAAGCCAAACAAGTAAAAAGTTGAAGAGCATTGAGGACCCAAAATTCCTAAACGAAGTGCCAAATACGGCTTAGATAATCTATTCCTGGGATAAGAAAATCCTTATTTTTTCAAAAAATTCCATGTTTTGTAACAGGAAATTTATAAAAATGACCATATAATTGATATTCATGTCAACACCGAAGTGCTGACTACTGGGCTGGTGATACCCTGGGGGACAAAACATCCACCAGCAGTGGCATCAACCCAGTGGTGTAAATAGTTATCAAAGGTACACTAGACCTATTCACAAACTAATACATTGTTGACGCCGCTGCCATAGTTGTCACCACTCTGTCAAGTGAGACAAAAACCATAATGGTAGATACAGAGAACAAGATATCTATCTATAAACTGACATTTCTTATACAGCCTTTACCATTATAAAGAGAACAAGATATCTATCTATAAACTGACATTTCTTATACAGTCTTTACCATTATAAAGAGAACAAGATATCTATCTATAAACTGACATTTCTTATACAGCCTTTACCATTATAAAGAGAACAAGATATCTATCTATAAACTGACATTTCTTATACAGTCTTTACCATTATACAGAGAACAAGATATCTATCTATAAACTGACATTTCTTATACAGCCTTTACCATTATAAGTTTCAATAATGTATCTCAAATATTGAAACTCAAATCTTTTACAACAACTATAGCAAATATAAAATCTGAATGCAAAAGCAGCATATCACAAAACAAATTCTTGCGACTGATAAAAAAAAAACATGTATTGCATTATGTAAAATTGTCAGCTGTTGATATTGGTCTAGAAAAACAGTGCAATTTCATAATAATGCATTTTATTTTACAACATTCTAAACCTTTGGCAAATTATACAAAATCCAAATAAACTGTTTGTTTAAGATCTAGTTGTATTTGTCTGAATAATTAAATAATTTTTCTGCATACAATTCCAAACTAGAATGACTAGGGCAATAAAGATCTTGGTTTGACTTCCTTCAGACCAATATATTTTTCTTTGTTATAATAAATTTGATATGAACATTCAAAGTATACAAAAAAGATAAAAGACTAGTAAAATTGATAAGTTGAAAGTATGCACTTATCTAAAGTATGTCTGCTTTAGATCAATACAGTTCACAGCTAATTTGCACAGCTTCGTAGTACGTATAAATAAGTCAATTCATAGCCAATGTCACAAAATATCTCAAATAGGTATAGATATAAATAATGCACATGTAAATAATAATGCAGGCTCATGCACACATCAGAAAAGTTTCTCATTTAATGTTTTGAAATTAAATAAATAGTAAAAACACACTGAAGCTAAGAACACTGAAAAATACCTCCTCTGATTTAGAAAGCAGCTTAAACTAGAAATTGATATACAAACTGAAAATATTCATTTTTCTTGGATGTTTTATCATTGTGTTGCTTTTTCATGTTATATTTTATTTGTTTCTACAATTATTTGGTATACTTAAAGGGCCTCTTACAGCTGATATTGAAATAAGGAGTCATTTACCCTTTGTAAAGCCATACATGTATCTGTATAGATATTCAATTTCTAGTCTCTTTTCACATTTTCAGTGTTTCCTTATAGTCTACACAGTCAAATTTTGCTCACATTAATCCCAATTGACAATCATATAACATTCAGTTTTAAATGAGAAAACAGTCTTTCTTCTTTTTTCTGTGACTGTTTTACATTACAACTTCAATATTAAAGACTCTTTAAATTTTATACCAATAAGTTCATTTTTAAGTCTATATAAACAGATGTATTGAACATCATTGTACAAATTGTTACCTGTTTGAGGTACTGGTCTAGACTTCCCTGGAAAAAACGACTATTCTCGTTGTCTGTAAGTTCTGTCTCAAATATCAAACCTGTAATAAAGTGAACACATTTACTTATGTCTGCACCTTTACTTTGTTTTCTTTTAACATATGCATCACATAACTTTTTTAATAATAGGTAAAAATATTAGGCTTTTGTTTATTTATATCAAATAACTAATTCAGTGTGTTTTATGTTATGGTCGTTTCAATTTTAGCCCCTAAATCAATCATCTGATTTAAGGCATTTCAAGGTACATTTTTTGTAAAGGTTGGCCATACTGTTCCAAAGATACCACATACAAACAAACATTTTCCCCCAAATTAAGTCTATCAGTTACTGTTGTGACCTTGACCTTGGACATCTAAGTCCCTAATTTACCAAACATGTTATTCTTCACAGACTCTAAATAATCTGTACAGGAAATGAATTTTATTGTTCTCATGTGGAATTCATCATAATCATATTATGAGATCAATTTCAACAAAGAAAAAAAAGTAATTTGAATTCCTTAAAATAAGTTCATTCAATCTGTATACAATATGAATAAAATGTTTTATAAATACCTTTACTGGTTCCTAATAAAATAGCACCAGTTGTTGATTCATTGGCATTCTGCCAGTTCCATCCCACAGAATCTATATGATGACCCTGCAAATAAATACAGACTGAGATAACCAACTAATCACCTATATATATCTTATTACTTGATGGAAGACAGGGTCCTCAATCTTAATTTTAAACACTTGTCAAGAGTTTGTTTCCTTTGATTTCAAAAGTTTAGAAAATTTAGAACAAACAATAGAGAACACTTTTATGTTTTTTTTACGTTAAATACAAATATTAGAATACGTTTGTATGACAACAACTCTGTAATTTTATCAAACTTAGAACCAGATGCTCTGCAGGGCGCAGTTTTATACGACCGCATAGGTTGAACCCTGAACGGTTGGGGCAAGTATGGACACAACATTCAAGCTGGATTCAGCTCTAAATTTGGATTGTGATTAAATAGTTGACACAGCATAGGTTTTGGACACAGAATGAATGTGGTCTAATGAACTTAAAATAATTTTTTTGTCTTTGAGCAATCACTATGCTGTTGAATATTAATCCTCTAAAAAAAATGTTTGAAGAAATTTTCTTTTTATTTATGAAATCTGAAATGAGAAAAATTAAACCCCCCCCCCACCATTTTTTTTTCACGTCCCCCTTTCCCTTTTTTCAAAACTGATCTCAATTCAAATTTCTAATGGAGTTTGCAACAATAACTACTCATTTAAATACATCATAAAATATTAAAATGTAACAAAAAGTGCTTGTTATCACTGAATGGTAAAGAGTGTTTTAATTTATCAGTTGGTAGTAAAAGTGAATATACATTGTGCATTGTATAAAACAATGATTTAAGTTGATTCAACTACTATTCTGGACAAAGAAAGATAACTCCAATCAATTGAAAATTTCTTGCTATTGCACAATATTGTGCAATTCGATATTTCTTGATATTGCGCAATACTGTGCAATTGAAAATATTTGCTATTGCACAATACTGTGCAATTGAAGATTTCTTGCTATTGCACAATACTGTGCAATTGAACATTTTTTGCTATTGCACAATACTGTGCAATTGAAGATTTCTTGCTATTGCTGAATACTGTGCAATTGAAAATTTCTTGCTATTGCACAATACTTAATATAATAATTTTGGATCCTGATTTGAACCAACTTGAAAACTGGGCCCATAATCAAAAATCTAAGTACATGATTAAATTCAGCATATCAAAAAAGCCAAAGAATTCAATTTTTATTAAAATCAAACTTAGTTTAATTTTGGACCCTTTGGTATTTAATGTAGACCAATTTGAAAATGGGACTAAAAATTAAGAATCTACATACACAGTTAGATTTGGCATATCAAAGAACCCCAATTATTCAATTTTTGATGAAATCAAACAAAGTTCAATTTTGGACCTTTTGGGCCCCTTATTCCTAAAAACCTGTTGGGACCAAAACTCCCAAAATCAAACCCAACCTTCCTTTTATGGTCATAAACCTTGTGTTTAAATTTCAAAGATTTCTATTTACTTATACTAAAGTTATGGTGCGAAAACCAAGAATAATGCTTACTTGGGCCCCTTTTTGGCCCCTAATTCCTAAACTGTTCAGACCTCAACTCCCAAAATCAATCCCAACCTTCCTTTTGTGGTCATAAACCTTGTGTTTAAATTTCATTGATATCTATTTACTTATACTAAAGTTATTGTGCGAAAACCAAGAATAATGCTTATTTGGGCCCTTTTTTGGCCCCTAATTCCTAAACTGTTTGAACTAAAACTCCCAAAATCAATCCCAACCTTCCTTTTGTGGTCATAAACCTTGTGTCAAAATTTCATAGATTTCTATTTACTTAAACTAAAGTTATAGTGCGAAAACCAAGAAAATGCTTATTTGGGCCCTTTTTGGCCCCTAATTCCTAAAATTTTGGGACCAAAACTCCCAAAATCAATCCCAACCTTCCTTTTGTGGTTATAAACCTTGTGTTAAAATTTCATAGATTGCTATTCACTTTTACTAAAGTTAGAGTGCGAAAACTAAAAGTATTCGGACGACGACGACGACGACGCAAGACCACGCAGGACGACGACGCAGGACGACGACGCCAACGTGATAGCAATATACGACGAAAAATTAAAATTTTTGCGGTCGTATAAAAAAAATAAAACTAATACATTAAAGCCGACTTCTTGCTTGCTTTCCTCCTGATTAGGGATTCTGATAATTATAGAGAAGCTTTATTGAAGCATCATTGATATAATCTATAGTTGTCATACCTTGATTTTTCCAATAGGTTTTGGTCTCTTTGAATTTCTGGACAGGTAATAATTTTCTGTGGATTCCATACTAATGATGAAATGACGGCCCGTAGGATCGAGGAATATTTGATGAACTTTGTCCTCCACAGCTCTTGGTATTTCTACCTCTGCAAAATTATAACAAGAACTACTAGACATGACAAATCTGTGTACACCAAAAATAGTTCATTTCAATTACTTACTTTTCACTTATCTACCAATTATCTAGACAGACAGAGATTAAATAAAAGAACAGTTGATTACATCCAATTAATGGTACTGGTACAGCTTCATTGGTACAGTTTTATAGTAGTAGCCTTTCGCAAGGCCAGGTGGTCTAAGTACTTTTCCTATGGTGATCTTCAGTTGTCAATGGTTGTGAATTTGAACCTTGTCCATAGCTATATAGTAAGCTTAAGGTGTGTTACACTCCAATCTTACTTGAAAGGCTTTGCCTACTGAGAGTCTGTGACTCCGGCGTCAATTTTTTTATACTCAAACATCATAGTGTTTGATAATCATAATTATAAAGCAGGTACTAGAATGGTGAAAATTCTTATTTAAAGATGTTGTAATTTCATTTCAGCAATTTAAAAACAGTTATTATATTGCTATATTTAATTTAAATCAATTTTTATGTCATCTGGTCTCTGGTGAGAGTTGTCTAATTGACAATCAAACCACATCTTCTTATTTTTTATACAGTTATCAAATAAATTCATTATGAATGTTTTCTGTAAAATATTATAAACTTGACCTTACCATCTGGTTGTTCTGGATGTTCAAGGTCAAGGCGTAGTAATATATTACTGTTCATTGACATCACCAGGAAATTATTACATACAACAAGGTGAGTTATTGGGTTTGGTGGTCTGAAATGATTATGGTAAATTACACACAGGAATATGTAGTATATCAAAAACATATTATACATGTAATTACAATCGAAAATAGGTTGCACAAATGTAAATTATTGTTCATGTTGTTAATCCCTTTTCAATTTTAAGCATTAATTATTTCTGTTATATTTATTAACAATTCAATATACACTTAAAACTTTTTACTGACATTAATGTTCTTAAATTGATGTTTGTGCAACTCAGTGTGAACGATAGTAGATTTTGATACATATTTTCTCGTCTCAATATGTTTACCATGATATGTAAGGTGGTGATAAAAATCTATTAAACAATCACTCAATCACTATCAAGTAGCAGTTGAGAAAGTATAGTTAGTACATAATAAATAAATCATAAAATGACCAATTTTTCTGCAATAAGTGACAACAAAGAGAGCCCTACAATCCTTTGCTTATATGTGTGTTGGAAGTGCATACCACCTCAAAAAACATTTATGTTTCTCTTGAAAGTAAAAACGTTTATTGAAGAATTGAGACAGTGTAACTACAGAGCTATATCTCTAGGTTAAGGTGGTTTAAAATTGTACTGGTCATACTTACTTAAAATTCACCTTCTTTTTGCTAAATATAGGTATATCCGATTCTAATCTGGCATCTATAAAACCTGGACCAATCTATTAAAGAAAAGTATCAATGGATTAGAGTCATTCCCCTTTGTTGTTATGTTGGAGGGCAACAATATTCTTCAACTATTCAACTTGTCATTGTGACCACTAGATCTGAGAAAAATATGATTCTGAGGATAAAAATGACAGATGAAAACTTTCTAAAATTGTTAGTACTAAAATAAATTTCTTTCTAGCAAAATGAAATGAAATTAGCCTGTTACCATATTGTGTTGTTTTGCTATGACATTAACAATATTGTATTACATATTACAAGCAAAAGCAACTTGTCATAAAAAACTTTATGTCTAACTTATTTATTTAATTCTATTTCTCTTTGGTATCTATTGAACATGTACAGGAATAACCATTTTTATACAGATTTAGATCAGTACACAACATAGGTGGATCCAGGGGGCCCTGGGAGGCCCGGGACCCACCTTTTGGGGGAAAAATTTGGTTGATTATATAGGAAATCACTGAAGAATGATTGGCGAGGCCCCCCTTAGGTCAGTCATCGCCTCCCCCCACCCCCCACCCCCACCCCCTTATGAAAAGTTCTGGATCCGCCACTGCACAATTCAAAGCTTTGTTGCATTATTCATGTAAAATTTAAAATTATTTAAAAACTATCTACAATAGTTATAAAGAGTTTAAATAAACCATTTGCATAGTGACTTACTGGTTCCTGTACTGGTGCTACTCTAACTGAGGCAGCTCTAGCAGATTCCTCTTCATACTGGTCCAAAATGGAGGCCATGGTTCAAAAACAGGTACTAACTGCTGCAATAGAGTCAGAATTTCATAGGAAAAACGTTCAGTCACTGACTTTCATCAAAAGTCACTACATTAATATAAATATACAGCTACATGTGTGTATCTATGAAATACTATCTATTGTGACAGTAGTCATTGCATGTCACCAGTCTCAATGCAGTCATCTGGCAGTGGGCCGCAAAATTAATTTAATTCATATGATTTTTTATATATATAAAATTTGTATGTTGAAAAGTATTTCTATTAAAATATTCATATTTAGAGTTTTGTTAGACACTGTGTCTTGAAATTAAATGCTGCTATTAGTGTGATATTGTAACACTGACTTCCAAAAAAAATAAGTACATTATCATGATAATAGTAAAATTGATCAGCTAAATACATAATAATTAAGATGACAATTTATATCAATTTTCAACAGTGTGTTTATATTCTGGATTACTAAAAATCTTCTGTTCAAGTTTTGTAAAATTGAGAACAAAACTAGACATGTTCAGACTTATTGTAAACTGTAGACACTTATATCATGTATATTAACTCATTTACTTACTGGCAGTATGTGTAGATTTTATAAAGCTTTCATGTCAAATCAGCCACAAGTGGATCCAAAGCCAAGTCGATCCGTCACAAATCTTTCCAGACAAAATTTAAACATTTTTTTTTAACAAGTGACATCACTTACCGGTAATTTTAATTGACATGAAGCTCGTAAAAATTTGTTATTTTAAGAACAACAGTAAAGGTTGAATATAAATAAATACATAACAATTTTACACTGAAAGAGGAATGTGTCCATGGGACACAGATGATGCTCCTGCTTGTACATGTACATGTATATAACGTTATAAAAGTAAGAGCAGGAAGACATGGAAGAGAGACGCTACCAAAATTTGAACTTGATCTTAGTGTTGTGGTAATAAGCATTGTGTATATATATAGGTTTCATAACATTTGGTTGAGGCAAACTTTAAGTTAGAGAATGGAAACAAAAAATTTAGCAACTTTAGAACAGTAAAAGAGACGTCACCAAAAATCAAACTTTATTAAATTGTTTTCTTGTGGTATATTGTATATATTAATACGCATTGTACCTCATAACATCTGGTTCAGGCAAACTAAAGTTAGAGAACAGAAATTAATTTTGGAAGTGGGTCTCATTAAGGTCTAAGCGTGACGCGGGATTGCCGATTTTCTTGAAAGCGTGAAAGTCAAATTATTGTGCCGTGAAAACGGGAAATTCCAAAAAATGAGAACTGCTTACTTACATTTACATCTCACAAACATGTTTAACCCTGCCGCATTTTTGCGCCTGTCCCAAGTCAGGAGCCTCTGGCCTTTGTTAGTCTTGTATTATTTTAATTTTAGTTTCTTGTGTACAATTTGGAAATTAGTATGGCGTTCATTATCACTGTACTAGTATATATTTGTTTAGGGGCCAGTTGAAGGACGCCTCCGGTGTGGGAATTTCTCGCTACATTGAAGACCTGTTGGTGACCTTCTGCTGCTGTTTTTTTCTATGGTCGGGTTGTTGTCTCTTTGGCACATTCCCCATTTCCATTCTCAATTTTATCTATAGTCTTAAGCGGGATACAGGAATCTGACAAAACAGTAAGCGGGATCAGGTACAGAACCCCCCAATGATGTAGGGACGTACTTACTTACAGTCAGACAAGGGTAAACCACTTTTGATGAATAAAAAAATATCCAGACAGCTGTCATATTTTTAGGCACACAAAATGCAACAATATGTAATTTATAGCAGCAGCAAGAGATTTAGGTAACTATAGATTGAATTTCACTTAATAAGTGTAAATATGTCTATTAGTTCCTGATCCCCCGAAAATCTGCCTCCTGTTTCAGCCTTGGCAGTGGGGGAGGATACCTTCGTTTCTCGTCTTTATTTCATGCTCAAATTTATACCACACAAAATAGGTAAGACATTTTAACTATACCATCTTACTTATTTCGTCTTTAACTTATCAATGGTTCTGATAAGCTATCAATGTGAAGTTCTAGGAAAAAATATAAGGAAAAACAAATTTTGTTTTTGTCAAACCATGGAGGCTGCCATATTTGTTTTCAAAATTTTGTCTGATAACCAAAAATAAAAAAATATGACAAGGGAACGCGACGGACGACAATTATTTACCAGAGTTTTCTTATTCAATAGGGTATATTAATACCATATTATTAATTGGTGATAAAAAAAATATATCTTATCTCATTGCACAGTACAATTACAAAGGTTTTTGATAAAAGAATACAGAATACAGATAAACAAAATGTTTATTTTTCTTTCATTTAAATAATTCTTCCATATGTTCTTGATGTAATCATGAAACAAAAATATTAATTATTTAGTTGAAACTGAACCATCAGAACCTGAGACCACTATAACACATGTGTTATACGCCACGGTAGTAGTCTTAGTCAGAACTAAGTATTTTATTAATTGGATATATGTGCCACCCCTTTCGCTTGAAAAATTAGGTTGATTTTATAGGGAATCACTGAAGCATGACTGGAGCGGGCCCCTCTTACAAAAAGTTCTGGATCCGCCACTGCCCAGTAAGCCGTCATTCATGTATTGTGCTGACATTTTGAATGGAACTGACGATTGATTGTTGGTTGCTTATGCCTTCACAAACCAGTGGCAAATATTTCAGGAATGTTCTGGATGACCACATTTAACTGAACATACAAGTTTCAATTTGATTGACATACATTTGAAACCTCCGATCTTCTCTGTTGTCAACTCTCCATGGTCTAAATGACCAAAATAAAAAGAGGAAGGGTTGAGTTCTTAAAACAAAGGTGCACATGCTAAAATGTTTCACCTGCATTGCTGCTGTACTACAATCCTGTCCCCTTTTCCTGTTTGTGACCAACCAAATAAGACGTATTAACAGTTTATACTAACAAGAGCAACAAGCTGGGTGCCACACATGGAGCAGGATATGCTTACCCTTCTAGGCACCTGAGATTACTCTGTTGTTTTTTCTGTAGTGTACTATTGTTTGTCTGTTGGTTTTTTTCTTTTCCAGCTGTGGCACTGTCAGTTTATTTTTTACCTATGAGTTTGAATGTCCCTCTAGTATTTTTTACTGATCATAATTACCTTTCTTTGTTTTAAGTCTTTAAGATTAAACTGTTTTACTACAGGTATCGCATTACATCATTATAGACATCAGAAGGGACAATATCATATATGTTATCCTGCCAGACTGACATGTACAACTCACAATATTTCTATACACTTAATTATTGTTTACCTTTTGCTTAACCCTTTCCTCCATAGTGACGCTTTTTGACACCACCCCCTTTACTCCATAATGACGCCTTTTGACGCCTGTGTAGTACCTCAGTTGAAACGCTTTGACTACAAAATGTCTGCATCAGACTTAAAAAAATTAGTATCCAATATGAAAAGGATATTCATAAGAATATCTGATTTGAATTTCATTGATGAAATATTCATTTTCACAATGCATTAATACTTTAAACCCGATGAATTTTTTTTAATTAAAAAAATCCTATGCAAATCAAGTATGTAAGAAAAAAAATTTCATGGAGGAAAGGGTTAAAGTAATAATTCAGAAATTTTGAATTTACAGTATCTAAATTGGACCTACCTGTAACCATAAAACCAGAAATTTTAACCAATGAACCAGGAAAATGGTTCAAGGTTAGATGAACCCTACCACAGGGAAATTTTTATTTTACGGTCGTTCCATACACCAAATACAGTTGAAATATGGCTTATAGTATCTGTATCACACAGAACCACTAAAACTTAGCATTGATTACTTATCCATAAAACGAGGGCGAGCTTAGATGAACCTATTCTAATGAACATGTAGACCTTGCCATGAATAAGAATACCAAATGTAGTTTAACTGTTACCATAATATGTGAGAAATAAATAAAAATAATAAATAAATAAAAGAAAGAAAGAAAATGAGGTCAAAGAAAATAGATATATGCCAGATGGAAACTTGACTTCATAAATCTTTGTACAAATAGTTTACACCATTACCACTGCCAGATTAACATCTGGTTGGCATTCAGGTAAATACAGTAGGAGGGACAAATTAAGTACAATTCATCACATGTAAATGTGCATTTCCAATTACAAGAAACTTTATCTGTTTCTAAGTTTGTTTCTGTCTTAGTAGTTTTTATTGCCTTTGGAAGAATTTGGTCTTGTCATATGGCACATCTTTGATAACCTGTGTTACTTCACTCTGTGTCTAAACTCTGGACATTTCAGTGTTTGGCATACTAAATTTGTGTTGATATTTGTCAATTGCTAAAGAAAATAGTTTGACTTCTGGACGTTTCTCTTTTGATTTTTAATAATCGTGTTGATGTTTCTGATATTTCCTTTAATTGATATTGTTGCAATTTGAGATGGACATACCTTTGATATGATTGGGCTTTTGAATTGCCATTTGATTAGAGATTTTCAAGTTAGAATTTTCCTCAGCGTTCTGTATTTTTGTGATTTTACTTTTTGATATATGGTAAAAGATGTGTTTCTATTTTAAAAAGAGTTGAGACCTAGTTGACATAAAATGCCGTTACTGTTTTAAATGTGCTGTTAAATTGTTTTCTTATTGACATATACCCTATATTTCCTATGTGTGTTTCAACTTTAGATATTGAGTTGAATCTAACAATCAGCTTCTTATAAATTCTCATTATCATTAACTTAATGTGAATCAATGAACCATGAACATGAGGTTAAGTCACATGAACTTTACTTCAGACAGAACCACACATCATACAATAACCATGTATACCGAATATAGATCATCTTTGATTTAACAGTTAACTGAAAAAATCCTCTTTGTGGAAACTTTTTGCTGATCAATGAAACATGAAAATGCTATGATTCAAGATTCTTATACTAGTTCAAATGAACTTTAGAATATCAATCAAGCAAATGTTAAAATTTATTTATTTCTCATGAAACTTTTTGTCTTTTTGATGGATTTGAACGGACATCCAATTCAAGGTCAAGATCGTCTAAATCATCGTCATCATTAGTTACACTGAACACAGGAGTAGATAATTTCCTAGAATTTAAAGTCGTTAGCCATGAAGGACTTTGTGAACACTGTGGAACAATCTCACTTGAACTATTGTTTGATGACTGGAAACTGACTGCTAAGTTTGGTGACTGTGAACTTGAAGGTGTTGATTCTTTAGAGTGACTATAAGTTGTGTTGTGTACAAGATTCAATAAATCACATGCCCGTTTAATTTTTGCTGAACTATCAATTCTGTCTCTCATCTGAGATTTTGAACCTGCATTAGTCATCGTAACATTTTGTGATTGTATACTGTCTGTCCACAGATGTCCTGACATCATACTTTCAGATAGCCCGCTATCTTCTCCACTTACTTTCCTTTCACTCTTCTGATCCTGATTTAGACTAACATCATCCACAGACCTATTAGTTTCATCACATGACTGCTCTTGTCTTCTTGCAATAGATGAATTAGCTTTATCAAAAGCAAACTGTTTTAACTTTGAAATAGTACTTGATGGAATCTTTTCCTTCATTTCATGGACCTTTTCTTTAATAGTAGTATTTGAATGAGCTTCTTTCTTGTGTCCATTCTTTAAATATTTTTCCTGGGTATCAGTTTCTTCCAAATCATCAGTTTTTCCTTCTGGTTCTTTATTGCCCATTTTAGATTTAAGTTTAGCAACAAGTTTCTTCCCTTTAAAGTTTTTGATATTTGTTTCACCTTTATCTTTCACATAAATGAGTTTACCTTTGCTTTTCAACTCAACATCAATTTCATCTATGAAATCTATATTCTCATCTAGTGCTTCATTTGTTTTGCTATTTAGATGTTTGTGAGTTCTTTCATTCCTATTTTTAATAACACCAGCGACATGATTTTTAGAAACAGGTGTTACTGCCTGCTTGTCATCAAGAACAGATGAGATGTCCAAAGTCTGTATTCCATCATTACAACCTTGAGGAGATACCCTTGCCAGTTGTGTTGAAGTGAAAGGAACATCATTTGATTCACCTGGAGTTAGTCCAACAGTTGGACAAACCACAGGATGAGAGAGAGAGAAGGATTCAGTTCCACTACAATTCAGTAAATCTAATGACACATTTACATGATTAACAGAGCTATCAGAACTATTTTGCCTTAATCTACTTTCTGTTGTTTCAATTTCATGGCTATGTACTTGTTTGTAAGAATTTTGGTTAATTTCTGTACTACTCTTTAATCGAAAAGACGTCCCAGCATTTAATGCTCCATTTTGTATTGAGTTATCCGGTACAGGTAATTCACTAGATACGGAATCGTTTGTTACGTTTTCATTAATTGTTCTCTGCTTTTTTACATCTGTTGATGTTTCACCTACTTCAGGAGATGCTTCTCTTTGATGATTAGACAACTGGGTAACATCCCTTGTTGTCTGTGATTGCGAAATACTACTGTTTTGTAAAACTGCAGAGCGCTGTGATTGGTTAATACTACTATTTTGTAAATCTACAGAGTTCTGTGATGGGCTAATACTACTTGTTTGTGAATCAACAGAGTTCTGTGTTATTGTGCCCATAGTTTCGGAGATAACTTCAGTGTGAGTTGTATTACTATTCTGTGTATTACTCCGTTGGCTGACATCCACCGTCTCATTTACAATTAGGTTTTTGTAGTTCTCCAGTATTTTCATCTCATCTTCCAAAATATCAGTTAAACTCAATCTATTTAGAACCAGTTCAGCTGAAAAAGATGATCTCCTTTATAGTCACAGCTTTCATTAAAAATTTCAACCTTTGTATTACTGTAAATTCAGAAATTATTGCGTGCATTTATTATTGGGATTTTATCATTTAAGACTTTAATGCGAATTTAATTTTAAGATTTTGAGAAAAATCCTGTTTAGTTCATATAAAATATTTTAAAATGCGAGTTTAAATTATTGCGTTTACAACTCTGCCGCATTTTTCGCAATAATTTCTTAATTAACAGTATGTTAACTTTGTGAAAACCTAAAACATATTACATTGATACTTTTTGATAGTTTATTTCTTTACAATCAAGGTATATACCATACTTTGACCTATAATGGTTAACTTTTATAAATTGTGACTTGGATGGAGAGTATCTCATTGTCACTCATACCACATCTTCTTATAGCTATATAATTTCAATCTTAAATATATGAATCTGAGATAACAAATTTGTAACATAAGCAATTTTAAAATCACTTGCAGTTTAATGTTAATTGCAACTTTTTACTGTTGTTTCCATACAAAATTATTTTAAGCACATTGGGTGATTTCAGGATATATATTTAAAGTCAGCGGTTTGTTCTGCACATCTTTTACATACAAATGCTTTTCTTTTGAGATAAAAAATGATCTACTATAAATTGATCCTTGAATTAAATGAAATGATAGGTGTTCTACATGTCTCTGTCCTGTACACAATAAATGCTCAAAAAACAATAATCTTTGATTTTAATTGGTTGAATTTGGAGTCAGAGTATGTTTATGACCACAAGGCCTATTTCCTTATGTAATCAAGAAAAAACTGTATGTAAATAATCAGCGTACACACCTTGTAATTTATATTCTTCCTCTGCACTATCCGGAAAGGCTGTGTGTAAAGCATTGACTCCTCCTAATAATGCCGCTCCCTGAACAATAAGAAAAGAATTTATTAAAAGTATTTCTAATATGACGTGCTTCTTTCACATTGTAAACAACACCGTGATAAAATTCTCGATATATTTATACTTAGTGCATACTCAGAGATATACATAATAATGGCTGTTACAATATACTTCCCACGTACATCCACATGTATTGGAACCTATTTGTAAACCCTTTGCCAAATTTATTGTTTTAAAAATTGCAATTAAAAAAAGAAAAATAACTTGTATTCTTATTCAGATGCATAATAAAAAGAATTAATGCACAAGAGCTCAAAAAAATCAACAAAATAAAAATAAATTAAACTTCTGGGAAAGTCTATTACTGATTTTGGCGCATTTCAGTCATTTCAAAAAATGATGTCATACACATGAAAACGCTAGAGTTGAAAGTTTTCTTTTACGTGAGCCATCCAAATTTGTATAATATTGTATTTAAATTGATTTTTGAAGTAGGTTTTGTTTAATTTCCTATTGTATTGCATTATTCGCATATTACTGATTTCATCAAGTCAACATGGTGGCTCCTTAGTTACGAAATGTCAATAATAATGGCAGATGTTGGGTTGGAGAATTAAAAGAATTAAACAGATTTTTTTCTAGTGCTCAGTAATTCCCGAAATAATCCATGCAAGCTATAGATTTATTAGAATGCTTGAGCTTTATCTAACGGGGAGTAAAAAAGAACAGCCACAGACACAGCATACCCACTCTCGCTTCAGTTTTTTAATTACCGTATTTGTCCTATTAGAATCGAAATAATTTATGGAAGCCTTAGATTGTTGGAAATTTACACATAGCCTTGGCTGAGATATTTGTTAATTTTATCCCTCGCTAACGCTCAGGATAAAATTCATATATCACGGCCAAGGCCATGTGTATATTTCAAACAATCTATGGCTTCCAAGAATTATTTCTTAAATAACTTTTTTTTAGTGTGAGTGACTATAAAATATCCTTCCTCAAAATAAAATAACTTTGTGATTACATTATCACCTTTTTCATTAAATTTATTATTTTACAAAATTATATGAAAAACCTTATATTAGAGATAAAAGAATATGTCTATCAATCTTATCTTTATAATAGCTTATAAATAATAACAAAACACTTCAAATTTGAATCACATTAAAATGAAATAATAAGAGAGCAGTATAGACCTGCATGGTTGATTCCATCAATGTGACAGCAACAACTGCATCCTGTACTGTTACTGTGTTTCTGAACATAAGTCTGGCATGAGCTGAAATAACAAATAGATCCTTAAATAAGGAAAGAACTGAAATAGAAAACTTCTGAAATACAATCATAACATGATAAATATATGCTTGTCCAAGCTCAACCATTACACCTTGATTCCAGAATTACATCAGAGGAGTTTAAAGAGCATTTCCAATTTTCTATAATCTTTCGTTTTCTATCGCGACATCCTTTGGAAGCTTATAAAACAATGTTTAAAAGTGGAAGAGTTGAAGTCATCTCTTTAAAAGTTTTAAAAATGTCATCACAAGTTGGTTCACCGTTTATGAAATAGCTATGTCATGTCACAAATGTGTAAACAAAATCCCTTTCTTTTTTCCTCAATTGTGGCATGTTCAAGTTGGATTAATCACAGAATTTTTACTTACTAGCAGGATCTGTTTACCCTTCTGGAATATGGAGATGATAAAACCCGTGTTTATTTGTGGGACTAGTGTTGATTAGTTTGTAGTTTTCTTTATAGTGTTTTGTATATTGTTGTTTTGTTTTTTCATCACTTTTATTTATTATCATGTCATTGTCAGTTTCTCTGTGACTTATGTTTATTGTATCAGCATAGTGACATACATCTTTCTATGACTTATATTTATTGTATCAGCATAGTGACATACATCTTTCTATGACTTATGTTTATTGTATCAGCATAGTGACATACATCTTATGTGCTGCAGTAACTTCATTTCCTTTTTTTTTTTTTTAGATTTCTTAACTTGGTATGCTATAGAAAATTGTAATTCAACTGGATTATCAGTATTTAAACTTGTGATAGGATAAGATGACAACCTTAACATATTCTGAATCATAGCAGTATTTCTTACCCAAAGACAACCTTATCATTGTTCTTACAGCAATCTAACGATGACCTAGACTACACTTTTCATACTCTGGGGCAATCTGATTGTTACAGTTCTAGCAGCATCTTGTGATAACCTAATCATGATTTAGAGTAACCCAATCAAGTCTCGTGTATTACTATGTGACAGCTTATGATCCAGAAGCAATTTCTCCGCATGTTTTGGAGTATTGAAGCATTTCTTACCTTGAGACAATCTTATCATGCTTTGAAGCAACCTCATGGTAGTTCTTGCAGCATTTCTATCATCAGCTCCTCTTTGTGCTTTGTAATACTCTCTTAAAACCCTGTAAAGTTGTTCAATATATTGAATCATTATTTTAATTGATATGTCTGCTTTAAGTGTTATCTATAGTAAATATTTTCTCCTTTATATTTTATTATTCAAGTGTATGATTGTTTTTCTGTCGGAAAGCAGTAATTCTTCAATAAAAAGACTTTTCTATTTATTAGCACAAGTTCATGTGCTTACTGTATTAGAACACTTATGAAAGTGACTGTGTGATAATTTATATTGATTGGCTGCTGTCTCATTGACATAACATCACCAATCTTGGTCTGTTCACATCACCCAACAATCTACAGTTATTAATGAAGGCTCTAAAATATGAATATAGAGTGTAACTTTAAATAGAAATACCTGCTAGCATCTTCAGTAAGTTCTGGGTTAATGGTTTTAATCAGTGATATGTAAGCCTGCATCTTCTCCATACTCCACAGAGATCTTGGATCAACATCCCCTACAAGAGTTAATCTGATACAGGAACTAACATTCATATGTAAAGTTTACTGCTGAGACAAGGTTAGTATGGTATTATGCTAAATAACACTTATTTGTCACTTTTCAAGGAAATTTTTTGAAGCATCTTAAATGAAATATTTTCCAACATATACTAGTTACAAAAAAACAGTTGGTATGTGTATAAGATTGACACCCTATCTTACCTAATGGATCTTTATTCTCCAGTATGAATGATGATACAACTCTATCCCAGTCTTCATTCTGTGAGTCTAACAGTACTAATACTAAGTCAAATCTACTCAACAATGGACTGGCTAAAGCAACATTTACACTCAATGACTGGAAATATAGTCAATATAAATCATGATAACGGATATATGGGATTGGAAGTTTAAGTGATTGAATTAATAGATGTGTTGATATCAACATGATCAAAGATGTCTTTAGTTGTTTTTTACTAAGTCTCAATATTCTGCTTGGTACAGATAGGATTTATATTTTTTCTAGTTTATGTTTTTGTTTTAATTTACTGTGTTTGAACTTGAACTTTTAAAGGTATATCTAATAAATTATGTATATCTATTCATACCTCATTTGGATCATAATGACCTTTAGGATTGGTAGCAGCCAGGATACTTGTCTTTGTGTCAAGTTTACAAACCATACCAGCCTTAATAAAATATAGCATCACTTTATTATTTCATTGAGCAATGGTTCATTTAGATTTTGTAACTGTCAAATAAAACTACTTCCAGAAATAACTTAGTTATTTAAATCAGCAGAAACAAGACCAAAATAGCATTAAAGAGTTATAAAATTTATACATTCTCTTCGCTAATTTTCTCATAATATAGTATACATATATAACAGAAATGGAAATGCATGAACATTTTTGTTTAAATATTTCATCCCATCACCTTGGCAACACTGATTGTTTGTTGTTCCATAGCTTCATGTATACTGGCTTTATCATGTTCTCTGATACTATTGAATTCATCAATACAACAGAGGCCACCATCAGCTAGGACTAAAGCACCTGCCTCTAATTGCCACTCACCACCATCCTATAATGAAAAATTGTTTTTAACATAGTAATTCTTACCTTAATCATTTCCAGCAGCAAAGTACAAAAATATTCGATTGTAAAAATTTCATGCTTTTTCCATGAATATTCCTATCCAATTAGCTGATATATTCTAATATCAGATAAGATGATGTAATTTTAACAGCTCAAGTATATAGGGAATGGTTCTGTGTTTTGAAATACTATTACAATAGCCAATATATTTGCTTAACCGATATTTACTCTACACTTTTCACAAAATTTTTGTTGTCATTGTTGAAGAATGTACAGTATCCTATAGTTCATAACCTTCTACAACATTTGGTGTCTGGTAAAGAGTTGTCTCATTGGCAATTATAACACATATCTTCTTATTTCTATAAAGCTCTTTTTCAATAGATATATTAAAGAGGGGCGAAAGATACCAGAGGGAAAGTCAAACTCATAAATCGAAAAAAAACAACTGACAAGGCCATGGCTAAAAAATAAACTAGAGGGTCCAAGGACCCTGTGTCGCTCACCTGATACTTTTATTTACAATTGATGCATGATAAATATAACTGTTGTACTGTCGTTTAGTTTCAGAGATATAATACTAAAAAGTGCGTTTGAAACCTATGTTTTATTTCAGCCATGTGGGCAGGCAGGGTCATCATACACAGTGGTCCCTGGATATCCTAGTGGTGATTTAAACCAAGTTTGTTTAAATTTGACAGTTGTTTCAGGGGAGAATTTTGTAAAATTTATCTAACGAGAAATGCAAAGTAATGAGAAAGTTGTGAAGTTGTTTTGTTGTTGCGCAACCCCCCCGCTCCCCCTTTGCCAAAAAAACCAACAAGAGTGCACACGCTGAAATGTCTCACCTTCTATACTAACCATTGATATTGTATTGATAGTCCTAAGTATAAAGTTAAGCTTTATAACAACTGTCACATAAACTTAACATTAACCAAGATAACTAAACAAAGACCAATGAACCTTGAAAATGAGGTCAAAGTCAGATGAACCATGCCAGGCAGACATGTACAGCTAACAATGCTTCTATACTACATATATAGTTGACCTATTACTTATAGTTTAAGAAAAATAGACCAAAACACAAAAACTTAACACTGTGCAATGAACCGTGAAAATGAGGTCACGGTCAAATCAAACCTGTGCGACTGACATAAAGATCATAAAATATTTCCATACACCAAATAAAGTTGACCTATAGCATATAGTATTCGATAAAAAGACCAAAACTCAAAAACTTAACATTAACCACTGAACCATGAAAATGAGGTCAAGGTCACATGACATCTGCCCGCTAGACATGTACACCTTACAATCATTCCATACAACAAATATAGTAGACCTATTGCATATAGTATGAGAAAACAGACCAAAACACAAAAATTTAACTATAACCACTGAACCATGAAAATGAGGTCATGGTCAGATGACACCTGCCAGTTGGACATGTACACCTTACAGTCCTTCCATACACCGAATATACTAGCCCTATTGCTTATAGTATCTGAGATATGGACTTGACCACCAAAACTTAACCTTGTTCACTGATCCATGAAATGAGGTCGAGGTCAAGTGAAAACTGTCTGACAGACATGAGGACCTTGCAAGGTACGCACATATGAAATATAGTTATCCTATTACTTATAATAAGAGAGAATTCAACATTACAAAAAAATTGAACTTTTTTTTCAAGTGGTCACTGAACCATGAAAATGAGGTCAAGGACATTGGACATGTGACTGACGGAAACTTCGTAACATGAGGCATCTATATACAAAGTATGAAGCATCCAGGTCTTCCACCTTTTAAAATATAAAGCTTTTAAGAAGTTAGCTAACACCGCCGCCCCGCCTGGTAGCCGCCGCCGCCGGATCACTATCCCTATGTCGAGCTTTCTGCAACAAAAGTTGCAGGCTCGACAAAAAGGTAATAAAAAATTATCATATAAGGGCAATCTATCCTATTAATGATTTCTGCAAAATTCAGTTGATTGTGCAAGGGTTGTATAGCCAGCTGAAGTCGTTAAAAACTCTCTTTTGTTGTTGCAGATAGATCTTGACCTGATAAACAATTTTACCACAAGTCAGATTTGCTCTAAATGCTTTGAGTGATAAGCCAAAAACTGCATTTTACCCTTATGTTCTATTTTAAGCCATGGTGGCCATCTTGGTTGGTTGGCCAGGTCACCGGACACAATTTTTAAACTAGATACCCGAATGATGATTGTGGCCAAGTTTGGTTTAATCTGGCCCAGTAGTTTCAGAGGAGAAGATTTTTGTATAAGATAACTAAGATTTACGAAAAATGGTTAAAAATTGACTATAAAGGGCAATAACTCCTAAAGGGGTCAACAGACCATTTTGGTCATGTTGACTTATTTGTAGAACTTACTTTGCTGAACATTTTTGCTGTTTACAGTTTATCTCTATCTATAATAATATTCAAGATAATAACCAAAAACAGCAAAATTTCCTTAAAATTACCAATTCAGGGGCAGCAACCTGTCAACGGGTTGTCCGATTCATCTCAAAATTTCAGGGCAGATAGATCTTGACCTGTTAAACAATTTTACCCGATGTCAGATTTGCTCTAAATGCTTTGGTTTTTGAGTGACAAGCCAAAAACTGCATTTTACCCCTATGTTCTATTTCTAGCCATGGCGGCCATCTTGGTTGGTTGGCCGGGTCACCGGACACAATTTTTAAACAAGATACCCAAATGATGATTGTGGCCAAGTTTGGTTTTATTTGGTTCAGTAGTTTCAGAGGAGAAGATTTTTGTAAAAGATAACTAAGATTTACAAAAAATGGTTAAAAATTGACTATAAAGGGCAATAACTCCTAAAGGGGTCAACAGACCATTTTGGTCATGTTGACTTATTTGTAGATCTTACATTGCTGAACATTTTATCTCTATCTATAATAATATTCAAGATAATAACCAAAAACAGCAAAATTTCCTTAAAATTACCAATTCAGGGGCAGCAACCCAATAACGGGTTGTCCGATTCATCTCAAAATTTCAGGGCAGATAGATCTTGACCTGATAAACAATTTTACCCCGATGTCAGATTTGCTCTAAATGCTTTGGTTTTTGACTTATAAGCCAAAAACTGCATTTTACCCCTATGTTCTATTTTTAGCCATGGCGGCCATCTTGGTTGGTTGGGCGGGTCACCGGACACAATTTTTAAACTAGATACCCTAATAATGATTTTGGCCATGTTTGGTTAAATTTGGCCCAGCAGTTTCAGAGGAGAAGATTTTTGTATAAGTTAACGACGACGGACGCCGGACGCCAAGTGATGAGAAAAACTCACTTGGCCCTTCGGGCCAGGTGAGCTAAAAAACAAACAGACAAATAATAGTACATATAATATAAGATAATCAGAAAGTATCAAATGGGTAACATTTGCAATTCACAATTGAAGATATATTGCTAAGTAGATACATTCCATAACAATATATCTATTTTTATCCTTCTGATGTAGGTGCAATAATATTGCAATGGCAACACATGGTTCATTAGTCATTTGTAAAAACCCACCTTGACAGCTGTAACAGTAAGTCCTGCACTTGTACTACCTATCCCTGTTGTCAATACAGATCGTGGAGTAATCTGTAAAAACCCACCTTGACAGCTGTAACAGTAAGTCCTGCACTTGTACTACCTATCCCTGTTGTCAATACAGATCGTGGAGTAATCTGTAAAAACCCACCTTGACAGCTGTAACAGTAAGTCCTGCACTTGTACTACCTATCCCTGTTGTCAATACAGATCGAGGAGTAATCTGTAAAAACCCACCTTGACAGCTGTAACAGTAAGTCCTGCACTTGTACTACCTATCCCTGTTGTCAATACAGATCGTGGAGTAATCTGTAAAAACCCACCTTGACAGCTGTAACAGTAAGTCCTGCACTTGTACTACCTATCCCTGTTGTCAATACAGATCGAGGAGTTATCTTTGTAGCATACTTTAGAAACTGAGATTTTCCTGTTCCTGAAAATATAGCAGGAATTATGTTAATAACCTTTTTCTCACGGCCCTTGTATTTGGTGGTAGATAGGGTCACTTGTCATCCAAACATATCTAGATTTAGTGATCAGTAAGTTTATTAAGGTACAAATATCATCAGTGTATTATAAGATATAGTGTGAACTATTGTTGACTTATGATATCCTCATTATAGCTATTCTGTAAACAGCATTTTGATGACCTCTTCTTCAGAGAAAAGATATGAATACAATTCTTTTTAAATTTAATTTCTACATTTATACTACAATAACTACTTTACCTGGATCCCCAACTAATAACATGTGTATTTCTCCTCTCACCCTGGTTCCAGTTTCATCCACTCTCTACAAAATCATAAACATACAGTTTATACTACATTTATCTCCTTTAAATAAATATAAAATTTACCGGCTAATTATATAGCATAACTTTAATATGACTAATTCCTGCATAAGACCATCTACATGGTTGAAAGACTATACATATGTTTAAGAACTGTCTGGTTAGATGACAAAGAGAAAATTTATGTCAATTTCTCACGGTTTAAGAGTTGTACACAAGATTGATATTCCTGTGATGTACCTTTGAATAGCTTACAAACAGGGTCAGGCCATTATATTCACAAGATTAGAGTTGTATGTGGTACTTCTTGAATCCAAACAGCAAGGAAAACATCTTTACTACTTAAATTTGTTGGGTAGCTAATTAACAAACTTTGATATCAAATGTATACCGATCAAGATATAAACTGTAACTATATCTCAATGAGCCTAACCAGTAAAGGCCAAGCAGTATAACATCAAGACTTTTATGGCAAACTACTGTGGATTCAATATTATTCGTTGGATACTAATCTTTGTGAATTTCGTGGATACAGGTCAACCTCAAAATTAGGTATTCAACAAAATACAAATTTTCTATAAGGTAATATGCAGATTTTGGCAAAACAACGAAATCAAATATCCATGAACATGCAAGTTTTCCTCAATCCAAGAAAATTAGTACCCACGAAAATAAATGAATTCACAGTATATATGCACTTACCTGAACCCCACCAGCTAAAGCCATAGCAACTGCAAGTTTGACCACATATAATCCATAGACTTGTGGACAAAAACTGGTCAAGATCTGGTTTCTTCCTGTCAGTGGTTGATGAGAATGACTCTCCCAAAATGATAGGATTTCCTTTTTCTGAAAAATATTCCACACACTCATATCTAAAATATTACACACACTCATATCTAAAAAGAGTAGAATTATAATAAGCTGACATACTGTGGATTCATTTTGTTTCGTAGGTATCAAATTTAGTTGATAAAGGAAATATTGTATTTAGTGTGCATATTTGATTTCAGAAGTCTGTAAACAAGCCTATAGAAAATGTGTACCTTTTTTTTCAACTTTGTGGTTGCTTTTTACCAATGAAATCTATGAAAATTGGTGTCCCATGAATAGTTCAACAAAACTTTCATATTAGTCAATATAATATTCTACAAAAATCAGTCTCATTTCAACAAGTTTAACTGTCATTATCAAAAGATTATCCATTTTTACTATAATCATCAGTTTATAAATGATCAATAGGATATTTCGTCAAATTGATTTACATTCTCATAAAACTATATATAACTACTGTCAGTTTCAAAAAGAGAAGTGTGTATTCTAATAAGTGAAATACCAGATCTTGATTGACGAGAACTGAGTTACGCTGTTCATTGGTCACTAGAACATGGTTAGCTTTCATTACAACTTCAATTTCACATCGACTGTCTACTGATGATGACCGCCATCTTCTTTTAACTGTTCCACTGTAATAAACAAGTGAAACTGCGAGCTACTGCTCACTGATGATACCCCCGCTGCAAGTGGATAATATTAATAGTGTAAAAATATGCAAGTGTTCGGTAAACAGGAAGTTGTCAAGTGATGAATCTGAAAACGCATCACACGGTATAGCTGACTTATATAAATCCTGAAACCAAATTTCAGAAATCCTTGTATTGTAGTTCCTGAGAAAAATGTGACGAAAATTTTCAACTTGGCTATCATGTGTAAAATCATACAAGTGTTCGGTAAACAGGAAGTTGTCAAGTGATGAATCTGAAAACGCATCACACAGTAAAGCTGACTTATATAAATCCTGAAACCAAATTTCAGAAATCCTTGTATTGTAGTTGCTGAGAAAAATGTGACGAAAATTTTCAACTTGGCTATCATGTGTAAAATCATACAAGTGTTCGGTAAACAGGAAGTTGTCAAGTGATGAATCTGAAAACGCATCACACGGTATAGCTGACTTATATAAATCCTGAAACCAAATTTCAGAAATCCTTGTATTGTAGTTGCTGAGAAAAATGTGACGAAAATTTTCAACTTGGCTATCATGTGTAAAATCATACAAGTGTTCGGTAAACAGGAAGTTGTCAAGTGATGAATCTGAAAACGCATCACACGGTATGGCTAACATATATAAATGTTGATACCAAATTACAGAAAGGGTGGATGTGTAGTTCCTGAGAAAAATGTGACGAAAGTTTCATGGGACGGACTGACTGACGGACTGACGGACTGACAGACAGAGGTAAAACAGTATACCCCCCTTTTTTTAAAGCGGGGGTATAAATACCATAAAAGACTTCATAATGAAAACAAATTTTCAAGGTTTATAACTTAAAATTTACTCTTTCTATCTATTTTGTGTTTTTTGTACTGTACTGTAGATATGACTCCTTATTATAAAGATTTATTCTTCTGCTAAATGACAACTATAACAATAGTGAAAACAAGTAGAAATAAAATTCAAACAAAATGAACAATTATACAAAAATGTAAGTCACAATAACCTAATTTTTATTCTTCATCACTACAACATGTTAAACAAATTTTTTTTTTTTTTCTATAAAGTTACATATATATATAAAGATCTTGTACAATGATTTATATTTTTTCCCAACTGATTTCGTCATATTTAAATGCTTGAGTTTTGATTTTATATGTTTAAGTTCAGCTGAGATATTCAAAAAGATTGTTGGAAACAAATTTTTTTTTTTTTTCTATAAAGTTACATATATATATAAAGATCTTGTACAATGATTTATATTTTTTCCCAACTGATTTCGTCATATTTAAATGCTTGAGTTTTGATTTTATATGTTTAAGTTCAGCTGAGATATTCAAAAAGATTGTTGGAAACAAATTTTTTTTTTTTTCTATAAAGTTACATATATATATAAAGATCTTGTACAATGATTTATATTTTTTCCCAACTGATTTCGTCATATTTAAATGCTTGAGTTTTGATTTTATATGTTTAAGTTCAGCTGAGATATTCAAAAAGATTGTTTAAAGGATTCTGGAGGGTTGTTCAAGCATATCAATATCCGTTCAAATAAACTATTTTCATACATTTTTGGTAGTCCTGTAAACAGAAGAATATAACATATGATGTATATATTACTACAACTTGGTAGATGTAGCTGCTGTTAATGTAGTTTCAATCTACAAGGGTACCAATCATCCAATAGCTGGTGCCAGGTTCAAATTATACATTTTGTCTGTATTACACTTTTCAGTTTATGAATATTGAATCCATACTTAATATATTGATCATATAACAACATCTTTTGCTGGTGAACAGCTTAAGGGTAGTTACCATATAGTGACATCATCCCCTGCCTTACAAGTGTCCACAAGATCCTCTTCTAGTATAACCCACATGGATCGGGGTATTGTCCCTACAGCTAATTTCTGTACTTGTTCTTGGACCTTTATTTCCTGATAATTTCTACAGTTTACAGGTTGACCTCCTGGAAGTAATTTTCAATACAAATTTTTAATGTTTGAACATTCACATTCACAATTTTATAAAAAATCAAAGAAGAATGTGTCTGAGAATAAGAATGCCACTGTATAAGTGTTGCAATTTCCCTAAGTGTTTCTCCCCATTGTGTACAAGTTCACAAAATTTGGTGACTTACTTGTATCATTGACTTGTGTGAAATTTTTAGACTTTCCTGTTTACTTGTATCATTGTCTAGTTAACATGGATAAGTATGTGTGAAGTAAACTTAAATTGTATCAATGACATGTGTGAAGTATTTAGAGTTATTTGCATCATTTACTAGTGTATAAAATTTGAAGACTGATCTGTATCATTCTTTAGATGAATTCTATAAGAGTTGCCAGGTGTAGCATTCATTAGTGTGAAGACCATAGAGTAACCTGTATCATTTAACAATGTGTAAGTCTTTTGTGTGAAGTTTTGTGTACTTACCTGTAGCAATGACAAGTGTAAAATCTGTGTACTTACCTCTATCATTGACTCATGTGAAGTCTAAACATTCACCTATATCATCGATTAGTGTGAAGTCTGTAGTCTTACTTGAGTCACTGACAAGTGTGAAGTCTAGACTTACCTGTATCATCGATTAGTGTGAAGTCTGTAGTCTTACTTGAGTCACTGACAAGTGTGAAGTCTAGACTTACCTGTATCATCGATTAGTGTGAAGTCTGTAGTCTTACTTGAGTCACTGACAAGTGTGAA
Source organism: Mytilus galloprovincialis (assembly GCA_037788925.1). Classification (NCBI taxonomy): domain Eukaryota; kingdom Metazoa; phylum Mollusca; class Bivalvia; order Mytilida; family Mytilidae; genus Mytilus; species Mytilus galloprovincialis. The sequence goes on from JAWDJN010000033.1 coordinate 997,521, forward strand.
GTCTAGACTTACCTGTATCATCGATTAGTGTGAAGTCTGTAGTCTTACCTGTGTCACTGACAAGTGTGAAGTCTAGACTTACCTGTATCATCGATTAGTGTGAAGTCTGTAGTCTAACCTGTGTCATTGACAAGTGTGAAGTCTAGACTTACCTGTATCATCGATTAGTGTGAAGTCTGTAGTCTAACCTGTGTCATTGACAAGTGTGAAGTCTAGACTTACCTGTATCATCGATTAGTGTGAAGTCTGTAGTCTAACCTGTGTCATTGTAGACTTACCTGTATCATTGATTAGTGTGAACTCTGTAGTCTTACCTGTGTCATTGACAAGTGTAAAGTTTGTGGAGTTACATGCTTCATTAGTACACTTGCTTGGTTTCCCTACTGAATAAAACTGTTCTATGTCAGCCTGAAATACAGAATTTCATTTTTGGTGAACATATACATTACACTTTTATAATTCAATCATGTTACAATGTGTTAATTTCATGATAGAAATAAAGATATCCCCGGTAATGCTTATTCTTTTTATAATTTAATTTCCAAGAAGATAAAAACACATTATAAAAATATCATTTAAATTTTTTTTTAATGCAAATTCACATAATAAAAATCAATGCAAAGAGAATTCCTTAATAATTAAAAAAAAAAGAGTTTTATGCTAATTAAATGTCAGTACCTCTACTGTAAATATACTTCTACATTTAGCACAGATATAATCTTTTTCATACTCTAACATCTTCATAACAGTGGTTCTTATCACGGTTCCTATGAAATATATATATAACAATGATGATAAATGTTTTCAAAAACTATATTTAATGTAAAGAAATATCACCAAAAATGCAATATTAAGGCAACTCATTAGGATAGTTGGGAAAAGCTTCCCTATATACATCCTGGTCCAATGCAAGCTGTATGGTTACTGAACAAATTATATACACGCATCACTTAGTGTGTTTCTTAACTATTTACAGTCAACAGGCAATATCAACATTTTTAGCAGCAGGAAAAATAAATAGATAAAACAGTTTAGTGGAACAGTTTTACACCTTTTTAAAACAAAACGTTGTCAAGAGAAACTGTTTTTGACAAAAATATGTCATATAGAAAGGCTTTAATACCTGTTTTTGACCCAAAAAAAGACTATCAAGTGGAACTACTTGTTTTAGATAAGAAACTGTTTTTGCATAAAAATATGAAGGTGTGATAGGATTGCCAACTATCAGTCAAATAACCAATGATGTCTACCTGTTATTGACAAGAAGCTGTCTACATCAGCAGTTCTAGGTAGTGTAGTTCTGGTCAGCTCAGGACAAACAGGCAAAGACATAATTCTAGCATGGATATGTTTCTTTACATTCTGAAAAAAATATATATTCATAAGAATCACTGATAACTTTTTGGCAGACTTTGTGACGTTGCTGATAAATTCCTGCTGTCATCTCAAAGCCTTGATAAGAGAATTACGGAGCGACTGAGCAGGATGATATATGAATAGGAAAGGACGATAAGTAATAATATCATTGCTTGTATATAAAAACAATTATAAAACCATTTCAATGGTGGAGCAGTTAATGGAAAAAGAATTTGTACTTTAATAAGTTATATAAATAGAACCAAAATTAGGATTTTCCCTTCACTCCTGACTTTGAACCAAGTTGTAAATGTTGTAAATGGAACCGAATGATCTCAAATTATCCCCATGGATCAAAGGAATATTTTACTGTAAATAGCTGTGATTCTAATCATTGGTACATCTACACTGATTCAACTATCCATATACCAATACTGAATTTTAAGAATGATTGCTGAATTAAGAATTGGGAGTAGCAAAAAAGTTCCTTTTTCTTGAACTATTTGATGTCTTAAATACTCAGCTGATTCAAATTAGTTCTTTTACTATTGATTTTCATATGATAGAAACATAATCATTTGTACCCTCAACAAAGTAAAATTGATTATCTATAAAAAAAAAAAAAAAAATTATCAACCAAATCTTAATTACACATGACTGTAAGCAAACGCTAAGTTAATCTCCATTATGGTAGATAAAGTGGATACCTAGTGTATGCAGGGTTGTCCACAAAAAATAACATAAAATGTAAAACGGGTCTTCACGTATTTAAATTAGCTTACCATTACATTTTTCTGTCGATGATTTACCATCAAGACACTCTGACTTTCCACCATTGCTGCATCAAACACAGGAAACAACTTGTCAGGATTGGATAACAGCACTTCACATATTGACATGTTGTGTTCAAATAAAGACAGGGCACTGAAAATAACACTTCACAGATTGACAATTCATAGTTGTGAACTTGTGACAAGTGGCAGAGTGGATTGATTTACTATATATACAATATGGCTTTGTATTGAACAAACAATATTTCATTCGACTTAAGCAACACAACAGGTGCCACATGTGGAGCAGGATCTGCTCTCATCTGAGATCCCCCCAGTTTTTGGTGGGGTTTGTGTTACTTAGTCTTTAGTTTTTCTATGTTGTGTCTTGTGTACTATTATTTGTTTGTTTGTCTTTTTCTTTTTTGCAATGGCATTGTCAGTTAATTTCAATCTATGAGTTTGAGTGTGCCTCTGGTATCTTCCCCCCTCTTTTAAGCAATAATGATTTACAAAGTCTACTGATTTGTATGCCCAGTCTTTGGGACCACTTAATAATTTCTTTTGCAATTAAGCAAACAACCATGTTATGAAATACATAACTACAGCAATAACTAATTCTAGTTTTAATAACTACAGCAATAACTAATTCTAGTTTTACATAACTACAGCAATAAATAATTCTAGTTTTACATTTACTTGACAGTAACTGAGAAGTGGTCTTCATTATCCTCATTCAGTAAAATATCCACCAAGTGTGATGTATGATGTTCTAATACATATCTCTGTAGGATGGCTGAAAAAAGGTACAAACTTCACTTGTTAATAAAATATTTTAAACAGAAGATATTGCATTTTGACAGGAACATTCCTTTTATGTTGTACTTTGAATATTATCTTATCAAAGCTCCCACTTTAGAACAATGATGAATGTGCAGTTTATATACTGTGAAAGTACTTTAATTCGTGGGTATCAATTTTTGTGGTTTGGCAGGCCTCTGCAATAACTTTTTTTTCAACTTGTCCAGTAGGACAAGTACATACCAAAACTTACTTGTCCGAATGAAATTGTAACTTGTCCAAAACAAATCTTAATATTAACCTTTTTTGCATTTCAAGTTGATTCAAGGAACAAAATGAATTAAAAAAAAATTGAACAGAATTTGATTTATATCCTTTGAAATACTTTTAAAAGATATGAGCCATGAACAACTGAATTAAGTTGTGTCACAGGACTTAGGTTCTAGTTTTTATCAATGCTAAAGTCTCATCATACTTTGCACATGAGGCACCATCTGATTGGCCTCTAAATATACACTCATTGGATTTTTATCCTATTTTTTTTAAAGTTGAAAAAAGTTTATTCAAATGCAATCAATAAAAAGAATATGAGGCATGGTTGTCAATTAGACAAAAGACCAAATGACACAGAAATTAACACTTATAGGTCACTGCATTGCATTGGTATTGTTTTTTCTACATAAAGATCAAACATGATTTGATGATTTTTATGGTAAATAATTTCCTCATTCTTATTAAAAAAAATATGTTATGGACATCGGTATTAATTATTATAAAGCAACAAAATAAGGTAGGAAAAGAAGTTCTGATTTGTCTTGGTCCAGAAATGTCTACTGCCTTGCCAAACTGTCTATTAATCATGTTTATGAAATATGTCTCCTACAGTGCCCAACTGTCTATTAAACTTGGAGCCGAATCATTTCCAAGCTGGTGACGAACTGTCTTATAAAGTTACCTTATCTAAAATGCCCATGGTTGAATTTGATCGGTAAGACTGGTTTCCGAGAAAAGTGTGCTTTTTATCTGTTAAAAGTACTTGACAAAGAACCAGTTTAAATTATCGATTGCAAGTCTGAGGGGTCTAATTTTATTATTCGACTGAGAAATAAAAAGTTTCAATTAGTTTCAGTTTAAAAAGGAAAGATGTCAAACAAATCTTCTTTTCTTGTTTTTTTGTTAATAATTATACTTTGTTCATCAAAGTTGGATTAAAATTTATTTTCTGCAGAACTATTCTACTTGTCCCATCGGACAAGCTTGGTTTAGCTTTTACTTGTCCGACCTTTTTTACCTCTGGTACCGGACAATCGGACAAGCGTTATTGTGGAGGCCTGTTTGGGCAACATTTACATGTTCGTGGGTTTTTAAATTCATAGATTTTAGTTTTCTAAAAAAAAATTGAAAAATAGAAGCCATTAGATACGAAGGTTACAAATTGTCTGGATTGAAGGAAATTGCAAAGTAAACCTTGACCTGTGTAAATCGTAGTGACTACACTAATTAACCCAAGATAGAGTGTTCAACAGATTAAAGACCATTTAAGGTGTTAATTAGGCCTTAAACATGTCACCTAAAGAAAATAGTAACATGAACAAAATGCTATAAACGTATTTTGAATTGTAAAATAATTCTTAACAAAAGCAAGCCCAGCATGAAATTATTATTCACCATAGGTACGAGAACTATGAGGATAAAAATGAACACTTTATCATACTAGCATATCAATATCTGTGAAATCTGACTTTCATCGATCAAAAATATTTTTCATGAGAATTGAAACATGAAAAGTTGTACATTTAAGGTTATTAAAGATTATTAAATGGTTATAATCCTGCATGCAGTTGTTGTTCATAGTGCTTTTGCCCTGTGACTTCTATTATAGTATTCTCAGATTTGGCGATATTCAATATATTCTGTAGATCATATCAGTAGTCAAACTACATGAGGATCTTTCCATGGCTTGATTTGGATAACGGTTGTTTTATTTCGTTGGTCACTTAAATTCGTGGATAAACTCATCCCCGAAAACCACGAAAATTGGTTCACCACAAATAAAAGTACTTTCACAGTATCACGTTTTTAGAGAGCAAGTTTCATCCTGATTTCCTGGTTGTAAATTTAGAAATTCCAGGAATCCTGGAAATATTGGGTGAAAAATCTGGATACTGATAAATTTGTTTGACAAATTGAGTTGGAAGGTTCAAAGCAGGTATGATTTAAAAGTCTCACGTATGACTGATGTTCAAAGTCTGTTAGCTGTAATCTGTGCCGCTTGACCTGAGTGAACTACATTTTGTATTGACTTCATACAACAATAATTTCTCTATTGTGGCAAAAGATTTTTTCATGACTTCAAAATTTTACAGGAACCTTTAGGAAGTCCAGTAATGGTTGACAAATAGTGATAAGGTGTCCAAATTCACTGACTTTTTAACAACCCATACCTATTTTCTGTTGGCCAATCCCTGTGTCCAAAAAATGGTCTTGCCAGCTTGTACAGTCAGGGGACATACTTAAACAAGTGATTTTCTAAATCACTGATTCAAGTAACATTATTTCCATAAAGGTTGGAAGTTAGAGTTGTCTTTCTTTAATAATCACCTATTTAAGTAGTACAAATTAATCATTAGAAGAAGAGATTTAATATTAGTGTAGCTTTAAATATAGAATACTAATGATCCAGGGACTAATTATGTTTCTAAACTTATCAGAACCAACATCTGTGTTGTCTAGGATGACCAGGTTATTTCAGGTGATGACCTTGTACTGAATCTAGGATAATGACATAAAAATCACTTGTTTAAGTATCAGACCTCAATTTCCTTCCCAAAAATCACTTCTTTGAGTATCATTCTTTTAATAACCCCCACTAATTTCAACACCCCCGAACAGTGAAATTTTTATCGCGAACAGTAGAATTTTATTACATAATCTGAAAGATGAAACCCTGAACTTCACAGGAAAAATACTCCCACTGCTGTGAAAAATCTTTTAAGAAAGTATCAGTTCATTATGTAAAGCCATTATTATAGCATTTTTTCAACTAAAATAGAATTTTCAGGTAAATGATAGCATCAAAGGCATAAAACTTGCTACTTAAAAGAAGCAAAAAGTTCATATTTTTTAATTTTACTAATTAAAAGATGTTATTTAAACCTAATGTGTTTAAAATTTTGAAAAAACTACAAAATCCCAATTTGTGATAAAACCTGGAATTTGCTACTCAAATAAGTGATTTAAAAATCACTTATTTCAGTAAGTCCCCTGACTGTTGTACGAATTTGCCAGAATATTTAGCAAAACGGAAGTTGAAGTTTATGAAAAGGAAGAGAATAACAAAGACCCCAAAAGCAGCTCATGATCAAGTAAAACAAGAGGACTCCATTTGAACACAATAGCTAGGGAAAATCTTCAAATGGTGACTATGAAAAAAAATCATATGAAATTTTCTCAACAGTTGAATTTTAATTATTTAAAGAGCTAGGCAAGCCTCGTGCTTTAAATATTAAAATTTAACTGTCTGGAGTGGAGAAATATGGTTATGCACTTGAAGCAGTTGTGGAATCTCTTTTTCAATCATAAGTTTTAAGACATTTTATGAATCATATACTTTTTTCACATCGTCCCCACGCTATTTTCATCCTGAAAATTTCATGTTATTTTTTACACTAGTTATGTTATTTTTTACACTAAGGCGGGATTTGGTGATTAATAACAACTGTCAAAGATCAGGATATCTTTTATCATTAAAGTTATTAAAGTTATCATGTTTATATTACATGTATTAAGGATTATCATTTCTAATAACTATAAAATTAAAAAAAAAGAATTTACCGAAATCATAAGATCAAGGCACAATTTCACTATCAAAACAATATGGTGTATCGATAAATAGCGCAGGTAAAGTCTCATTCTCACGGCCGTGATGTAGATATTATTACACTGATTGGTGTAAAGGTTTCCCGTTATTATAATAGCAGTATACTGCCAAGTTCATGCTTATTTGGCGGTATTTTCCTTTGATCTATTGTTTTTTCTCTTTGATCTTTACAATTTTTGCCAAATCTCAAGCATTTGCTTCATGAAAACTTGACAGCCCTGTAATAGTCCCAGATAGATATAGTATAGAATTTATAGCACACAAACTTTTAAATATTTTATCTAAAACATTTACATGCGCATCCAAAATAAATGGCAAAATAATTAGTTTATTGATGGTGGAAGTAGTAGAAGTCAGAGCAAACTCTGACATTAATAATGACATGAGAGCGGTCTCACTAATTAGCGACAACAAGCGTCAACATTATATCTAATAAAAAAAAATGTTTTCTTGTCGCTAAATAGTGTTCTTGTCGCTTCTTGTCGCTTCTTGTCGCTAAAATAATTCTTGTTGTCGCTTGTTGACGCCAGAGGCGGATTTAGAGGGGGGGCCCAGGGGGCCCGGGCCCCCCCTTTTTGGGAAAAAATTTGGTTGCTTATATAGGGAATCACTGAAGCGTGACTGGAGCGGGCCCCCTCTTAGGTCAGTCAGTGGGCCCCCACTTATGAAAATTTCTGGATCCGCCACTGGACGCTTGTTGTTGCTTCTTGACGCTTGTTGTCGCTAATTAGTGAGACCCCATGAGAGTGTTCCCGTTCCCTGATAAAAAAAAAAAAACAAACAAACTATACATAATCACAATACAACTCGATCTTTTGTGGGTGTTCAATCGATGGGACAAATCACACTTATGTAGATATGGTACCTTTGTATTCTACAAATACGTTTATGTTTGCATTTTCTTCAGTTTCTTGATTCTCATTTTGATTCATTTTCAATTTGTACCATTTACATTTCCCGCCATATTTAGAATAGTGGACAAAAATAGATATAACCCTGTATACAGTTCCGATTAAAGACCAATTCGAAAAAAGTTACCCTCTTTTTTTATTGTTCATTCTATTTTTTTAAACTAAACCTTGATTTGTATATATATATATATAGTCAGACTTTACAAATCCTTGCCTCAACTTATAAACTAAAATAATGCAATCATCGTTTTATTTGTCTCAATCTGTGACTACCATATCTGGTCGTGTATGGTATGCAGTTATATTTATGTATAGCACACCCCCCTTTTCGTTTCGAAAAATTATTTAAAAAAATGTTGGAAAAGTTTAAAAGAAAAGATTATTAAAATTCAAAGTGTAGTTCGTTGTAAAATCCTTTGATAAGGACCTTTTAATCCATGTATCTAATCTTCATTTAAGTCAATTAATTAATTAACATAAAATAATGTAGAAAAGTGTTTGTTCAATAAATTTATTTATAAATTTATTTTTTTGTAATATTTTTTGTTTAAATAATTTATTAAGTAATAAACATTGAAATAGTGGAGCCTGCTTATATCATGTAATTGACATTTATCAATTTTATAAAAGTAAAGTTATTGATAAAAGATTCTTTCAAAAACCAACATTGTCTAAGCATGCCTTATTTTTAGATAAGACAGAGACACTATAATTATGTATAGATTAGTATAAAAATAAAAACAAACAAAACATACGGTTGTTATAGTACAGTTATTCATAATTTAAATTGCTGATCATGACACTTTAAAAAAAGCATTCTAAAACTTTCCAAATGATTGTTGTATACTGTCTAAAGGATAATTCCGACGGTGCGTTGCGTTTGCGCATACATAATACCAGTCAAATCTAAATCAGCGCAAACGTAGGTCGCCAAATTTTGCAATATTTTTTTAATAATTTTATTATTTGAAAAAGAAGAAAGGTAGTAGTAATTAGTCATGACAAGGAGCCAAAGAAAAGGGATTAATCATCCACCCACCGCTGGTATACATCCATTTATCATTCTATATTAAATCAATATATACCCATCTACTCATCATCTATTTCAGAGATTCTTAATAGTAAGATGTTGAAATGAGTTGTACAGAGTATGTAATACTTCATTTCATTATACCTTGGAATAAAATATTGTTACTTCAAATCAAATTCAAATAACTTTTATTTCAAGTCGGCAAGTTGAATAACAGTACAACACTTTTTCAGTACAATACAATTGATAATGGAAATATTCTCACTACATTGAAGACCCATTGGTGGCCTTCGGCTGTTGTCTGCTCTATGGTCGGGTTGTTGACGCTTTGACACATTTCCTATTTCCTTTACCAATTTTAGAATTCAAAAAAGCACACAAGAGGCATGAAGATAAACAAAGGCTATAGGCTCCTGACTTCGGGGACAGGCACAAAATTGTAGCGGGGTTAAACATGATTAGTGAGATCTCAACCTTCCCCTATATCTCGAACCAATGCAGAATAAACAAACGCACAGCAATATGCGAACAGTAAATATTTAAACTCAGTTAAAAAGAGGTCTGAGTCCGATTTCAGAATAGTTAACAGAATAGACTAGACAAAATAAAAAAAGATGCATAAATTAACAAAGGACTATATTAGCAGTTACTGACATGCCAGCTCCAGACCTCAATTAAATTGATTAAAAAGATTATTTCATCGTCATATGAAAACCAAGCACTAAACCTTTCGTTAGGGTTTTAAATAGTACTGCATACCATCATAAGATATTTCAGAAGAACATATAACCCGTATCATACGAACAACTGGTTTTAGAATACATGTGTTAATTTTCGATGCAAAAACCCTATATATGAGTAGAGCAATAGTTATACCTGAAGATGCCATCTTTAATGACCTGACAACAGTATCGAAACTACATCCCTTCTTAGTTAAGTTTGTTTAAAGAATTGGTTAGCTCTTGAGGTGAATGGCGATACTTTTGTGCTTTCAAGTTGTAACAAATATTACCATAAAAGATTGGATGTGAAATACCTGTCTGCTGATTGATAAATTTTAGTAAATGTTTTGACTAGTCTTTTGATATCGAAAACCCTGGTGTAATAATTATTCACGGTAATATACGGATTTCTTTAGTTAAAATCAAAAACATAAGCCGTTGTTATATATAAGAGCAAGTTGAGATATATACTGATATTGGTCTAATGTGTATATTTTTATTTAATTATGTTTGAGTGTCAGTGATTACTCAGATTTACTCGCTATATCATGATATTTATCTTAAATGTCAGTTCCTTTTTGTCATTTCTGAATTACTCATTGTGTATGATTTTTTTATTCAATCAATTTTGTATGTACAGCTCCTCCTTTTACTATTCCTTACAACTATTTAGAGTTTCTCACAATCTTAACTATTTTTATGCAGATTCAATAGTTTATTAAAGTCTCACCACATACATACAAGTATAAACACAATATAATATCAAGTACACAATATAAAATTTAGAATGCATGTGCCATTCTTAAAAGAACTATCAGAGACTGTTATATACAATTATAAAACAACAGAATTAAAACATAGTTTTATTATTTACACAAAACATAAAAGTGCAGTATCACCATGCACATCGATCAAGGATAAAACCTGATACATGTACATAATAAAAATAACTGATTTTTAACAGTATAAGATACTATTTCGTTGTAATAAAATATTACGGCAGGTTTTGGCAACAGAACTACAAACATTTTCATTTTTGAACAAAAATATAAATTTTTCATCATCTGACAAAGTTAAAAACATACCATTTTGTTGAATTATATCAATAAATAAAGACTCAGTCTGCCTTAAATCTTCATATAATGGACATGTTAACAATACATGTTGTTCATCTTCTATATCATCACAATTGAAACATAATCTTTTATCTAAATCAGGGCCGTAACTACATTGAGGCAAATGAGGCAAATGCCTCATGTAAAAATTAAAAAAAAAAATGAAACAAAAGGTTGTTTTCATATCAAATTGTTTTCTTGGAAAGTGTCTTGCAAGAAGCAAGTTCTCTTCACCCTCTGAGGTATCCCCTGGATGTTTTTCTTTATCCATGTTTCTATTTTCCTTTTAGTTTTCAGAGTTGATGGTCTATTGTTTGTACTTCTGTGTTCCGGGTTTGTCTTTTGTTCATTTATTGTCCTACTTTATGACTATAGTCTGAGCGTTGATTTTCATTTTGCAATGTTGCATGTCCACCAATGTCCAGAATTGTGCGAGAAATATATTTTAAGAACATGCGATGCTACTCAGTGGACACAAAAAAAAATTGTCCTTTCTGCATGGATAATTGAAATTGATATCAAAGAACTTTAATGTTGTCTCTAATACCTAAAAGTCTTAAATTACAATGAATCTTTGTTTTTGCTTTGGGACCTGATTGTCCAAAAAATATCTAAAAATTAATTAAGCCGTTTCAATGCAAGAAAGAGTCTGGGAAACGCTCAGAATGCATGATTTTGCGTTATTTTTCTCAGAGCTTCTGGGGGCCTTAAGCGGCCCCAGACCCCTCACCCAAAATTTTTCGACTCGCTCCGCTCGGCGAATATATTTTGCCTCACTATTAACAGAGGCTAGTTACGGCCCTGTAAATCTAATCTTTCGTAACGACCCGTTTCAATTTTTAAAGGTGCTACTCTACACCTAAATTTCGCATATGCACTGCGATATCGAATAGGTATATTTTGCAACAATATTGTTCAGTAGAGTATGAAAATTTAAACAATTTATAAGTTCTTAACTTATTTCCTTGACCATTAGAATCAAGCCTTGCACTCCATTCAATTTTATAATTATCAAAAATATTAACTTCTAACTGATGAATTATATTTTTATCCAGTATATACTCATCTACATTACAAAATCTGTCCATATTGTAAAGTTTCAACATGTCTATCACTTTATAACTCCAATTTTTAATTTTATAACTACTTTTTCTAATTGACCATATAAATACTTTATAATTTATCCTGTCTTTATCCATTTTTGTACATCTTGCCCAGTGTCTAAAAATGTTAGACCACTGTTTAACATATGGAGGCTTCCAACCCATGTCACCTGAAACAGCATCATTGGGGGTATACTTTCCAACTCCCATATAAAATCCGATGGCTCGGTTCTGGACTGATGAGATGCAGTAGACCTCACTTGTACCCTAAATAGCTGAGCCGTAATTGATGACTAGCTGACCAAACTAAAGTGTAAAACAATTTGGTGAAAATATTGTGTTGGAAGCCACCATGTGCTTTACATTTTACTATAAGAAGGCCTAATGCCCTACTTGCTGACTTTGCAACTGCTTTTGCCATAACTTTATAAACTAAAAATTCATTTAATACTTATCCTAAATATTGATAGCTAGAAACATAATCAATGACTTCATCATTTATATTAAAAACAAAATCTGATCTTATCACAGAGGGATTTCTAAAATGCATGATTTTTGATTTATTCAAATTAACTTTTAAACAATTATCATTACCATGATTACACCATACACCTAATACATTAATCAATTTCTGCATATCTTCTGTATTTTCAGACAATAAAACAAGATCATCTGCATATAATAAAATAGTCTTTCGCCGTCAATGTCTATATACAAATATTTAATGCTTTTATATCATCAATTAAGTTATTAATGAACATATTAAACATGACTGTGGATCAAACACATACTTGTTTCAAACCAGCATTTACACTGAACCAATCAGTAGTATTTCCGAACACAGCATTCTATATTTGAATAAATGGCTTGCAAAGCACACATTAACTTTGTACTTGTATCTAAATCTGTTAATTTGTTAAACAATAGTGACCTGTCAATTTGCCTTCTTAAAATCTACAAAAGAGACAAAAGTTGACATTTTACATTTTTCCTTGAAATCTCTTTATATTTTGTTTTTTCACTGTTATTGTCTGAATCATTTTTATGAATTTTCCTTCTTACCAAAGCATATACTTTGTCATTGGTATATTCTTTGTCTATCTATTTTTACTTTCGTTTTTTACTTAAAACATATTTCATTTAAAAAAAATCATGTTCATGACATACACATATCAATACAGTGATACAATAATACTAAGGGATTCGGAAACAAGGTTTCCCTTATATTAATCCGTCTTCCTGTCTTATTTTCTTTTTTTGAAGATGAGGGGGTTGGGGGGGGGGGGGCACTACAGCTAGTAAACCTTTTTATTTCTTATGCAGCAAAAATACTGCAATCTGATTGGTTGACTATCACGGTGTAAATAACACCCCACCCTTGTTCACCCGGGGATAAATAAATTTTGCCAAAATTTTAAAAAAAATATGAAATTTTGCCCAAAAAAATAAAATAAAAATTTGCCAAAATAAAGAAAAAAAGTAAAATTTAGAAAAAAAAATGATAATAAGAACATGCTAAAAAAATAAATTAAAAAATTAAAATTTTTTTTTTTTTTTAAATTTTTAAAAAATATTGTTTTTTTGTTAACTCAAAAGAACACAAAAAATTTCTGAATTTTTCAAAAAATTAAGTAAAAAAAGTATTTGACAATGTGCAACAACATGGACATTGAAAAAATATTACGCTGGAAATTTTTCATTACCATTTTTACAATTTTACATCCTGGTTTCAAAATGAGTAAAGGAATTGTTCATAAGAAATAAATTCGTTATCTTGGTGTAATCAGGGGTGTACGGAATTTTACACCGTTGTTGAAAATTCATACACCCATTCGGCTGCGCCTCAGGGTGTATTCGGCTGCGCCTCAGGGTGTATGAATTTTCAACAACGGTGTAAAATTCTGTACACCCCTGATTACACCAAGATAACTAATAATATCCCGTTCTCCACAAATAGATAAACTCCTTATTAGATTTTGATTACTCAGAAGAACGTCTCACTAAAACCACTAGCCCAACTATCCAATTGGGTTTGTAGGGACATTAGACTGTCAGAATGTTCACCATATGCTAGGAATTGCCATAAACACCTAATTTTAGGTTTTCGAAAAGAGGTCTGTTTTCGCACCTGTGGACTTTTAACACGTTAACTAGCACGTGTAACATGTCGATTCAGCGTGTCTGTCTACAACAGAGTTCATATTTACATCAAATTAATATATTGTTGTCATGATACGCCTTTAATACTTGCCACTGGAAGACATTATCTAAACCAAACAATGTCTTACTCCTAGTGTGTGTTTTTTCATCTTTCGAAGGTAATCAATTCGATGTAATCCCTTTATATTATATTTGTAAGAAAATGGCAGGGTCTACCACAGAATAAAAATCAAGGATGGGGGATATAAAGATGGTGTGTTGCGTTGTCGAACCGTTCCTTGCTCACAATTGTGTCCTTTTTTGTTGCTAATTGTATGCCTTACAAATTGTTGTCATATATAGCTGATTTGGAAAGAGGAATCTCACAAACATTTTGTGATTTGTCCTATAAGTGGTCATCACACTTTTAGAAACCTATTAAACAGGTAGAAGTAGAAACGTTATTTATATGGCTTCCCAGATTGCTGGGATATTAAAGCTTGCACTTCTGAGGGCCCTCATGGGGTTTTTGATTATGTGATTACTTGGCCGTTTTTTTAATGATTATTTGATTATTAAGCCAAATATTTCATGATTATTTGATTACCTAGGACTGTATTTTTAGTTTATGATTATTTGATTACTAAAGATAAGCAAATATTTAATGATTATGTGATTATATTGGCAAAAAAATGGTGATTATGTGATTACTAGGACCCCCCATGAGGGGCCTCACTTCTGTAAATAAAGACAATGCAATTTCCCATAAGAGCTCCTTTTACGGATAAAATTGTGCCACTTTTACGATGAAGTTTCAGGCGTAATATATCCTTGAATGGAAAGTTCATATGTACTTTTATTTTTTCAAAGGTCAAACTATTGGAGCGTGCTGCATATTTTCAACATTTTTATGCCTCGAACTTAATTCGCCCCGGGGTAAAAATGGCAGGGGGGAATGGGTATATAACACCGGCAGGTAAACACAACAAAATATCTATGATAATATATATCCTCCCCAAAAAGGCGTGGTATCTGCATTTAAAAATTGCAAATTTCAATTAGGGATTAAAAGAGGGACGAAAGATACTAGAGTGAGATGCAAACTAATATTATCATATTGCTTCTTTAGTGATAAAAGAGGGACGAAAGATACCAAAGGGACAGTCAAACTCATAAATCCAAAACAAACTGACAACGCCATGGCTAAAAATGAAAAAGACAAACAGAAAAACAATAGTACACACGACACAACATAGAAAACTAAAGAATAAACAACACGAACCCCACCAAAAACTAGGGGTGATCTCAGGTGCTCCGGAAGGGTAAGCAGATCCTGCTCCACATGTGGCACTCGTCGTGTTGCTTATGTGATTACAAATCCGGTAAATAATCTAATTCGGTAGGTCATATTCATGAAAGGGAAGGGGATTGTAGTTACGACGTAAGGAACATATCCGATATCATTTGTGAAACGGTTATTCCATAACGGTCAACCAACTCGTGATGGCGTCCGTAAAATTTACGAAGGGATGATTTCAACTTCACCATTTGGAACTCTTGGTTTAATAGCTTCCTTGTGAGCAGCAAACCTCTATCAAGAAAAACATGATAGGAAATGCAAGCACGGGAATATCGTATCAATTGGGAGATATATACCCCGTATGCAGGTGCTGCTGGAATGTTGCTACTTAGAAATAGAAAGTTCACAATTGGAAAGCTGAAATCATCTCTTTTGTCGTAAAGTTTTGTTTTCAACCGACCCTCATTGTCAATTTCTAGATGTAAGTCAAGATATGAAGCCGACTTAACTGTATCTGTAGTATCCTTTATCTCTAGTTCGATTGGATAGATGCGTTCCACATAGTCACCAAATTTTGAATTGTTTAGTGAAAGAACATCATCTATATAGCGGAAAGTAGAGTTAAAGGATATTGCTAACTTCTTATCTTTAAGTATGCATTATTCAACTCATTTATTATCTTAAGAAGCTTTCTTTGGTGGTAAATTTAGATTTAATTTAAATTTCCTCCTGGAAATCTGCACGGTATGATAAAAATGAGAAGGAATTAATAATAACAAACATAATAAGGAGCTTGTTTTGTCTTTTGAGTGAATTTTCACACATTTTTTTCATTTTTTTATATTTACATTTTGATTTTTTTCTCAGCTATTTAAATAAAGGCAACAGTAAGTAGTATACCGTTGTTCGCAAGTCATAAAATTGTTCGGTGCCACTGATCACTGAGTTGGGGCTTGTGACAATATGATCGGCTTAACTATATTGTTTACATATATATTTATATCATTCGTCTAAAAAACAGCCTAACAACGTCAACAATCTGTAAATTTGTGATAGCAAAAATTTTGTTCTACCCTGGTCGGGATTCGAACTCATGCTACTGGGATATCGTGGCAAAGCCTTGCATCACTGGTGATCCGATGGATAAAATATGTCGTAGAGTTGTCACTGGTTCAGACGTACTATAAATATATATTTATATCAATTTGAATAAAATAAAATATAACAGGGAAATATCTATCAAGAAAATTATACAAATAACCCTGAGAAAGGTTGTTTTAATTTATAGTTAATTAATTTACATGTAACTACAAGAACATGTTTACATATAGGCCATATTATGGTGCTAGTTGTAATAACAATTAATTAAGGATGTTTGCTTGTCATGTTTTGGAATTTTTGTCAGATTTTCGAAATCCTCTGGTTTTATCTGTTTGAAAGCTTTAAAAAAAATTTGCCCATGGACCCCCTTTTTTCTTTATATAAATCTTTAACATGTATAATTATAAGCCATTTGTAAAAGTCTTATAAAATCATATTTATTTTTTAATAGTTTTTGAGTACTTTAACTGGTCAATGATAAAGCTACGAAAAATCAAGAGAGAACATTTTCCCGCCAAAATTCCAATGGGTAATATCTCGAAAACAAGCACATTGACTCCTATACTTTTTTTGCTTTTTCTATTCCTCAATTAATTCCCTATCAATATATACTAGTGTTATGGAAAGCTGTTTATTTTGAAACTGAGCAGCGAACTTCCTTAATGAACTGGACATACGCGAATTCTGCAAATATAATGTGTCCAGCTTTGCCAAAACATGTCAATTAAAGTCAGCTTGATAAAGACATTTTGATAAATTATTATAGGAGTTTTTATTGAGAGGGAAATGAAAGCATGTCCTAAATTAATGTCATTGACCAGTAGTTTGTAATAGATTTCGGACAAATCTGACTAAATGTATTTCGAAACTCTGATAAGAAGTGGTTTTCCTGTGACATCGTTCTTGTCACAGCTGGAATTTTATCATTAAATCACATAGGTGGCGCTTTAATTCAGTGGCTATATAACATAGAATGGACTTATGTACAGGCCATTTACTACAGAAGGAATTTAAGATACTAAGGATGCAGGTGATCATAGTTTTAGCTCTAGTTGGATCCATTTATGGATTTAATATGGGAAGTATCCTCCCAGGAGGTGTAGGGCATGTTGATTCCAACGATGCAGGACTCATGGCAGCTGTCCAGGACGCCAGTAAAAGTGTTAATATGATGTCAAACAATATGATGCATCTGACTACATTCCAGGTCACTCATGCAACTAAACAGGTAAAACTTTAAGTATTAGACAAATTCTATCAGCTTATTCTAATTAAAAGTCAAGGTTAAATCAAAGTACTGAAGTACTGGTCATCGGATGACCGCAAGTTCTTTTGGATTGTCACAAACACTTGTCTCAGGAAAAAATTAATCATATCTCTATATAAAGTGAGGCTATTGTACAGAGATATATTTTTTTCTGAAACAAGTTCGTGCGTGGATGATGAATAAATAACAGGAAATGCAATCTCACCGTAATCACTATTATATTGAAGTGATACAAATCAGTATACTTTGGTTTGCTGTTATATATTATATATATATTTGTATATAACAATTACATTTATACTAGTATATAATTTTCATCCATTTGTATATCATTCTATTCTACTATTCTACTTATAGGGAAGTGCAAGTGTATGGTTGACACTCCTCTGTAATAATTCGATTTTTCTAATAGATTGGATTTGAGTAGACTGAGTAGGCATTCATATTTTCCCGCAAAATGTTCTTGAGATATTCTTCCGCATGCGTTTACACAATTTTTCTGTACGTGTGCATATATATTAATGATGTTTTACTTATAAATATTTCTAACGACAAAACATTTTCAAATAATTAATTTACGTTCTAAAAATATTTTTTAATGAGTATTCATTGAAGAAATGAATCTATATCAAGCAATAAGGAATGTTGATATGCACTCGATAATGTCCGCGTAGTTATACGATCGGTTTACTAGTCAAAATCTCAGATTCTCTACATGGCAACAATACATCGTCAGGTAGAGGTCTTAAAATATTTGACAGTATACGGTGTGGGTTTTGCTCATTATTGAAGGCCGTACGATGAACAATAGTTGCTTACATCCACGTCACTCTGGCCTCGGATTGATATTAGTTTTATTGACAGTCATACCAAATATCATTTTTTATACAAATACGTGAACACAGCTACTGACTGTATTTTCTTTTATAATAAATTCAACATTTTCTCATCGTTATTTTGTTGTGATCTTAACTCAATATCAATATAGTGTGAAGTTGATCCTTTTATAGGTTATTAGAGGATTGAGATATACATTCGATGTCTCATTCAAAGAAGCAAGCGCATGTAAAAACACAAAAGAGCATTATCACGCAACACTAACAGAATGCCCACCAGCTGACGGTGCACAAACAGTGAGTACTATCCGTGAATTCATGTTCTTCAACCACCATTGACAATTTGTAAATCTTTCAACTTTTATTTATTAAAAGTAAGCACCTTTTTAATTCGGTTTTAGGAAGAAAAAAGAAACACCTTAGCAAGTGAAATATATACAGTTTAAAATACGATATCTCAGCTGTTTTTCAGACAAGCTGATGTATACTGATATTTCCTTAGAAACTTTCAAACTACTACGTATTTACATTTATTACAGTTAATTTCAGCATGATAAATTAGCAGCAAATAATCTACAAAGCTCTTACAAATAAAGATATATAACCATGTTAATAAAATAATAGAAATTAAATAATGGTTTTCGTTAAAATTGATAATATTTAAAATGGCGATAAGAATGATAAAGATGTATGTATACATGAACGCGAATCGCCTCTATCATCATCGACCTCATTGTAGATATTTAAAACATCGTTTTATTTATTTCCATCGAGATTGGACCAGATATTCAAACTCAGAAAATAAGATCTAACCTCTTTGATACAAATTACATTTGTTTCCTTTTGTAGATGCATTTCCATTGTTCAGTTATCGATGTTGCCTGGGAAACACCCAGATATACCACAACATGTACCATGAAATAAGTAAGTACATCCATGAAATAACTAAGTACATAGGTATAACTGAAATGTGAACTTTCATACGTACGTTTTAATTTAGAAGGTACATCGTTCACAGGGCCGTAACTACCTATGAGGCAGGAGAGGCAACTGCCTCCCCTGAATTTTCTACACCAAAATTTTTTTGAAGTAATAAAATGATATATTGACAATATGTACACGAAGAACTTGAATTTATATTATAAACAACACAAGTTTACAGTTTTATCATAGTTTTAACAGTGATATCATGATATGTGATATATGTCATTTTCCGGACTTTTGATCGACAGTGAAACGTTTCAGTATTATTATTATTTTTCGTGTGGCCGTCCGTCATGTTATTCGTTATTCGTATGAGAACACATATGAAACTTTGCTTTCGACAATTTTGAATAAAAGTTAACTGTTCACATTTATTTAGGAGCTCAATTAAGCAGAGGAAGTAAGTTCCCTTTGTATTGTGAATCTTTTATGATATCGAAAATTCGTTACCGGCTGAATCAGCTGTTGGGATATTTTTTTAACGTCTCCCGATCGTACGAGAACAACAATGTCATTATGGTCAATGTCTTAGTAGTTTAACACTCCCATTCGTTGTAGCAGGGACTTTCTATACTAAGTATATACTAGTATAGAAATATTATCTGGTTATATACATGTCTGTTCAGCTTTCAACAATATTGAAATTCAAGGTCCTCGATAAAAAGAATATCTTGCGTTTTATGATCTTGCTTTATATGTTTTTTTAACTTACCAGTTTGATTTCTAACAAAATAATCTTTAAATACAGATAAAAATTGCATCCAGGATCCAGCAATACTGATGGAAATCGAAGGAAAACGGGTCATTTTTAGCCACTGATTTTATTGAGAGAAAACCAAAAAAATCCGCGGTCACGATGTATTTAAAGTTAATAATTATAGACCAAAGTACGGCCTTCAGGACGGAGCCTTCGCTCACCCCGAACAGCAACCTTAGCTTGTTTTTGCATAAAAATTGCTTCAAGTTTCAAGCAATACTGATGTTTCCTAAAGTAATGAAAAAGGGTCATTTTTAGCCATTTTACTGAGAGAAAAAAATCGGTGGGGGGCTGCGCCCCTAACCCCCTAATCTTAAGGGCCTCACTCGGCGGCCTCCAAACCCCTGCCTCCCCTGAATTCAAACCCTAGTTACGGCCCTGGTTCAAGAATTTATAATAATTACAACAATGTTTAAGATAATATTCTATGCAAACACTGAAATTAAAATAAATACAACACACAGTACATATCTTGTGGTTCGACTAATGTTGTTCTGAGTTCGAATCCGGCACGTGGCAGGTGCACTCGACTCCAATCTAAATTGACGAAGTGTCTCGGGTTTCTTCGCCGTCAGTCAGTCAATAAAAATTGTCCGCCACGAAATAGCACAATAGTGTCGAAGGTTGCATTAAACACCAAACAAGCAATCGATCAATTTTGAAACTGTGAAATTGATGACAAGCTAGCATCTCGACTAAGGAGTTTTGAATATACACAAGTACACACCCGTGATATCGCGGGTCCGTGACTGAATTAAAGTTTATAACTATGCCTAAGCCTTATTTTAGTAATTGGTATTATCATCTGATAAAGTCATGTCGATTATAAGATACAGAGTTTTCTCTGCTTTCAAATCTTGCTGTTTGAACCCGTCGACCTGGAACTTATCAATTATTGGTAAATTAATGTTAATTATTTGGAAAACAAAAGGTCTTGGCTATCCAGGAATGGAGTATTTTTTAATCAACAACATTGTCCTATATTAGTTATCTTAGAAAGTCTTGCTGATTGCTGAATAAAACTACAATATGGAACAATTTGACAATGATTGAATTTAGTAGTGTCAGCCCTTTGATTATGACCCGTGTATATAACAAAATCCTAAATACACCGTTTGGTGGTGCGCCTGTCAAATGCGGAACGTACAGATAAGGAAATAGCTAACAGGTGAATATACTATTGGTATTGGTATCGGATTCGACCCGGAACTTGTTAATTATTGGCAATTTTAATTATGTGGAAAACAAAAGGGTCTGGAGTGGTGTAATTTTTAATCTACACCATTGTCTTATATTAGTTCTACATAGAGTTGAATTCTTTGATTTGTCGTTTTTACCCGATGACGGCTGACAAATTGGACCTCGTAATTTTAGTATTATAGATGTGTTGTGTACTGCTTAACGGCTACAGAATAGAGTTTGTCCGGGGAATTGTAATCTTCTTGTATATCAACAGATTGATTGTATCGTTTATATCTTTACGATATACTTTCTTTAAATGATTTGAAGTGGAAGAGTAATTTGATGGCATTTTTAATGTTCATTGAAATGAGAAACATGCTGTACTGGAAAGTTAAATAATAATGATTTTCCGTTTAAGTAAGCTGGACTAAATTAAAAATTCTGAAAACTAATATTGTAACAATAATTTATCTCGAGTTATCCTTTTCGTTTCAGAGAACAAATGGAAGAAGACTCCAATTCATGGAATAATCATTTACCATTGTTTTCTATTCTGACTTTACGATCAAGTATTATACATTATTAAGTACACCAGTCTTAATATGTGAAAGAAAAAACAAATAAATACATTGATGTTATTGTTCTTGAAAGGATTTTTTCTCGTTTCTCTAAATTGTTCCCAATTTTTATTCAAGAATTGAATGCTTCTTTTTGTAACTTCATTGGGATGTAAAAGCGTTGACCGAAGTATATTCCGCGCTTGATTAAAAAAATGTGTGTACGGTCAACGCTTTTACAACCCTATGAAGTTACAAAAAGAAGCATTAAATACTTAAAATTACATATTTTAGCTAGGATAATGAAAACACGATTTTTATCAAGTTTTTATTTAATTTACCTGTGCACTTTATTGCAGGACCTCGTGTCAACATGAATGATACATTTTATTGTGTAATGAAGTTGATTAAGGAATAACGCGAGATTGCAGTGTAGCCAATACGAATAACGTATTATAATGAAACATACATAGACAATAATAGTGCATTGACTTGCCATATGAACGATATAAGGATGAGGCTTAGAAACGGGGAAATGCGAGGCTCTGCCGAGCTTTTTCCCCGTTTCGGGCCGAATCCTTACATCGTTGATATGTCAAGTCAATGCACTATTATTGTCTTTATACTGCAATCTAAAATAGTACATTTTCAATTGGTGTTTAGTGTGTATGTTATTATTTGATTTAAATATTGGGAAAACTTCCCCCTTTTATAAAAAGGCCTCATATCATGCAGGCGGAGAAATGTACAGCACAATGAAATGTACATCTACTCCAATCGATGATGAACAAGTTTGTTTGAGAATGAACTAAAATATCAACAATAAGCATAAAACATAATGATATATAGTTTGCAAACCAAAAATATTAACAAGTGAAATATGTTTTTTTTCTAAAAATTGAAAAAGAAATAAGTTTATGTCGTTGTATACATTGGAAACAAGAATAGGTTGAATAGGTCGTATGAATAATTAATTATAATTTCGGCAATTTCTATTTAAATATTCATGAGAAAAAGTGATAGCAGGTCAGTGACTGTATATGACATAGAAATATACAGTCAACGCATTTTGACTGCTCAAATAGAACGAGTGCAGTATAAATATAATTAAGCGTCTTAACCATATCTACATCAAATTCATTAACAGTTTTTATTACTATATTGAGTGATTTATATACAACAGAGACAGCAATGTGTTTGAATATTACATGGTAACCGCTATAGGTTAAGGATTGGTGACTATATTTGTCAAAATCAAGTAGAAAGATATATTGCAGTATAAAATACATGTATAGAAGGTGAAGACTTCATGGGGTGGGTAACTACCAAGTATTGGTTAAACAGAAATAAAATGCTTAAACAATAATTTGATACGTTCATATTGAAGTAGTGTCGTCGTCACCAGCCGTTGTTCACGACAAAACAAGTTAATATGATGAATATTACCGTGGCACACTCTAATTTGATAAACCCAAGGTTTGATCTCAACAAGATATCGTATGAAAATGCACAAAAAGCGACACTGGGCCTATCCCAACTAACCACTGGTATTGGCGACACTAAGTTTTCCTAATATATACATGTACATTGGTCTCATCTCAATTTGGGAGTGAAAGGTCTTTTTTTAGATTATTCTTTGCTTTTGCTTTATCAATAACACACACACACACACATCGGAAAATCTGTGTCAGAATCCATACTTGACATAGATTGGAAAAATTCCCCTTTTTTTGACATTTTTTTCTATTAAGTCTGTTTGTTTTGTTTACACATCGTTGTCAACATAATGGAATTTTATGCGACTTTTATACAAGTGAGAGGTTTATCTAGCTATACAACCAGGTTTAATCCACCATTTTCTATATAACAAAATTCCTGTACCAAGTCAGAAATAGGCCAGTTGTTATCCATTCGTTTGATGTGTCTGAACTTTTTATATTGCCATTTGATTAAGGACTTACCGTTTTGAATTTTCCTGGGAGTTCGGTATTTTTGTATTTTTAAAATTTCTACATAATGTGCATGTGCTTTAAGTTACTTGTTTGTTTTAGCCCCATATGACCACAAAGGGACTAGCGGGTGCAAATACCGAACACAATAACGTGCATACAATCGCAGGTGGAAAATAGAAAACATCAACAAAACTTACAAAAACGAACCAAACTGTTTTCTCCATCTTTTGCACATGATTTTCTATTAGATGTTATTGGCTTTGCACTAGATTTCATTAACTGCGAGTACCCTTAGCGCTGTATGTGTCTTAAGTGTTTTTGTGCTTTGTATCGTTTTGATGAAGTCCTTTCCTGTGATTTTTATAGTGTTTGTTAATTGATTTTTGGACGTAGTCTTAGCTTTCTATGCTGTGTTTTGTAGACTGTTGTTGGTCTATTCGCTGTTTTTGTGCAATTGTTTTGTCCAATTGTATGCAACTTATAAGTTTGAAGATCCCTTTTGTATCTTCCGCATCGAGCTCTATCTAAGCAATTTCGCAATTTGTAGATAATACAAAAGGAAATGCCTGTACCTAGTCAGGAATATGGCATTTTTGATGTGTTTGAGATTTTGAATTTACCATTTGATAACGGACTTTTCGTATTGAACTTTCATTGGAGTTCGGCATTTTTGATATTTTTCTTTCGCTTAAACGGCCGGAACAAAGACTTGTCGATACAGTCAGTATACTATGTCTAAGGATGTTAACTGCTCTTCCTACAGACTGTTGACACCTCGCTGTTGTGAGTTATACCATATTAAAACTCTTAGTAAACGTGTAGCTATGTAAAATTCAAATGTTATCTTTTTGAATATAGATGCAATACTTGCTGGCGGTTGTTAAATATGACTAATTAGCCAATCAATCGAATCACATGTAGTGTTGGAAAAGATAGAGTACTTTTATATACCATTTAAGTCATATCTTTACTTCATACTTTATTCTCTTTTACCTTTAAACATATTAAAAGTTTCAAAATAACGAGTTCATCTTACCATAAATATCTATGCATGGGGACAGAAACCTAAGTGTTTCAATAATTCAACTGCCTGTAAACTACAAATTCATAGAAATGAACATGAATCAACAAAAGTATTTAATTTCAATACAAAAAGGCTGACTACTAAGCTGGCGATACACTCGGTTCCGAAACGTCATACAGCAGTGACATCGACCTAGCGGTTAAAAAAAAAGTTATCAACGATTACGGGCGTTTTGGCAACACAAGGATAAGAAAACTGGCGCTCAAGTCAAAACAGGTGGGATAGTAACGATATAAATCACTGAGTATTGATAATTTTGAACGATTAGTTTAAATCTTAACCAAATTATCTTCGAACGTTTTGATCATATATCGAATTAATGAACTTTTTGCCGACATTCTGGTTCATCTAACTTGCACGAGCTTGATGTTTAGTAAAGGAGCCAAAAGACCTAAGTGTAACACCACTGTAGAAGAAAACCAACTATAAATTGTTTGATCTAGTTATATCGTTACTAGCACAATCACAACTTTCATGATGATAAATGACAATAAGGACTTACTAAGAGTAAAATACATTCAAGAAATAATTATTTCGTGACCAGCTCTATGCATATGTTACCATGGTTACACATTATATTGTCGATATCGACAAATATGATGCCTACCTAAAGTTGAAATGACCATAGAGCATGGCATGAAAGCACTATGTCGATTTTGATATAGATATTTATAACTTTTTATCTTTCAATGCGTCGCTGTTAGACATGTTTACATAGAAAGACAGCATCAAGAATTCAATGAAGTTCAACCGTTCTTGAAACCCAAACATTTCACAATTAAAAAGTGTACAAATATATGAGGACTTACTTTGAAAAATATTCTATAGAATTTCCTAGCGACCAACATCTGGGCAAACACCAACAAAATGTCAAATTTGATCTCCAGTTTCGTTCAAAATACAATTAACGAAAACAGCTTATCAAAAAGATACCAGGCTTATAATTTGGTAGTGCATCGACACAGTGGTGGTAAAATCTCACCATCGACACAGTGGTGGTAAAATATCACCAATAATACCGGGGTACTAGTTTCATAATATGGTTCGCCAGACGCGCGTTTCGTCTGCAATTGGCGCTGAAAATTTCTGAACTAGAAAATAAAGAAACCACAGCTATGCATTTACAACAAATTTGACAATAGCGGTAATCTCAGAATCAAACCTATGACAAACATTTCGATTTAAGTTTTGAATTCTTAACATTCGCTCCTTAGTAGCAAAATACCAACTTCACCCGTATATGAAGTATACATCTCTTGAATCATACGATATTCAAAAGCTTGCAGCCACTACTAATTAGAAATAAAAAGATATGTTATACTTGCCAATGATACAACTCTCCATCCAAGTTAAAATGTGTAAAACGTAAACAGTTATTGGCCAAAGTACATCCTTCAACACAGACGCTTTGATCACACATAACAGCAAGCTTTAGAGGGTTCCAAAATGACTAGTGTAAAACAATTAAAACCGGAAATCCAACGGTCTAATCTATATAAAAAAAACTAGAATCGAGAAACGACAACCACTGAACAATAGGTTTATGACTTCGGACAGTTACAAATACATACAGCGGGTATAAACGTTTTAACAGGCGCCAACCTTCACCCTTATCTGAAACAATACAACATAGATAGACACACTTTAAAAACCATATCAATTGAAATGGCTTAACTCAAACAAAAAGACACATAAGCAAAAACAACGACTATAGTAAACATACACTGCACCAATAAATGTTGATATATCACACAATAAAAATAAAATACAATATCAATTAATAAAATGGAGATGTAAAACAATGTCAAAAAGACAATTAACAATATACTAATTTTGTTTTTCTGGAATACAAAAATATTATATAAAACGTAAATAAATTTGTTGGTTATAGTATGAAAACAGATGTGAAAATTTATCGTCATAATACTTACTTCCTTAAGTACCAAGGCCTGGTAGACAAATAGTACCAAGGCCTAGTAGACAAATAGTACCAAGGACTAGTAGACAAATAATCAGTGTCTACTTCAGAAATAGTACAAGATCGTCTTGAGTTATATATTCGAGGTGTTTACCCTTGTATTTATATTTCACTTAATTTGTTGACGTCTTTGCCAATTTATTATCAACTACAACACTTTTTTAGTTGGCGTCTACGTTATATTTAATTTTATGCTTGTTTGAATTTATGAGTCAGGAGTGTTGTATGTCTGTGATACATAGTTCGTGATTCGTATTCTTTAGTTTTCTATGTTGTGTCATGTGTAATATTGTTTGTCTGTTTGTCTTCTTCTTTTTTAGCCATGGCGTTGTCAGTTTGTTTTCGATTTATGAGTTTGACTGTCCCTCTGGTATCTTTCGTCCCTATTTTACAAAGTTTTAACTGCTCGATCCTAATTATTGTCACATTAATCTATTATATAAATACGAAGATGTGGTATGAGTGCCAATGAGGTCCATCCAAGTCAATTTGTTTTCGACTTTTTAAGTTTGAATATCCCTTTGGTATCTTTGTCACTCTTTTACGGAGAGAAAACATTGTTTGAAGGGAATAACCATCTAAGTAACATCAGAGTTGTTATTGAAGGGAACAACCATCTAAGTAACATCAGAGTTGTTATTGAAGGGAACAACCATCTAAGTAACATCAGAGTTGTCATTGAAGGGAACAACCATCTAAGTAACATCAGAGTTGTCATTGAAGGGAACAACCATCTAAGTAACATCAGAGTTGTCATTGAAGGGAACAACCATCTAAGTAACATCAGAGTTGTCATTGAAGGGAACAACCATCTAAGTAACATCAGAGTTGTCATTGAAGGGAACAACCATCTAAGTAACATCAGAGTTGTCATTGAAGGGAACAACCATCTAAGTAACATCAGAGTTGTCATTGAAGGGAACAACCATCTAAGTAACATCAGAGTTGTCATTGAAGGGAACAACCATCTAAGTAACATCAGAGTTGTCATTGAAGGGAACAACCATCTAAGTAACATCAGAGTTGTTATTGAAGGGAACAACCATCTAAGTAACATCAGAGTTGTTATTGAAGGGAACAACCATCTAAGTGACATCAGAGTTGTTATTGAAGGGAACAACCATCTAAGTGACATCAGAGTTGTTATTGAAGGGAACAACCATCTAAGTAACATCAGAGTTGTTATTGAAGGGAACAACCATCTAAGTAACATCAGAGTTGTTATTGAAGGGAACAACCATCTAAGTAACATCAGAGTTGTCATTGAAGGGAACAACCATCTAAGTAACATCAGAGTTGTCATTGAAGGGAACAACCATCTAAGTAATATCAGAGTTGTCATTTGCTATGACAAAATTAATTTTAAGAAATTGTTCTTCTCGACCTACTAATTTTTCTTAAAATGATTTGTAACAAGTCAGGAATATGACAGTTGTTGTCTGCAGTCTGTTTTCCTGTATGTTGGCGTTTGATTCTGTTGCACATCTGTGTTTCGGTTGTTTCGTTGTTTTCCTGGTATAGTTAATGCGTTTCCCTCGGTTTAAGAGATATCAGGATTTGTTTTTGAATACGCTTGGGTCACACATTTACGAGTTTCCATTCCATCCTTGATAGGACAATTCCCGATTTAAATTTGTTAAAATTCAGATCAAGATTCTGTGAATCTTGGAAGGAAATTCAAAATTTTATTTATTATTTGTAAAAACATTTATTTAATCACGACAAGCGTTCAAATGATTATCACGTTATAAATCCGATTCTATCTGATTTGTATCTTTCCCATGGTGAAAAACGACTGAATATGTCCCGAGAGCGTCCCGATTCTGCGATCCGAAAGACATCAGACCGTCGTTAACGAAATATATCCCTTTCAAAAACTGTCGCCAAATTCGGAATGATCAGGTATTGTCGTCAGTCAATATATCGTGTTCTGTCATTATCGGAACTGTGAAGTGAGTATTATTACCGAATTTCATATCACTTACGGAACTGTTCCGGAACGTTTTCTGCAAAAACGGTTCTCATTCGGGAAGCAATCTGAACTCAATCGGCAAAAAAACACTTGCAAATGTATCCATATCATGTCCGTTTCACAGGACACCGTCCAGAAAACACAGAACAGTTACGATTTTGATCAGATATAGCACGACTAGACAACATCGGCTGAGTTTCCCCGAATGTTACGGGACTCACTGTCAGGGATGGTTGGCCGACCTCTCCGATCCGTAAGAATCTGTTACGAAAGTATTCTACAGCTTTCAGGCAATGATCGAACATTCCAGATCATTGAGGATAGTCATCCGATATTTTCCTCTTTTTGTGTTTTAGCGCTGTCTGATCTTAAAGGGGAGCCAATAATCGGCACTGTGTGAACGTCACATTAATCGACCTATGACTATAAACAGCGATATACTACTGTTGCCTTTATTCATGCATCGACTATCTTTTATATTTATCTTTTTCGTTATAGAAAAAAATATTTCCATTCTTTACATATTTTGCAATCAGAAATTTAGAAATAACCATGGCTTAAATACACTAATCAAAGATACCAGGATAAAAGACAGCTGTGAATTCATACACGTATTGTAGAAATTTAGTGTAAGTAGTTAAACGGTCAACTGTATTGACACGACAATTGAGCACTAGTGGCATTAAGAAAAGGAATTCAATTTTGTTATTAAACAAACATGATGTTTGTACTTCCATAGATATTGCACAATGACACTACTTCTTACGACATTGAACGATGATTTGAGATAAGACATTATTTGTTTATTCATACTTGTACAGATATTTAAGACAAAGGGCTTAACGTCATTGATAGTCCTTATCTTTATATATATAAATCGCGACAAATCACTGGTTTATCATACCATTAAAGTTTTGAAAATTCATTAGAACGTCAACTACTGTTGAATTTAAGATGATCAAAATTATCTTATTGGGTGTTTTAGGAATGGTCGTTTGCCAACCCTCACTGCCGGGCGGATGGCACACATTTCGAGGTCATTTAGGGGTTGATATCCTCCTAGCATGCAAAAGTAAACTAGAATCTGAAAATTATGCAGTGCATAATGTTATACCAATGGACCCCATTCTCGAACAGGTACAGTATATTTATATTTTTTTTCTTTCTAAATACAACATTTTAATTACTTCCCTTTGGTTCTTTGTCATATTTGTGAATACGCCTTTCAATACAAGATGTCAATAATAAAACATATAGTCTTTTATTCATTTGATTTTATATGTCATATTTTCTATACGTTGTTTTAAAAAATTCAAATAAACTCATCATAGATACAAGGATTGAAATTTTGTATTTGCGTCAGACTGGCGTTTCATCTACAGAAGACTTACCAGTGACGTTCAAATAAAATAACGTTAAAAAGGTCAAATGAAGTACGAAGTCAAATTTATGTACATGACCACAAGCGTTTGCTACATATACATTTTTGTTGACGCATGTTACTTGAATAGTCTTCTTCATGATCAGATACGGGTGACGCCAAATTTTTGAACGACAGAAACATTAAACGCGTCGGAGCTTAAGGTAAATCAGGTAAAACTTGGAGAGAGGAGTGTGGTAAATTTTAAATCTAAGCTCAATAAAGCTTAACAAAGAGAAATAACTCAAAAGACCTAACTTTCATAAACGGAAGTTATGTAAATAAATTTGTTTGTAGCAAGTAAACAAGTCATGTGACCCCCATCGTTTTACATTCTGAAATAAGAATATAAAGAGATATCTTCCCATACTTGATATTTATATTCTATCGTTTAGTTTTCCTTCTTTCACACAAAGCTAGTATTTACATGTGTATAATCTATACGAAACCTGAAATTTTGCACAACATCTGGCTAGAAGAAAAGTCTAAGATAAAGTGAAATGAGGGACATGTCCTATAGATAAAATTTAAAAGTATTATCATAATTGCATGGATTCAAGCACAATTTTTTCACTTTGGACTTTGCTATAGTAGTAATGTATATAATAATTAAAATATTTAAGAAGTATTTTTCTTCCAGGTTGTTGCAGGGTACAATTACAGATTTAATGCAACAGTAGAACATGTTAATCACAAGGTAAGATTGTTTTTTGTATTCAATCTTTAAGAAACTGTTATTTTCACTGCAATACATAATATAGAAACCTAACTTTTGATTTAGAAGTGATGTCTTTTTTTAAAGAATTATTAGTATGACTGATGATACAGCTGTGAACGAAGCTATGGATCAGCTAAAAGACAACGTTGAATTTTTTAACACTTCGTCAGTTTACTGTTTGTAAGTGAAACTTTTTATGCACCGTATATAAGTAATTCCATATTAGAACATGGTTAAAAATACTGGAAACCTAGATAAAATACGATGCAAGCATAACGTCTTTCTGTTGTCGTTTTTCATCTTAAAATTTCATTTAACAGGATCTACGACAAACGAGTTAATCATAATATCATATTGTTAGCTAACAATATTGAGGTAGTAATATACCTGTTATGTGTAAACACTACAAAGCTACTAAAAAACCTATATTGGTTATTCAATGTAGTTTATTTTATGATTGGTCGCTACAAACATTACATTTGATCTCTTTGTCTGTAATAAACATTTATTAAACGCTATTATTTATGCAAAAGACAAAACATTTAACCAAAGGCAATACATTTGTATTTGATTTTAAAAACTATATGACAATTTCAGGCCATCACTTGTGAGTTCCATCTCTTCAAAGACTTACAACAACATGTAGAAGTCACATCACATAACTGTCCCACTCATACGTAATGTAAGTCAATACGTGGTAGATAAATAAAGGCAGCAGTAGTAAACTGGTGTTCAAAAGTCATTTAAATCTATTAAGAAAACAAATCCGGGTTATAAATAATATATAAGAGGAATCAGGAACACTGAAGTGCAACAAAAACAAACCCCAACACATTAGAAACGATGTATTTGATAAAATGCCTTATTCCTGACTTGGTACAGGACATTTTAAGAAAGAAAAAATGGTGGGTTAAACCTAATTTTATGATTATTTTTATATTTTTCTTGTCAAAGAGAAAGTGTAACAGAGTCATTTTATTTGAGCTCGAAAAATATTAATCTTTTAAAAAGTAGAATAACAAAAGTATCGATCTCCAAAAAAAATTTAAAACGGAAAGTTCCTTATCAAATGTCAAAATCAAAAGCTCAAACACATTAAACGAATGGATAACAACTGTCAAATTCCTGACTTGGTACAGGAAAGTGTCCTTCAAATGTTCATCAGACATTAGTCGGTCAGTTATTATCATGTATATTGTTCACGCTTTTGTTTTGTATTTAGTTGAATTAAAGTTTATGTACATTTAAGTGGATTGCAATATTGTATGTTTGGTTATTTATTCTCAGACTTACAAAAATCTTATTCATTTTCAGATGAGTTGATATCCAGAACTGAACGATGATTGACTCCAATATAATCATATCGGCAGAACACAACTGTCTATTGCTTCAAATAAAAATGAACTAAATGTCGCCTTTTGGTTTTGTATCGAAACTTTCCATGAGGGATAAAAATAAAGGCAAGAATAGTATTCTATTGTTCAGTAAATCGATTGATAGAAAACAAAACCGAGTTACAAACCAAAACCGAAAGAAACGCATCAACTATCAGAGGAAAACAAAGGACAACAGGAACACCGAATTACAACCAAAAAATACACATGTCAACTATTTGATAACAACTGCAATATTCCTGACTTGGTAAAGGACTTTTTAAGAATAAATGGTGGGTATCATCTGGTTTAATGGCTAGCCAAACCTACTTCTTTATGAAAATGTTAAAACAATATTTCTAAAACACTACGTGTCAGAAGTATAACGCAAACTCACGCAAGAATATTCATAAGAAAGAAACGCACATTCTTTTAAAATTAACTTAATTATAATTATCTGAAATTGTATTATCTGCACTGTAAAGAATAATTTATATACCTTTGTATATTATCACGATTATGCATTATGTTTTTTGAAAAAAATAAGTCAATTTAAAAAAAAAAAAAGAAACGCACATACAAATAATATAATAGTCGACAAAACATGCAAATCACAGAATAACAACGAACATATTCCACGAAGGACAAATCCACAGGATATCAACAACAGTGACGCGTTTATTTAACTCACATGCATTCTCGAACTTTATATAATTATTTTTTTCCAATATTTGTCCAAGCAATTTTCGTGACAATGATGGTATGGAAAGGCAATTTTATAATTATTTAGACACAAACGATAATACATAACAGAGTATCCAAACGAAACAATAACAGAAACATCTAAATTAAATACACGAATGCTGAATGTACAAGCATCGAGACACGCTGCACAGCAATGCAAATTCCCAATCAGGGTAACAGTCATGTTCGGGTAATTGACAATGATAGTACAGACCGGCAATTTTATAATTATTAGGACAACAAACGATACAAAAAAAATGGAACTGTACAGTTTTGAAATGTTAAAACGACTGTATGATTAGTAAATTTTATCAAACAAAACACGGTTTACACATGAGGATTACATTCCATCATCTCATACATGTATATGCGGATACTGCAGAAATGTTGCTAACTATAAACTGCAATTCTTTGATCGTTTAAATCGTCTTATTGTGGTTAAGTTCACAACACAACATAAGAAACAGTTTTCGATGAACTAGAGAAACACAGTCGGAAGACAAAAAATCAATAGCAGTAAAGTGTTAACAAAAACTATGCGGATTGTTAAAACACAATTTATGACGAACTCTGGAAAAAGTAATTTGTTAAAAATAGTTTTTAACGGAACTTGTAGTTTAATAAAGATTATAACTAATACAAGTTAGTCTACATTCTATCTACTTTTCTCCTGAGTTGATAAAAGAAACTTTACAGTAGAAACAGGAAAGAAGTTGTTGATGATATCATTAATACCAAACAAATATCGAATCTAGATAAGATAAAAATAAGGAGATGCGTTATGATTGATAAATAACTTTCCACCAAAATGCAAATGAAGTGGACGTGGGTGTCATCTATAATGAGAAAAACAATGAGGAAAACCTGAACCGTAGAGTCGGCAATTATAGACCCCGACTTCAAAAATCTCGGAAATATGTTTTTTATTAGTTATAGAGTAGTTTAGATAAGATACGAGTACATTGCCAATTTGGGGGGTTGGAAAATTATTTGTAACTTTTAGGGCTTACTGTGAGATTTATATCAGAGATAAAAAAAAAACCATAGCAGAATGCTATTGGTGTCAGAAAGGCTGCAAAGGGATTGGTAGTTAAAAACCTGTTAAAAAGCTTCAAATGGTGAGGGTCACTGCAATCAGTAAGATTAATTAGTCTTTGTCTTATTAAATGTAGTTGACCTTTAATAGATATTATGCAATGATTTTACAAAGATACATAATTACCAAATAAGCTGTATATTTTATTGATTTAAACGACACCAATCAAAAACAATGATATAAATAATTGCGAAAAATTGTTACCCATTTGATCTTTGAAATGATCTCAACTCGAACCATACCATAACAGTTTAAAACTGGCATATTAGTGCAACACCTATATGTATCTAATGGAGGTTTATAAATTTTCACTGATTACACTAGCATTGTGTGCTATCAAAACTGTAGATTGTTCACATTTTAGGGGTGGTATTATAACTTGGAAACCTCTTGACACTCAGGTAATCTTATTACAAATATAGTTGATATGATGATGATGTGAAATTAGCCGCCAGCTCGTTATTTGTTATTTAATATCTAATATTCAACTGACCATTCGGTTACATATTCAGATTTTATTTGTCAAAATTTGAAAAAAAATGAATAAGATAAGAATAATCTGTTACCCAAAGTCAATACAGTATATACGAGAAAAAAGAGAAGTAGATCAAATACAAACGGCTTTTTGGTATTATTACTTTAATAGTATTGGTCATTTTAATCTTGTATTGAGTTCATACGTTGGCGGTCAAGTTTAACTGTATTGGCTCGAGGTGTTTGATGCGTACAAAAAACATGGATCAATTACCCTTTTTATAAAATGAAAGTCAAATATCCCCAAGATTGATAATATGCAATGAATTACCTTTTAATTCATCGGTAAATAGTCATTTGATCTCCCATCGAAATTACTTCGCCAACGTATGTAAACAAAATAGCAAGGGCTAGATTAGAAGTCCGTGAACTAGTGTTGAGGATCATTGCTTTCACAAACGGCACTTTTCATGACCACCGATATTATATATAAAGAGTCTTCATTTGATGTACGTGTAAGACATATTAATTATTACTATAGTTAAAAATGTGCAATAAATACTTCAATATGTATTATGGAATGAACACTCAGAGAAATAATATTTTACGGGTTACAATTCTTAACATTCACATGCCTACAGTTCATAATTGTATGTTCCCAAAGAAAAAGATAGTATAACATATGAAAAGTAGCAATAACTCTAACATCAAACTTGTTGAAATATGATATTTCGCGTAATGCACATCATCCCTTTTCTAACACCTTTTTGAACAATAACCCAGTAGTTTATCTTGTACCAAGACTGCTAGTAAAATGATTTTATTTGTATTTGAACTGTATTGACGACCAATTCCAAGAAGCATGGGATTGTATTAATTAGGCAATTTAAGGTATTC
This sequence comes from Mytilus galloprovincialis, assembly GCA_037788925.1. Classification (NCBI taxonomy): domain Eukaryota; kingdom Metazoa; phylum Mollusca; class Bivalvia; order Mytilida; family Mytilidae; genus Mytilus; species Mytilus galloprovincialis. The sequence goes on from JAWDJN010000033.1 coordinate 1,033,040, forward strand.
TAAGTCATTGGTTTATCAAATTTTCCACATATCAATTTTTGAATTTGATAATATCTTTAATCAAATAAGACAAACAGTGTCATCATTATGATTCATAAAGATTACATTCATTGACTTTTACACATGATCTTAAATTCAAATTTAATACCAATATATGTTTTTAAGAGTCTATAGGAAACAGCTTACCAGCACATTGAAAATTCGTTCCAAATCGATCTCAACAAGAACCCCACAAAAAACAGGAGGTGATATCGGGTGCCTATAATCGTTTCGTCCCCGAGGGTATCACCAGCCCAGTAGTCAGCAGTGTTGACATGATTATCAATAATGTGGTCATTTTTATAAATTTCCTGTTTACAAAACTTTGAATTTTTCGAAAAACTAAGGATTTTCTTATCCCAGGCATAGATTACCTTAGCCGTATTTGGCACAACATTTTGGAATTTTGGATCCTCAAAGCTCTTCAACTTTATACTTGTTTGGCTTTATAAATATTTTGATATGAGCGTCACTGATGAGTCTTATGTAGACGAAACTCGCGTCTGGCGTACTAAATCGTAATCCTGGACCTTTGATAACAATTCGAATCAATTAATAACTCAATTGCCATCATAATGATACCAAAGTCAGAAAATCATAGAAAGGAATTATATATCTAAATAACCAAAGGAAAAAAGAATCTTCGTTAGCCGAGAGGTCTAATAATACGATTTACTCTATACATAGCTTGTGAACACTTAGAGCTGTGCCGTTTACACGCGACTTCTATTGGAATTGACTGACATTGGCAGTTTTCCTACTGAAGGTCCGTGGTCCTCTCTTTTATCACTCTCACAAAAAAACATGACAACTGCAGGAAATCACAAGATTTTTTAAAGTTGTGTTCAACGCCAATCAGTCAATGTAAGAAAAAAATTTAAAAAATATTATTACTCAGGCATCATATTTATAGAAAATGTTAACTTGTAAATAATCAAATTAAAAACAGGACTAGGAAGAATGAGTAGTTGATGCACAAATGAGGGAATGCCAAAAAAAAAACACAACTTCATAACGACAAAGCATGATAAGTAAAGTATAACTTAGTGTTTGGTGGGAACATTGTAATGACAGAGGTGGATTTAGAGGGGGCCAGGGGGTCCGACCCCCTTTTCTGGTTGATTCTATAGGGAATCACTAAAGCATGACTGGAGAGGCCCCCCCCCTCTTAGGCAGTCAGTGGGCCCCCCTTTATGTTGCTTAGTCTTTATTTTTCTATATGGTGTCTTGTGTACAATCATTTGTCTGTTTGTCTTTTTCTTCTTAAGCCATGTTGTTTTGGATCCTATGAATCTTGTATCCATCGCACTTTTTATAAATTATTTTAGAGGAAACATGCCACTAAGATTAGCAGTTTAAACTTCTTTTTAAAAGCGTAAATATTAGGGTTCAGTATAATCAGGAAGAACAGATACATAATACATGTGATATAGATAGTTGTAGTATTGAATGACATATTGAACATATTTTGATATGAGTTAATGATTTGCAAATTTAATTTAAATTGTACATTATTTTTTGGAGCATGAAAACCTGTAATCTATCTTTTATCAATTTAAACGATACGTATCACATATAATTGATCACAATGTAGTACAAAAATGTTACCCAAGTGGATTTTATGTTATTTTAGAATAATCGACACGCTCTTCGGCATTACAATGTTAACCTCAAATATTAATGCAACATGTCTAAGAATCAGACAGAGGTAAATAAAATTTCCCTAGTAACACAAGTATAGTGTGTAATCAAAACCGAGCGAAAAAAATTAAACAAACCCCGAAGGAAACACTACAGCTACAAGAGGAAAACAACGGAACAACAGGAACACTGAACTGCTGTCCACAATTTTTATTGTAAAAAACTGCAGTTATTTATTTCTGCAGTTCAAACTACTTTTTAAAAAGTATAAATAATGACATTTACTGTAACCCGGAAGAACAAATAGACTTTTGTCGTATTGAATAACCGTTTGAACTCATATCAATATCACTTAAATATTGTTTACTACATGAAAACCTGTGAAGTCTTTTTAATTATTTATATAAAACGTACCAAATGTCAAATAGTTCAAAATTTTGAAATACATCAGGAGCCTTTTATTCAGTGCTTATTGTTTGTTGCTGTGTTACAAATTTTGTTTTGATTCATTATTTTGAACATAGATTAAGCTTTTCGTTTTTTTCGATTTGAATGTTTTACATTTGTTATTTTCGGGACTTTTACAGCTGAATATTCGGTATAGGATTTGCTTATTGTTAAAGAGGGAAAAAAGATATCAGAGGAACGGAGTAAAACTCATAAATCGAAAATAAATGGACAACGTCATAGCTAAAAATAAAAAGACAAACAGACAAACAATAGAACGCATGACACAATCCGGAATGGTAAGCAAATCCTGCTCCACATGTAGCACCCGTCGTGTTGCTTATGTTATAACGAATCCGATAAATTGTCTACTTCGGAAGGACACATTCATGAAAGAGAAGGGTTGTAGTTACGACGTAAGGAACATATCCGATATCATTTGTGAAACGGTTATTCAATAACGGTCAACCAACTCGCGATGGCGTCCGTAAAATTTACGAAGGGATGATTCCAACTTCAACATTTGGAGCTTTTGGTTTAATAACTTCCTTGTGTATAGCATTCCTCTATCAAAACAATCATGATATGAAATGCAAGCACGGGAATATCGTATCAATTGGGAGATATATACTCCGTATGTAGGTGCTGCTGGAATGTTCCTACTTAGAAATGGAAAGTTCACAATTGGAAAGCTGAAATCATCTCTTTTGTCGTAAAGTTTTGTTTTCAACCGACCCTCATTGTCAATTTCTAGATGTAAGTCAAGATATGAGGCCGACTTAACTGTATCTGTTGTATCCTTTATCTCTAGTTCGATGGGATAGATGCGTTCAACATAGTCATCAAATTTTGAATTATTTAGTCAAAGAACATTATCTATATAGCGGAAAGTAGGGTTAAAGAATATTGCTAACTATTTATTTTTCTTCCTAAGAAGTTAATGTAAAGGCTATACGGTGGCCTATAAATTTAAATAATCATGTCACATGTTTTCTTGTAAAGTATTGAGTCCTTGGCAATCATACTTCATCTTCTTTTTAGATAAACACTTGCACATTAAAGTTTTATACTTAATATCATTGCAACAGGTGTATTAATAAGAGGGAATTTTATAATAGTATTGTGTGCTATCAAAACTGTAGAGTTCACAGTTTAGGGGTGGTTTCAGTACATTAAAAGCAGCTCTGTTATTTTATTATTTTATTCAAGTACAACGATGGATGATCTGGTTCTATATTTAGATTTCCGTAGACGTACTACTTTTTATACTACTTTGTTTTGATATCAAAATTTTCTCACAAAATATTTTTGATTTGCCGCAATTTTCAGAAGTGAAAAAATCATAGTTTTCAAAAAAATTCGACGGATATCAGAGACCAGGATTGCCGTAGGCTTGAAGTACAAACATATTACAAAGCGTATGTTGTAGCTATTTGATTTCTAATTTGTGTCTGTAGAGTCGTTGAAATTGTACCGGTCGTACAGGAATTTCATGACTAGATACTGTTATATTTTGACGAAACATTATTGATCTTTTTCTTTGATTGTGATTCAGGGGTTGAAAGAACTTATTGAATGAATTGTGATTTTATACTGTTTTGTTGGTGAAAATGTTTATTGCGGTTTGACGGATCTTTAACTGCGTCCTGGTTTCAATTATATGGTCATTTTTATAAATTTACTGTTAACAAGACTTTGAATTTTTCGAAAAACCAAGGAATTTCTTATCCCAGGAATAGATTTCGTTAGCCGTATTTGGCACAACTTTTTGGAATTTTGGGTCCTCAATGCTGTTCGCCTTTGTACTTGTTTGGCTTTAAAACTATTTTGATCTGAGCGTCAATGATGAGTCTTTTGTAGACGAAACGCGCGTCTTACGTATTAAATTATAATCCTGGTACCTTTGATAACTATATTCATCCATTCATATAATCGGGTTCTACTAATTGGTGATGTCACAAATACTTCACTAAAAGACGCAATTTGATAAAATCATCTTTTATCTGAAATAATTGGTATGTTTTAAACAAATTTTCACTACTTTATTACAGTGATTTTATTTTTACACATATAAGGCCCAAATTATGAGTTCATGGAGGGTGGACACATTGAGTATTCTATCAAGTCAAACGTCTGTAAATATTTTGTCATTAGTTGCCGCGTCACTTTATATTGATTAAAGAAGATTTGGCATGAGTGTCAATGATACATTTTCCAAGGCACACTTGGTAAATGTAAACCGGCATAGGTCAAAGAACGGCCTTCAGCACAGAGCCTTGGCTTACAAAGAAAGCATGCAATAAAGGTCCCCAAAAATTATTAGTGTTAAACCATTCAAACAGGAAAAGTAACGGTTTAATGTATATAAAAAACGAGAAACACTTATGAACTGCATTTACAAACGACAACCACTGAACCTTAGTTTCCTGGCATAAGACGGATGCAAACAATTGCAGCAGGTTTACACGTTTCAACAGCCAATAACATTCACCCTAACCTGAAACAAAAATGTATCATCATAACATAGAAAGTGTTCATTTAATTTGTAGACATGTTACAAATTATTCGTTGTCTCCTCTTTATTTTTTTTTATTTTAGAGTTTAAGAGAAATATTTATCGAAATATCAATTAGGCAACCAGGTAACTTTATTATCATTAGAGTGTGATGATGAATGGAAAGTTAGAAGCCGGTTAGTTATCAGGCGGAAACCCGGTTGAAATAGAACAAAAGAATTGAAGCTCTTTGTTAGAGGCGATAAATGTTTTCTGTAATGTTTACTATAGTAATACAATTTTTAAAAGTTAATAGAAACAAATAAAATGACAATTTTCTGCTCTATAACGAAGTATTATATTTTAAAAACACCATTTGCATAAGTTCAATTTATCTATGAGATAGTTAAGCAGAACAATTAGATATCAAGTCGACGACATGGGTATCTATCAAGTTGAATGAAGAAAATGCATAACCTCCGATTTAATTATTTTTTTTACCACGGACGGAGAACATATCACTAAGTTCAGTTATGTTCGTTTCTGCCCTTCCAGTATGTGACTCTAGGAAAAATTCCCCAAAATGGGTACCAATTGTATTTAAAAGAGAACATCGAGTGCACCTTTCATGTTAGGGCGTGTTTTAGTTGAATATTTTGTCTTGAAAACGTATAAAGCAAGAGTATTTGTACATCATCTCGCTTCAGATTCTATCATTTTTATATATCAAGGCTACAGATTGACTTTATAACATCAAAAATTGCATAGTACTCAAAGATGAAATATATGGGTCAATTGAAATATCTTTTTAATGAATCACAAAAACAGAGAAGGTGTGTTCGAATAGCAAATTTTTACTGAAAGTGCTTGACGACAGTCTTTTAAGTTGGATCTTAAAAATGCATTTTTGTGTGTGATAATTAGGGTTTATAGTCTTCAAACACTGATTTTTTTAGTCTGCCCTTCCACGAAATATTTAATTAGAATTGTTTTTAAATGTTTATAAATTTTCACAAATTCCACCTGACAACCGATAGTTTTAAGGTTTATGTACCCTTCTGTAGCCATTTTTGTACGAATTTTTCAAACCTCAATTGTATCAAAACTAAAGATATAATAAATAATAGAGATAGGCCATTTAGTACATGTTCCAAGGGGAAACTTGATGCAAAGCATTATTTTTTACTGTTTCATTGCATTTGATAGAAAAAGAGGACTTTGTGGCAAATAAATCAAGATTTTTATAGAAAATCCACAGCCTTGACACAAAACAAGGTACAATATATTACATTCAAACAAAGCAACACATACACAAACATAAAGACAAAACAGAATTAATTTTTCAAAACCATATATATATTTGTTCAAACAAGTGCAAATATTATGTGTTTGTTTACAACAAAGTTTAGACGGGAATTTTTGTTTAGCGAAACACATATAAGTTGACAATATACCCTCATCATTGATTCATATATGTAATACTATCGTACGTATATACATTAAATTCCTATTTAAACACAAAAGACACCTATCTTCCTGAATGTTTCAGTATATTAATAGTAACAGCCTCATACGACATTACATTCAAATTGTCTGCTGCATGCTAGATTTGTATTTTGTGTCGCTTTTAAAGTACAATCATAGGAAAAGTAAACATACATTTAAAAAGTATTTAAGTCTAAAGCAAGCAATAAACAAGAAAGTTTATTTAGATGTATATTCTCATTCTACTTTAAAGAAAGCATAGTTAGATTGATGTACCAAACTATTTCAGTTCATTCGATATAGAAAAATGGTGAACTTCCGCGTCATTGGTGACATTAAATCTACACAAAGTGAAAAAGATGCAAATAATACCAAGAAACTTAAGGAACATGATAGTCGATTAGAAACACACAAAAAAAATTAAAAAATCGAATATTCAAAAAACATTACACAAAAAACTACATAGAAATCTTAAGATTGAGCAACCAGCCAAGTTTTGAAAAAAATCAAAGGTAATCATTGGTACTCCAGAAGGACGGTTTCAATGTTTTATTACAGGATTTGCTAATTGCGGATGATCTAATTCATTTAATTTATTCTATCAATGGGACGATATTTGTAAGATTTAGTCCGATCCAACTGTTTTTTATGATGTTAGACAATATCTATCAATTATTAATTGTTAAGATTATAATGCTAAGATATAAACCCATTGATTTTGCTGTAATTCCGGAGTTATCTCAATTGGCACAACGACCCCAAAACCGGAAGTATTTATTGATACATTTTATAAATTATTCATGACTAAGGAAACCATATCCCTCAGGCAAATAGACTTTCAAAAAAATTTGCTAATTTTTGCTTGTTCCTTAGAGTCATATTGCTCTAAACGTATTCAAGTATGTTAACTTCGTTGGCTTTCAAACGTTTGGGTTGGAGCGTTTCTGGTAAAGATACATCCAGAACGTAAGCAATTTATTAAATGTTATTTTCATTTGATGCAACACATAACTACATCTTATGGTGGTTATCATAATGTTTCTTTTGTACTTGTCTCGCGTCCTATTACACATGTAAAATGCTCAAAACTTAGGGGGATATTGTTTCTTTGAAACATTTGGGAAAAATAATTTCCTGAAATTTTTAGTTATTCTATTTTCACGTGTTGTTGTTTATCCTATTCATATACACTGCAAACCAGAACGAGTCTCGTTTTGTACCTGGTTGCAGTGTTTTTGCTAGGCCAATGATAAAAAGTTAAATATATTCGTGATCTCTAACACCCCTGCAACTTATTTGCTCTGAATTTTGTGATATGTAAAACGATATACATTTACGATAATTGTTCAAGTCTTATTAATACTTAGCTGAGTGTTCACTTCACCGAGTAGCCAAAACTATTTCAAATGATTGGTTCTATTTTTTAATGAATTAATCGCATTACTCAATATCTGTTCTTTTATTCCAGTTTTCGACATATATCCTATTGGTAGGGTAGACATATTTTTCAGTTACTTCTTTTCTTTTTTTAAGTTATTTCTTGAAAGGTTATATGACTTTTGTTCTTGATTTTGGGTGCTGAACTTTTTAAAATATGAAGATATTTAAAAACTAATACTGTCCATTATGAACATAGCATAGATAAATATCATATAATAGATTGGTCGCAGTGATTATGTATCATTAATGACAAGTCTTTTGTGGTGGAAACATAAACTGAACATCTGAAATTTGTTAAAAAAAATATAAACATTAACAGTAATATTCTGTTGTAATGACTAAGATTGAGAACAATTTGGGGAATATGTCAAAGGGACAACAACCCGACCAAAGAGCAGGAAACAACAGAAGGTCACCAATGGGTCGTCAACGCAGAATGAAAATCCTGTACCCGGAGGTGGTTTTCAGCTGGTCCCTAAATAAAATTGTGTACTAGTACAGCGACAATGGGCTTCACTCTAAACTCAAAAACATATAAATGAACTGCAATATAAAAAATTGCAAGACTAACAAAGTCCAGAGGCTCCTGACTTGACATTGCGTCGGAGTTACACATGTTTTGTGAGATCTCAACCCTTTACCTATACATCTAGCTAATTTAGAAAAAAATACAACAATACACACAGTAAAACTCATTTAAAAAGAAGTCCGAATCCAAAGTCAGACTAGGTAACAAAAGTAACTAAACAAAATGACAATGATACATAAATTAACAAAGGACTACTAGCAGTTACTCCAGCTACAGACATCAAATAAACTAATTTGAAGATTATATCTTCATCATATGATTTCAAGCGCAATCCCTCCTGTTATGGGTTTAGTATTATACCATAATTAAATTAAATGAAAAGAACATAACCCGTATCATGAAATATTTGTTTGTCTCCTCAACGTAATATAAATATTATATTAATACCTTAAATTCTAAAATACAAAAATTCTTATTTAGTTTTAAGTACTTATATAAATCTTGGTAACTACCTTTTACACATCCATAATTATAGGTTGAAATAACTTATCGAGTAGCCTTCCGGACATCATATAGTGGAAGCCATTATTGTAATGCAGCAACCATATCTGACCGATCCTTGCTTGTAGGAGAAGGGTCGTTATTATGCTTGTCTGGATGTTCCGGTAGTATTTCTTCGATGTCTTATTATTGTACAGACTACAGCGTGGATGAGGATTGGACAACTGGCGAACGTACGGTTGTCTACACGTTTCCTGTTTCAACTTCCAATATATACCAATTTGGGTAATTTCTATTTAATATTTTCAGTAATTTTGTTTCTTTATCACTCATTGGCACACATTCTGAAGTCCGAATTTTATAGATTGCAAAATGGCATCAGAAGTGTATACAAAGCGGGAACAAGAAACAGTCTATCTTCTATCATAACAGCTGTATCATACCTTTCAATGCAATGATTCAATACAGGCCAGGATACATAATACAAAATAGTAAAAGTTCAGTAATAAGTTTATATTGACATTAAAAGACTTCCATATCAAAATATGATGTGCAAATCCACGAGACCAGTATTTAAGATTGGCCAATTTAAAACAAATGTGCTCAAAAGATCTTTGTTTCAAATAAAAAAAATAATTGGCGCGAATATTTCATTCTGTCCTGTAAAACAGTGAAAATTTCAAACAACATTTTATTGAATCCAAGAAAATTACCTTCACCGAAAGTAGATAAACCAAATTTTATGTATTTCCCCCTGTTTATAAGCTATAAACACAAGGTAACCTTAAGTTTTTGTTTGTTTTATTTAAACCTCAAATATCAAAAGAAATTGATTAGCACCAAATATATATGTTTTGAAAATTTCTGTAATGAATGAAGGGATAATTTCCTGCAACCTCAAGTATTAAGATACTTTGGTCCAATCCTAATATTACTTTTGTAAATATTATTACCGATAAAAAGTGTACTGAATATATGTTTTACACAAGATGTTTTTCGCTGCATCGAAATTGTTTATTAAAAGATGTGGAGCTGTTATCAAAAAGTAAAATCACAAAAATACTGATCTCCGAGGAAAATTCAAAACGGGATGTCCCTAATCAAACGGCAAAATCAATATGTTTATACTTTGCCCTTTACCTCGTATTTAAGGTATCAAAGTTGTTGTTGGATAACGTTGGTGGTTGGCGGTGGTAGTTGGATTATGAGAACAACAGCAAACATAACAGTACGAAGTGATACAGGACAGATTAATTCATCTCCAATATCTGCAATGAAGCCTATTGTACGAATGAAATATGGCTGTCAGTATTCATTACAGATACCGGGTACTGTTTAATATTTTTCATTTTAATTTAAAACTAACTTTGACATCATCCCATTTTTTTTCGAAGTAAACGCACACACACACACACACACACACACACACACACACACACTGGTAACCGTTTTTTTTCTGCAAATACATATTCTTTTTTTCTCTTTGTCAAAAATCAAGCTCAACAATGGTGGATATTTTGAACTCTGCTTCAATGAAAATATGTCAAACAAATAGATAAGAAGACGTGGCTTGAGTTTAGATGAGACAATTCTCGATCCAAATCACAGTGTATAAAAAATAAACAATTATATGTACGGCCTTCGACACGTTGGAACCTTTTGTTTCACCGAACGGCAAGCTAAGGGTTAAAAAATGACAAGTGAAAAGAATTCACAGGAAAATTAAGGGTCTATTTTTTATTAAAAAAAAACGAAAAACGAGAAACACATACCAATCACAACAACAAACGACAACAACAGGCTCCTGAATTAGGCTTGCTGCAAAAAAATATAGCGGGTTTAAGATATTTTACCAGGCACTAGTCCTTTTGTCTTTTGTGGAGAGTTGTCTCATTGGAAATCATACCACATCTTCTTTTCTATACTTAATACTAACATGAAACATTAGTGTAACATTACAACATTAGATGACACATCATTTATATAAATTGCAATTGCTTAACTCGATCTAAAAGTTCACTGACCGAATAAGTTTGATCAATGACACAATCTAAATGCAATAACAATTAATTAAAGTTTAGTACTAGACAACTTGGTCAACTAAGCTATATATAAAAAAAAATTTAGCTTTCGATAGTCGAGTAACGCCTCTCCTCATTGAGCGACTACTTTTTTTTTTATAAAGAAAGTAATTAAGATTTAAATTATGACTTTTTTTACTTTTCAATAACTTTGAGATCTTAGCTGACTATTTTACTATTTATATGGTGTCACCCTGATTTGCCCACTTTTAATTACATGCATATGTAAAAATAGGGTGAATTGTTGTTTTAACAAATAATTTATTTCTGAATTATATGCATATTTTTTACATTCTATTTTACCTGTAAAATTTGAAAAAGGATACTGTATTCGCTATTTTATCAAGAAAAGTGTGCAAAAATATTTTATGTTTAATATTTTCTAACAGGAAAATGTAATAAATATAAATTAGAGAGACAAAATGTTTATCATTTTTACAATTTATCAAGTAAAATCATGAAACTAAACATCAGAATAAATGTCATTTGAATTTTTTTTATTTATTCAAAAAATTTTTTTTATTTTGATATACTTAATTTCTAAAATTTAATACAAAACAATATTAAAAAGTTTTAACAAATAAACAAACAAACAGACAAACAAATATTTTTTTAGATTCTCACCTCTTTAAAACATTTGATATAAAACACAATATGATATGAACAGATCAATTTAAAAAAGAGCCACTCTAAAAAGAGTTAAAAGAGACTGTAAAACACACATGAAAATACATTTATATTACATCTACAACATATATCAATATATCTTAGCATAAAACACCATACTATTACCATATTATTAAAAACAATTATACCAAATTAATAAACAAAATTATTTACACTTGTTACGAGAATAAAATACTTAAAAAGTACTTCATGGCAGATTCTGGCTATAAAATAACAAACTCTGAAAATATCATGAAACATAGATAAAAACTTTTCCTCATTACTCAAATTACTAAAACTACTTTCTATATTACATCGTTGTAAAAACATATCGTTCGCAAATCTGCATATTCTGGGCATTCTAATATAATAGAATATGAATGCAACTGTTCAGTAGCCGAGCTTTACAAATGACACAATTTGAACAGTAATATGCATCTAAGCTAGCATTTTATCTTTAAAACAGATATCAATAAAAAAAAAATAAGCAAAATTTGCTGATCCCTTTTCGGATATTAGAAAACAGATCATTTTGGGACATAAATATAGTACATATCGCAACAACAAAAAATGACATATTGGATTGTGAGGGAAAATTATCCGCAAGTTTTATTTTATAAAAGTTCATTGATAAATCAACCTGGATTGTAGAGTTCAAGATGATAAAAACCTAGCATCCCTAAAGAAATTTTTAGATTGAAACTGCTTCAGTATAGTATTGATACAAAGCAGTTACTATTAAAATGGAAACTATCTGAGAATGATAAATGTATTTTTTGTGAAACAGAAGACGAAGATTACTTGCATTTCTTTATTTCATGTTAATTTTGTTGAATCTTTTTTTAGAAAATATATTTTCTCCTCGCAAAAATTATTTTCAAAACCAGAGATTAGCAAAACATATACTATTTGGATACAAAATATCAGATCAGAGGTATTATGGTTTGAACTATTTTTCGACAGTTTTATGTTTTTATATGTACAAATCATACTATGTTTTCGAGCAAATTGAAATCCTAGATGTGAATGATATGTTGATAAGAGTACAAAAGGTTATGAATGAAAGCAAAACAGTATCTCAATTTTTTTCCCCGTCTTATATTATTTTATTTGAGTTTTCAATTTGTTGGAGATACATAAAGTACCGGTAGCTTAATCGGGCTTCGTTAACGTTCGTGTATAGCATATCAGTGGTAAGGTTAGTACTTGTTAGTGCACAATTTATGTTATAATATTTTAGCTAATGACATATATGCAACTGAATAAAAATAAGATAACATAATATATTATAAATTTTAGTTTAAGAAGATAATTCAATTTTAACTCCAGCCAGATTATGGAAGTTTTCATATTTGCCTTCTTTATTTATCAATTTTTCATGATATTGAGGAAATTTCTTTTTAAAAATTTCGAAAACATTGATTTGTTTTGTTTTTTGCTCGTATATATAATATCCTTTGTATACAGTAAAAAGAGAAATTGTTAATAAATCATTTAAACTGTAATAATTTGTATCGTTTATTTTGTATCGATACAAAAGTGAAGTAATTGATGGTATATGATGTCCTATTTTAAGTTTATCAACTAATAGTATTTTATTTGATCCCAAAATGATTTCAGACATTTGCATGTCAAAAAATAATGTTTATGACCTTCGATGACATTACAAATATTGCATAGCGGAGTTTTGGTTATTTTCCAAGAGAAGAGTAATTGTTTAGTTGGTAATATGTAATGCAAAAATTCCCGTGTTAACATTTTGAATGTAGTATCTTGTATTTAGTAAAAGATATAGTTCAGCATTTGTTGTCTTTTGCTTGTGTTGTTTTCTAAAATAAACATGTTGCCCCATTTTTGAAACCCTATGGGTTTTTCAAATCTTGCTTATATTCATTGAACTTGACTAATTGACTGATATAAAAAAAAATAGATAAATGAATACGTATAAACGGGTAATTCTCAGTCATTTTTCGCCCATTTCATAGCAATGTTACTTTATAGTAAGAAAATATGCGATATTTCTAAACTGTAACATTTAACAGTACAAGACGATGACGGCGACATTGTAAAATGTAGATGGTCTACCAACATTGGGAACGATGAATGTGGAGGTGTCTGTCAAACATTTCCAGGTTCTGTGCTAGATGAGGTGGGTCTAGAAAATATATGGTGAATGAATAGTCAGCATAATGAATCTAAAATCAAGGATGTTTTAGAGAAACAATAATCAATAAATATACAAAGTTGAAATATAGATACTATATATCCAAATATGTAAAGTGTATTGGTGCTCAAAACAAAATAAGTCCAAAATAATATATAAAAAGTTGAAGAGCCTGTGACTAAATATTGGGAATAAAGCAGTTATTTGAACAAATAATTTGATTTTAAACGAACCAATATTGTTAGCATGTAAGTATGTCACAATCTTTTTTCATAAAAATCATTTTCTTGATCTCATCGTGAATTATCTGCTTGAAATCTGTCTTTTCGTTTCTTTTTCTTTTTCCTTTATTTGGGGGTGGGGTGGGGGGTGGGGGGTGGTGGGGGTACAGAATTTAAATTTTCTTGATTGTATTGACAATCCTGACTTCCCTCAACTTCGTTGGTTAGATCTTTAAATCGTTTAGTTTAATAGCCCTATTGAAGAATTCATGTTTGATATTTTTGTAGGTATCCTGTATTTTACATTACAACGCTACCTTTAACACAGGGTGGTTTGGGATAGCAGTGCAAATAGAAGACTTTGCTGTATCCAACGATACGGTGCCGTTAAGCAGTGTGTCTTTACAGTTTCTTGTCCAAGTATTTACGTCAAATGGTTATTGTGAAGACAGACCGGTACTTGTAGTATCAACGTTTATTGATGGTTCAGAATTTTATATCAGCTTGTATTCAACTTTAAACGAAACAATCATTGCAAGGAGTTTATCAAATACATCTGTGTACGTAATTTTAGATAAAATAACATACGATTTAGAAATGTTTTCTTGCTTAGTGAATAGCCCTTCCCGTCTTATATTCATAGAATTATAGATGTTGTGATTATGTGCACACGGCTAATAGAAAAGTAATACCAAGCATGGTAAAAGCCAACAATGCCTAGTGTTAGTCGAACTAACAGTTTAAAATAATGATTTTATCAACATGAAATTTACAGAAAACGAAAAAAGCAATGATATTTCATGCAAAAATATAAAAGCTCTAACTACATTGCTGGTTATAATTACATTTTTTGTACCATGTTGGATGAAACATTCAAAGGCACTGTGATCGACTAATTAGTTTAAAAGAAACTCATCAAAGATAACAATCTTTTAAATTACTCAACATATCGAAAGACGTCATTAGAATTATTGTCACAACGATTTTTATCAATTTTTAGTTTTTTTTCTACTTTGTAACTATTATCATGAAACTATAATTATAAACAAAAACTCTACCAAAACGTCAAAATAAATTTTACTTTTACATGCTAAAAAGATTGAGGATTTTATCAATGCTACACGCATTTTCTTGTTGCATTGTATTATTTTTGGCAGTATTATCCTGTGTAATACCATTTTTAGCTCTTTCATCTTAGCCATAAATGCAGTAGAATATAGAACCCTATACGAAAGACATACAAATAGCTCAGAAAATATCTAATTGGGGCACAACCAATACATAAACTCAATAGAAATATCGGTGTAACACTGTCATACACAATTTAAACAATTACTATCTACACGTATAGACATTATTCATACGGGCTTGAATTTATAGCGGGTTTTTTTTTTACCACAGATTGACTCTTTGTGCTAAATACATTACCTCGAGCAAAAGCTATGGGTAAAATTTTGTCATAAAGAGTTTACCTGAGGTTAATTCTGTATAAGATCGACAACGATTCTTTCGGATCGAAACACGTTAAGTAAAAGCATATATGTGCTGTTCCGGTAATTAAATACACTATTTATATGGAGATAGACAGTTTAATGAGTCACATGATTAAAAGATTGACCATAACACAATTAAGCATGATTGGATGAGGTTAAATGATAATTGTATTTTTTTTATTTACGAAGATGGGCTTTCAACAAAATATTATCATCGTTTGTTTAATATTCAAGTTTTGTCAATTTTCTGTCATTCATGTTCTTCACCGTAGAATGCTTACGTTCTTTTGTTATTGTTCAGTGACGTCATTTACACCAAATCACCTCGGATTATACATTCATGAAAACCATTGACGTGGGAGTACATTGTACGGTTAATATCAGCTCAAACAAATCATGACGTTGCCGATCAGCTAAATACAATATACTGTGGATTCATTATAATTCGTGGAATACCAATGTTCGGTGATTTCATAGGAAAAGGTGAACAACGAAATTATATGGTCAACGAATGACAAATTTCCTATAGGCTTGTAACATGTAAGGTTTCCTTAATCCACGAAAATTGATACACACGAAAATAAATGAATCCACAGTATTCGTTTTCTACCACGGTGTGTACTCAAAGCATTTTTGAAGGACGGCATGGTAGAATATGTTATTTAAGTCTGTTTGACTGCAACTAACTAACTGAAACATTCGTTACAATTCAGCTACATGCATTGTACTTTAAAGACTTTGATAATGCTATTTCCAGCAAGTTTACACTTTCGTCTTTTATTTTAGGATTATTGAAATCACAACTGTTTCTCCTATTGGGGTTGTAAAATCCGATTTAAGGGTATATGGTGACACTGGAAGGGAATGGTACGTTATAGTGACATGGATACCCACGGAGGATCAAATAGGAAGTCATCTGTTTTGCTACACAGCAATTGACAGTAACGGGTTAGTATGGAATGACAGCTTAAATCGCTTAATTAGATGCAGCAGTATACACGTGGTTGCGTTGTATCTTCTGTCTAAAATAAAAAAATCATCTCACTTGAAGCAGGGAAATTGTGTTTTAAATTTTTTTTGTACAATTTTTGGGCAATACCCGTGATCAAAACGCGAGTAGAATAGAAAAACTTCATAAAAAGACAGAAAGGATTATTCTTGAATTACCATATGAAATAACATTTGATATACTGCTGAAAAGTTATCTTGTCTTATATTTTCGGATCGTTTAAACAGTTTTCTATCAACTTTTGATTTAGCAAAAAAACATTTATCAACACAAACAGCAATTGCATCATTCTATTCTAATTGTTTTTTACAGACAATCAACTGACCAGACATGTGTCACACTTGTTGTTAATGGTAGGTAAACGTAGACTTTAAAGCTGTCATAAATATAAATTATGTATGAAGTAACTTATGACGCGTCAGTTTCTGAGATTACTATCACTGATTCGGTGATGTTATTTACGATATTCATATACATATCCGTAATTTTCTAGTCGTTAAAAAAATGCACGAAAGTTAGGTTTCAAATCTCTTAGAAAGATAGGAAAACATTTACATATTTAAATGATATATAGAAGTCAAATAAAATTCAATATCCTTTTTTATCTTTCTTTTTTAGTGTTATGCTTTCAAAATTGTTTAATTGTATCAGCTTGCATTTTAGAAAAAAAGGTTCTCATGCAAGTGTCGAGAAGATATGTTATGTCAGATAATTATTATAAAAAACAAAAAGTTTGTTAACGATTAATTCAAAAATAATATTGTTACCCTTTGCCTCCTCCATAAAAATCAATATTTGGTGACATAAACGTTTCTTGAAACAGTTGTTGCATGATGTAAAACATGTTAGTTAAATGAACATATTAACTGACTAAATTATTTTTATCCTGTGACACTCTATTTTAACATTTATAATTAATGCAGGTTCCATTGCAACAACGGAACAAGAAAAACCAACAACAGACCTTACGACAACAACATTAAACCCAACGTCAACATACTCACGACAAACAACAACAGAACAAACGCCAAATCCAGAAACAACAAAAAATTCAGAGAAAACAACAATAGCAGAACCAACAACAGCAACAACACCAAATCCCACTTCAACTTATGCAGAACAAACTACGATCATAGAACAGATGACAAATCCAGAAACAACAATAAATTCAAGGAAAACAACAATAGCAGAACCAACAACAGCAACAACCCCAAATCCCTCTTCAACTTATGCAGAACAAACTACGACCATAGAACAGATGACAAATCCAGAAACAACAACAAATTCAAGGAAAACAACAAAAGCAGAACTAACAACAGCAACAACCCTAAATCCCATTTCAACTTACGTAGGAGAAACCATGACAACAGAACCAACGACAAATCAAGAAACAACAACAAAATCAGAGACTACAACAATAGCAGAACTAACAACAGCAACAACCCCGAATCCCACTTCAACTTATGCAGGACAAACTACGACCATAGAACAGACGACAAATCCAGAAACAACAACAAATTCAAAGAATACAACAATAGCAGAACCAACAACAGCATCAACCCCAAATCCCAATTCAACTTATGAAGGACAAACTCCTACAATAGAACTTACGACGAAACCAGACACAACAACAAAATCAAAGAAGTCAACTATAGCAGAACTTACAACAGCAACAACCATAAATCCCACTTCAACTTATGCAGGACAAACCAAGACAAAAGAACAAACGACGAAACCAGAAACAACAACAAAGTCAGAGAAAACAACAAAAGCAGAACTAACAACAGCAACAACCCTAAATCCCACTTCAACTTATGCAGGACAATCAACGACAATAGAACACACGACGAAACCAGAAACAACAACAAAATCAGAGAAAAAAACTATAGCAGAACTAACAACAGCAACAACCCTAAATTCCACTTCAACTTATGCAGGACAAACCAAGACAAAAGAACAAACGACGAAACCAGAAACAACAACAAAGTCAGAGAACACAACAATAGCAGAACTAGCAACAGCAATAACCTTAAATCCCGCTTCAACCTATGCAGGACAAACCACGACAAAAGAACAAACGACGAAACCAGAAACAAAAACAAAGTCAGAGAACACAACAATAGCAGAACTAACAAAAGCAACTACCCTAAATCCCACTTCAATATATGCAGGACAAACCACGACAAAAGAACAAACGACGAAACTTGAAACAACAACAAAATCAGATAAAACAACAATAGCAGAATTAACAACAGCAACTACCGTAAATCCCGTTTCAACTGATGCAGAACTAACGACACCTCAAGAAACAACAACAAATTTAGACAATACAACAACAACATTAGACCCAAATTCAACATACTCAGGAAAAACAACGACAATATATCAAACAACAAAATCAGAAACAACACCAATAGCAGAACTAACAACAGCAACAACACTAAACACCACTTTAACTTACGCTGGACAAACCATGTCAATAGATCAAACGACGAAACCAGATATAACAACAAAATCAGAGAAAACAACATTTGGAGAACTTACAACAGCAACAACACTTAACCCCAATTCAACTTACGCAGGAGAAACCACGACAATGGAACAAACCACGAAACCAGAAACAGCAACACAATCAGAGAAAACAACTATACCAGAACTAACAACACCAACAACTCTAAATCCCACTTCAACTTACTCAAGACAAACCATGACAATAGAACCAACGACAAATCAAGAAACAACAACAAAACCAGAGACAACAACAACAGCAACAACTCTAAATCCCGCTTCAACTTATGCAGTACAAACGAAGACAGTAGATCAAACAACACCTCAAGAAACAACGACAAAATCCGAGAAAACAACTATAGAAGAACAAACAATAACAACATTAGAACTAACTTCAACATACTCAGGAAAAACAACTACAATAGAACAAACGACAATTCCAGAAACATCGACACCTCCAGAAACAACAATAAAATACAAGAAAACAACAATGTTAGAACTAAAAACAGGAACAACATTAGACCCGACTTCATCATACTCAGGGAAAAAAACTCAAATCGAACAAACGACATCTCCAAAAACAACAACAAAATCAGAGCAAACAACAATATCAGAACAATTCAATACTTCAGCAGGATTAACAATAGGAAAACAAATTGTAACAACAACATCTGAGCAAAGCACAACGATAGCAGCAGCAGAACAACGCACAAAAATAACAGCAGAAAAGGCTGAGACAATCAGAACAGTAGAATCAACCACAACTAAAACAGAAATACCAACAACAGCAAAACCAAGCACAACTTCAGATGAACCAACAGAAAATGATAGAACCTTGGCAACCTCCGAACCAACTACAACCACCATTAAGCAAACAACAGCAATTACTGAGTCAACAACAACTCCAGCTATATATAAGAAAACGCCACATAAATCAATTACTAGAAACACTGCTGAACCAACGCCGACTACAACAACCGAACAAGCTACAACACCTGTCAATCCAATAACAACATCCTTTGAAAGGAAGACAACAGTATTTGAAGCAACAATGACCCCAGCTAAACAAACCATGACAGCTGCTGAACTAAAGACTACTCAATCTGAAACGCCGACCTCAGAAAAGAAACAATCAACAACCTTAAGTCAAACGACGACAACAACAGTGGACTCAACAACCACTTATGTCGAACCAGTTCCTGCGCCAGTTGTTACAACAATATTTGCACGATCAACCCCTTCTGTTAAATCAACAACAACACCAGTTGTTCTAATGACAAAGTTTGGACTAATTACTTCTTCTGTTGAACCAATGACAAGCTATACATACACTGAAATAATGGGTACACTTAAAATGTCTGTTGAAATTACAACCGAATCTCCAGCACTGACAACAACTCCAGCTAAAACAAAAACTACACCAGCAGAACAAACAAAAACCCCAACTGAGCTAAGTAGACCTGAACCATTAATAACCACACCAGATGATCTAACAACTACGTCTGTTGAACCAACAGACTCTACTTCAGCTTTTGATAAACCCATTAATGATATTAATACGGGAAGTAAGGAAGTTTCTTTAAACTGGGTTATACCCGTTGTTGTTATCGGAATACTAATTCTTATCACAATATGTTTCTGTCTCTATATTTTGTTTGTTAGACGTTTAAAAAAACATAAATATACACACAATAGTGACGCTAGTTTTGACTCTCGTTCATTAAAAACAGAAACAAACGTAAATGAAATAGATTGGTACAGGAAAACAGCAATGCATGAATCACGCATCATACCCAGAGCAGTCTTGAAGTCATGGAAGAGTTTTGACGAACTACCAAACTATAATTCTATATCATAGAGGAGAACTAAAAGATTACATGAAAAGTTTCGATATCATTGCTATCAAACTTTCAAATCTATATGTAAGAATCACGCTTGGAATAGATTCAAGAAGAAAAAGTCATTATTACTATGTCTTAAGATAGTAAATTCAAATGCAAGCAATCTCAAAACAAGCTGACATTTATGATAAGCTTAGAATTTTCAAATAATTTGGACTCGAGCATCACTAAAAAGCATTTATGACGTTAAAATACTAAATCTTTGGGATGTGTTTTAGTTGATTTTAGACTCTGATGCATGATTTTGTATTACTAATTGTTTTTAACCTTTTAACTAGCTGTCAGTAACTGCGGGTACTCTCAAATCGTACTTACTTGTTAATTTGACCTGTTAATACTATTTGTAATGCTTTTTTGTTATTTAATGTTTATAAACCACCTTTGAGTTTTTGTGTTTGATATTAATATAAATTATCACTTCTTCGTACTATAAACATAAAAATTATTTTTTTTGTAAAACCATATACTTTCTCCATTTAAACTATATATCTACCAACATTATTATTGTCATTTTTCTGTGTATATTATTGTTAATGGCATATTATTGTACAAGATTATTGTTGTTTTTTTCTGAAATTGTTTAACATATCACAGCGTTATAATACTTTAGTTATTCACCCCTTATTTTATTGATTTTGTATTTATATTGTATCATAGATAAAATGTATCCGTTCAGTGTATGTTTACTTGTGTTAATATGTCTTTTGATGGTTTGAGCCATTTCAATTTATATTTATTAATGTGTCTTTCTATGTTGTGATGTAACACTATTGTTTCAGATAAGGTTGAATGTTGGTAAATATTAAAACGTTTGAACCCGCTGCTGCAATTGTTTGCACCTGTCCTAAGTCAGGAGTCTAATGTTCAGTAATTGTCGTTTGTTGATGTGGTTCATAAATGTTTCTCGTTTCTCGTTTTTTTTATATTGATTATACTATTGGTTTTCCCGTTTGAATAGTTTTACACTAGTCATTTTTGGGGCCCTTTATAGCTTGTTGTTCGATGTGAGCCAAAGGATCCGTGTTGAAGACCGCACTTTGACCTAAAGTGGTTTACTTTTATACATTGTGACCTGGATGCAGAGTTGTCATTGGCACTCATACCACATCTTCTTTTATCTATGTATTGTCCAAATGCGCATCTGGTACAGAAAAATTAGTACCGTCACTGTAATAATTCATCGAAAAAATATCAATGAATATCAAGTGCTTTTGATACCGTGATTTTGTTGAATAATTTCTGGAACGTTGCTTGATTATTTTCTCTTCAAGTTAATGTTGTCTGTCTTGATTTTTTAACCAATTTTTATTGACCCCTTGGTACCATCTTTCATTTAAACATATGTGTAACATACAATACTGACATTACCTGCTTATGACAGCAAAGCGATGGCTCCTTTATTGTTCATACTATTTAAATGGAAATATCACAACTTAAGATTTTTATGGATTTATTTACATGTACTCTTTACATTTATACTGTTCTACGTGATATTTTATTTGTGTTTATTCTTGCATCTTTTTCTAGATAAATGATTCATACATTATTTTGTCTATAAAACTGAGAATTGAAATGAGGAATATGTCAAAGAGGCAACAACCCGACCAAAGAGCAGACAACAGCCTGGGCTTAGCTCATTGTTAAAGGCCGTACGGTGACCTATGGTTGTTAATATATGTGTCATTTGGTCTCTTGTGGAGAGTTGTCTAATTAGCATTCATACCACATCTTCTTTTTTATAGTCACACTGATCTCCAAAACACATAATGAACTAAAAGTAAAAAACATACAAGACTATCAAAGTCGAGAGGCTCCTGACTTGAGACAGGCGCAAAGATGCGGCGGGATTAAACATGTTTTGTTAGATCTCAACCCTCCCCTATTCATCTAGCCAATGTAGAATAAAAAAAACACATATCAATACGCACAGTAAAACTCAGTTTAAAAGAAGTCCGAGTCAGACCGAGTATGTTCAGATTCAGTTCTTACTGCATAAGACATTCAGATATGCCGCCAAATGCGTATTCTTCAACCTTATCCGAAAACTAATTCCAAACCAGTACTTCATAATAAATGCAAATAAAATGAAATACAAAAAATAAACTTTTTTGTCCATCTTAAAGTGGAATCAATTTAGTGGTTTCTATATTTTTATTTCAAAACATTATACACTTGTAAACACAAATCAGAAATGTTTAAGTGATTTTTTTTTAAATGTTCAGACAAAGGTTGTTTACCATTGATGAAATCTAATAAATCGATGAAGAAAAAAATTAAATAGCAAACACACCGAACTCAAAGGAACATTCAAAACAGAAAGTCCTTTATCAAATGGCAAACTCAAAAGCTCAAATACATCAAACGAATCAAAAATGAAAAAAAATGTGTTGTTTGTTGTCTTTGTTTGTTGAACTATTTTGTCATGAGGATCAAATATTAGTGGTTGGCATGGTCTGTTGTATCCCTCAATATTTTCCAAGATCCTTTCAATGTATAACTGGTATTTTTCAAATGTACTAGATGTTCGATTTTCACTAAGTGGGGTAATTTAATTGATTCACTAACCATGATATATGATTTCAAACGATCTGTTCTGGAATGTTTTGTATACTAGGAAGTTTTGTATATACGTTTAATGTGTTTGCATAAGGAAAATAACATCGTTTTATTAATTCATATCCTTTCTGCATAACGTTTTAAGATATATAACTTTATTTATCAATTATGATATGATTAATCTACATCTTTTGAAGATTTTTTTATAAATTGTATCAACATTATCGACAACAAGACAAATAGTTCGTTTGACACCACTGTACGCCTTTCGTTTTTGTTAATCCAATCTTAACTGTTTTTAATCACACTGTACCTGAAATGAAAATGATGTAAGCTCTAAAGCTAAACATGAGATTGGAAAAAGCAATTAAATATTTCTTAAATTTTATACACATGTTGCTCATTGGTATTTGCCCTATAAATGATATAAATTGTTTCGAATGACATCGAGACTTCCATTCAAGACTTAATATAATGTAAAACAAAACATATGTGTTCCATACCATGAAACACTTTTTCGATGCTTTTTTGTTTATTTTAAGAGCATGGAGTGATTTTGTCACACGAATTGATACGTCATATCCTTTCTTTTAAGGTGTTAAGTATGTCCATTTATTTTACATATATATACTAGGAGGGGAGATATGAATTAAAAGTTTGTAGTTATAGAAGTGGCAGACATATAATTCATTTCGTTTTAAGTATACATCACCATTCACATGAAATGCTTATGATATGCTTATCGGATATGTTCCTGGTGTCGTAACTACAGCCCCCTTCCCTTTTCACGAATGTGACCTACCGAATAAGACTATATACCGGGTAGCAACACGACGGGTGCCACATGTGGAGCATGATCTGCTTACCTTTCCAGAGCACCTGAGAATACCCCCAGTTTTGGTGGGGTTCTTGTTGCTTGGTCTCAAATTTTCTATGTAGTGTCTTGTGTAGTTTTATTCGTCTGTTTGTCTTTTTCTTTGTTAGCCATGGCATTGTCAGTTTATTTTCGATCTATGAGTTTGACTGTTCCTCTGGTATCTTTCGCCCCTCTTTTATGATTTGGAAAGCTATAGCTGTATTGCGTAATCAAAATATTCATTCAAATATTAACGACAATAGAGACTTATTTTCAATCCCGATTGTTTCTTTTTCCTTTTTGGGTTTAAAGTTTTGATGAACGTCATGTATGTATAACTGGAAATTCTTGAAACCTTTACCAGATACAAAGGTTTGATAGGAAACTTAGCTGTACCTGACACTTATACTACGTAATCCTTGGTCTAACGTTAATCTTAGTTACCATAACAAAAACAAAATATTGACGGCAGGTATGTACCGCTATTTCCATTGGCTATGTTGAGTTTGAAAGACTGTTGCTATATAGTTAATAGTAAAATCACAAAAAATACCAAACGCCAAGGAATTCTCAAAACGGGAGGTCGCTCTTTCATTCTGTTTTAAAAATTGTAAACAAATTAGGAAAACCTTAAACTGTGAGTATAACAACCGTTATATATTTATGAAAGGATCAATTAAGTTATTCACTACAAATCATTGCATGTGTTGAACACTTATTCTTTTAATTTTGAGCTTCTTTCAATTTACCTATATACATATGTAAATTGTTTTTAAACTAATAAAAATCTTTTTACCTTCAATACAAATCCCCTGCTCCTCCTCGTCACTGTAGTTAGGTATACATATACAAAAGTATGTGCCAGATGAAGGCATAAGTTCACACACTCTGTTTTGTCCCTCTATACATTCCATACAAGTCGTTGTCAGTAAATTACCATCACTTACGCATTTGACACATTGTCCACAAACTGGAGCCGGGGGCGATCTTTTGCCCACCTATTTATTTCAAAAGTTACAGTTGTGTTTTATCTACATATTTTACGCAAATTAAGTAACGGCGATTTTAAAAATATAGGAAAACATTTCTCCTTCTCAAACGAAAACATACGTCAATATGACTGCAACACTATGACACAAATATTATATAGAATATCAGAGGTTTATGTTTGATATTTTACAATATATTCAAATAACTTTTTTAATTTACAAAACTTTAAATCACTCCCGACTAGGTAGTTGAAAACAGGTAACACTTTTAATGATTTTTCAAATACACTTTCTTCAGCATTTAGGTTCTAGAAATAGTTTCATCAAACAGTAGACAGTATTTTGGTACCGGAATAAAAATACGAATTTTGTGTTATTAAAGTCATATGAAACCTCAAATTAAAAAAAAACGATGCAGATGTTTTTTTAAAACTAAATGAATAGTACTCATTATAAAACTTATGTACATTTACTTTTTTTTCTGAAGAAAATTCTTAAATTTATCCACATTTAGAAGAAGTTTCCTTTTTTTAATTGCTTGCTTCCAGGAAGCAATTCACCGACATATTTTCAGTATTAAAGTGACTCTAGCGTGACTCTTCTCGTAAAAATCCGGTGATCGCAATACGCCTGGATCTGTCATTTAAATAAACTATTATCTGATTGTACATGTTATACACGTGCTCAATATCCATGCTTCTTTGTTGATTGTTTACTATAAGGTGACAATCGGTAAACTACGGCTTCAAAACACGACAAATAATTATATGCCATATTTTAACATCATAACAGACAGAGAGGGAATAAAAATGACAATAATTCGATGTGTTTGGGTAAAAAAAATGATAAAATCGTGTACAGAAGACTACGTTTATGATATATACATTGGTTCAATAATTGAATAAAATAATGTTGAAAGTTATGACAATGTTGATTTTTTTTGGTCCATGTGCAAATGTGTTTTATTTTATCTTATCATGGCATTTTCGTTTTGTCTTTGTAAAGCGAAGTCATGTACCTTGATTTCATTCACTTAATTTACATTACATAATGTCAATCGACAACTCTATACCAACAAGTAATTGTAAAACACAGAAGAGCTGGTCATAGACTACAGTGCACTTCTCAGTTCGGTACAATGCTTTGTCATATTAAATAACACCATGGTATTTTGCCCAATCTTTCGTATGTGTAATGCACAGTACAAGTCCCAAAACATATCAAAAATTTGAAATAATTGAAGCTTTACAGCTTACAAATCCGAACTGTATGGATTAGTCAAAAGATGTTGCGAAATCTTTTTGCACCTGACCTTAACACTTCTTTCATTTATAGATCACTTGAAATAAAACATCAAAATATTATTTCAAATCTTTCAAAAATTTCAAAATAAGATACGTAGAGAAAAAATAAAGAAAAAATATTTTAAATAAAGGGAACTATATATTTGTGGACGAGAACACTACAGTTCATTAATTGTTGGTTTTTGGCGTGATAACTTACTGCGATAGTACTTCCGTCTGGAAGTTTACATCCAGTCATTCCTGTAAAATTAAAGTGTTTCTAAATTTATAAAAGACATCGCTTAGTGAGGTAGGTTGTTTTTATACATTTATACATTCACTTCGTCATTTAATTCTGTAAAATGTTTATTTTTTTAAATAAGAAGATAGATATGGCCAAAATGTCATTACTTAAACTTGAATTTAATTTCATAGTTGATGATACTACCATAAAATAAAGAAAAATCAGCTATCAATTTATATAGTGAGCATACAAATCTATATGGTTTATTCTGTGAATATGCAAACTTAATATTTTCCCACTTTCCTCATATTCTGTAAACATGCAAATTTTACATCGGATGTATATGACAACAAACGCGTATACACTTTGTCTCATATATATATTTTTAAAAAAAACACACCGGTCATATATATGAAATTGAATTGAAATGAACTTATGACACATCTGTTTGGAAATAGTTTCAATATTCACGATTTACACTAACGTTCTGGAATTTCTTTTGAAGAGAGGATAATGTATTATAAGGAAACTTTTGTTTGTCCATTTGAATCTTAAATTATAACGGGTATCACAGATCTATTGAATAACAGTACTCAGATGCTCACCTAACATAATTCTTTCAGATATATCCATCTTATATCTTTGAATTGTGTCTT
Source organism: Mytilus galloprovincialis (assembly GCA_037788925.1). Taxonomy (NCBI): domain Eukaryota; kingdom Metazoa; phylum Mollusca; class Bivalvia; order Mytilida; family Mytilidae; genus Mytilus; species Mytilus galloprovincialis. The sequence goes on from JAWDJN010000033.1 coordinate 1,060,243, forward strand.
ACGTATACGTTTCAGGGCATCAACCTTTTTGCATTATTACGAATCAGCGAATTCGACTTAACTATCAGTTAGATATTGTCATAAACCATGTCTAACCGTAGACCAAATACGCCGATTGTAATTTTTTTTATCTCATCCTTGGGATTTAAAATCACTTCTAATAATACATTCATCAGTAGAACCGACATTATTTTTAAAGGAGCCAAGACATTTACATGGCGATGTCAGTTTATTTCCGATCTATGAGTTTGACTGTCCCTCTCGTATCTTTTGCCCCTCTTTTACTTCTTTTGTTAGTTCTTGTCTAACCTTTTCCATTCCATACTTTGATCATGATGACAGTAAGTTGAACATACATATGAATAATGTAAACAACGAATAAGACTCAGTAACTCTATTTAAGAACAAATTCACACAAAAAGATAGCTTTTGTAATACAGTGAGTTAACAATGAACATACCACACTTGTCAATGCATTCTTTCTTTTCTGATCCTGCAATCAATTATTAAAGGAATATGAAAATTATTTGATACTATGGCAAACATTAAATATCATATATAATCATCAAAATCCAAATAATCTAGTTCAATATCCATACGATCAGTGTATGTTGAAAAAAATAGTCTTCGTCCTCATTTTATTAACTAAGATTTGAATCAATACAATTCGGCAAATATAAGCATCAGATACGTGAACATTAAATTAACCCAGAATAAAAATGAAAGCCTTAATATGAAAATGGAGACACTACAAACTAATTTAATCCTAAGTTTGAATTTAAGAACTTTCAAATAAAAAAAGTTGTCTATTGCAGTTTTAAGTTGACTATTAAGAACAATTGAAAACTTACAATTTTCCATAATTTTCTAAAGACAACAAATAGTTATTCTTAAATCTTTAAACATTTTAAACTAAACATTTGCAATTGCAGATAAAAACCCAATAATATTCAAAGTTGATTTCGAATATCTTGTAGTTTTCAATTGCGTTATGGGCTCTTATATAAACTACTGGGAAATTACACAAGTGGAAATATGCAGGATATACAGGTACCCGTCCATGTCCACTCGATGTGTTGTTGTTAGATATATTTCTGAGTTATCCAACTAATGAGGTATGCCATTTTTATTGTTTTTATAGTTCTTTTCTGATGTTGTACTGTTACACCACTGTCCCAGGTTAGGGGAGGGTTGGGCGACAGCTAGCCTGCATGTGCCTATCCAAAATCCAGAGCCTGTAATTCAGTGGTTGTGGTTTGTTACGTTTTTCGAACAAGAAAAAAATTCTCGAAACACAGAGTAATTTCCAAATGAAATCATAAACACATAGTTCGCGACTTCAAGTATGAAGTTATTTTATTCTATAAATTTTGCAATTTAAGAAAAGTCAAACAATGTTGCTTATAATCTGGTATATCATATTGGCGTTCCGCTTACAAGCAATTAACACTTATCAATGAACATGATGAAATCAGAACAAAAAAAATAGTGAAGAAAAATATAATTATAAAGAGTTTTGGAATTCATAATATTATATCAATAACAACTTAGACAATCTTCAGTTTGCCTTATAGGAAAAAAACTGTTTTCAATGTTTTTAAATAAGATCAATTTTACATAGGAATTACCGTATCAATAATATTTTCATCTCAAAACAGTCGTTCTGACAACTGCACTTTTGATTCCATAGTAGACAAAACAGTTTTAATCAGGTGCATCGAATGTGAGATTTTAAAAATATTCTTAAAATAAAGTCAACAGTACAGCAGTATACCGCTGTTCAAAAGTCATAAATCGATTAATAGAAAATAAATCCGGGTTACAAACTAAAATCGAGGGTAACATAATCAGCTGTTAGAGGAAAACAACGGTACAACAAAACACTGAAGTGCAACAAAAAACCAAACGACAATGCAACATACGTAGAAACGAAAATTTAAAGATATTGTGCTATAAATTTGGTAAGCAAAACACGCGTTTGCTTACGTAAGAATGACGACTGTATCAAAGCAGTTGGATGGCCAAACCGTATTCGATTTCAATAAACACTGAAAACCAAAAAGTCATAAATTTTGTTTTTAATACGATTAACATAATCTCAAATAGACATCCGTTTTAATATAGCTGTCAAAATCTGTTGGACAAGATGGAATTTATAGATGTGTAAGATGATTGTAGTAGACTGTAAATCCAAATTACTGGTTGTAAATTTAGATATAAGAGTATCTGCTTTAAGATCAACATCATTAAAAAGTAAGATCACAAATATACTGAACTTAGAGGAAAATCAATTTGGAAAGTCCATAATCACATGGCAAAATCAAATAACAAAACGCATCAAAAACGAATGGACAAGAACTGTCATATTACTATCTTGGTACAGGCATTTTCAAATGTAGAAATGGTGGATTAAACCTGGTTTTATAGCGCTAACCCTCTCACTTTGATGACAGCCTCGTCAAATTCCGTTATATTTACATTGATGCGTAAACTAAACAGACACACTAAATAAAATAGTCAAAATATGGGTACATCAGTCATCATCGTGTAACAATTTTAAAAGGGACAATTTAACAGAACACAAAAACATCTATCTACAAACACATTCATTGATTTGTGTGTCTGACGTCAGAAATTTTTTTTTATTTCTTTATTTCTATTTATATGTTAGCTCATAATCCTGAGTTTATTTATTTTTTTTTTAATTATTATATAACAAGAGTACATATACAAACCTGAAGTAAAGTGTCTTTTACAATTTCGAATACACCTTCGAATTCTACCTGTAAGACAACATATGTTTCTGAATAAATTGTAGAATTATTTTGTAGAGTTCTCAGGTCTTCATTTATTATAAAATTGAGAATGGAAATGGGGAATGTCTCAAAGAGACAACAACCCGACCATAGAGAAGACAACAGCAGAAGGTCACCAACAGGGATTCAATGCAGCGAGAAATTTCCGCACCCGGAGGCGTCCTTCAGCTGGCCCCTAAACAAATATATATACTAGTTCAGTGATAATGAACGCCATACTTAACTCCAAATTGTACACAAGAAACTAAAATTAAAAATAATACAAGACTAACAAAGACCAGAGGCTCCTGACTTGGGACAGGCGCAAAAATGCGGCGGGTTAAACATGTTTATGAGATCTCAACTCTCCCCTTATACCTCTAGCCAATGCAGAAAAGTAAACGCATAACAATACGCACATTAAAATTCAGTTCAAGATTAGTCCGAGTCTGATGTCAGAAGATGTAACCAAAGAAAATAAACAAAATGACAATAATACATAAATAACATCAGACTACTAGCAGTAAACTGACATTCCAGCTCCAGACTTCCATTAAACTGATTGAAAGATTATGTCTTCATCATATGAATATCAGGCACAATCCTTCCCATGAGGGGTTTAGTATACTGACATTTTTGTGCTTTATAAAGAATATTTCCATAAAATATTGGATGTGAAATACATGAACGTATAAGAAGTCTTCATGTTGAGCTATATTTACGAATGATGTCCTTATCTCTTTAAGTAAAATTACAAAAGTTGTGTGGCTCTTTTATTTCTAATATATATATATATAACTACAAACATGTAATATAAAAACGGTAATTATTATACTGTATCAATAAATGATTGTAGCAAATAACAACAAGCTCAAAGTATGTGACACGCTGAGTAAGCCGTCTAATATTTTTTTTAGAAAAGGATTATGTATTGCATAGAGACATGGATATACGAAACTCGTCTATTCTGTACTATCACATTTCATTATTTCAATGGCTAGTGAATCGCAAAATATGTTTCAAAATCATAATTTGATATATATACATTTTTAATTTTACATAATATCAAAGAGAAAACGAAAAGTAGTTGATACGAATACATATATTTGATAAAATACCGTCAAAAGCTCAACAGATTCTTAACAAAACAATGTATCGAATACTTGACGGAGGATTGTAACGGAAGAACAGATCAAAACAAAAAATAAACCTACTATCGCGGCGGGGCATATCAAAAGGTTTTCTATACATATACAATAAATAATATTATAGATCCATTAATCTGCTTAACTATACATTAACGAAAGTGATATTCACATTTTGTTTAATTGAAATGAATCAATTTAAAACAATAACCCAGCTATTGTTTACTTCAATCATAAGAAAAAATTACTTACATTTTCGGTGAGCGATTGAAATTGAAATGACGCAAAGAAACACAAAAAGACAAACTTTGGATAACATTGCAGTGAAGGTTTATGCGACTCTACTGAATAAATTTGTTCCAATACATTTTGTTATGTAACTTTAATAATTCATTTATGATTTCGATGTATCAGTAATTCCTTATCTTTATTTTATAAAACACTGTCGATAATTAGTTATCGTCTAAGTTTAACGGTAGAACAGCGTCAAGATTTGATGTAGGATCCACTGAAAAAGCATGTGTGTTATTTTTATGTTCACTTGTAAGTTAAGTCGTACTAAACATTTAAATATTAGTTTTGTTAATATTAGTATTCGTAAATACGTTTTCCATTGTCATTAACACAGAATAAAAAATGTACTTTGTCAATAATATATGATTGATCATAAAAGTAACACGTTGTTCTAGTTACAGTATGTGGGCTTTCGCACTAAAGTTGTTTTAATCAGGTTGACGAATGGAGAATGTTTGAACTATTTAAGGCAATAGTAGTATACCGCTGTTCGAAATTCATAAATCGATCGAGAAAAAAAAACAAATCCTGGTTTCAAACTAAAACTGAAGGAAACGCTTCAAATATAAGAGGAGAACTTCGACACAACAGAAACACAATATTAAAATGTAACACACACAGAAACGAACTATAAAATAACAATGGGCATTTTACTGACTTGGTACAGGACATTTTAAGAAAAAAAATGGTGGGTTGAACCTGGTTTTGTGGCATGCCAAACCTCCCGCTCTTATGGCAATGTTGAATATAACATTAAAATGACAACATTACATGACAGGACTACAATACAAACAAATGGAAGAACATATAGAACAGAGAAACAGATGAATAGATAACAAAAGGTACCAGGTTTAAAATTTAATACGCCAGACGTGCGTTTCGTCCGCACAAGACTAACCAGTGACGCTCAAGTGAAAAAAGTTCGAAAGCCAAAACAAGTACAAAGTTGAAGAGCACTGAAGACTAAATGTTTCAAAAAGGTGTGACCAATACGGCTAGGATTTTCTGTCTGGGATAAGAACATCATTACTACCTAGAATAACTCATACCTTTGCAAACAGTAAATTTTATAAAATGACTGTGTAATAGATATACATAATAAAACAGAAGTGGTGACTAACTACAGAACAATAACGGATACATTACATAAAACTTCTTTGATGGCAGGTAAAATCATTGATACCTTCATTTCCTCTAAATTTTCCACTTACAATTCTTCACTCATCGAAAGACGGCCGCATTCCACACAAATGATCTTTTTGTTCAGTGCTCTTGAAATTCGTATTAGATTTGGTCATCCTTCCGTTTTGATTCGAGTGCCAATGTTGCATCTAGCAAAATCATAACGTGCATCTGTGTTACAAATTATAAGCTTATTATCTGTGATCAGTTTTTTATATATCCAGGTGTGTTGATAAGTCGTTATCCTAATGCTATTTTTTCTTATTTTTTCTGTAGACTTAGCTTTCATTTTTTATTATCATGCATTGTCAAGCTTGGTAACTCATAATTGTTTTTCACTAACTCAAAGTACGATGCTGTCCCATACTGAACCTTCTGACCTTGTTTGTTTACATTCAAATTTCAATTGCGTCAAAATCATGTGATGTCAAATCGTTATACCCAATCAAATTGTTATACTGTCAATTAGGGGATTTTTCAGTCTACGGCAATTACGTTATTTCTTTGTGGGATATTGCTTTAAAATAGTTTGCAATAATTTGGGGTTTTATTCAACAGGAAACCTCATTTTTTTACATTCCGTTCGACATCAATGGAATTTTGAATGAATATTTACCTACAGTCATGATGGTTTGAATATCGATCTTTTTATTATGAATAAAAAAAAATTCATGAAAAATAAATGTAAATTGTTTTTTATTAACCTACTCTATATTTCTGTACAAAATTATGGCATGGACATCGTTTTTTCATATAGTTTTCTTCTCATTTTGGTTGGTTTTTTTTCGCGGGAAAATCACAAAAGACGTAAGGAGTCATTTTAAAATTCCTAAAAATACGATTTGCTTGACCTGTATTGCCTGCCACAAGATTGATGACGCTGAATGGAATGTACACAAAGCAATGGAGGCCGGAAGTGGGATTTTGTGAAGTTCTAGAATGTTATTAGACATTCAGAAGTCGGGATTGAAACGGGCATTAGAAAATTGGCATTTTTTAGCAATAATTGAAAACAACAATGAAAACTTACCTTAAAAAATATTTTTTTATTCAAAGTGTAGAAAAAAAGTATTCTGCACTGTTTTTCTACGCCGGAAGAAGCATAGTGACGTCAATGCGTAGTTTCCCCGTGTGTTAAGTTCAAACACAAATACCTAAAGAACTGACAAGATGAACGATTTAAGACTACGGTAGGATATATTTAATTTATATCACATAATCAAAATGACGATAACGAGTGAAACTATATAACCATTAAGACAACTAAAATGATGTGATACCTATATTTCAGCGATTTCTTACCTTTTTGTATCCAATGATATTTAAAATAAGGGATACAACAAAAAGTAAAAGGTCTGCTTCAAATTTCTTCAAATTAAAACTTCTATCAAAAACGAGAAGATTTCACTTTCTCTATTTTAAACCTTTAATATCTCCATATTTACACACCCTCTGTCGAATTGCGTTCCCATATCTAAATTAATACTATGCACACAAGCAAGTACACATTGTAAGCAATTTATTAACAGTGATATTTTATTATGCCTTATTTTCTAAACACGAAATACTCATATCAACAAGTATTAAGATCTTCATTATGAAGAGCATATCAGAAAGTTCGTCCAATCAGGAAATGTATAGAATTTTCTGACATTTTAAATGTGTCTAGATTCCCACAGTGGAGGATGAGTATCTGAAGACGTTAACTCTATGGAGTTTATGTACCAAATCAGTGATATGACTGGTGTTATCTACATTTCTTTTCTATGTATTTTGATTTTGATTTATTGTTTCTGTTGTTATATTGATCTGATTTTCTCTTATACTTGATGCGTTTCCCTTTTTGTTTTTTGGTTTGTTACCCTGATACATTTTTGCTTAATCGAATTATGACAATTGAACAGCGATATTCTACTGTTACCTTCATTTACCCTTTTGAATTCAAGCGATTCTCACAATAGTTTTCACTTGATCAGAATATTATCAAAGTGTAAACGAGATCTAGTTAAACTACATTAACATATGACAATTATCAAACACCTCAAAAGTATCCTTTCAAAATTTGACAAAAACGCAGCTGCTCAATAAACTTTTCTCAGAAGATATATGTATGTAGGACTCGGAGGTGCGATTGGGACGCTGAAGTGCGATGGTCACGCTGAAGTGCGATTGTCTGTACGCTGATGTGGGATGGTCTATATAATGTTCTTAATTGTAGTTTCATGCTAAACGAGAGATTGTTTTCCGATTTGCTGCACGAGGAATTTTTTACGTGTTTTAAAAGACTTAACTTTGTTCTCCTCATCTAAGATTACTATATGTTTTACTCCCACCTCAGTCCCAGTTTACCACTCACCGTAATATCATAACACGAAGAGTATGTCAGCGTACTCACATATAGTTAGAGATTTCCAAGAACAATCGTAAGTAAAAAAAAACAACTTCTGTAAATTTAGAAAAATGATGTACTACATAGAGTCTAAATTTCTTATGTTTTCTAATTATTTCACTTTACCCGTAGTATTAAGAATGTATATAACTTGTATTCATAATGAATATACAAAAACATTCAATTTTTCTCAGTCCAGTTGCAGTAAAAGTCACATACGGGTGATACTTATTATATTGCGTTTTAAGCAGCTCATCCATTTTCAGTCAGAAATAAGCACTAATGAAAAAAAATGTTTGCATGTATCGGCATGAACGATTGAATGAATGTTAACTTTTTTGTTCAAAGTCTGACAGTAAACTTGAACGTTACAATTATGACTGGAAATATTCTCGATTATAACAAGAAAAGTTCTTCTAGCACAGCTATGTATTTCTTCCTCGACATGTGGACATAAAAAACACTAACAATATGAAATTTGTATAACCCATCGCACTTCAGTGTAACCACCATGGTACTTCGGCGTAGCTATCAACAAGATAGCGTCACAATGCCACCATCGCACTACAGTGTGATCAAAAACGCACTTCAGCGTCAAACCATCGCACCTCAGCGTGACCATCGCGGTTCCGAGTCCTACATGTATAAACACTACATGTCCTATCAATATATACAATATAAAACTAATATAAAATTAAAAAGCTGATTTAAAAAATAATAAAAAAAGTTAATCCTAAATAAATTCGAATGAGGAAATAAAACTGTATTATAGTTAATGATACATTGTTTCAGGTTAGTCTGATTGACTAACAATCAATAATATTTTAGTAATGGTATTTGTGAGTGTTGTTATAATGAATTCATATACACATATATACATATTTTTAAAAAAAACAAGAGAACACTGATATAATAAACATATTATGTATTTAAACTTGCATATATTTCTTGTTAAACAACAATATGACATATAATTGTTTTAATTAAAAAAACGCAACACATATCTGCCAAACGCCTACCTTCTTACGTAGAAAAACTTTCAATGTTTGACATTAGTAATTTCTTATAGCCAGAGAGATAATTGTTGATATTTTTTTTTTATTAACTTCTATCTTACTCAATAGTAGAAAAAGTTTATCAATTGTTTTGAACATGCTTGATATTTATTTATATGACATCATCGACCCAAAAGCGTCAAACTTATTCTTTCTGAGAATGTCTGTGTATCTATTACAACCATTTCCACGTATCTTTTTCTTTCATTTTTGTCTCCTGGTTGCCATAACAAAGTTGGTCGTAAAGAGTTTCTAAATTTCTGAAAAAAGTTTTGATTTACATGTGAAATTTTTACATGAATTAAAATAATGCAAAACATTCGAAAATTGGGACACTTGTAGTTCTTCTTTTTTAAGTAGGCACATTATACAAATGCCTGTCATACTTCATATTATCAGCTTGGTCCCTTTGATTAATTTGCTAAAACTGGTGGATGCCACTGCTAGTAGACGTTTGTCCACGAGTGCATTAGCCCAATAATCAGCACGGTTGTGGTTACATGATTGTCATTCATGTAAATTTACTGTGTATAAAATGTAGAACTTATCGTAAAATTAATGTTTTTCTACCACCAGGACAAGATTGTTTTCGCCGTATTGAGAACAACTTTTTCAACATTTCCGATTTTCAATGTTTTTCAATTTCTTATTTGATTCTAGTGACAATGGTGAGTATTACGTTGTCGAAACACGCGTCTCACTCTGGCGGATTAAAAATATAAGCCTGGTATGTTTAAGAGTTAAAACAGTAATATTTTCCATTCATTTACAAGGCGGGTTTTGAGAACTGAGAATTGTTTGATGATTGTGCTGAGAGAAAACCAATATTTTACAGTAAAACAAGTGAATGTTCAAAAGATAACTACATGATATCAATAAATTAAACAAACCTCTAATACAGAATTTCCGTCGGACTGTAAAACAGTAATAACGGCACATATTATCACAGGAAGTAGTGGGACTAAGGCGTAGGTAAAACCAAATACATTAGCTAAAAGTGGGTAACTGTACTCTCCATATGTTGGTGGTTCATATCGAACCACAATCATAATAAGTAAGATCTGAAAATAGAGCATTAAAATCTTCTTTGTTAAATCATTTTTTTAAATTTGGTACTGTCGATGCCCTTACAATCAGTAATAGAAATTTCAAAGTTTATTATTATTTCGTATGAAGTTTCAACTGGTGAAGTTGAAATAATCTTTCCGAAAAATTTTCAGCCATCATGAACTGGTTGACCGTAATGAGATATTTGTCCAATGGTGACGAAGGATATGTTCCAATTGTCGTAACCGCAATTCCATCCACTTTTCTCCGAATCGGACCTAACGAGTAATACCTAATACCAGTTTCGTACTTACATGATCAATACGATGGGTGCCACATGTGGAAAAGGATCTGCTAACCCTTCTAGACCGTCTGAGGTCAACCTTGGTTTTGTTAAAAGGGTTGCTATTGTTGCAATTTTATGTGTTTTTTTTAGGGGTACTTTTTAATTTTTGTATTATTTGTAATGGTGCCAGTCTTGTGTACCATTTGTCATAAAAAAACTCAATTTAAAAATTTCACATTTGGTAAAGTTTCGGGACTAGAATATTTACTTGACCGGTGGTTTATAAATTTGCCGTTATCTTAGGGTTAGAAGTCATTACCAATCTGGTGAGATTTGTATAGGAGTAACACGACGGTTGACACATATTGACGGTTGACACATATTGAACACGATCTTCCAAAACTTTAGTAGCAACTGAGATCACCCCCAGTTTTTGGTTGGGTTCATTTTGTAAAGTCTTTCAAATTAGTTGTATATGTTGTTGTTTTTAATGGTGTTTCTATTTTCTGTTCGGTTTTTGACATAGCATAGTCTATTTGTCTTCGACTGATGAGCGTCTGCATATTTTGCTTTTCTTTTACAAGATATTCTAACAAAAAAGGCGAAATAATCGTTGCAAACCAGAAGATAAATTGACATGTGTATCAAGTCCACTTAAAAATTTTAGTGTTCTGTATTACTTCTTATTTATTTCGAATTGTTGAAATATATATTTTTTTATATCTGTATGTGAATAACTTCTGTGAGAACTTACAAAAAGTAATACTGGCGTAACAAAGCACCATAATATCCTTATTACTATTGGGATAGGCCGACCAATCATCAGTTCTATATCTCTTGAAAAGTTGTCGGCTCCTGAAAGTATTTTTTTTTTTTTATTAAATCATTCATTATTATAATAACAATTTCTACTAATATGTAGAACAAGGAAATGCATATTTTGAATAAAAAACACAAATAACGGACGAAACATGTATTAATTAGTTATTGTGGAAAGACAGATATGTGGTTGAAAGACATATATTACCACCGCCCTCTGATTCTTATGTTGTGACGTCAAGAAAATACTGATTCTTATGTTGTGACGTCAAGAAAATACGCTATCACGAATGGTGTTTTTCAAATAAAAATGGTATGATTTATGACATTGCAAGCGTTGAAGGTCAAATAAAGGCAACAGTAGTATACCGCTGTTCAAAATTCATAAATCGATAGAGAAAAAACAAATCCGGGTTACAAACTAAAACTGAAGGGAAAGTATTAAATATAAGAGAACTACGACACAACAGAGACACAACACCGAAATGTAATACACACAGAAACGAACTATTATTTAGCAATGGCCATTTTCCTGACCCGATTAAGGGCATTTTATGACAAAAAATCACGAATTGGTTAACTGATACCATATATATGTCCTTCAACACTGTATCGACATATTTTCGCAGCCAAATACTAGAACAGTCGTTTAATCTTAAATTTTACCGATCGATTTATATTCCAAAATGTGACATTTTGATAAACTCAGTATGGATTCACATGGCAGGTGATGGATTCATAGAAATATACGCTTATTCTGTCAATGTACTTGGTCTTAATCCTTTGTGAGCTCATACAATTCCATCAGTTATTGTATATAACCTTGATTTGTCATTTTCATCCATTTGTTAGATTTGAAATCTACTGTTATCAAATTTTTCGATTATTGAAAAAATCTGGAAATTTGCCAAATATTTTTCTAAAATCGATATGTCTCAATTTTCAATTGTTCTTAGATAGCAAAATCATGTCAACTAAGAATAATTATATGTATCGAGTGGATTGTTGATTGTTACAGAGGTAGAATTGTTTGTTTTTACCTTTTTTCAGTTTCAAAGAGAATTAACTCTGCAAAATGTATACTGAATCGTAAAAATCTTTCATCCTTATTCATCACATTTGGAAAAATATCATATATATCACTCAATGCAGAGATGAAATTCATATCTTGTAGTTTCTCTCCATGTCGTAAAATGTTGTTGTTTATTCGCTAATATTCTAGACTATAACTAATTAGCTTATATACTGAGCTTAGCTTTTTTTAAATGGAATGCATACTTTTACAATAATTTTATTAATATTTTCGATATACAAATAGTTTTCTTTCTGCGATTCATCAAGACCCCTTTAGACTAGAAAATGGGTTTGAATGATTATTTGAACGGCACAGGAAAACGCTTTTGACACATTTGAAAGTCTACATAATTGTTAGTGTTTTTTTTATATAAATAGAATGTCTTACCATATATCCAACCAAATACCAAACATTCAATTATTCCAAAAATTGGAATACAAAATGCAGCTATATACCAGTCCATTAGTTGAAATACATATATTCCACCCTACATGGAAAAAAAAAGAAAATAGTAACAAGTGATAAAGTATAAAAACAATACTGAACTCCAATGCAAATTTAGAGAGGGACATTATTAAAAACTGACAAAAATAAACGCTATCAGTCAACAAAACAAGTATAAATCAACTGCGATATTGCGGACTTGGTATCACTATTTTTGACATGTTTATCTGTTATGTCTGTTTGTTCACACATCGTTGTTAATATAATGGATTTTTATGAGATAGTCATATAAATTAGAGGTTTCGATAGCTATAAAACCCGGTTTTGTCCACCAATTTAATCTTAGGAATTTGTCAGTTGTTATCCATTCGTTTGATGTGCTTTAGATTTTGTAAGAGACTTTCCGTTTTCAATTTTCGGAGTTCAGTATTATTGTGATTTTACTTTTTATATTGATTTTTTTAACCTTGTTTTAACCTAAACCTTCAACTTGTATAACAGTTCTTTATTGTTTCGTTATATTGACAAATCTTGGTAAGCAAACCAAACGCACATAATAGGTTAATGTGGCTATAATTGGTATCCAGCAGACAGTAGAGTTATGCATATGATAAAAGTACAAAGTAAGTCACCATTTTAGTCTCACCGGAGCACCTGAGATCACCCTTAGTTTTTTGGTGGGGTTCGTGTTATTTATTCTTTAGTTTTCTATGTTGTGTCGTGTGTGCTGTTGTTTGTTTGTCTTTTTCATTTTTAGCCATGGTGTTGTCAGTTGTTTTAGATTTATGAGTTTAAAAATGTGTTTTATATGAAATATATAGCAAAACAAATGCAGATGGTACTGGTTTGTCTAAACTTACAGTTGTGTATTAGAGTGTGAATATCTATTGGGTGTTTATTTAACGAATGAAAAGTGTACGTCATATAAACTTAATATATATGGTTCAGTTGTACACTGGGACAACCACTTCTGATCTTTCGCGATTTGAAAACGTCAAAAACTGTGTAATATGATAAAAGTATATATTGATCAAATAATTTGACATTTTTAATTCTGTTTTCAAAAAAAAAATACCTGAAAGCAAAACGGCAGTCCCAACAAAAAGAAAGACGCCATCAAAACGGCAGTAAACATCATTCTTCTTTTCCTTATATACCGGAAACTGTCACAAAAAACGGCAATTATAGGCTCAATACCTGCAAACTAAATAACATTTGTTAAAATAAGAGTTGCAACAGTTTCAATTGCAAAATATTTCGGTATGATGCCGAAAACAATTCAAGATATAAAAAGGCAAGGAATAAATATAGTAAAAATAAAGTCAAAACAGAGTCGACGGGACAAGTATCTTCAGCTTTAAGTTGATACCTCATCGTGTTATATCATAGAAATTTGCAAGAACAAGTAAATTATACTATATTTAAGATGGTTGTGAACTAGTCGATTCTATAACAGTTGGCGTGCTAGATTATAGTCCTGATACCTTTAATAATTTTTACACCACTTGGTCGATGGCACTGCTGGTGGACGTTTCGACCCCGATGGTATCATCAGCCCAGTAGTCAACACTTCGGTGTTGACATGAATATCAATTATGTGGTCACTTTTATAAATTTTCTGTTTACAAAACTTTGAATTTTTCGAAAAACTAAGAATTTTCTTATCCCAGGCATAGATTACCTTAGCCGTATTTAGTACTTTTTGTAATTTTAGATCCTCAATGCTCTTTAACTTTGTAATTGTTTGGCTTTTTAAATGTTTTGATATGAGCGTGACTGATGAGTCTTATGTAGACGAAACGCGCGTCTGGCGTGTTAACTATGTAATCACGTTTATATTATGTTGAGAAGTTTATAGTACGCTGCGAATTTCAGACATTGTAATACTATCAACCACTTCGGTATAATAAGTCAACAAAATTCGATTAAAGTTCTTTCTCATAGTTTTGTTAAAGGGTTTTTACTTCTATTTCTCATACACGTTAAAGGGAAGTTTATACAAAGATAGTAAATGTTCTTTTTATAAAAGATGTCTACATGTTTATAGACCTCTCTTGAAATACTGCTGGGTTTAATTTTAGTTAATAAAGTGTTTCGCAGTTCTACATACAGTATTCGTTTTTTATTTTGTATATGTTCCAGACCATAGGAGTATTTAGACCGTACGCGTACGGTCCGGACCGTATGTGTATACTGGTACGGTCGGACCATTTGAGTATACTCATACGATCTAGGATGAACTAGACAATATATGTATTTGAACAATATGGGTTAATTTTAGATAGACATTTATCAAAATCTTTTATTGAATTTACAAATTAATGTTATTGTAATTAGATGATTCAATAACGTGAAATATGTCATCAACCCTACACACTAATCAGGAAAAATGCTATCAACAACTGGCATTATTAGAGTAACAAAGATACTGTATTCATTCTTTGCATTAATTTTTGACACGTTTTGATTATATTTTCGGCAGATTTTTTAATGATTTTGTTTAGTATCTTTGACGGTTTTTTGTAGTAAAGTTCCTAAATATTCTCAAAACTTTTCTTCCAACACTCTGATAACTTCAATTTCAGTGCGGAAAATTAAATAGCATGTGTTACTGACATGATAAATACATGAGCTAAAGAGATTTGATTAACGTGACTTTTTTAAATAGTTAAAGTTTTAAGTGTTGATTTCATTAATATTTAAACTTTATAAATTGATTAAAGATTTCCGTTATGTTGATAAGTATTATATAATCCTATCTAATAAACTTGACATCTTAAATAAGCTAATCCGTACGCGTACGTTGTGGAGAGTTGTCTCATTGGCAATAATACCACATCTTCTTTTTTACATCACATCGAAATCAATGATTTTCGAAATTCAACGTTAAAAAGATCCGGAAATTACTTACTTGCGAATCTAACCCAATAGTTAATATCATGATAAAGAATATGACAGCCCAAAGATTGGGTAGTGGCAGTTTGGCTACGACTTCTGGGTATGCTATATAAATCAAACCAGGCCCTGAAAAAAAATCACAATGTATTAAACAAAATAGATTTATCTTCTTGCATCACAACTTTACTTTAAAAGAAATAAATAAGGTTTGAAGGAGGTTAAGAATTCTGGCATCGTTTATAGATTTCCGAGGTTTAGGAAATAATTCAAATGTGTTTTGTGAAGTTGCATATGTTTTAATGTTACCATAAAAAAAACAAGAGTTGTTTATTGTTCGATGAACAAGAGGTACTTAGAATAAAAATCGTAATGTTTTATGTTGCATTTTAGTTCTTGATTGTAGTTTTAAAGAAAACATCTGCTTCTAAGATATATAAGGAATTGAATGTCAAGCTGAGATGAGTTTATTTTTTTTTCCGGTATGTATGCCCCACTTCATCTTACGTTTAGCATCATATCCATACTCAAAACAGTTTATGTGAAGCAGATACAATATTGTTACGGTTCGGGTCTGTAGACCTCAAACTGTTTTATGTTACACTCTATATAGTTTAAGTCAACCTTGGTAGTAGGTTACTTTACTGATTTTCAACCATTGGTAGCATGGCTAAGTTAAGGCACTGGTTTGTATATATAATAAAACACTTTAAAATAATAACAGAGTCAAAATTTAAGTCCTAATCAATTTAATACACAGTTAATAGAAATATTTCATACAAATATAATAATCCCCAGAGAATAAAACGATTCAGAGACCACCCGTGGAACGTCGAGCGTCAATCATAAAAGTTTCGGTTGTAAATTCCGTAGTAGTAGTAAAGCGATCTAGGTCAGAGGCCAGTATATCTTAAATGGGGAAACCTACTCAATATATAATCTGGTAACGATGTTGAACAGTTGCAGATGGTAATTTCTCAGGTATAATTTACAAGGTAGAATATTAAAAGGTCCCTGGTATCGGGTTGCAACGTTAGAACCTGAGCCCACAGAAGATGACCTTTATATACCAAGTGCCCACAACCCACATCCCCATGGTATCCGTGGGCAATTCTACGGCACTTCATTGGTTGGTTGCCCACGGGGTTATAGGTCGTGTGTCGTCTTCTTTTCCCACGGCAAGCACATGCGCAATAAAGGTAAATAAATGGCGGCCTCCCGTAAACGTATGAGAAATATAGAACAATATAGGAAAAGGGGACGATGGAAGCTTAGCATTAACAAAGGAACATATGTATCCCAGTCTCTTTGGTTTTTGGAGACTACTTTGCTCAGCATATCTTCAATTGTACCATTTAACCTTTCAACCAGCCCAGAACTTTGTGGGTGAAAGGGGCTATTCCTAGTTTTGTCGATATGTAAAAGTTTACACAATTGTAAAAATAGATCTGAGGTGAACTGTGAACCTTGATCCGTATGGATTTGGGTGGGTACTCCGTAACGGCATATAAATTCGGTCACCATTTTATCAGCCACAGTAGAAGCATATATATTCGGTATTGGATATGCTTCTGCATAACGAGTAAAATAGTCTGTAATGACCATCAAATATTTATTGCCATTATATGTTTGTGGTATAGGTCCCAATAAATCAATTGCAACTCTGTCCATGGTCTCTCCCACAACATAGGTTTTCAACGGGTTGCAACGTTAGAACCTGAGCCCAAAGAAGATGACCTTTTAATATTCTACCCTGTAAATTATACCTGAGAAATTACCATCTGCAACTGTTCAACATCGTTACCAGATTATATATTGAGTAGGTTTCCCCATTTAAGATAGACTGGCCTCTGACCTAGATCGCTTTACTACTACTACGGAATTTACAACCGAAACTTTTATGATTGACGCTATACGTTCCACGGGTGGTCTCTGAATCGTTTTATTCTCTGGGGATTATTATATTTGTATGAAATATTTCTATTAACTGTGTATTAAATTGATTAGGACTTAAATTTTGACTCTGTTATTATTTTAAAGTGTTTTATTATATATACAAACCAGTGCCTTAACTTAGCCATGCTACCAATGATTGAAAATCAGTAAAGTAACCTACTACCAAGGTTGACTTAAACTATATAGAGTGTAACATAAAACAGTTTGAGGTCTACAGACCCGAACCGTAACATTTGGTGTCCGGCAGTGGGATTTCGAAAATTAAAACCATACCTCAGAGAGAGACTGTGTGAATTTAACCTTTTGATAAAATTTAAGTATACTTACCAAGTTCAATAAATTTTAATAAATCATTATAAATTGTAAAATTAAAAACTGAAAATGAATCGGGGTGAAGGGTCAGAAGATGAAATTGAAAGTGGGAGTATTTCTCCATTAAGTGGAAGCTCAAGAGCTACCACACCTGAGATGCTTTCACCATCACAAGTCAGATTTCAGGGGGATAGCTTTTACCAGACAGCTCAGTTTAATGAAATTAAAATACAAGTTGACAAAATAACCAGTCAAGTAAATGTTAATACCAAAAACATACTATTGCTTAAAACAGATATTGGAAGTCTTGACAATAAGATGGAATACCAGATGACACATATTGATAACAGACTTCATAGTAATGAACAAAATATGAAAAGACAGCTTAAAAATCATGAAGAAGCAATGAAAAGACATTTAGAGAGCAATAATAACCTACTCAATAATATTGAAAATATGCTACCTAAAAAGTTTAATACAGAAAATGAGCAAGAAAGCTCTCCCAAATCACCTGTTAGGACCAATATAAATAGTCCAAGTGTAACAAACAGACAAACCTCTTTAACAATAATACCAGATGGTGGTGATTACAACACTGTGATCTCCCAACAAAATTTACCAAGAACTAATACCTTATATAGCCCTGAAATTAGTCCAGCAGTACAACCCACTAGTGCAGTTAACAATAGTGCCTTTGTACCTATTTATACAATACCACAACAAGTAGCACAACCTGACAGCAAACCAGCTGCCTCGTACAAACCACATCAGAATAGCTCAAATGTTAATATAGGCTACACCAAACCATTCACATATGACGGCAAGTCAGATTTGGTTGATTATAGGGTTCATTTCGACACAGTTTCAAAACTTAACAATTGGCCTGATGAAATAAAAGTATTAAAACTTATTTCTTGCATGCAAGGGGCTGCTTTAGCCACAGTAGGACATATAGATACTAATAACCCACCAAGTTACAATGATCTTATGCTAACTCTAAATAAAAGGTTCCCCCCCCCTAACCAGTCTGAAATGTATATGACCCAAATTGATGCTAGAATTAGGAGAAGAGGCGAGTCTTTACCAGAATTAGCACAAGACATTAAGAGACTTGTACGCCTGGCTAATCCAACAGCCCCACTAGATGTTCAAGATAACCTGGCATACAGAGCATTCCGAAATGCACTTAATGACCAAGAACTTGAATGGGCTATTGTCCAAACTAGCACTGATACCATTGATGAGGCCCTACATCTTGCCCTCAAATATGAAGCCTATCATTTAAGCCGAAAGAGGCCCTCTCTAAGATATCAGACTAATGAACCAAATACCAAAAGTTCCAAAACCTCATATACCAAGGAACAGGATGACCAATCTAACCTCTGTTATTTCTGCCATAAACCTGGCCATATTGCCAAAAAGTGTAGAAAGAGGCTTTTTGACCAGAAAAATGTTTTAAGTGACGTTCAGAACCTAAACTATTCACAAAGGCAATCACTTGAAGACCCGGAAAACTAATTGGAGCTGAAAGTAAGGGTCAACTTTCAGCCGTAGGGGACGAAAATATCCCTAGACCCGTATTATTTCAACTTAAACAAGATATTAATGAAGGATTATTTATGAGTTTGTCTATTCATAACCATAATGTTAATTGCTTAATGGATAGTGGCTCCTCAATGAGTGTTTTAAACACTTCTATATACAATAAGTTTTCAAACAAAGTTCAAGTTCATTTAATGCCATATAGATGTAAATTACGAATGGCAAATGGCAGTCATGTGGTACCACTAGGTGTCCTGTCCCTACCAATCAAATTAGGGGATCAGATTATTCTGCAAGAGATGATTATTGCAGATATAGAGATACCAGCTGTTCTGGGCTATGACTTTATGGTGAAAAATAAATGTGTAATTGACATTGCCAAATGTACCTTAGAATTAAACAATCAGACCATTGCTTGCGAATTAGAAAGTCAAATACCAAGTTTATTCAGAATTACAATCGGTCAGAAGGTCACCATACCTCCTCGTAGTGAAATGATGGTTAAAGCCAACATAACTGAGGGTGTAACTGGTAAAGCAAACCTAGTGATTGACTCAACAGCTGAGTTATTACAAGATAGGGGCATTCTTGTTGCCAAAGCTTTGTACAAGGGGGAACAAAGTGAGCTACCTATAAGGGTGATGAATCTGTCTGATAGTCCACAAACCTTAACCAAAAACAGTTGGGCAGCCAATGCGGAGCTGTTACCAGAACAGAATATCATGAATGAAACAACCCATGATGAATCAGAGGGCATACCACAATTTAAGGAGATTTATGATAGGTGTAAAAATGTTTTAACCCCCGAACAAACCAGTACTTTGAAGAATCTTCTTCACAAAAACCAAAAAGCTTTTTCCATGTCCAAGTATGACATAGGTCTTACTGATATAGTTCAGCATAAGATAAATACCAATGGAGCCCGTCCTGTAAAGCATGCTCCTAGGCGTTTACCTATCGCCCAAAAGAAGGAGGTTGAAGTCGAAATTAAAGAAATGTTGGATAATGATATCATACGACCAAGTCAGTCACCTTACAGCAGTCCGCTAGTCATAGTAAGGAAAGCTGACTCCTCTATTCGAGTCTGTTGCGATTTTCGCAGCGTAAATTTAAATAGTGTAAAAGATTCCTACCCCCTGCCCAGAATTGACTATTCCCTGGATGCTTTAAGAGGTAACTCTTGGTTTAGTACGCTGGATTTGGTCAGCGGATATTACCAAGTCGCCATGGACCCTCAAGATGCTCCGAAAACTGCTTTTGTTACATCACAGGGGCTTTTTGAGTTCAAAAGGATGCCTTTTGGCCTGTGTAATGCAGGGGCAACTTTTGAGAGACTGATGGAATATGTTTTGGCAGGACTGCAATGGGAGATCTGTATCGTTTACCTAGACGATATCATCGTGTTTTCAAAATCTTTCGATGAGCATGTTACAAGACTTCAGACTGTTTTTGATAGACTATATACTGCTGGCCTAAAAATAGCTCGCAAAAAGTGTTATCTTTTTCAGAAACAAGTTACCTTTTTAGGACATGTGGTTAGTAGTGAGGGTATTTCCCCTGACCCGTCAAAAGTTGCTGCTGTAAAGGAATGGCCAACTCCTTCTAATATAAAAGAAGTCAGAAGTTTCTTAGGTACCTGTTCATACTACAGGAAATTTATAAGAGATTTTTCAAAAATTGCTAGCCCATTACATAGATTGACCCAGAAAAATGTTCTTTTTAAATGGACTTCCGAATGTGCCGAAGCATTTTTAATTTTGAAAAATGTTTTGATAACTAGCCCCATACTGATATATCCTACTTTAGATAAGGAATTTATACTAGATACAGATGCAAGCGGTACAGGAAGTGGAACAGTTCTTTCTCAAATTGGTGATGATGGCAAAGAACATGTGGTAGCCTATTATAGTAAATCTTTTAGTAAACCTGAAAAGAATTATTGTGTAACTAGACGGGAGCTACTGGCCATTATAAATGCAATAAAACATTTTCACCATTATCTATACGGTGTGCATTTCTGTGTTAGAACTGACCATGGAGCATTGACATGGATTACAAATTTTAAGAATCCAGAGGGTCAATTAGCCAGGTGGTTGGAAATTTTGGGCACCTATAATTATACTATAAAATATAGAGCAGGACTTAAACATGGTAATGCTGATGGTTTATCCAGGAGACCATGCAGTATGTCATGTACCCATTGTGAAAAACAGGAAAACCAAAAACAGGCTGATGAGAATTCTGATAGTCTTGAACTCATGGAAATAAGAGCTATGAGTGCTGATAACCAAGACCAAGTAGAGTCAAACCCTATTGCTACCAATTGGGTGCAAGGGAAATCACAGAATGAGCTGATGGAGTCTCAAATGCAAGACTCTATCATAAAAATTGTTAGGCAATGGAAAGTTGAAAGTGATGTTAAACCGCAATGGCAGGAAATATCTCACCTTAGCAAAATACATAAGGCATATTGGGCCCAATGGGACAGGCTAGTAGTTGTGGATGGAATTTTATATCGTAAATGGATAAATACCATTACCAATACCCAAAGTCTACAGTATATTTTACCCCATACCTTTAGACGCGAAGTGTTAAAACTGCTACATGATGACCCTTTAGCTGGACACATGGGTATTAAACGGACTAGTGCTCGTGTGCGTCATAGATTTTATTGGGTGGGCTACCAAACTTTTGTAGACAAGTACTGTCAAAGGTGCATTGAATGCCAAAAACGTAAGGGACCATCAAAGGGTACCAGGGCGTCAATGAAAACCTATGTTGTGGGAGAGACCATGGACAGAGTTGCAATTGATTTATTGGGACCTATACCACAAACATATAATGGCAATAAATATTTGATGGTCATTACAGACTATTTTACTCGTTATGCAGAAGCATATCCAATACCGAATATATATGCTTCTACTGTGGCTGATAAAATGGTGACCGAATTTATATGCCGTTACGGAGTACCCACCCAAATCCATACGGATCAAGGTTCACAGTTCACCTCAGATCTATTTTTACAATTGTGTAAACTTTTACATATCGACAAAACTAGGAATAGCCCCTTTCACCCACAAAGTTCTGGGCTGGTTGAAAGGTTAAATGGTACAATTGAAGATATGCTGAGCAAAGTAGTCTCCAAAAACCAAAGAGACTGGGATACATATGTTCCTTTGTTAATGCTAAGCTTCCATCGTCCCCTTTTCCTATATTGTAATTTCTCATACGTTTACGGGAGGCCGCCATTTATTTACCTTTATTGCGCATGTGCTTGCCGTGGGAAAAGAAGACGACACACGACCTATAACCCCGTGGGCAACCAACCAATGAAGTGCCGTAGAATTGCCCACGGATACCATGGGGATGTGGGTTGTGGGCACTTGGTATATAAAGGTCATCTTCTGTGGGCTCAGGTTCTAACGTTGCAACCCGATACCAGGGACCTTTTAATATTCTACCTTGTAAATTATACCTGAGAAATTACCATCTGCAACTGTTCAACATCGTTACCAGATTATATATTGAGTAGGTTTCCCCATTTAAGATATACTGGCCTCTGACCTAGATCGCTTTACTACTACTACGGAATTTACAACCGAAACTTTTATGATTGACGCTCGACGTTCCACGGGTGGTCTCTGAATCGTTTTATTCTCTGGGGATTATTATATTTGTATGAAATATTTCTATTAACTGTGTATTAAATTGATTAGGACTTAAATTTTGACTCTGTTATTATTTTAAAGTGTTTTATTATATATACAAACCAGTGCCTTAACTTAGCCATGCTACCAATGGTTGAAAATCAGTAAAGTAAACTACTACCAAGGTTGACTTAAACTATATAGAGTGTAACATAAAACAGTTTGAGGTCTACAGACCCGAACCGTAACAATATTATATCTTTAACGAGGCCATCACAAACAAAACTTATACTATCAAAAATCAAAAAATGTAAATCAATCTCAAGATACTGTGGAAATTGACATTTCTTTAGGGTATCACCAGCCCAGTAGTCAGCACTTCTGTGTTGACTTGAGTTATCATTGATATGTTCATAATAATTAATTAACTGTTAACAAAACTTTGATTTTTTTAAAAACTAAGGCTTTTCTACCTCAGGAATAGATTACCTTCGCTGTATTTGGTAAAAGTTTTTAGGAACTTTTGGTCCTCAATGCTCTTCAACTTCGTACTTTATTTGGCCTTTTAAACATTTTTTTTTTATTCGAGCGTCACTGATGAGTCTTTTGATGACCTGCTTACCCTTCCGGAGCACCTGAGATCACCCCTAGTTTTGTTGGGGTTCGTGTTTCTTATTCTTTAGTTTTCTATGTTGTGTCATGTGTACTATTGTTTGTCTGTTTGTCTTTTTCATTTTTAGCCATGACGTTGACAGTTTATTTTCGGTTGATGGGTTTGACTGTCCCTTTGGTATCTTTCGTCCCTCTTTTGTAGACGAAACGCGCGTCTCGCGTAATATAAAATTTTAATCCTGGTATCTATGATGAGTTTATTTAATTGACGGTATGATATCGCCTGTAACTTCATAATAGAATGCATAGAAACTACGAAATATGTTGACTTTTTTAAGCATTGATATATTTTATATTGCTTTTTCTTTTTTCTTGTGTGTGTATAAACAATCGTATGTGTTGAATTTGGAAGCTATGGCAAACTTTAAGATTTGTTTAAAAAAAAACTTTCGTCCGTATAAGTTAAGATATATAGTACTTTTACATGTTTGCATCTACAACTGAATTTCAAATGAACAATCGATGTTTTTTTAGCTACATTGACTACCCGTTAGGATCTTGTATGGGAGGTAAAATATAAATAATCACGAGGTTCTTGGAAAAAAAAGTTCGTTGATTAATCTTTACATTTTACTCTTTAAAAATTATCTTTACCTGATTTAACGACATCTTCTATCTCAACACCGTTGGAATGTGCCATAAATCCAAGAACAGAAAAAACAACAAATCCTCCAAAAACACTGAAACCTTCTCCCATCGTAATCAGCATCGCAGAATCCCTGTTAACATTGAATTAAGAAAAATATTCAACAGTTTAAAAGGGTTTGAAAATAATTTGCGCTCCAAAATTCATAACAAAGAAATCGTGTTAATATAGCGTGTGTGACGAAGTTTAGATTTGATTATGGCCCTTGTAAATAACAAATCCCTTCATCCTTTGACAGAACATACAGATTAGATAACAGGAAACAGGTAACAGGTGTGTTACTTAAGAGAATTAGGTCATAGTTTCAATATGATTTCGCTTTCTTGAGGAACAACCTTATTTGACGTTTACGAGCGCCATCACGAATTGGTTGACCGTTATGGAATAACCGTTTCACAGATAATATCAGATATGTTCCTTAATCGTAACTACAATCCTTTTCACGAATATGACCTACCCAATTAGACTATTTATCGGGTTTGTAATCAAAGGTACCAGGATTATAATTTAATACGCCAGACGCGCTTTTCTAAACCTAAGACCTATCAGTGACGAACATGAGCATCACGATGGGTTCCACATGTGGAGCAGGATCTGCTTACCCTTCCGGGGCACCTGAGATCACCCCAAGTTTTTGTTGTTGCTTAGTCTTTTTCTATGTTGTGTATTGTGTTCTATTATTTGTCTGTTTGTCTTTTTGTTTTTAGACAGTTTATTTTCGATCTATGAGTTTGACTGTCTCTCTGGTATCTTTCTCTTCTTTTTTAAAATGGAAATAACAATGATCCTCCCCTATTTCATAATAAAAATACATAATTTATTTTTGCATATCTTTCTTTCATTTTCTTTCATCTTTAATTATACAAAAGTAAAAATTCGAATGTCGAAAGACCTTCAATTGATCTCTGAACAAAACCATTTTTTTTTAATTTCTACATATTATTGTAAATAATTACCTTAAACAATTATTGTTGAATTTATTATAACTCGCCATAGTGATAAGAGGTCCCCAACAAACACATGTTGAATAAAATACTTGAATTGCTGCCTCAATCCACACCTAAAAAAACATATTAAATTAAAATGTTTAAATAGATTGATATGTAAGTAGTCCTTGTTTGTGAGAATTCTATAGTTTTGTCCACTAATAAGTTATTCCAGTGGGCATTATTGAAGGCAATTATTTTTTTACAAATATTGTTTAAAATAATTACTTTCCATGCCTTGGTTCATTAAAATAATATTATCAAAACAATTTGGTTTACAAGTGTGAAACAAAAATACAAGGTTGAACATTATCCGATATTTTAATCAAAGTTGTTATTCTTGGAATCTTTACAATGTGAAATAATTTAAAATAAACCGTTGCCACATGCATGAAGAAGATATCCCTACACTGTAAGAGTGTTTTGGTCATATATCTTTTCGCCCAGCACTTGAGCAAAGCTTTCTTGTGCTCGCGTTTCCTACATACCGGTTATCTTTATTCCGTTAACTTGTCTTCTTGTAATTGATTTGTTTTGTTTGATTTTGCTATCATAGTATACAAATATGGACAAACACAAAGGTTTTGTTTCATGCAATTGTCATGCAAGTGAGAGATTTAGCTAGCTTTAAAACCAGGTGTAATCAACCATTTCCTACTTAAGAAAGTTTTAATAGTAATTCAGTAATATGACAGTTGTTATCTATTTCTTTGATGTGCTTGAGTTTTGATTTTGCCGTTTGTATTTGGACTTTCCGTTCAGAATTTTCCTCGGAGCTGGATATATTTGTTAATTTACTTTTTAGGAAAGGCTATATTTATGTTTGTTTTATTGCATTACCTTTGGATCTCCTATTCTAGTAAAATTGGGATATATGTAATATCGTATTCCATTCATCGCTCCTGGTAATGTTAACCCTCTGACTAACAAAATGATCATTAAAATATATGGCAAAGTAGCTGTCACATAGACTACCTGGAAAAAAAATAAGGTATGCATTCACATATCATTATTTCTAACACATGTACTAACGTTCGTTATATAATTTACACTGGCCCGAGATTGATATAGCATCTGTCTTTTTTTTCAGAGTAGTGGAACAGACTGGGACTCACGACCCCAGTATGTCATGATAATACCGCCAAGCGTCAGTGTAATCTTTACACTAAAACTTCTTGTTAAACTGCATGATATTGGATTGCATTGTTTACAAGACGTTTTTTTTAAATTAAAACATATAAAAAAAGTATGAGAACATCAAAGATAAAAGATATAGTACCTAGGCACAATATATATAATCAACTTGACAATATAGTCAAACAAACAGTTTTAAAAAAATAATTTCAACATTGTGATCAGGAACAAAAATAGAAAAAAAAATCTTCAAAGAACATCAATACTTTGAATCAAAATCTTGCAAATCACTTTCAACGACATATTCGTTAAAACAAAGAATTTGTTTATCTCAATTATTTCATTGACAACTGACGAACATGCGTCTTTTGAATATGACATTGTCAATATTGCAAATGATTAATACCAAATTTAAGTCGTTGACAGTTCAGTTGAATAAAAAGATGTCTCCAAAATTGACAATATAAACATGATGGGTTTTAAAGTTTTGAATATATTTTGACCTCGAGTATCACTGTTTAGACATTAATTGTCCACAATAAATATAAGCACATCTGGTGCAGAAAAACGTGGTACCGTTGATTCTATTTCTACTACTAGGTCAAAACCTCTACTGTTGTCCCCAAGGATATCACTAGCTTGACTTTATAAACTTTGTGGTCTATATGCTCTTTGTTTTGTTGTTATGTTTTTTTTTGTTTCAAATAGCTTGGCCTCGAGCATCACTAAAGAAACATTTGTTGTTGAAATTCACATCTGATGCAGAACAATTGGTATCGTTAATATTATGTAGGCTTTAATGAGTAGTAATTGTTATTTGACAAATCAATTTAGACCCAAGCAATGCAACCTTATGCAGTTAAAAACAAAACAAAGTTAGGGAAGCAGAAAGAATTCTTACTTTCCCAACGGATTTTATCCCTTTCATTAGACATAGAAAGAGAACTACCCAGGATACAAGCAGACAAATAAGTATGTTTAGATTTAAACTTCCCATCTCTTCTATTCCTTTCGACATGTCTAAAACTTTATATCTGAAATATAAAACAAAAATAAAATCCGAAATCGAAACACAGAGAACAGTAAACAACATATAATCTTTTCTAGTCGATTGCTTCTTTTTTCACTTGGGGCTCGTATGGATAGTAAAAAAATTATTGTAATCGACTAGCAATGGATTGTTGAGACTTGATATATGTTTATACATTGTAGAATATTGTAAATAAATAAAAAAACACTAAACAATTTTTTTTTTTAGTGAGGTCCAAAAAAAGGGGGGTCCCTGCCCCAAATACCTGTGCATAAGACATACCAGTGACGCTCATATCAAAATAGTTATAAAGCCAAACCAGTACAAAATTGAAGAGCATTGAGGAATCTAAATTTCAAAAAGTTTTGCCAAATACGGCTAAGGTAATCTAGGCCTGGGATAAAAAAAAATCCTTAGTTTTGTTTTGAAAAATTCAAAGTTTTGTAAAAAGGAAATTTATGAAAATGACCACATAATTGATATTCATGTCAACACCGAAGAGTTGACTACTGGGCTGATGGTACCCTCGTGGACGAAAAGTCCACCAGCAGTGGCATCGACCAAGTGGTGTTAACTTAATAGTTATCAAAGGAACCAGAATTATAATTTAGTACGTTAGACGCGTGTTTCCTCTACATAAGACTCATCAGTGACGCTCATATCAAAGTACGGCCTTCAGCATAATAGCTTAGCTCACAAACACATTTTATATATGATAAACGGGTGTAGACACTGATTTCAACTAAATGAGATGTCTATCATGTTTGATAAGAGATAAGTGTCGTTATAAACGAGCTCAATGCTCTGTGTTTTTCTTAATTATTATTCTCACTTACTGCCAAAATTCTTCTTGACTAGATATTCGGTCAATGGAAAAATTTCCGTAAGATGACAAATTAGATATTGTACTATTAACGTCACTGAAGTTTTTCGCAATTAAAAGACTGGTATGCACTTCGGTATTATTTATATATCCCACAGCACGAGAATAATTATTATTGTGTAATGCAGTAATTGGTCCATTGTAACATTGTTCTGTATTCCAAATATTTCCACATGTTGTCCATGGCAGTGGTGATATAAAAGAGTTATAAAGATAGTATAATGTCCACGTGACCACCATGACGTAATATAAAGCACATACAACGTTTAGGATCACCATGCCCATTCCGACGCCTGCAAATGAACTAATAAATAAGATAGCAGAACAAAACACAATCAGTACTATATATGAACTATTTCTATGTAAATTGTGTTTATTAATTTGTTACTATTTTTATTGTTCATATAATTCTGAAAATTAATAGTAAACTGCAATTATAAATGTTTGATTCCATTAGAGTTTGTATTCAATGTCCATTATTCACGAATAATTTTAATCTGATTTGAATCATTCGATAAATTACGACTTTTCTTTACTCTTAAAGCACACAGACAAACGACTGCATTTTTTGGGTCAAGACTATAAAACAGGAAAACAAATGAACGGTTCGTTATTTCATTTGGTTGCTTATAAAGTTGATTTGACATACAAATATGCGATGGATTCGGGATTAAAAATGCTCATTTTCTATATAACGAAAACAAACATTTTTTCAAGGGCTTTTTTCAACCATGTTGATTTTTCAGTGTTAATGCTGAATCTTGTTGCTTGGTTATCTAGCAGGAAAAAGCAAATCAGATCCTGATGTTCAGTCGTTTGTTGGTGTGGTTCATAAGTGTTTCTCGTTTTTTTTTTTTTTTCATTAAGTTTAGACCGTTGGTTTTCCCGTTTGAATGGTTTTAACCTTGTCATTTTAGGGCCCTTTATAGCTTGCTGTTCGGTGTGAACCAAAGCTCCGTATTGAAGACCATATTTTACCCTACAGTGGTTTTCTATTACAAATTGTGACTTGGATAGGAGAGTTGTCTTATTGGCAATCATACCACATCTTCTTATATTTATAGTCTAACTAAACAATAACAAAAAGCTATCCTACACTTGTTTATACTTACCTCTGAATAAGGGACACACCTCCCAACATTGGACTGTGCTCCGTGCTGTGAACTGTCCAAGTGACACCTCCAGGAAAAACAACGGAAATGCTATGAAAATGCAGCAGATAATGAACGGGAAAAGAAAGGCACCTGAAACAATAACATTTCCAAAATAATTACAATATGCCTTTACAACCATAATTGATCAGCATTACTATAAGTTTAAATGTATGTTTTTAAAACAACCTACGAAACATAATTATGTTCCAATGTCTTCCAGGGTTCTGTTTATTGTTGTTGCTTTGGAGGGATTTTATAGCTCAAAAGTTATAACCTTGAACTATATCATAACAGTCTGGGGGAGGGGGTAGTTAAATATTAAAATATACAAGTACACACCCGTGATATCGCGGGTCCGTGACTGAATTAAAGTATATAACTATGCCTAAGCCTTATTTTAGTAATTGGTATTGTCATCTGATAAAGTCATGTCGATTATAAGATACACAGTTTTCTCTGCTTTCAAATCTTTCTGTTTGAACCCGTCGACCTGGAACTTATCAATTATTAGAAATATTAATTATTTGGAAAACAAAAGGTCCAGGCTATCCAGGAATGGGGTATTTTTTAATCAACAGCATTGTCCTATATTAGTTATCTTAGAAAGTCTTGCTGATTGCTGAATAAAGCTACAATAGGGAACAATTTGACAATGATTGAATTTAGTAGTGTCAGCCCTTTGATTATGACCCGTGTATATAGCAAAATCCTAAATACACCGTTTGGTGGTGCGCCTGTCAAATGCGGAACGTACAGATAAGGTAATAGCTAATAGGTGAATATACTATTGGTATCGGTATCGGATTAGACCCGGAACTTGTTAATTATTGGCAATATTAATTATGTGGAAAACAAAAGGGTCTGGAGTGGTGTAATTTTTAATCTACACCATTGTCCTATATTAGTTATATATAGAGTTGAATTCTTTGGTTTGTCGTTTTTACCCGATGACGGCTGACAAATTGGACCTCGTAATTTTAGTATTATAGATAAACTGATAAAAAGCCTTTTATAGATTACTATTCAGTGTGAGCCAAGGCTCCGTGTTGAAGACCGTACTTTGACTTTTAATGGTTTACTTTTACAAATTGTTATTTGGATGGAGAGTTGTCTCATTGGCACTCATACCACATCTTCTTATATCTATATGATGAAAAGCTCAACAGCTCGGTAGTGAACACGATGCCGTGCTATTGCTTCATTGTAATTGAGTGTAAGCTAAAAACACGCTTTCACCTACTTCAGTTTTAGTTATGGTCTCTTAATGTCGATTAGTCGTCCATTATATATATAATCCAAGGCAACTGAGATAGCTATTATAACCCGTACCGAATTTATAATTATAGAACATCTCTTAACTAGAACAAAAATATAGAACTGTATAATTAACATTGTTCTCCTAACTTGAACACAACACTAAGAAACATCGAATGTCGAGCGCACTGTTTCCTGAGCGATTAATCAATCATTTTTGAAGAAAAAAAATATATATTTATGATTTGGGTTTTTCTACTGAAATATAAAAATAGAAGATGTGGTATGATTGCCATTGAGACAACCTTCCACAAGAGACCAAAATGACACAGAAATTAACAACTATAGGTCACCGTACGGCCTTCAACAAGGAGCAAAGCCCATACCGCATAGTCAGCTATAAAAAGCCCCGAAATGACAATGTAAAACAATTCAAACGAGAAAACTAACGGCCTTATTTATGTTACATGTTTCCAGTTTTAGCGTTTCAAGGACTTGGTTGTTTTTTGTTTTCGTTTTTTATTTTCCTTTCAGATAACAGCCTTTCACTTTAATTTAACCTTGGAAAAGCTTAGTGAGCTAACTACATATGTTTTGGAGCTTACAACCCAAAAGTGTATAAAAAAAACCACTGTAATCATTTTAAAAGTTCACTTTTGCATTGAGATCCCTGAAGGACTAATATTAAAACGTTGTCGTTAGTAAAATTACCTATACCTCCAGTAACATTCGCTTGATGGTCAATTCAGTCAAAAATATGTTCAACAATATTAGTTTTTGACCGATGGTTCATTACCTTAATTTTCTAAATAGCCTATCAACTCTAATTTGTTTAATTTCTATGATATGTGTTAAAACGTAATTTTGCTGAATCACTGTTTGCTGTACGTACGGGGCGCCGAATGGGACTCTTGTGGTTTTGTACAAAATTCAATTCTGTCATAACAAAATCATTTTGTCTTACAAAACATGTGATACAGACTTGTTTTATGAGAGCTTCAATTTTGTGATGACAAAATTCATTTTTGTCATGACAAACGTCAATTTGTCAAAAAGGTATGCAAATAAAAATTATTTGCATACAAAATTGACTTTTGTTACCTGATATGGAAATTCAAACACAAAAATCAATTGTGTGAGACAAGATTCAATTTTGTGAGACAAGATTCAATTTTGTGAAACAAAATTGACCTTTGTGAGACAAAATTGACTTTTGTGAGACAAAATTCAATTTTGTCAATTTTGTCTCACAAAAGTCAATTTTGTGACGACCAAATTCAATTTGTTACGACAAAATTCAATTTGTGACGACAAAATTGACTTTTGTGAGACAAAATTCATTTTTGTGAGACAAAATTCAATTTTGTCAATTTTGTCTCACAAAAGTCAATTTTGTCTCACAAAAGTCGATTTTGTATGCAAATTAGTTCACAGAATCCAAACTAAACTAATTTGCATACAAAATTGACTTTTGTCGCCCAATTTTCAAATTAGGTAACAAAAGTCAAGACTAACAAAAATGAATTTTGTCATGACAAAAGTGACTTTTGTCCACTGAAAGATAATTTTGTATGACAAAATTTTTAATTTGTAGTATGCGACAAATTTTGTTAAACTGAACTCATTTTTTTTTAACAAAAGTCACTTTTGTCCGTACAAAATTGAATTTCGAGTACAAAACCACAAGAGTCCCATTCGGCACCCCGTAGTACGGGTGTATACATAGAAAAACCTCACTTTTTTATCTTCATTTGTAGATTTAAAATGAATAACGTGTTTTGAAAATACTGCTGTTTTGGGGAATACAGTTGTGTTGCATGATGCCATTAAATATAATAAAAATCATTCAGTCATAAAAAAAAAAACATTTCGAGGGAAAAAAAGTAATTTCTATCAATTTGACGGTTCGTAATGTATTCAATCGTTAAATAGTTCTGTTACTCAATAAATGGAAAATAAAACCGAAGATATCAAAAGGAAAAGCTTAGATGTATTTTGCAAAAGAGATGATTAGATAAGATGACCATCGTTATATCCTTCATGAGAATCAGTATAGACACATACAACTGCAGAAAACGGTTAATTGGTTGAAGACCCTATGATGAACTGTCTCAAATCTAGAAAGAACTCGTACTAGTATTTGTATATTCGCATATGTTACATTTTCCTTTCATCCTACGTCAAACAATATATATGTCAGAGCGACTTAGCTGATACATAGTATTGAAGGCCGTACGTTGACCTATAAATGTTTACTCTTTATCCATGGGAGAGTTGTCTCATTAGCAGTCATACCACCTCTTCTTATTTATATTCATATATTGAAATGAACAAATGTACGAGAAAGTGGTAACTCTGTATTATAGCTGTCGGTACAAAAGAAGTGACGCTCTGCATTTTTTACCAGCAAGTATAAATGCGTTATTTCATAACATATTTAATTAACGAGGAAAATTTGTCTTGGAACTAGCATCTCGATTCAAATTTGTATACTAATTTACAAACAAGACATGACAAAATGTAAAGAAAACTAATTAAATTCATATTATAAATTCTAACTTATGTCCTCTCTCATGGCATTTTTGCAGCGAAGCCAACACAAATGAAATAGAAAAAAATCAAAGAAAGAGCCCTAAGTTTTATATATAACGAACATAGAACATGATGAGCTTTTAAATTTATAAGGTTTAAACGTCCAATCTTTAAAAAGAATGAGGACTAAGGATATGGCAAATAAACCATATGAAATCTTGCATGAATAGAGTTCATCGTACTGTGATGAATACGTACTGGCCGTAAAAAACAACCCTTCCGATTTGATTTGATTTGATTTGACACAAAACGGAAATCATCGGAGGCGGGGCACAAACACGTAGAAGTGAGATAATAACAGTGCAGATCCAGGCTTCCCCCAAAATATTTTTCAAATAGTCAAAGCACCATTAAAAATGATTAATACTTGATAATAATTTTCGATTGATTGATTGATTGATTGATTTCTGCTTCACGCCGCATCAGCGCGACGAAAAATGATTGTATTTTCAAATCAAGTTGTATGTTTAAACAAATTGTTATATCTTAATGTTGATGTCAATATATGATAAGTTTCGGGTAAATCACTCACCGCCACCGTTTCTCATACATAGGTAAGGAAATCTCCAAAAGTTTCCTAATCCAACAATATAGCCAAGCATGGATAAAATAAATTCTATTTTTTTGTCCCATTGTTCACGATCATCTGAACTTTCTTCTGATATCGAATCCGTTTCTATATGAACTTTGTCCTCATCTTCCAAGTCAAAATCATGTTTTTCTTTTACCTCCATGATTAATTCACTCTCTGTTGTGTATATGTTACTACATAGATATATCGAATTAAGCTTCTGTATCAGTATTTATGTGACCATAATCACGTGATATAAACACCCGTGCCCCGAAGACTACCAATTAAGCATGACTTAGATTAAGCACAATGCTATGGTGTGCTCCAAATGACAATTTACAAAAATAATGGTAATGAAACTACCGATGCTGAGAATAAATGGTTATGATTGAAATTGTTCTCAGTTTATTTTGTATGTTCGGGGGTGGGTGCACTTGAACGTATATATGTGGTACGGGTGAGCAGCTGATACATCCAGGACAATATCCTTAACATATATATTAAATAATTTATATACCCTGTCATATATTTGATTTAGATTATGGTAGATTTTCTTGTTTCCACTATAGATTGTGGCATATGCACTTGTCTGCATTGTAGAATATGCGACATCCGTATTTACTTTATGATATTTTAGAATATGGCATATTTATTTGTCTACAATGTAGAATATGGTAGATTTGCTTGCCTGCTTTGTAGAATATGGTAGATTTGCTTGCCTGCTTTGTAGAGTATGGTAGATTTACTTGTCTGCTTTGTAGAATATGAGGGGGAGGACAGGGGGTACCCTTCTCCTTTCTCCTACCCCCGTTCTCCTTTCTCCCATTAGAATAAAACATCTCCTTTTGAGATAAATTAAAAAATTTTCTCCTTTCTCCAACTTTTTCTCCTTTCTCCCAGCCTTCCTCTCCTTTCTCCTACCCCTTTCTCCTTTCTCCCACCCCTTTCTCCTTTCTCCTACCCCCTTTCTCCCTGTCTCCCTTACCCGTGTTCTCCCCCTCGAATATGGTAGATTTACTTGTCTGCTTTGTAGAATATGGTAGATTTAGGTGTCAGACCACCAATTAAAAATCCCTATCTGTTCGACCAAATTTTGCAATTTCACAGCTTTCTAAATATTTTACCTTAAGTTTAACTTCATAGAAACCAGGTATATCCTTAATTGTACATGTATCAGCTTTCTACATGCCAATTTTCACTGTACCTTTAAAGCCTTCTAACAAAATAACTGACCTTCAAACGGAGGTACTAAAAAAAAAAAAAAAATGGTTTTCTGGAAATCTAAAATTAGTATACTATGGAGCGCATTAATCCTCAATTTTTAATGCAAACTCATAGACAAGTAAATTTTGGCTCAAAATGATCTAGATATATTTCTCTTTCACCAAACGTTTCATTTCTGCAAATTTGTTGGTTAGTTTAAGTAAACAAGGACATCAAAAGCACTATTTTGTGTCAGAGTAGGGCTACTAATTGGTGGTCTGACACTTTTACTTGTCCGCATTTTAGAATATGTTAGATTTACTTGTCTGCATTTTAGAATATGTTTTTTTTATAGATTTCAACCCCCTTTTTTTAATCTTCATCAGAGGATTAACAAAAGTTACACCATAGAACATACATAAAACCAAAATATTACAGGAAAAGAAACTCTTGACAAAAAACGGTATAATGAAAAGAAAAAATAACACAAGTTGACTTACAAATAATAAACAATACTACCGTAATAAAGAATGATTGTTCGTAGCCAATGAAAACAAGCACAAATTCTTAGCCTACTGATCTAAAAACATGTCATCGTACACTCTAATATCGGTCGTTGAACTTCAAAGATGACTTCATTCAGCAATGTCATATACAGTGCATAATGACGAGATCTTTTGAAATGAAACCCAAGACAAAATATGGAATTTAAAGTCAGGCAAAAATAAATATTTTAGAATTGCTTCGAAGATTGATATTATCCGAAAAAATATGAGATACGCTGATTGAACAAGAGCAGAACAATTATCAGTTTCATCAATAAGATTATTTTCTCCCAAAAGAAATTAAGAGTAAATTCATAATGACAGTACAAAACTGTTCCTATAAGGAATTTCGAAAAATGTACGTGAGTTTGACAGTTTCCGTGTTTGTTGAAGACTCATTGTTTGCCTTGGGCTGTTTCCCCTTTCAATTCTTAATTTTATTCTCATTTTCATTCGTATTATAGTAGCTGTAATTATAAAATCTAGCCCAATTTGTAACATACATTTTTCTTTTTAAAACAACACTGGACTGAAGGACTCCAAATGACTTTTATATATACATCTTCGGATTTCAAATGTTTGGCTTTGAGCGTTCCTGATGAAGGTAAATTCAGAAAAGCGCTTCGGACGTATGAAAAAGTAAAATCACAAAAATACTGAACTCCAAGGAAAATTCAAAAAGGAAAGTCTCCAATCCAATGAAATTATTAAACGTGTTGTTTTCATTTTTTTACATCACTGGGTCGATACCTCTGCTGGTGGACTATCAGTCCCCTAGGGTATCTTCAGCTCAGTATAGTCAGTACTTCGGTACTGATATGATTTAACAAACTTTTCTAAAATTATCCGTTTATAAATTTTGAAATTATTAAGAACTAAGGTTTCAACTCCCTCAGACAAAGTTGACTTTAGATGAATTTGGCTATTTATTGTAGGTATTTTATGTCATATAGCTCTTCAACGGCTTCGGTACTTATACATCTTCGGATTTCAAATGTTTGGCTTTGAGCATTCCTGATGAAGGTAAATCCAGAAAAGCGCTTCGGACGCATAAAATTATTAAACGTGTTAGTTTCCTTTTTTTTTATATAACTACTGGTTCAAATTTCACTGCATCATCTGCGCATTTTGACAATTATTTCTCTTCGATGATGCCCAGATCAACTGAAATATTTGACAATGCAAAACCCAATACAAATGTTCACGAGTTGATATCATCATTGATATCATCAACAAAGACTAAAACAATAGAATTACCTGGACAAGGAATAAGAGGTATATTATGCTGGTACTTAAGTATTGGGCTACTGGTATATTAATAAAATTGGGAATGGAAACGGGTAGTTTGACAAAGAGACAACAAACCGACAAAAAGCAGAAAGCAACAAGGACTAACAGTCCACGTACAGATGTATCGACCCAGTGGTAGAAGTAACATTAAACAGTGGCAATTTTACTGCACCTGACTCGCATTTCGATCGACAGTTTTTGCTCTAGACCAATATGAATTAACTAGTACATCAACAATTCAAAGGTATGTGACACAGTGTAGGTAACCATGAGATATATATAAATTATTACATAACATAATGTTCTATTTCAATGAACATTACGGTGTTACACGAACGATGGAATTTTAAAGCAGTATATGTTGTTGTATATTTTGAATATACCAATGGAATGTAATGCCTCGTTCACACGTACATTTAATTCGAATTGAATTCGAATCGAATGCGAATCGAATTCGCCAATAGCGTTCACACGCTCTTCTTTTTTTAATTCGAATTGATTCGAATTGGCTAATTCGAAATTATCCAATTCGCATTAGAAATACGCTTTTGTAAATACGAATTAAAAGTTAACGTCGTTTGGACAATTTAGCGAATTTGACGCGCATTGCAATTCCAATTAGAATTGACGTTAGGACGTCAAACGTTTTGAATGCGAATTAAACTAATTCGAATTAGTTAATGCGAATCGAATTCGAATTACGTGTGAACTCAGCATAAGCTATGTAAACGAAAGTAGGGTGTCTTGAGTTTGTTTGTACTTTTAACTCAGAGATAATTAGCATGTTCTTATGCAATGTTATTGTTTTATTTGCTACTTGTGTGAACTATAACTGTAATTTTTTTTTTACTTAAGTTGTATTTTTCATTCTTTATTTCTACATAACACTTTCATTCACGTACATGACTGAACCATCTTTATCATGTTTATTGGCTCACTTAAATCGTATATGTTTGTTTTGTTGGTTTTGTAAAAGGTAAACTGTATGACCAAGCATGGATAAAATCCAGTTTCAGAAGTTATATTAGATAGCCAAACTGCTCATAGACATCATTCACACGTGTAAGGGCATACTAACAGTTTAATTAAATGATCAATGAAGATTTCATCGCAAAGGAAATGTCAACATTATCAAGGCGAGTAAAAATGCCTAACAAAGTTAATCACATATTTTTTCATCTGATTGATTGATTGTTGGTGTTTAACACTACTTTCAGCATTTTTGATAATACCATGGCGATCAGGTTTTATTGGTGGAAGCGGTCAGAGTGAACCACCGACCATTAAAAGGAAAACTAACAATGCCAGTCATGTAAGATCGGAGTCGAACGGAGCTGCGACGTGTGGGGTTCGAACTAACAACCACAGCAAGTGATACTGCAAATCGAGGCCCCTTTTTCATCTGATGATGAAGATATGTTGTAATATAGAGCTTTTTATAACCATTTAGAACACGAGTTTAATCATGAGAGAAGTCAACCGTGCCCAGGTCCTTCTTGTGGCCAATTTATATTACTTTTGGTACATTGTTTTAAAATTTTGACTGCTCCTCTTTTTCGGTGGTCATACCCCTTCCCCTTTTCTCGTGTTTCTGTATACTATGATCATTCATATACAATACATAAAGTGTATTTGCTATTTACTATTAATTTCAAGTTCACTATACACGGCGGTCTCTGATATATTATAAAGATAGTCTCTATATAATATTATCAGTGACCGCTGTTGATAAACTGGTCCGCCATTCCATCTATAGCTTCATACCAGGGGTCCAGTTTACGCCGTGGATAGTCCAAATAATTATAACGTCTTGAAAGATCTTGAAAGGTTGTTTTATTTTTTTTCTGCGACGCCTTCCTATGCGACACAGAAAAATTTATAAAATACCTCTCCCTGAAATTCTCTACTCATAAAATCTTTTACAAAAATTCATCCTACAACCATTTACATAGTTTAAACCACGCTCTAAATGCCCGAGATTTCGCGGGTGTGTTCTAGTAGTTATTGATTTAAAAGGAAATGACCGACTTTAAAGGGTCATAAGCTACGACTTCGACAAAAAAAAAATGATTATCAATAGACGTCGTCATACGATGCACATACCAGTCTATCTATGCATTGGTATTGTATGATGCATCCATGTGTTCCGCGATGACTTCCTGCTCATCCTGTGCCTCATGATAAGTGACTTGAATTCGCCTTTTGAGACGTCATTGACAATTGGGAAGCAAAAACGGTAACAACACATCGGACATATACAGGGTAATATATGACACAGCAATTCCATTGAAGACTACCTAATCATAGTGGTGTCCTGACAACTTGCGAAGATTTTTTCAACCGTACCAGTGTCTCCCTTGTAAGTAGTTAATGAGGCCAAGGGAATCACATCAAATACTTCATATGCAGTTGCTTCTGGAATGTTGCTACAGAGAAATGAAAAGTGTCTAATGCTAGAATTTAAGTCATTTCCTTTGTCAAAAGGTTCAGTTGTCAACCGATCCTCCGTTTTCAATTCTAGATGAACTTCCTATATCCGTATCTGTGGTATCCTTGATTGGTTGATACGATCCACATTACTCAACAAATTTTAGACTCTTCAGTGAGCAGTCACTGTGGACGTCATCTTTACACCGAAATAAGGATTTAAAGCATAATGCTAGCATGTCTTCATTTTTTTGGACAGTTTTACCTGTATAAAGTCTGTCTCATATTAATAAATTCGGCGAAAAGAAGAGCACAGTTTGAATAATGACTGTCTGTTAAAATTTAATAACAAAACATGTGTTTCAGAAAAAGGGAGAAGGTTTGGATCCATTAAAACGTTTAATCCCGCTGCAAATGTTTGCACCTGTCCTAAGTCAGGAATCTGATGTACAGTAGTTGTCGTTTGTTTATGTAATTTATACGTGTTTCTCGTTTCTCCTTTTTTTATTCTATATAGATTAGACCGTTGGTTTTCCATTTTGAATGGTTTTTCACTAGTAATTTTGGGGCCCTTTATAGCTTGTTGTTCGGTGTGAGCCAAGGCTCCGTGTTGAAGGCCGTACATTGACCTATAATGGTTTACTTTTTTTAAATTGTTATTTGGATGGAGAGTTGTCTCATTGGCACTCACACCACATCTTCCTATATCTGTTTATTAAAACGATTGAACATTTTGTTTATGTAAGTTACAACTATTTGTTTTCCACAAAATTCTCTAAATTAATCATATGTGTATTTTTCTGCTCGTTCAAGATCTGTAACATATGCCTTTTTTAAGAGGATTGTATATTGATGATACGATATTTCTTGGTATTTTACATATAAGAGGACGCTTGTTGACGAAATTGTTTGGCCATTTCAGTTGGGTTTTTTATCACTTGTTAGGTGAATGTATCTTATTGGTGTTATCTCATTAACAGGGTATCTTATTTGGCTCAAGCATGTTGGTGCAACAGTCCTTTCAAATTAAAGTATACAATATTTAATTTGCATTTATTTAGATAGACATTATTAAAATCATATTGTAAAATATGCTTGCAGTGTCTGGGTTTTGATCTGTATGATTTATTGGTTATTTGTAATTGGCTTTGAACTAGCTTTCAGAACTCTGAGTACTCTTATACCGGTGGCCTGTATCTATTGTTTTACGTCAATTGGTGAGGGTTTTTTTATACCGCCGCTTTGAAAAAAATGGGGGTATACTGTTTTACCTCTGTCTGTCCGTCCGTCAGTCCGTCCGTCCGTCCGTCCGTCCGTCCGTCCGTCCCATGAATATTTTCGTCGCATTTTTCTCAGGAACTACAATGCCAGGATTTCTGAAATTTGGTTTCAGGGTTTAATAAGTCAGCCATACCGTGTGATGCATTTTCAGATTCATCACTCGACAACTTCCTGTTTACCGAACACTTGTATCATTTTACACATGATGGCCAAGTTGAAAATTTTCGTCGCATTTTTCTCAGGAACTACAATGCCAGGATTTCCGAAATTTGGTTTCAGGGTTTATATAAGTCAGCTATAGCGAGTGATGCGCTTTCAGATTCATCACTTGACAACTTCCTGTTTATCGAACACTTACATATTTTTACACTATTGACAGTATCCACTTGCGACGGGGGTATCATCAGTGAGCAGTAGCTCACAGTTACACTTGTTTCTTCTTTTCTTTTCTTTTTTTTTTGGGGGGGGGGGGGGTAAAGTTTGTTTTATGTTGTGCCTATCCACCTTTGTCCCATGCTGAAAATGTAGGAGAGGGTTGAGCGCTCATAAACATGTTCAGCACCGTAACAAACAGACCTGTCTCAAGTCCGGAGCCTGTAATTCAGTCGTTGTCGACTCGTTGGTTCATGTATGTCAAGATTAATTTTCAGAAACTGAATTGTAATAAAGTAGGTCGTTAGTCTGTTCGTTTTAATTATTTGACATTTTTTTTATTTCAAAACCTTTTATAGCTGAATATACGTTAAGGTGTTTTCTTATTTTAGAATGCAGTACAGTGACCCATTAATTACATCCACGTCTTTTGAACTTTGGTGGATAGTTGACTCTTTGGGAATCATTCCACATCTATTTTTTGGTATATTCGCGATGTCAGTTTATCTTCCTCATAATCGAGGTATAAAAGAGAACATTGTAAACTTTTCAATTCACCATTGGATGGTGCGTGGTTCTATCAGGAATTATTTTAACGAAACCAGTTTTGGAAACGTAAACCTTTCTTGACGATGATGATACTATATTTCTTGATAATTTTTATACTATTGACTGAGGATGCATGTTGATGTAATTATTCAACTTTCTCAATTTTTTTAATCTCTATCTCTGAACTAAGATATTAGACTGATGCGATCTCGCCTTAGTATGTTATCTGGTTGGCACAAAACATGCTGATTTAATTGTCCTTACAAATTAAAGTATTCTGTACTTAATTTGCATTTATTTAGATAGCCATGAGTGAAATATTATTGTAAAACATGCACACAGTGTACCTGGTTGTAGTATTTCCAAGGTTAGACAAATCTAGGTGAGAGATGTCAAATCATCGGTGTATGTTGCGTCAAGGTAAATCTGAACAAAAAATAGAAAGGCTTAAATTAAAATATTGTTTGTTTGCAGTTTACCGACCGACCCTTGAAAATCCTCCCGACTATGAAAATTTTATTGCTTTAAATTTGAAGAAATTTTTTTTAATACTTCTATTGACGCGATCCGTAACTTTGGGTCCTTTCCGGAAATGATTTAAAGTCTGGGTCAATTACGCATTTCAAGTTCGGTTTTTCTTAGCTTCCCGTCAAGCGTTCATGTGACCATTTAATGATAAAGCACATGGAAATTGTTTACAGGTATCCATGAAGTCACGGAGGAGTACTTTACGCTGTCGTCTCGTGTCAATTTTAAGACAAATAACAAACAAAAAAGTTTATTAGTAAACTGTTTATACAGATTTAGGCACATGTAATGATGTGTGATGATATCATTGACGATGATGCAGCGGATATTCATAACTGACACGATAACCATTCTGTCTCAAACAAATCGGGTACAGAGCCTGACTTAATGGA
Source organism: Mytilus galloprovincialis (assembly GCA_037788925.1). NCBI lineage: Eukaryota > Metazoa > Mollusca > Bivalvia > Mytilida > Mytilidae > Mytilus > Mytilus galloprovincialis. Next base: position 1,102,638 of record JAWDJN010000033.1, read on the forward strand.
ACCAATTTCAGTGGTTAAAAAATTCGACAGCAGCTTGAAGTATGGCATATTTTCTACAAATCGTTGTGAAGACGACAAAGATGAAACCGCTCCTCCGTGACTTAAATCTTCATGGATATCTGTTAACACGCCTGTACGCAGGTACGGAGGAAGGGCTCATTTGAAATGTTAATGGATATAGATCATGCCAAATCAATAAGAAGCAACCGTAACTACACAAAGATGTAGAGAAAATGAATGGTTAGCTTGAAAAATAAATATACTCTCTCTATATTAAATCTATCTTCGATTGCAATGAGTATGCTCCTTTAGGATAAGGGGGGCTGCCCCACTCATTTCAATTATTCTTTCTTACAATATTAAATATACCCAAACTGTGTGGCCTGTGTGAATTCAATTAAAACATGTCCTTAGGAGCTATGCTGCCAATTTTTTTTATGCATTAAAACATTTCAGTACAGGCCATTTACTTTTAATGGGGTGCTATGGATTTCACCCCAAACTTTAGATTTCTTTGGTTTTCATTAAAGCCTGGCAAAAATATAACCTTATCACATATACATTTGTAATTAAATATTGTTAGAAGTATGAAAACAGTCGAATGTCTTAATACTTTTTTTTCAAGTTGCCTTTTTAGCTCACCTGTCCCGAAGGGACAAGTGAGCTTATGCCATCACTTGGCGTCCGTCGTCGTCCGTCGTCTGTCGTCCGTCGTCTGTCGTCGTCTGTCGTCGTAAACTATTTCAAGAATCTTCTCCTCTGAAACTACTGGGCCAAATACTTCCAAACTTTAATTAAATGTTCCTTAGGGTATCTAATTTATAAATTGTATCCGAAGTTATGATCTATCAACAAACATGGTCGCCATTGCTAAAAATAGAACATAGGGGTCAAATGCAGTTTTTGGCTTATAACTCAAAAACCAAAGCATTTAGAGCAAATCTGACGTTGGGTAATATTGTTTATCAGGTCAAGATCTATCTGGCCTGAAATTTTCAGATGAATCAGACAACCTGTTGTTGGGTTGCTGCCCCTGAATTGATAATTTTAAGTAAATTTTGCTGTTTTTGTTTATTATCTTGAATATAATTATAGATAGAAATAAACTGTAAACAGCAATAATGTTCAGCAAAGTAAGATCTTCAATTAAGTCAATTTGACCAAAATTGTCAATTGACCCCTTAAGGAGTTATTGCCCTTTGAAGACTTTTTTCACAATTTGTTCATCATGTTGACTTACTTTAAAAAAATCTTCTCCTTTGAAACTGCTGTATCAATTTCAGCCAAACTTAGGCTAAATGAGTTTCAGAGTATCTAGTATAAATTTTTTATTTTATTTCCTTGTATGTCAAGAAACATAGCTCCTATGGCTAAAATAGAACATAGGAGAAAATGATTATTTTTTTTGGCTTTTGAAGAAAATAGGACGATCCAAAAAACATTTAAATAAATTGAAAAGCCAAAATAATCATTGATGAGAGATTTAACCAAAAGAATTAAATGATTAAGGTGAGCGATTCAGGCTCTTGAGAGCCTCTTGTTTTCAATTGAGGAAGATTCAATGGTTATTTTTTTTTTATTAAAAATACACTCTTTAATACATTGTCTTATAAGTCTTTAATATCTACATTTTTCTGATGAAAATACTCTTCATATGAAAACATTCTAGTCAAGAAGCATACATGTCTGAATATATTTCTTTAAAACAGTTCTAGTCATAATTAATGACATTCCTTGTTTATAAGTGTTTAATAATTATACCATATTTTATGTCATAAATTGGATAATGACACTATGTTAAAGTTTCAGTTTTGGTTAAACAGTTTTTTATCTGAAAATGCCTGTTCATTTGATGTTGGTTTTCAGCATGTCCAGTGTTTGTTGTTTTAAAATGTTTTTTTTTCTTCACAAGAAACTTGGTTTAGTGTAACTGCTTGTTTAAACTGTATTTTGGCTGATAAAATAAAATATTTTTCCTACCTACCGACCCTTCAGTCTGAAGGTACAGTCGGAAAACTGCAAACAAACATATTTTTAAGGTTGGCCAAATACAGTTTTATTAAAAACAAAACAGATTATTTTTTCAATTTTTATTTACAATTTACAAGATTGATCGTTTATATAAATATACAGTGTTAATTTCCATTGTTTAACGCGAGCGTACATTTTAAATGAATAAATTGAATGAAAACTACGGTTATTTGTGCATTGTGATTAAAAATTCGTATGTATAATGACTTTCATTTGTTTCCAACTCTGTCTTGTATTGTTCTGGTCGTACTATTGCAAATATTCAATTTCATGACTGCATCATGTGTTTCTATCAGTTTACCATAGTGCTATCACATGGTAAGGTTAGAAATTAATGGTAAACCCTAGTTTTAAGTGTTTAAATGTCTTATCTTACCGTTTTAATTTATTGACATAACTGCACGATTCGATTTTCAATTAACAGTGGTAAGGTAATCGTTGCAAAGAATCCTGCTCAAACGTTTGTGAAAGACGGTTTTAACTTTGAAGTGTTGCGAGAGTGTATGTTCTATGTTGAAGGCACTTGTATATAGTGACCTGCAATACAAGTACTGTTCCATTGAGTTTAGTTATATGTCTTCTGTTTCTGACTTTTTGACTCTTGACCTATGCACTTTGGGTGTGTCATCATGATACAGTGTGTTCCTTTGTATATTACCCTGACCTAAAAGTATAATTCTAAATTGACCTTGCTTCTGAATATGTAGCATGAAGATGTATTGTAATAAGATGGTGGCACGAGAAACTTCATATGAGCTTGACCTTTGCCTTCATTGTAAAACTTGTATATTTTGTTTGAATAATATGGAGAATTGTCTGATTGCACTCATACCACATCTTCTTATATCTATATTAGATATATAGAAATATTTGTTAGTTGTGTGTACCACGATGACCCTTTCCTCAAAATCTGCTTTGTGTTTTTTTGTCATGGAACTCTTGACCAGTCTATGACTTTTTGACTCTTGGCCTATGCATATTGGGTGTGCCTCTTGGTATGATTACTTTGACAAAGTCAGGAGTCTCTGGTTTTTGTTAGTCTTGTATGTTTTTAATTGTAAGTTCGGCTTAATGTATTGGAGTTTGAACTAGTACACATTTTGTTTAGGGGCCATCTGAAGTCCGCCGCCGGGCGAGAGATTTTCTCACTTTGTTAAAAACCCATTGGTGAACTTCGACTGCTTTTTGCTCTTTTGTCATGTTACTGTCTCTTTAACACATTTCACATTTCCATTCTCAATTTTTGAATTGAAGAATGTTTTGATCAAATGAAAACTAAATCTTTTAATTGCCGTAAAAAATTAGAGAGAACATTTACTGCTTCCGTAGCACCATGTGCTGCCAGTTGTGATAGATAATTCAAAATGTTTCAATCATTTTACCTTGGATTTCATTTCATGGACATGTAGATATGGATTGTCTGTTTAAGGATCTTGAAAAATCACACAGAAGGTATACGCATATCTATAAACTGAACTCAGTGCGAAGAACCTTTAAAGAACACATAGACATAGAGTTCAATCTAGTGAAACACTTTTTTATGCTGGTCACTGTCTGTTATCAAACTGCACCGCAATCCTAAAAAAATATGCAAGTTAATTCTAATAGAAGTAGAATCCAAAGGAAGTAAATAAACTGTTTCCTGAAATAAATGTACAATATGTCTATAGGCCACAGATGCCCCTGCTTGTGAAAAAAGCCACAAGTAAACTTCAACATATAGGTGAAGGATTCACATAATTTTGACTGTTTTGTGACCATAAGCATTGTGTATAAGTTTCAAAACATTTGGTTGAGGCAAACTAAAGTTAAAGAACAGAAACAACAGATTTAGCATTTTTCCTATCTTAAGGCTACGTGTTAATATTTGTATCAATAGTACTCGTACCAACTTCTTATATCTAATAACTCATGAACAGTAACACCACCCAATATCCAACTTGACAGATCTGTGTTGTGGGGTAATAAGCATTACGTATAAGGTTTATAACATTTCATTGAGTCAAACTTATTAAAAAGAACGAAAACGAAAAATTCAGCATTTTATATGTTTTTAAAGGAACAAGATAACTCGTGAACGGTAAAAGTGACGCTACCAAATTTCCAATTTTATTTTTTTTATGTGGAAATAAGCATTGTCTCAGGTTAGGGAGATGGTGGAGACCCCGCTAACATGTTCAACCCCGCCTTATTCAGTATGCATGTGCTTGTCGCAAATCAGGAGCCTACACATTTGTCCGTTTCTTTTCTCGTTTGAATTTCGTTTTATCGTGTGTTTTTCTATGTTGTGATGTTATAATATTGTTTCATCCCGCTGCAAATGTTTGCACCTGTCCTAAGTCAGGAATCTGATGTACATTAGTTGTCGTTTGTTTATGTAATTTATACTTGTTTCTCGTTTCTCGTTTTTTATATAGATTAGACCGTTGGTTTTCCCGTTTGAATGGTTTTACACTTGTAATTTTGGGGCCCTTTATAGCTTGTGGTTCGGTGTGAGCCAAGGCTCCGTGTTGAAGGCCGTACATTGACCTATAATGGTTTACTTTATAAATTGTTATTTGGATGGAGAGTTGTCTCATTGGCACTCATACCACATCTTCCTATATCTATTTGCTTATTGTTGAAGGCCGTATGGTGACATATAGTTGTTTATTTAGGTGTCATCTGGTCTCTTGTGAAGAGTTTTTCTTTGGCACTCATGCCACATTAGGTGGAGGGTTGGGATCCCGCTAGCATGTTTGATCCGCCTCATTCTTGTTGTATGAGCCTGTCCCAAGTCAGGAGACTGTAATTCATTAATTGTCGTTTGTTTATGTGTTACATATTTGTTTTTGTTCATTTTTTGTACATAAATTTGTCCGTTTCTTGTTTGAATTGTTTTACATTGTCATTTCGGTGCCTTTTATAGCTGACTATGCGGTATTGACCTTGCTCATTGTTGAAGGCCGTAGGGTGACTTATAGCTGTTAATTTCTGTGTCATCTAGTCTTTTGTGGAGAGTTCTTATTGGCACTCATGCCACATCTTCTTTTTTATTTTGTGTATAAGTTTTGTAGTATTTGGTTGAGACAACTAAAATTAAGAGAACGGAACCCTTTTTTTAGGACGTTCGGAATAATAAATAAATAAAGCTAACAAATTTAAATTGATCATCACTTTCTTTTTATATGTCTTTTAACATTCAGTTTTGAACAAAACGATTTGTTACATATACTTCACACGTATTTCTATCAAATCTGACATTATTACAAAGTAGCTGAGCTATTAAATAAAATTCATTCGAACTTTAAAAATTTTTAGAATGAGAAAATAAATACCTTACAGCTTCTTTTACCGTCGATCCTGAAATGTTTAATTTAATAAAACAATTTTAGCGTCTTTGACCGGGAACATTAGAATAATCTAGTATAGAACTCAGATGGAACCAAAAAGTCGGGTTGCTATAACCAAACAACCCGGATGTTGAACCAGTTACCATGGTTTCGAACCAAAGAACCCGGATAGAACCAAGGTTCAGAACCAAACAACCCAGATGGAACCAAGGTTTAGAACCAGAGTGCCTGGATAGAACCTTATTGCATTCGGAATTCTCATGACTTTTTATACCTTCAACGTATTTTCCCCATCATTTTGTTAAGTATATTTACAAGGAACTCTTGACCAGACTATAACTTTTTGACTCTTGACCTATGCATATTGGGCGTGTCTCTTGGTATGATTACCTTGACGTCAAGTCAGGAGTCTGTGGTTTTATTAGTCTTGTATGTTTTTAATTGTAAGTTAATTTTTATGATCTGGAGTTTGAACTAGAGTACACATTTTGTTAATGGGCCATCTGAAGCCCGCCTCCGGGCGAGGGATTTTCTCGCTTTGTTGAACACCAATTGGTGGCCTTCGACTACTTTCTGCTCTTTTGTCATGTTACTGTCTCTTTTACACATTTCACATTTCCATTCTCAATTTTGAAAAATGTTTGGTTCAAATGAAAACGAAATCCTTTAATTTCCGTGAAAAATTAGAGAGAACATTTACTGCTTCAGTAGCACCATGGGCTGCCAGTTGTCATAGATAATGCAAAATGTTTCAATCATTTTACTTTAGATTTCATTTCATGGACATGTAGGTATGGATAGTCTGTTTTTACATCTTAAACGTGCACACAGAAGGTATACGCATATCAATAAACTGAACTCAGTGCAAAGCACCTTAAAAGTACACTTAGACATAGAGCTCAATCTAGTGAAACACTTTGTTATGCTGGTCACATGTACCTGAAACATCACTGTCTGTTACCAAACTGCACCGAGATCCTGAAAAAAATATGCAAGTTAATTCTATTAGAAGTAGAATTCAATGGAAGTAATTAAGCTGTTCACTGAAATAAATGTAGAATATGTCTATTTGCCACAGATGTCCCTGCTTGTGAATAAAACATGAGTAAACTTCCACATATAGATGCAGGATTCATGTAATTTTGACCGTCTTGTAACCATAAGCATTTTGTATAAGTTTCAAAACATTTGGTGAGGCAAACTAAGGTTAAAGAACGGAAACAGCAGATTTAGCATCTTTCCTATCTTAAGGCCCCGAGTTGACATTTGTATCATTGGTACTCGTACCACATCTTCTTACATCTAATAACTCATGAGCAGTGACGCCAACCAATATCGAACTTGATAGAGCTGTGTTATGTGGTAATACGCATTGCATATAAGGTTTATAACATTTGATTGAGTCAAACTTATTTAAGAGGACGGAAACGAAAAATTCAGCATTTTCTATGTTTATAAAGGGACATGATTACTCATTTAATCGGTATGGACTTTGCGCATTGTTGAAGGCTGTATGGTGACCTACAGTTGTGAATTTCTGTGTCATTTGGTCTCTTGTGGATAGTACTCATTGACACTAATGCCACATCTTTTTTATATTGTGTATAAGTTTTGTAGTATTTGGTTGGGGCAAACTAAAGTTTGGAGAACGGAACCCTTTTTTTTTGGGACGTTCAGGACGGACGGACTATAGGGTAACACTTTATGCCCCTCCACTATGGCGAAGACAGAACAGAAGTTCTGACTATTGTGCTGGTGGTACTCATCCCACTAGCACTGTCATTAACATACACACAATTTTATTATAAAAATATTCAATCTTAATTAAGGTCTTTCCTTTTTCAAAAGGGAAAGACCTTACTGTATTTCTTCTGTTTATTAAGGTCTTTCCTTTTTCAAAAGGGAAAGACCTTACTGTATTTCTTCTGTTTATTATTATTATTCTTCCGCCAAACTTTGACGAAGTTAGCAGCCTTAACCGTAAGACGTGTCGCTTTCATGTTCACTCTTTGTATCGGTGTCATGAATACCTATCCGGAACTCACCCTGTGAGTCGAAATATTTTGTCGGTTGGGAGTAATCCCTCTGAAACCCCAAAACCCTGTTATCGTTCCAACACCGTAACCGTAATAGGTAGAAAAAAAACGAAGGGTGAAATTTGTTCAGGACCAGACCCTGGTTCTTCGTTACATTTGGATCGAAAAGATTCAACGACTCATTGGTAGGGTTATGCCCCTATTAAAATTAACCGGTGTCGGTTGGCCACCAAAACTCATAAACCGTAAGTCGTACTTTGAAAAATACCTCAAGGTCAAATGTGTATGTTGACCTTGACCTTTGACCTAACACCTTGTTATGGGATAATCTCAGCAACCTTAATACTTTCAGAAGTGTTGTATAGTGGAAAATGTTTGGGTCATTAATGCGCAACATTTTGACCGAAGAGATTTGACCTTTCTGTAAGGGGCATAACTCTTGTTTTAGGTTTCTGAAAAGGCAAAATCAGCTTTTACTATATGACCAAAGGTCCTAGACCCATGGGGTCTTCAGCAATGACATTGGGGACTAATGACCTTGACAAAGGTCAAAAGGTCAAAGGTCAAGGTCATGTCCTATATAGCGAATTATGTGTTTTTGACCTTATTTAAAGGATTTTCAGTGTGTTTTAAAGCTTTTTAAGGTTGACCTTGACCTTTGACCTTAAAACTTTTTAGTCGATATCTCAAAACGATTGTACTTACAGAAATAGTAAATAGTGAAAAACGTTGAGGTGGATGAGGCGCAACTTTTTTACATTTGACCGAAGAGATTTGACCTTTCTGTAAGGGGCATAACCCTTGTTTTAGGTTTCTGAACATGTATTTTACATTACAAAAGGAAAGACCTCTGAACAATTGACATTTTAATTTTGATTTCTTTTATTTTGGCCGAATGGTTTTATGCATGCCCTTCAAACGGAGTATCAAGTTTGATAAATTTATTGTAAATTATATGTATTTTATAGCTTATTTTTCAACTTATAAAAGCTTGCAAACTTAAATTGATCATCACTTTCTTTTGCATTTGTATTTTAATATTCTGTTTTGAACAAAATAATTTGTTACATATACTTCACATGTATTTCTATCAAATCTGACATTATTACAAAGTCGATTAAGTAAAATTAAGTCGAACTTGAAAATAAATGTGCAATCAAATATATATATATATATATATACAACTCGTCTAAACATCAACCCAACAATGTTAGATCTGTAAATTTGCTTTCGCAAATTTTTGGTTCTTCCCTCGCCGGGATTCGAACCCATGCTACTGTGATATCGTGACACCAAATCGCCTGCACTGCAGCCGTTAGCGGGACGGCTGCAGTGCAGGCGATTTGGTGTCACGATATCACAGTAGCATGGGTTCGAATCCCGGCGAGGGAAGAACCAAAAATTTGCGAAAGCAAATTTACAGATCTAACATTGTTGGGTTGATGTTTAGACGAGTTGTATATACATTATGTACACAGCCATGTATCACCATCATCGATGGCGATCCGATGGATACATCTGTTGTAGAGTTGTCACTGACTCAGACGTACTTATAAATATAATTATTTTCTGTGACTGTATATTACATTAATTTGTAGGATCCTTTACTATAGATAATTTAGCTGATCTGTAACAATAACATCTTCATGCCTTATATATCATGTACTGTAGTACGCCGCTAGATTAAAACTGACGAGGAAAGGTAACACACGGCCAGCGAAAGCTCTTTTTTTGAGAGCCCAGCTGGTCGTGTGGTCTAGCGGGACGGCTGCAGTGCAGGCGATTTGGTGTCACGATATCACAGTAGCATGGGTTCGAATCCCGGCGAGGGAAGAACCAAAAATTTGCGAAAGCAAATTTACAGATCTAACATTGTTGGGTTGATGTTTAGACGAGTTGTATATACATTATGTACACAGCCATGTATCACCATCATCGATGGCGATCCGATGGATACATTTGTTGTAGAGTTGTCACTGACTCAGACGTACTTATATATATATATATATATATATATATATATATCGTCAACTGGTCAAGTGGCTAGATGCACATATCGTTGGCCAATTGAACAATATATCCTAGTTCAGTGGTTTAAAACTTCTAGAAATATTAATGGAAATAAGGGATGAGTAAAGGACAATAAATGAAAACAGAACGACTGAATTAAACAAAAGGATGTTCGATATACTGTATATTTCGGTTTATTCTTAAAAACCTATAAGGTGCTGATATAAGGGAATAAATTGAATGACGACTGCGTGAACATGGTACAGTAGCAAATATCAAAGAATAAATTGAATGATGACTGCGTGAAGATGGTACAGTAGCAGATATTAGAGGACAAATTGAATGATGACTAAGTGTTCATAGTACAGTAGCAGGTATTTGAGGATAAATTGAATGATTACTGAGTGAACATGGTACAATAGCAGATATTAGAGGATAAATTGAATGATGACTGCGTGAACATAATACAGTAGCAGATATTAAAGGATAAATTGAATGATGACTGCGTGTACATGGTACAGTAGTATATATTAGAGGATAAATTGAATGACGACTGCGTGAACATGGTTCAGTAGCAGATACTAGAGAATAAATTGAATGATGACTGTGTGTACATAGTAGAGTAGCAGATATTAGAGGATAGATTGAATGATGACTCAGTTAACATGGTACAGTAGCAGATATTATAGGATAAGTTGAACGATGACTGCGTGAACATGGTACAGTAGCTGATATTAGAGGATAATTTAAATGATGGATGGCTGTGTGAACATGGTACAGTAGCTGATATTAGAGGATAAATTGAATGATAACTATGTGAACATGGTACAGTAGCAGATAGTAGAGAATAAATTAAATGATGACTGCGTGAACATGGTACAGTAGCTGATATTATAGGATGAATTGAACGATTACTGCCCGAACATGGTACAGTAGCTGATATAAGAAGATAATTGAATAATGACTGTATGAACATGGTACAGTAGCAGATATTAGAGGATAATTTAAATGATGGATGGCTGTGTGAACATGGTACAGTAGCTGATATTAGAGAATAAATTGAATGATGACTGTGTGAACATGGCACAGTAGCTGGTATTAGAGAATAAATTGAATGATGACTGCATTAACATGGTACAGTAGCTGATATTAGAGAATAAATTGAATGATGACTGCGTGAACATGGTACAGGAGCAAATATTAGAGAATAAATTGAATGATGACTGCGTGAACATGGTACAGTAGTATATATTAGAGGATACATTGAACGATGACTGCATAAACATGGTACAGTAGCTGATATTATAGGATAAATTGAAGGATGGCTGCGTGAACATGGAACAGTAGCAAATATAAGATGATGAATTGAATGATGACTGCGTGAACATGGTACAGTAATAGATATTCTAGGATAAACTGAATGATAACTGCGTGAACATGGTAAAGTAGAAGATATAAGAGGATAAATTGAATGATGGATACATAAACATGGTACACTAGCTGATATTAGAGAACAAATTGAATGATGACTGCGTGAACATGGTACAGGAGCAGAAATTAGAAAATAAATTGAATGATGACTGCGTGAACATGGTACAGGAGCAGATATTAGAGAATAAATTGAATGATGACTGTATTAACATGGTACAGTAGCTGATATTAGAGAATAAATTGAATGATGACTGCGTGAACATGGTACAGGAGTTATATTAGAGAATGAATTGAATGATGACTGCGTGAACATGGTACAGTAGCAGATATTAGAGGACAAATTGAATGATGACTAAGTGTTCATAGTACAGTAGCAGGTGTTTGAGGATAAATTGAATGATTACTTTAAAGTGAGGATAAATTGAAAGATGACTGCGTGAACATAATACAGTAGCAGATATTAAAGGATAAATTGAATGATGATTGCGTGTTCATGGTACAGTAGTAGATATTAGAGGATAAATTGAATGACGACTGCGTGAACATGGTACAGTAGCAGATACTAGAGAATAAATTGAATGATGACTGTGTGTACATGGTAGAGTAGCAGATGTTAGAGGATAGATTGAATGACTCAGTGAACATGGTATAGTAGCAGATAATATAGGATAAGTTGAACGATGACTGCGTGAACATGGTACAGTAGCTGATATTAGAGGATAATTTAAATGATGGATGGCTGTGTGAACATGGTACAGTAGCTGATATTAGAGGATAAATTGAATTATCACTGTGTGAACATGGTACAGTAGCTGATATTATAGGATGAATTGAACGATGACTGCCCGAACATGGTACAGTAGCTGATATAAAAAGATAATTGAATAATGACTGTGTGAACATGGTAGAGTAGCAGATATTAGAGGATAATTTAAATGATGGATGGCTGTGTGAACATGGTACAGTAGCTGATATTAGAGGATACATTGAATGATGACTGCGTGAACATGGTACAGTCGCTGATATTAGAGGATAAATTGAATGATGACTTTGTGAACATGGAACAGTAGCTGATATTAGAGGATAAATTGAATGATGACTCAGTGAACATGGTACAGTAGCTGGTATTAGAGGATACATTGAATGATTACTGTGTGAACATGTTACAGTAGCAGATATTAGAGGATAAATTGTATGATGACTGCGTGAATATGGTACAGAAGCAAAAATTAGAGGATAGATTGAGTGATGACTGCGTGAACATAATACAGTAGTTGATATTAGAGGATAAATTGAATGATGACTGGGTGTACATGGTACAGTAGCAGATATTAGAGGATGAATTGAATGATGACTGCGTGAACATGTTGCAGTAGCAGATTTTAGAGGATAAATTGAATGATGACTGCGTGAACAAGGTACAGTAGTAGATATTTTAGGATACATTGAATGATAACTGCGTGAACATTGTACAGAAGCTGGTATTCGAGGATAAATTGAATGATGGCTGCGTGAACATGTTAGAGTAGCAGATATTAGAGGATAAATTGAATGATGACTGCGTGAACATGGTACAGTAGTAGATATTATAGGATAAATTGAATGATGACTACGTGATCATGGTACAGTAGCAGATATTAGAGGATACATTAAATGATGACTGCGTAAACATTGAACAGTAGCTGATATTAGAGGATAAATTGAATGGTGACTGGGTGTATATGGTACAGTAGCAGATATTAGAGGATACATTGAATGATGACTGCGTAAACATTGCACAGTAGCTGATATTAGCGAATACATTGATTGATGACTGCATGAACATGGTACAGTAGCAGATATTAGAGGATCAATTGGACGATGACTGCGTGAACATGGTACAGTAGCAGATATAAGATGATAAATTGAATGATGACTGCGCAAACATGATACAGTAGCCGATATTACAGTATACATTGATTGATGACTGCGTGAACATGGTACAGTAGCCGATATTACAGTATACATTGAATGGTGACTAAGTTGGCATGGTACAGTAGCAGATATTAGAGGATAAATTGAATAATGACTGCGTGAACAAGGTACAGTAGTAGATATTAAAGGATAAATTGAATCATGACTGCGTGATCATGGTACAGTAGCAGATATAAGAGGATAAATTAAATGATGGCTGGCTGGGGAACATAGTTCAGTTACCGATATTATAATGCAAATTGATTATGGCTGTGTGGACATGTTACAGTAGCAGATATATGAGTACAAATTAAATAATGGTGGCGGTAACATATAAAAAGATTGAGTGACTGATGTGTGAAGATAGAACCGTAGTAGATTTCATAGTATATATTAAATGATTGTTGTCTTAACATGGTGCAGCTGCAGATATTAGAGTATAATTTGAATTATTGTCATGTGAACATAGTACTATAGCAGATATTAGAGTATGAATTGGAAGATAGCTGTGTGAACATATAGTAAAGCAGCTGATACTTAAGTATTAATTAAGGGCATACGATACAGTTTTGATCCTGTATTTACAGTTTGATGAAAATTTCCATATAGGCTATTTTTTGCCTGATTAAATCAAATATGTAATAAAAAATATACCTTCATGTGCTACTTTTTGAGTTAAATGAGGTCGAAAATTCTTATTTTTGCTCAAAATTCGGATTTGTGGCCGTATTTTTCCTTTCTAAAGAAATCCACAACTTTTTTGTTTTAAAAGATAAACACAAATTGTTTTTTGTAAAATAATTTGTAATTTCTATATTTTATAAGTATTTTAAAAATTTATGCATTTTTTATTCAGAAATAACTCATATTTATCAAATGGTCATGAATTCAGAAAAAAACGTCATTTTTTGCTGTATATTTATCAAAATTAAAAAAATTGCACTATTTACAGTTTTATAAAATTTGGTCCACATAATCTCCCTACAAAATGAAACAAAATGATGTTTTAAAAAATAGGGGTCCATGCACTCGTTTTCAAATTAAATCAGTTTGATGATAAAAATCAGTCGAAAAATGCATCTTTTTCCGATATGTCACAGTTTAATAACATTTAACGTTAGCAACGTCATTACCTCCCCTGTAACTGTATCGTATGCCCTTTTAAGCGATTGATGGGTGAACATAGTACATCAATTAATACATTTTAGGGTACAACTTGAATGATTGCTGTCTTAATATGGTACAGATGTAGCTATTAGAGTTTAAGAAGGTACAATTGATGTACGAACAAATCAAGCTCTTTTAACTTTAACAGCTGTTGTTCTGTATAATAGTGTATTATAAATTATAGGGGGTCTCATTGGGGGGTTCCGATCCCGGATCCCGCTTACTGTTTTGTCAGATTCCCGTATCCCGCTTACACTATGTACATAAGCAATTCTCATTTTTTTGTCATTTCCCGGGTCCCGCTAGACCTCATTTCCCGTTTTCCCGACACAATAATTTGACTTTCACGTGTCACGCTTACAAAAAATCGGCAATCCCGCGTCACGCTTAGACCCCAATGAGACCCACATTATAGTTTGCCTGATTTTCCCCTGAACAAGTGTGAGGTTATCTACACGAAAATTCCTTGTTTTCTTCTGTGTTCTTTTTCTGCAGAGCAAATTTTTAATTAAAAAGAACGAGTGTACAGCCGTATTTCCTCAGTATAAATTAACACGTGTGACCTTGTGTAATAGTCGGTCAGATGCAGTAGTATATATACATGAAGCACTTAATGATGATCAGTTTGATTGACATGGTACGTAACACAGTTATTTGTTTTGAGGGCACCAGATTAACGCGCACTACACGGAATGTAATTGTTTTGACAAGTCGTAAGTATCAGTCGTTTTATGTTACATTACGACTTCATTCAGTAGTAGTGTGTGGTAATTGTACTGACAAACTGCACGTTAATATCAATATTAACCTAGAGATTTTGGTAAAGATAAAATTATATACTAGTATGTATAGTATCTTTTTTCATTACAGATATTGTTGTTTTTGCGTCGTGTCTATCTGATGAGTCCTTTATTTGCTGCTGAATTTAACAGTTTGTGTTAAATATGTGTAACCATCCAAATTATGTATGTGCCTGTCCCAAGTCAGGTGCCTTTAATTCGGTGTGTGTTGTTGGTGGCTGTCTGTCATATTTGTTTGTTATAAATTTAAAAGACTGTTGGTTTTCTCTTTTGATTGCTTCAAATTCTATCATTTTATGGAGTTTTGTAGATACGGTATGGGACCAGGGTTTTCAGAGGCGGATTTAGGGGGAGCAGGGGGCCCGCCCCCCCCCCCCCTTTTTGGGAAAAAAATTGGTTGCTTATATAGGGAATCACTGAAGCGTGACTGGAGCGGGGCCCCCCTTAGGTCAGTCAGTGGGCCCCCTCTTATGAAAATTTCTGGATCCGCCACTGGTTTTACTCACTGTTCAAGAGCGTAACGCGATCCTGAGCTGCTTAAATGCCCGTTTAAAGTTCGGACTGTTGTGAAAAATTGTCTCACTGACGGTCATGCCACATTTCATCATCATGTTTGTACTTAGTATGAAAATCGTTATGTTCCCTTCATTCTTGTTCATTTTTGGATTCTAAAATGAATTCTTGCTATTCGTCTCCCTTTTCTTACGAGATTTACAAGGCATTAACATATGTCCTGTATGTGTTTTAATGTTTCATCTAGGTTTGCTTTATACGTATATCTATACATCATTGACTTTCAAATGTTTCGGCTATATCAGTCCTGATGAAGGTAATCAATAAAACCGCCACACTTGAAAAGTGCATATTCTCGTTGGCCAAGGAATTTACGTGGTAAGTTACTGCAGGTAACACGAAAAATTCCCTGGAATATTTATTTTTACAGCGGATGACCGTGAGGGCATTCCGGTGTATTGCTATCGCCTAGATTTCCATTGCGTAATATTCGTTTTAGGTTTTTAACCGATCTATAAACATGATGAATATGTAGACATCATCAAGTGCCATAAAATTCCTAATCGCTTGTTATAAATTCATTTCTTCAATAAATACTCATCAAATACTTTTTAAATAAGATAAATTAATAATATTAAAATGTTTTGTTATATGTACATACATATAACTAAAACATCATTAATATCTAAATTCCAGGGCTCGGTTTATACCATCAACGTTAAATTTAGGATGTGATGTTCCGTTAGAAATAAATTTTCTACAGGTACAGCCAAACTTGCAGAACAAATCTTTGTATCTATGCAAGATTTTAGTAAAGGTCTCAGTAATGTGTGGTTACGAAATTCCTGACTTAATAATTTACCAGTAATACATAGATTACGATCATCAAAATCCAAAACGTCACTGCAGACACGGCAATAGCGAACGAGTTGAGATATATAAACACCGTAAGACGATGCCATATCGAAAAAACCGGAAAAAAAGGGAAAATAAACAATAGGAAACTTTATTACACAATTAAGAATTTAAGCACAAATATGCATGTATGGAATGTATCTTTCACTTAGATCATTAATAAAAGAATGTTGCTGAGATATTCTACATTTTTACAATTATAGTTCACACTCCAAAAAGTACAGAGCGTTCCTTTTGTCAATCTCAACTTTTAGGTGTATATGCATTGTGTTACATAGCTAGCAAAAAAAAAGTAATGATAGTGTTACTTTAAGCACATATAGCTTATACCGAGTAAGTCTAAGAACACTACCGTAAAATTCTAATTTCATCCTATCGGTGGCAAAACTGATCTCTGACTAAATGAGTCATAGCTCGACGTTAGGTGGCGCTGACTCCTGTATGTGCTTCGTTTCCTGTCACATGAGCTACTACTACCCTGTGAATCTGTATCTTGATATGAGTTATCAAGACTTATTCCAGAATCTTCGTCGTCCTTTTCATCGTAGCTCGACTCTCCATTTTCTTTTCTTATATCATCAAAATCAAAAGTTCTGCCCATTACAGATTTTTCCCTGACGCACAGCAGATTTTCCTTATATCTTTGGTGCGCATTTTCAACACGGTCCAATTTCTTTTCTAGCTTCATTTTCTTCTCGTCTTCGCTTTGTTTTAATCTTTCCAAGACTTCAGCCCTTCGATTGTCATAAGATTTCGCTATGTCTGGAATCATGGCAGATTTATCAGGAACCACTTTGTTTATTTTTTGTTCGTATTTAAGTTTGGTTTCTTCTTGTTTCTTTTGAATTCGTTCCAGAACTTCCGCCCTCTTCTCGTCGTATTTTTTTGTAACAGAGGTAGAATAGTTTTGTTTTTCTCTATTCATTGCGTTATTTAATTTATTTTTTTTCTCCTGTTCCTTTTTCTGAATTCTTTCTAGCACTTCTGAACGTTTTGTTTCATATTTTTTCACAGTGTCCGATACAAGATCTGGTTTGGTTGTTGACTGTGTCCGTCTTAATTTCTCTTGCGCGCGAGCTTTCTTCTCCGCCTCTATTTCGTCCCGCTTCGCCAGATTTTGATGACGCTTTTCTTCAAATTGTTTACACTGTTCAACTAAAATTATTAAAATGAAGTAAATAAGTATATTAATAATTATCGTTTAAAGAGGTTATCTCCATTAGTTAAAACTTAACTTCTTGGGGTTCTTAAAGTAACATTTTAAACCCGCTGCACTTGTTTGCACCTGTCCTAAGTCATGAATCTGATGTTCAGTAGTTGTCGTTTGTTGATGTGGTTCATAGTAAGTGTTTCTCGTATCTCCCTCACGTAAAGCTCTGATTCTTTTCACGGATTTGGCTATACTTTTTGGACCTTTTTGGCTCTTCAGCTTTTATATAGGCTTTGGATTTCAAATATTTTGGTCATCAGCATCAGTGAAGAGACATTTATTGTCGAAATGCGCATCTGGTGCAGGAAAATGGGTACCGTTTAGGTTATTTCTCGTTTCTCGTCTTTAATATATATTAGACCGTTGGTATTCCCCGTTTAAATGGTTTTACACATGTCATTTTTTGGAACCCTTCATAGCTTGCAGTTTGGTGTGAGCCACGGCTCCGTGTTAAAGACCGTACTTTGACCTATAATGGTTTACTTTTAAAATGGTGTAAGAAAGAGGTGCCACTCCCAACGGGAATAAGAAATAAGTACTGACAAGTATGCTTCATAGATATAGTGCATGTCATTAATGTGTTTTATGTACTGTTCACTTGTGTATTGTTGTTTTTGAAGATTTCTAACTTATTATATACTCGTAAAAGAAGGTCGCGTAGGTTTTTTACGGGTATATTCATGATTGAATTATTTGATATATAGTTTATTGTGTTTATTTGTTGGTTTTATCTATGAAAGAGCTCCTTTGCTTGATTGCAACATTGAAATGTTTATTTGTGGCTATAATCATAACAAAAACAATACCTTTGGATTCCAAATCTTTCTGTCGAGCGATTTCTGCTATTATACGCCTTTCATCTCTGTCAAACTTCACTGTAGCTGGATAAAAAGAAAGGAAGTTTGTCATCAAAGTAGAAATATGTGCATATAGCAATAGCACACTGGAATTGAAAGATGATAGGTAAATTTGAAAAAAAATGCTGAAATATATATCTAACACAAACAAAAAACAAAAAATACAAATGATCACAAATAAATTCAAAAGGTTCCGAAGGTGCAATAAAAACATAAGTTAAAGATAACAGACAATTCCGTGTTCAATAGGAACAAACGGAATGGAAAAAAATGTATCCACAAAAAACAGATGTGCAGAAAACTGAAGATATAAGCAAAACACGAATCCCACAAAGAAACTCGATAAACTCAGATGCTCTGGAATGGTCCTGATGACAAAATCCCTATAAGCTATTGACAAAACAAAACAACTGTATTTGTACTGCAGTTCTTCCACTTTCATTACATTACAGTGAGGCATTAAATACGGAAAAAAATTTCCACATGAGAAGACATTGTCATCGGTTTTAATTGTATTCTTTGGTTAAATGGTGATAACAGGAATAACACAGATGCAGAGTATTATAAAAGAAATAACAAACTATATCGAGCAAAGAAGTCATAAGTTGCCCGGCAACATCGTTATGAAATACAGAGACATCTAGACAACCATTGATCACGTTAAGATATTTGTGAGATTCTAGTTTGCAGGAATCAATGATGAATATTTATCCCTTAAAAAGCAAACATAGAATATATACATATCAATGTCATTTCCTGTAAATATTGTTATATTAAAGCATGCCTACATCGTTTACTGTTCAGATCATCATATAAAATGTCGGACATGAGCTTTCGTTCATCAAGGCTGTACTGTTGTTGGAGTTTGTGTTGTTTCTTTTGTGTTTCACTGGCTGGAACATAAAAGGCTGACATGTTTCTTCTTTACGGAACTAACAAGAAGTCATGAACAAATTGTTTGGTGTCTTTTAAAAATCTAAAATATACATACAAACGTCATTAAAACGACTAGGTTCCTTTATTTTATTTTGTGACTGGGAAAAATAAGCGCTGAATTTTTAACTAAATGCTGCATATTTCTCAATCATGTAAGTTATTATTTAGTGGACTTGGTGTGGAAAATATGCCGTGGCACAAAAGGAGGAACTTTGCTCTCCCCTTTTATCTTCAAACTTTCATTTATTCTAGAAGTTTAAAAGAGAGGGGGACTGGTGTATAGGAAATACACTTTTAGTTGGATATGAATTGATAAACATACGTTGAATTAGATGCAGTAAGCTTGTTTTGCTTCATGGGTGTATAACCTGATTGAACCTATATAAATATAAAGGAATAAAAAATCATATGCAAAAACTATTTTTCTATACATATAACTGCAATAAAAGGGTGTCGTTTTGAATTCTTTATCGAGAAAGAAAGGTTTTATAATCATGTGTTTCGGTTGTAAATATTTCCAGAAAGCACTTCATTACATTTGTTTACAGGTTTTCAAAAAATAGTTGAAACGATTCATAATTATAGATAAAAGAAAAAGTTAAAAAAAAAAAAAACAAAAAAACAAAAAAAAGTTAATATACAAAATATAGCATTAAAGTTATGCTTACTTTGAAAGGTTTTATTCTATTCCGTCCAGTTCAGTGACGAGTTAATGTGTGTAATAATAATCCTCAGTTTTATTGTATTTAGTAACAATACTATTGAGAGTTATGGTTGTTGTGGCTTTTATTGGATCACACTGAAAATTTAATGAATCTCTCAGTCACTGATGGAACCGTATTAAATATTCATGAAAGATAAGGAACATATAGTATGATCATATTGCAATAGTACAAGCTTCATAGGTCTCTGGGTGTCACGATTTAATTATATTTACAATGCTATTGAAGTGTTATTGGTTTACACATGTACTACTTGTTTTATGCTTACATTAAGGCCATTTAGAAATTTGTATAATCGGCTTTTAGCTAGTATGGAAGATATTAATCTGAGATTTGAAGTTCAGATCTATCTCCACTCGTTTGCTCGTAAAGCTTTACTAAATATATGCTTCTAGAAATGTCCAAGCATGTTAACCATTTGTTAATTTATACTATACGTAAACAATTTAATACTGTATTAATACATTTGTGTAATACGAGCAGTGGAAATCTATGGTTGAAAAACGGGATATAATGCATCAACCATTCAAAAACTTTTAAAACGGTATCATACAAGTACACACTAAAGAGGTGTCGAAGAAAACACCCCCATAAATGATTGACCGCGTATGTAAACCAGATGAAATCAAATAAAATTTACGCCTTCATTAATATCAACAGAATACAGTTGTATCATATGTCTCTGATAACAATCATGACATCTTTGTATGTATCTTTTCCAATCCAATGACAACCGTTAAAAGATTTGGTGGTTCCAAATATACAAGTATTGATGAGAGCTATGGGTTATTATCAACCACCACAGTTTTGACTGGCAACATTTTTTTAGTTGAAAACTGAAAATGAAAAGAAGACACTCACTTCTAGACTATAGAGAAGCTTCTTTTTTTGCCTGTCACTTTCAGAAGTTTATTCCCCCAATGGCACCGAAAAGAAAGCCAAGTGACACTTTTGACCGGGCTATCTGCTTTAACATTATAAATCTGATCAGTGTTCCAGAGACCACACTTTCATATCGTTTGTCTTTTACACAAATTGATCTGATTTTAAAACCAAATGCCTTTTACATTTTACTATGCTTTTCTTTGCACGTAGCCAGAAATAACATTCTGAACGCTTTGCCTAGTAGCAATAGAAAGGGTTTAAGGGCAGCCACCCCTCCGTAAATTACTGTTTCTAAAATAAAAACATTTTAAATAGAACAATTTGTGAACCCATAATCTACTCCGGTTTCTGGAGGTGGTCCTATATAGGACGGAATTACTACAAGACAAGACAAGACATGGTAATCGAATTACTTCCCACTTGGGATATAGACGATGGTCTGGATATGGTCTGGATATCTTGTGGTGTCTAACTTATTTAACTTTATTTGGGCAATTTTCCGTCGTTATCTTTAGAAAAAATGCTAATTTTGTAAAATTCTAATGAGAATGAGTTTTATAGTATTTTTTTCTGTAATTAGACCAGTATATATATAGTGAGATATCCTTGAATTAGATAACTTCTTTATCATCTGTTTTTTTTTTTCTGTAATTTATTCATATTCAAACTTATATTACCTAACAGGATTTGCCGTATATATTGCCTATTTTTTTTTTTTTTTTTATCCCGTCGACAGATGTCCTTTATACTTTGCACCCAATTATAGATTATTTAATTATTTTTTAGCCAAATTTTACTCTTTTTCATATTTTTGCCATTTACTACCTATTCTTTAAAGACCTTCTTTGAACATCATCAAACCTCCCATTTCGCTAACATACAAATCCGTAATTGTCGCAAGTCTCTTTCCGATATGACCCGGAATTATTTTAAAGGCCAAATTACGCGGGAAATCTAATCAAAAGTGAAAGTAGAACTCAACAGTTGAATGTGTTTGAAATAGCGTAATATGGTATATCGATAGTTTCATTGTATAATGCTTCAAGGCCATACAATATTTATGATCTAAAATATTTTTTCCTTGAAATTTTTACACGAATTTTATATAGAGAAATATAACCACAGATCTTTCTTTTCTGTAGCTGCGAACGAAGTCCATCCATCCAGAGAAACATATAATACCAAGGCCGTAACTAGGCATCTTATTTTAGTGAGGCAAATAATTTTTTTTGGAGGGTATGAAATGAATGGTGCAAAATCCTGATTTTCTAGGCATTTTTAGAGAGTTTGATAATGATTTGAATTTGGACACTTTTTATATAAATTTTTCATATTTAAAGACTTTTACTTACACCAAATTTTTAACAACTTTATTTAATTTATGTGTAAGATAATCATCCAAATATCACTGATTTGAGTCTGCTGCCAGAACATAGAACAAACATCGATTCAGTCAGAGTTTGCCAAATTTTCTATGGCCGGTTCAGTCAAATCGTTTCAGAATCATAGTTTGGTCTGCTGATATCCTTATCGCGATGAAGGGAGCATGGCAAGACCGCACAATCTCTCACCACTCATGCATGCTCTTTTCCAAGTTTTCAGTCGTTTCAGGGCAGTCTGTGTTTCTAAAGATAGCACATTATCATCACCATCATCAACACAATGATCAATGCCTTCTTCCAATTCCTTCTCAATCAGCAATTCGGTAGCAGCATCAGTAGTGACATTTTTGTTTGCAAAAGGGAATTAAGCTTTCCTGTAAGCACCACCATACAGTCGCAGTTACAAAATATTAAACTCGCTTTTACGCTGACAAAGAGTAGACAAACTAGGGATATAATGAGATAAGATATATGTATATGATTCTATCTAGAGTAAGTATATATGATATGGGTACTGGGGAATTGGAATGGAGTTTTTGACGTTTACATGTAGGTCTGTAATTTCAAATTATTTCTGGAAATAGTTGGTGGTATTTTAGTTCCAGAATCTATAAATTTAGGGTTAGGGGTTTGGGTGTTCGATTCCGAAACCCCGAGTATAATGAAACGAAATTCCGTAGTCCCAAATAAGTAAAGACAAAATCCTGTGTTAAAGGTTCTACCATTCCTCAATAATATCAAACTGGAATATGGATATTCTTTCAATTTTTAAGGTTAAAGAAACATGGATAAAAACTAATCCATGCATGTTTCATATTATTTATATTTTATTTATCTGTAAAGAGAAAGATTAAAGTTCATGAAATGAATACGCAGACAGGACTGCCCCCTTGCGATGCCCAGTACTTGATTTGTCAAAAGTTAGTGAAACGGAGAAATGAATACGCAGACAGGACTGCCCCCTTCCGAAGACCAGTACTTGATTTGTCAGTCTACTTATCGTTTTTGGATTGTTCTAATGAAGTTATATGCAATACTCAGACTCTGTTCACAAAAAAACTAGTTTACTAGAATTATTCCTTCTTTACCTTCAGTGTCACTTTTCCTTTTTCTGCAAGGGCCCGTGTTTAACTAGAGATCCATGATGATTATCGTTACTAGGTTAATGTAATCGAGAAACATCACCCGTTGAGATGCTGAGTTATATCCAGGAAGAATAGTTTAAAAGGAGTAATGTTATAGAAATTAAGGTTGAGACAGAACAACAAACGATTATTATATTTATATATATGTTTAAAAAAAATAATCAGTGTCGAAATTTTAGTGAGGCAATTGCCTCACTTGCCTCAAGGGTAGTTACGGCCTTGTAATACTGATATGTGTCTGATTGATCTTAGGATATTAATTATATTTTATAAATTTACGGGCCACAGAGCTTGGTTATTACAAGAATTGCAATCCAGGTCAAACTCCCTTCCCAAAATGCCATGCCGCCTGTGTATATGTTGTGTACAAGTTATCATTTTGTACAAATTATAATTTTTTTGTACACCCTTATTTACTGTGATCATATAGTTACGATTTTATATTGATGTGTGGCCATAGTGACTGCAATCTTCTGTATGCAATAATGCATAATGTAATTTGATACATAGTCATTAACATGCATGAAATATTTGCTACTGGATGTTAAGCAACCAACAATCAATCAATTAAAATTCCAGGATTTGGTATACATGTAGATTTTTATTTTTCATTATTATTGTACAAGTTATAAGTGAAATTCATCCTTATTTTGTACAAATTGTAATTTGTACAAGCACTTTTTGTACAAATTATAATTTGTACAGTCAAAATACAAATTATAATTTGTACATTTTTTTAATTCCAGGATTTGGTATACATGTAGATTTTTATTTTTCATTATTATTGTACAAGTTATAAGTGAAATTCATCCTTATTTTGTACAAATTGTAATTTGTACAAGCACTTTTTGTACAAATTATAATTTGTACAAAGTCAAAATACAAATTATAATTTGTACATTTTTTTTGTACAAATTATAATTTGTACAAAATGATAACTTGTACACAATATATATATATATACTAGTCAATGAATATATATAGAAATAACTTGAATGTGTTATATTGCATTGTTTTGAGTAGAAAAGAAGAAACACAATAATCTAGCTGTTCATGCATTGTACCAATATTTCTTTTAAAATCTTTCAATGCCACCATTTTACAGTGTATACAAAATCCTGTAACTGTCGATGAAATAAACAACTACACTGGTAAACATTGATTAACTAATAGAAATCTGCCATTCCTGTGACATCACTTTCATCTTCTGATTAACAATTGAAATTTGAAGCTGATATATTTGTACCTTCATAATAATACATGGTACCAATTCACATTTTTTGAGAAATTGCACTGTTTTCCGATGGTGTTTATCCCCCCTGAAATTCTTATGCATTGAATAAACTACAAAATGATGTATGACACAATTAAATCTGTTGTCATAATCATTCCTAACAGGTCATTGTTAATTATTACAAGAATCATGCAAATAAAACAATGATGAAGAAATAAATAAATAAACGGCTCTTCATCAGTATAACATAAGCAAAAAAGAGAATTATGATAATGAATTTCTAAAATAAATATATGCATGCAAGTAAGTAAGCAGTTACTCTTAAAATGAAGTTTACACACTAAAAACCTCTTTAAGATTTTCAAAAGTTAGAGAGTATGTACTCTAATGATTCATTAAAGTGTGTATTGAACATAGAGAAGAAAAGAACTTGTTTATTATTAAATACAATTTATAAAAAAAATTACCTGATCAGAAATTGTCCATTATGATAGCTCCTGTAGTAGGTATAGTCTTCTTTATTTCATTATTAAGCATTTTTGGACTGAATGATTAATATGAAAAATCACACAAATGCATCTCTTTTCAAATAGTGTTTTTCTTATGCTTCCATTTCTTTTTTTTGTAAAATTGATTTACTATCTGCTAAGAATTGAATTGTAATTTAAGTGACCTTTCCTACTGTGAGGTGAAGTCTGTCAGCACTTAAATAATTATGACAGAATAGTCCAAGCCATCTGACAATGCACTAATTAGTCATAATTTTCATTGTCATAGGTCATGCATTAATAATGATCTAGGTCAGTGATTGGTCCATACTTCATACTTAAATTCAAATTCTTTATTAACTTTGAGCCTTACGGCTCATCAGTATAATCAAGTACATGTACAGTTTATACATAAGGCATATTACAAACAATATGCATAATAAACAATAGATGACGTCAGAAGTTTCATCAATACAAAATATCTTTTATTACAATAAACTGTTTCTTAATTTAAAAGAGAAACGTATATACTTTCCTAAATTACAAAGCTGTTTGTGTTTTCACCTGACCATAATTCTATTAATTTAAAACTTGATGGCCTAGACCAGTAATATTTTTTTACATATTTTTTTCGCAAATCAGTATATCTACTACATTGAAGGATGAAATGAAATTCATCCTCTATTACTCCTAAATCACAAAAAATACAATTTCTTTCATTTCTATTAGTACCAACATAACAACCAGTTTCCATACAAATGTTATGTGAAGACAAACAAATCCTTGTCATACTTCATAGATACCCTTAAATAATAGATAACCATTAAATGTCTTTTTGGGGAAAGACGGCTTCAAGCCGTCAATTCCCTAATGGGGTTGGCCAGAGTATCATTCCCTCACGTCAATCATTTTGTTTTGATAGTTTGGAAACCCCCTCAAAATGTCATACTGAAATTGATGACAAGGAGAACAGATTGACTTTAAATACATTTTTTACACATTTCCCTTCTGTTTCTCGTGAAATTATCGTATATTGAGCTTTCCCTTACACTATATACGTTTCTTTTACAGTCCGGAAAAATCAGTATTACGAAATATTCTAAATATATCTAACCTAGTGACGTCATTGTTGGAATGCCACACAGGGATCCTTTATTCATTATAAAAACCAGTCACAGTATTTGTATACTAATTTAAAATCCGTATTTGTTAAATGTAAACCTAATGATGTTTGCTGTAGTGTAGATCATTCACACACCAACATGCAATGCTTAAATCTGAGGCTATAATCAGATAATTTGTAGGTCAACTTTCGCGGTAAACAATGTCAATGGGGATACATGAGATTGGGGAGAGAAACGTCAGTTTTCATTGTTTCTGTAAAGTTTTGTTTTTAGAATCTTCCTCCAATTCAGGAGCACCTCCATTGATGAGTAATTATACACTAAAATCAAAGTAAATGTTTCTGAACACTTAAAATGTGACATTTAGTATATGATAAGTAGTCTTCTATATAAAAAAAATTTGTGTACCAACATAATTATTGAAATGGTTAAAAAAAATAAAAAAAATTAAATGTTGCTTTTTGTAGTTTATACCTATTGAGATTGGGGAGAGCAACTGCAGTTTTCATTCTTTCTGTAAAGTTATGTTTTTAGAATCTTTCTCCAATTAAGGAGCACCTCAATTGATGAGTAATTACCCACTAAAATGAAAGTTAATGTATCTGAACACTAAAAATGTCACATAAAGTATATATATGATAAGTAGTCATCAATTAAAAAATAATTTTGCGTACCAACATAATTATTGTAGTGGTCATTTTTTTTTTCATTTTTTTTTTTAAATATTGCTTTTTGTAGTTTAAAGCTATTTATTCATGAATTTTACAGATATATCAAAATATGGGATCTGGAAACAAACTTCACACAGCTTATATCAATCATATTTGATTTAATAAGTACATGTATCCCTGTGATGAGAATTGTAACTGGGAACTTTATCAATGGAAAATTAAAACTGAATAGATTTTTCAGTCCTCACTTTCTTGAGAATACTGTCACAAAAAATTGAGAATGGTCTTAGCCTGCCGTTCAGTTGTACATAATTAAAATTCTAAAATATATTGTAGTAGTTGTTAAATTCAATTGAATTTTAGATACTTTAATCAAATGTTTTGATTTAGAAGGTGCAGATCTCATTGGTCCAAATTGTCTCTATGATGAATTCTTGACTAAGGAAATGAAATAACAATAAACAACAATTAGTTTCATTATTGTTAGCCTTTCTATATGTTCTAGTTGTTCTTTTGCTCATTCTTTGTTTGTAGACTATCAAAAGATACCCCCCTAAAAATTGAAACAATGGCCGTCTTTTCCCTCAGAGCTCTTCAGCTCTTTGATTTGTGTTTTATGGAGATGCTGTCTTCAGAAAAAAAAATGCTGTCTCGAGACATATACCACTCTGTATAACTTTATTCATCTGCAAAGTATATTAAAGATGAAAAGCTATAATGGTCATGTATACTACATACAAATCCAAAGAGATGCAATGGTTGTCTATTTCTATCCATTATATGTTAATAATTACATTGTACTTGCTTGGGATTTGGAACTCTGTTTGCCTGATGAGCAACCCAGAAGGTCATTGCTAAGAAGTTGAAACTTCCCTTGATTTGCTTCAATATTTAATAATTTATAGTTTTGCATTTTAAAACAGAAAGATGTAGCCAGTGAGTAAACTAGCTAACTTTATAATTCTTGGAAAAATATATATAACTGTCAATATAAATATTTTCAAAAAAAGATTGATGGGGTCAGAATCCTATTATATGTGTGTTTGCCATTTAAATTATTATCTCTGAATGTATATATGTACAATGATGTACACGTACAAGAAAGAATAATGTGTCTTTATTAAATTAACTATTTTGTAAGGTATAAAGTACAATCAGGATGAGCCAAACAAGTACCTCCAGTGCTGGTAGCTGGCAGGGAGGGAGAGGATGGAGAGGTCGAGGCTGGTGGAGAGGTCGTGGTGGAGGTCGTTACTACAGTCACCATGGAAACAGAGGGAGAGGCAATTCACGTAAATTTATTTAACATTAAATTGCATAATTATGTGGTGAATATCAAATTTATTATTAGTATTGACTTATGGTAAAATATACATTTGTATATTCCTAAGTACTAATACTAGCCATATGAATTATATAGTTGAATGCTTACTATCCAGCAAAAAATATAAGTTGTATGGCCTAATCATGCTAATGGAAAAGAGGGATTTGAGGGATTGGAGAATGGTGTTTTTTGCATGCAACTCTCAAAACAGCAAAGAAAATTGAATTTGAAATATCTTTAAATTATATTGGTTGGACTAAATGTGTATTGAAAAGTTATTGCATTTATGTTTATAACCCTTTGGGAACATGGGAACAATTAACACAACAGTGCTTATGCCTGGTCACAAGTTTTGATATATGAAACATATTGACTTGAAATATAATAAGCATTCTATCAAGAAAAAGATGAAAAGTTTGAAACGTGCAAGCCTAAGATTATCAATTGTTTTTGGTTCCTCAAGAAATTATACTTGTACTTAACCTCCCTTTTATGTACATCATATATAACAATTCCAAAGAAGCAGTTTTTTTTTGAAGGCCAAAGTTTTCTTTTCATCCTAACTTGTTTAACAAGAACTTTCTTACCACACTAAAAATGACAAAGGCAAACTCACAATTTGTATTTTGTTGTTTACAGAGTTCAAAATATTGTAGTTGAACTAAATATTTAAATTAGAAGCAGGCTGATTAAATGTTGCTATCAAATATTAGATCATACTTAATAGGAAGTCTATTAATAGAATCTCAGGGCAGGGGAGGAAGAATGATGGATGATCCACAGCCCAACAGAAGGCCTGCATCGCAGATGGTCCAGACTGTTATTGAGGTCCAGTCCCCATACAAAGGATGGAAGTATTACTTTCCAGAAGAAGGTAATTACAAACAAACATTCACACATGCTCATTCTCTTCTTATCACATATATATGATGTAGACTGTAATAGAGGTCAGATCTCAGTTTCTTTTCAATATATATTTTGTAGATCTGTAGGGAAATATAGTAGAATGAAACTACAAATTTTTTTTCCTGAAAATTGGAAAAATCAGGTCAGCAGTTTTGTACTAAAATAGGGTTCCCTGAATTTTTCATTACATTTCAACAGATTCCTTAGCAGTAGCTAATAGTACATCTTTTTTTCCAATTTCAGCTTATAATGACCATTCTCCAACAGTTAAAAAGGTTCAAGTATTTGAGAAATATTTCCTGAGTTGGTCACAGTCTTACAAATGGGTATGTTGTAGTCTAAGTATTTTACATTTGATTTTTACAAAGTGTCTGGGATTTTTTGGCAATGTTTATTTATTTTTAGTTTTATTTGATACTGTTGTTTCTATCATGAAGATATTTTAATGATACCTTTGAACAATAGAATATTTAAGCCAAAATAAAGTCATGAAGCCCCTACTAATAACGTGAGCTTTCTTTT
Organism: Mytilus galloprovincialis; assembly: GCA_037788925.1. Classification (NCBI taxonomy): domain Eukaryota; kingdom Metazoa; phylum Mollusca; class Bivalvia; order Mytilida; family Mytilidae; genus Mytilus; species Mytilus galloprovincialis. The sequence continues at coordinate 1,132,232 of JAWDJN010000033.1, forward strand.
ACTTTTGTCTTTAAGAACATTTCTTCCCCTTAGAAACTTCAATACTAAATATTACTTTCTTTTTGTAATACAATGACAGCATTAATTAAGACCATAATCATCATTGGGTTCATTTAAATCAGAAATTGCTAAGTTTAGTCGCAACAATTTATAATGCAGTAAGAACACACTATTTTCTTGCTTGTGACTTTATATGAAAACCAGATCTTTTGATCATTATGTCCTATCAGTCTGCCAGGTCAAGATAATTTGTACATATCAGTTTTGTATTTATGTTTTAGAATGATGTGGAAGAAAAGGGATATTTCATTGTTGATATGAAAGAATTATTGGCTGATCAGAGTAAGTCAAAACCATTAACCTGTGGACAGACAAACCATTCAGGTTTCTGTGAAGTGATTCAACTGCATGTTTATACCATAACTTAATTACCTTATGCAGAGATAAAAAGTGCAGATTTTTTTTTAATCTAGTGGTGTTTTGATTGTCTTCCAAGGAAGAATCCAATTTTGTTGTTTGAGGTGCACATGAATGTAAAAGTCATACATATTTGATTAAGAACGAACTTGACTGAAATTTTATGTAAATGTTTATAAGTTCTCTCTCTCGAGAGCCATTGTGTAGTGGTTAGCACATCAGACTTTTAACACAAAGGTTCCTGGTTAGATCCCCGTTTCGAGGTGAACATTTCAGGAACAGAATTTTTGGCTCTCCCCTGACACCATTTGCGAGTATGGTCTTGAGAAACCATGATAGTCCGTCGGAAGGGGATGATAAATGGCTAACCCATGTTTAGAGAGAGCAATATCTCTTGCAAGTAAAAGACACCCTTCTAGATTTAGAAAAAGAGCAGGCTAACCCAGCTACAAGGCAGTGCTTGCACCCACAAAGTGGAAAGGGATTTATATAAAATGCAATAACTTGCTTCCCAATCCACTATAAATAAATATGTTTAAACTATATAAGGGTTCTCCTCAGAACTTTTCCAAGAAATAAATAGTGTTTTGGAGAACATGGGATGGTTGTGGGAAGAGAAGCACTTGTTTTCTAAAACCACCAACAAAGCAGATTAAAAGCTGAGGTGTCAAAGTATTTTATATATATACCCTAACCTGCTATTTTAATAAATATAGAATACCTTTTACAGCTGATTTCAATGAGTGTGTAGCAAATGGTTTTATCTTTGGTTAGCTTGCTTGATAGCTGAACAGTGAAGTCATTGTCAGGTAAGATATACTACCCTCCTTTACACAATGGCATCCATTACACAAACACAAACTAGAAAATGAATATGATCTTTTGATTATGATAAGATTGGATATTGGGCACAATGAAGAAATGCCTTTTCTTTAACAATGTTTAAACTTTGAATTGTAGTTTTAATGGAAGGTATCCCAGACCTATCAACAGAGATGAAGGACATGCCAGACAGAATACTCTCTTGTATTGGATTAGCTGTTCACCAGGTAAATTTTTTCCTAGAAAACAAGGAGTTGAGGTTCTAAAATGTTATAATGTCAAATCAACTATAGATGTGGCAACTCTTCAAAAGCAACCCTGTTATTTGTAATATAGTGCAAAAATTAAAATCACAAAAATAACAACCTCTGAGAAAAATCAAATGTTAAGTCCCTAATAAAATGGAAATTCACATCAAATGAATGGATAATAATTGTTATATTCCTGACTAATGGTACATGAGTTTTCTAATGTAGAATGGTGTATTAAACCTCATTTTCAAATTAGTATGACAGTGGCATAAAATTCTATCATATTGAAAACAGACCAAACACATAAACAATTCAAAAGTAAACATTTCAACTATTCCGAAATGTCAACTGCATCTGATCATTTTTATATTACCATCTTTTGACTTTGGAATTAACATTTTTTGGACAGGTTAATTTCTCTGCGGTTGGACATCCTTGTACTTGGTCAAGCAAAAGCAACATAAAGAAGTAAATCCAAGATTTTAATCGGTACAATTTTGAGGGAAAGTTTACTGTTTAATGCTTTCTATACATGACATTAGAAAGCTGTAAATTTTCCCCCTAAATTGCACCTTTTATATATTTGACTTTACTTCTTTTGGTTGCTCGTAATTGACTGAGTACCAGGATGTCTTACCACAGAACTAAAAACAAAGGTGATTTCTTTTTATAGAAATTTATATTCTGTTAATCTTTTAAATTGCTGTTCCCCGGTATTTTAAAATCTCAAATAAATGCAATCAACTTAATATACTTGAAGCATTTATTTTTCAGTTGATTACTCACAAAAGAAGACATGAAGCAGAAGCAGACTCACAAACTGACCAATCAGATGGCAGTAGTTATTCAGTGCCAGTAATACTAGCTAGAGTGATTAACTTTGGATCACAGATACCACTGAAAAATTTGAAAGCAAATTACTATGGTTTGTGATAACAATTAGTTTTCTAAAATCTAATAAGAAAAAACACTTGCAAGTCATAAACATTACAGTGTAATTTACCTTATTTATTTATTTTTTTGGTGAAAAGAGTCCCCGATTAACAATTTATTTTTAATTTTTGTTTAAAAAGAGCCCCAGAATAGTATCCAAAATATTGAAAGGTAAAATGTTTTATTTTTTTCACATTTGATGTGAATAAAAATATATGGTTAACATCAATTAGTGATCCAACAATAAATTGCAGCAAAAATGAACATTAATTCCACATGAACTGAAAAAATGTTATTAAACCAGTCAATGCATAGCATTGTATTTACAAAGAAAACGATTGTAATGTTTAATTTATTTACATTTATAGACTTTGTATTTTTAAGCAGTATAAAGTGAATAATTCAACAAAATTTCTTACAAATTGTAGGAAAGTTTGTTTCTGTGAAGGGAACAGTTGTAAGAGTTAGTAACATCAAACCATTATGTACAAAGCTAGCATTTGAATGTGTTTCTTGTGGTAATGTTCAGGTATTTACATCTTTATTACTCTAAAGCTGACTGTTGTGAAAGGTATAGTATCATTTATGTAATTTCAGCAGTTTTAAGAATTAGACTGTTTATTTTATGTACTAGCTGACAGACTGTGGATTGTCCTATTAGTAAGACTGTCTCTGGGGTCTGATTTTATCTTCTCAAGCATTGATAATATTCTAAATAAGGAAATCCTTATCAAATTATTTTTTACTTGCATAGGGAATGGGGAAAGCTGGTCAAGTGACTGCTTGACTTTATCTGTCTCTGTGTCCATTCAAAAGACCTTGGGTAGAAATCTTTCATCATACTATTAAAGAGTATAATTTTATATTTGATCTGTAGCTTAAAAATGGTGAGAAGTATGTGGTAATCAATTGTTACATGTGTTGTGCAGCCACTTCCTTCTTGTAGATAGACCAAAATTTTTCAGCACTATATAAACTAAGTTTCATCAAACTTTCTTAGCTACATTGGAAGGGAATGTGATTTGTATTTGTTTTACAGCTTGATAATGTTGATTTGTAGCATGTTGGCTGTTTTATAATACGCAGTGCTGCCACTTCTTGTCTATAGACTAAAAAGGAAATATAGATTTTGACACTATTATAAAAGGCAGTATATATTGTAGACAAAAACAAAGGATATGGGACAAAATCCATTCATGCACAGAAAAAAAAAGAAAAAAACCCAAAGGAACAGTGCTTTTATTGTTGTTTTTCATCATAAACTCACATTGAGGCCTGTTAATGTTTGTTTACCATGTTATGAAACATATCGACAGTTTGAATTTCATTTACTGTAAATTCAGAAATTATTGCAATGTTTTTATTATTGCGAAAAATGTGGCAGGGTTATAATCGCAATAGTTTAAACTCTCATTTTAAAATTATGTATATGAATTAAACAGGTTTTTTCTCAATATTGCGAAAATTTAAATCGTAATAATAAATGCATGCAATAATTTCTAAACTTACAGTATAGAAAAATGAATGAGGATCATTGAAATATTTATTTTTAAATGACTTTATTTTAGAGTGTGACATTACCTGATGGTAAATATACAGTTCCTACCAAGGTAGGTACAAACGTTATACAAATTAACACCAAAATTAAGTTTGTTTTTATTGAACAAAGAAAAAGCTTGACATATTAAAGAATTGAATACAATTTTTATAAAGTTGTTGAAACATTTTACAAAATCTGTATATTTATCACTTTTAATTGGTGATATCATGATAAGTCTTGTAAAGGCAACCTTTCCTTAACTGTCGGGCAATTTATGTGAACCATCTTTAAAAGTTAGTTAATATATGGAGATGTATATGCATGAACAAAATGATATTGGCCTCACACAATCAAGGGCAGATAATTGAACTTAACAAAGATTTATATGATTTTTGTCGAGCCTGCAACTTTTGTTGCAGAAAGCTCGACATAGGGATAGTGATCCGGTGGCGGTGTTAGCTCACTTCTTAAAAGCTTTATATTTTAGAAGGTGGAAGACCTGGATGCTTCATACTTTGTATATAGATGCTTCATGTTACGAAGTTTCCGTCAGTCACATGTCCAATGTCCTTGACCTCATTTTCATGGTTCAGTGACCACTTGAAAAAAAAGTTCAAATTTTTTGTAATGTTTAATTCTCTGTTATTATAAGAAATAGGATAACTATATTTGATATGTGCGTACCTTGCAAGGTCCTCATGTCTGTCAGACAGTTTTCACTTGACCTCAACTTCATTTCATGGATCAGTGAACAAGGTTAAGTTTTGGTGGTCAAGTCCATATCTCAGATACTATAAGCAATAGGGCTAGTATATTCGGTGTATGGAAGGACTGTTTCATAGTTTATTAAAGAAAACTCTGCCGCAGAAGACTGCGTAACAGGAGCATATTATACACAATATAAATCACAACATATTTCATAATACATTCAGTATACATTTTTATATTATACATCTTCAGAAATAAATCTTTGTTTATTGCAATTTTAAATCAGACAAGCATCTTTTCTACCTTTTGAATAAAAATTGACAGCTTAGACAGCACATTATTATTACAATATTTAAGCATACCCAGTACTTTTTTAACATTTGGATATTTTGAATAATATAGAGGTATGAACTTCCCCCTTAAATCTTTAACTTCACAATTGGTACATATACATATATATAGTGGTACACATCCCCACTGTAAGGTGTACATGTCCAACTGGCAGGTGTCATCTGACCTTGACCTCATTTTCATGGTTCAGTTAAATTTTTGTGTTTTGGTCTGTTTTTCTCATACTATATGCAATAGGTCTACTATATTTGTTGTATGGAATGATTGTAAGGTATACATGTCTAGCGGGCAGATGTCATGTGACCTTGACCTCATTTTCATGGTTCAGTGGTCAAAGTTAAGTTTTTTGAGTTTTGGTCTTTTTATCTAATACTATATGCCATAGGTCAACTATATTTGGTGTATGGAAATATTTTATGATCTTTATGTCAGTCGCGCAGGTTTTATTTGACGGTGACCTCATTTTCAAGGTTCATTGCACAGTGTTAAGTTTTTGTGTTTTTTCTTAAACTATAAGTAATGGGTCAACTATATATGTTGTATAGAAGCATTGTTAGCTGTACATGTCTGCCTGGCATGGTTCATCTGACCTTGACCTCATTTTCATGGTTCATTGGTCTTTGTTTAGTTATCTTGGTTAATGTTAAGTTTATGTGACAGTTGTAATAAAGCTTTAAGCTTTATACTTAGGACTATCAACATAATATCAATGATTAGTATAGAAGGCGAGACATTTCAGTGTGTGCACTCTTGTTTTCTTTTGTACAAACCTCTAAGACAAATTGTGAGATGAATTTTGATGAAATTGTACAGAAATTTAGTTTAAACTCTGCAGATATGCATGACAGAAAATACATGTGTTATCTAAAATATCAGTAATGGTAAATACTACTTTAGTTTATTATTTGAATCTCTCTGAAATATTATTATATCTAGCAACATGGTTATTTCTGCATTAACTTGAAGTATTAAGCAAAATTTTTTTTATTTTTTTTGTTGAATAAACAATTCAGATTACATTTATATTCTTGAATTGCAGTGTCCATCTCAGGATTGTAAGGGTAAAACATTCTTTGCTAAGAGAAGTTCAGAACTTACCAGAACCATTGACTGGCAGACTATCAGGTATGCATTAAGTCATGTACTAAACTAATGATTCACATTTTTAGCTCACCTGGCCCGAAGGGCCAAGTGAACTTTTCTCATCACTTGGCGTTCGTCGTCCTGCGTCGTCGTCCGTCGTCGTTAACTTTTACAAAAATCTTCTCCTCTGAAACTACTGGGCCAAATTTAACCAAACTTGGTCACAATCGTCATTGGGGCATCTAGTTTAAAAAATGTGTTCGGTGACCCAGCCAACCAACCAAGATGGCCGCCATGCCTAAAAATAGAACATAGGGGTAAAATGCAGTTTTTGGCTTATAACTCAAAAACCAAAGCATTTAGAGCAAATCTGACAGGGTAAAATTGTTTATCAGGTCAAGATCTATCTGCCCTGAAATTTTCAGATGAATCAGACAACCCGTTGTTGGGTTGCTGCCCCTGAATTGGTAATTTTAAGGAAATTTTGCAGTTTTTTAGCTCACCTGGCCCAAAGGGCCAAGTGAGCTTTTCTTATCACTTTGCGTCCGGCGTCCGTCGTCGTCCGGCGTTAGCTTTTACAAAAATCTTCTCCTCTGAAACTACTGGGCCAAATCAAACCAAACTTGGCCACAATCATCATTGGGGTATCTAATTTAAAAAATGTGTGGCGTGACCCGGTCAACCAACCAAGATGGCCGCCACGGCTAAAAATAGAACATAGGGGTAAAATGCAGTTTTTGGCTTATAACTCAAAAACCAAAGCATTTAGAGCAAATCTGACAGGGGTAAAAATGTTTATCAGGTCAAGATCTATCTGCCCTGAAATTTTCAGATGAATCGGTCAATCGGTTGTTGGGTTGCTGCCCCTGAATTGGTAATTTTGAGGAAATTTTGCTGTTTTTGGTTATTATCTTGAATATTATTATAGATAGAGATAAACTGTAAACAGCAATAATGTTCAGCAAAGTAAGATCTACAAATAAGTCAACATGACCAAAATGGTCAGTTGACCCGTTTAGGAGTTATTGCCCTTTATAGTCAATTTTTAACCATTTTTCGTTAATTAAAGTAATCTTTTACAAAAATCTTCTTCTCTGAAACTACTGGGCCAAATTAATCCAAACTTGGCCACAATCATCTTTGGGGTATCTAGTTTAAAAAATGTGTGGCGTGACCTGGTCAACCAACCAAGATGGCCGCCACGGCTAAAAATAGAACAAAGGGGTAAAATGCAGTTTTTGGCTTATAACTCAAAAACCAAAGCATTTTGAGGAAATCTGACGGGATAAAAATGTTTATCAGGTCAAGATCTATCTGCCCTGAAATTTTCAGATAAATCGGTCAATCGGTTGTTGGGTTGCTGCCCCTGAATTGGTAATTTTGAGGAAATTTTGCTGTTTTTGGTTATTATCTTGAATATTATTATAGATAGAGATAAACTGTAAACAGCAATAATGTTCAGCAAAGTAAGATCTACAAATAAGTCAACATGACCAAAATGGTCAGTTGACCCGTTTAGGAGTTATTGCCCTTTATAGTCAATTTTTAACCATTTTTCGTTAATTAAAGTAATCTTTTACAAAAATCTTCTCCTCTGAAACTACTGGGCCAAATTAATCCAAACTTGGCCACAATCATCTTTGGGGTATATAGTTTAAAAAATGTGTGGCGTGACCTGGTCAACCAACCAAGATGGCCGCCACGGCTAAAAATAGAACAAAGGGGTAAAATGCAGTTTTTGGCTTATAACTCAAAAACCAAAGCATTTTGAGGAAATCTGACGGGATAAAAATGTTTATCAGGTCAAGATCTATCTGCCCTGAAATTTTCAGATGAATCGGTCAATCGGTTGTTGGGTTGCTGCCCCTGAATTGGTAATTTTGAGGAAATTTTGCTGTTTTTGGTTATTATCTTGAATATTATTATAGATAGAGATAAACTGTAAACAGCAATAATGTTCAGCAAAGTAAGATCTACAAATAAGTCAACATGACCAAAATGGTCAGTTGACCCGTTTAGGAGTTATTGCCCTTTATAGTCAATTTTTAACCATTTTTCGTAAATTAAAGTAATCTTTTACAAAAATCTTCTCCTCTGAAACTACTGGGCCAAATTAATCCAAACTTGGCCACAATCATCTTTGGGGTATCTAAGTTAAAAAATGTGTGGCGTGACCTGGTCAACCAACCAAGATGGCCGCCACCACTAAAAAAAGAACATAGGGGTAAAATGCAGTTTTTGGCTTATAACTCAAAAACCAAAGCATTTTGAGGAAATCTGACATGGGATAAAAATGTTTATCAGGTCAAGATCTATCTGCCCTGAAATTTTCAGATGAATCGGTCAATCGGTTGTTGGGTTGCTGCCCCTGAATTGGTAATTTTGAGGAAATTTTGCTGTTTTTGGTTATTATCTTGAATATTATTATAGATAGAGATAAATTGTAAACAGCAATAATGTTCAGCAAAGTAAGATCTACAAATAAGTCAACATGACCAAAATGGTCAGTTGACCCCTTTAGGAGTTATTGCCCTTTATAGTCAATCTTTAACCATTTTTCATAAATCTAAGTAATCTTTTACAAAATCTCCACTGAAACTACTAGGCCACAATCATCTTTGGGGTATCTAGTTTGAAAAATGTGTCCGATGACCTGGCCATTCAACCAAGATGGCCGCCACGGCTAAAAATAGAACATAGGGGTAAAATGCAGTTTTTGGCTTATAACTATGAAACCAAAGCATCTAGAGCAAATCTGACAAGAAGTTAAATTGTTAATCAAGTCAATATCTATCTGCCCTGAATTTTTCAGATGAATTGGACAACTGGTTGTTGGGTTGCTGCCCTCCAATTGGTAATTTTTAAAGAAATTTTGCCGTTTTTGGTTATCTTGAATACTATTATAGATAGCGATAAACTGTAAACAGCAATAATGTTCAGCAAAGTAAGATCTACAAATAAGTCAACATGACCTAAATGGTCAATTGACCCCTTAAGGAGTTATTGCCCTTTATAGTCAATTTTTAACAATTTTCATTAATTTGGTAAATTTATGTAAATTTTTACCAAATATAGTTCTCTGTTACTAATGGGCAAAGTTCATTATAGATATAATTGTAAGAAGCAAAATCGTTCAGTAAAGTAAGAACTTCAAACACATCACCATCACCAAAATACAATTTTGTCATGAATCCATTTGTGTCCTTTGTTTAATATGCACATAGACCAAGGTGAGCGACACAGGCTCTTTAGAGCCTCTAGTTGTTATTATCTTGAATGTTATTATAGATAGAGATAAACTGTAAACAGCAATAATGTTCAGCAAAGTAAGATTTACAAATAAGTCAACATGACCGAAATGGTCAGTTGACCCCTTTAGGAGTTATTGCCCTTTATAGTCAATTTTTAACCATTTTTAGCTCACCTGGCCCAAAGGGCCAAGTGAGCTTTTCCCATCACTTGGTGTCCGTCGTCCTTCGTCCGTCGTCATTAACTTTTACAAAAATCTTCTCCTCTAAAACTACTGGACCAAATTAAACCAAACTTGGCCACAATCATCATTAGGCTATCTAGTTTAAAAAATGTGTTCGGCGACCCGTCCAACCAACCAAGATGGCCGCCATGGCTAAAAATAGAACATAGGGGTAAAATGCAGTTTTTAGCTTATAACTCAAAAACCAAAGCATTTAGAGCAAATCTGACAGAGTAAAATTGTTTATCAGGTCAAGATCTATCACCCCTGAAATTTTCAGATGATTCGGACAACCTGTTGTTGGGTTGCTGCCCCTGAATCCGTAATTTTAAGGAAATTTTGCTGTTTTTGGTTATTATCTTGAATATTATTATAGATATAGATAAACTGTAAACAGCAATAATGTTCAGCAAAGTAAGATTTACAAATAAGTCATCATGACCGAAATGGTCAATTGACCCCCTAAGGAGTTATTGTCCTTTATAGTCAATTTTTAACCATTTTTTTTGTAAATCTTGGTAATCCTTTACAAAAATCTTCTCCTCTGAAACTAATGGGCCAAATTAATCCAAACTTGGCCACAATCAGCTATGGGGTATCTTCTTTAAAAAATTGTCCGGTGACCCGACCATCCAACCAAGATGGCCGCCATGGCTAAAAATAGAACATAGAGGTAAAATGCAGTTTTTGGCTTATAACTCAAAAACCAAAGCATTAAGAGCAAATCTGACATGGGTTAAAATTGTTTATCAGGTCAAGATCTATCTGCCCTGAAATTTTCAGATGAATCAGACAACCCGTTGTTGGGTTGCTGCACCTGAATTGGTAATTTTAAGGAAATTTTGCTGTTTTTGGTTATTATCTTGAATATTATTATAGATAGAGATAAACTGTCAACAGCAATAATGTTCAGCAAAGTAAGATCTACAAATAAGTCAACATGACCAAAATGGTCAATTGACCCCCTAAGGAGTTATTGTCCTTTATAGTCAATTTTTAACAATTTTCATAAAATTTGTAAATTTTTACTAACATTTTCCACTGAAACTACTGGGCCAAGTTCATTATAAATAGAGATAATTGTAAGCAGCAAGAATGTTCAGTAAAGTAAGATGTACAAACACATCACCATCACCAAAACACAATTTTGTCATGAATCCATCTGCTTTCTTTGTTTAATATTCACATAGACCAAGGTGAGCGACACAGGTTCTTTAGAGCCTCTAGTTCGTAAATCTTAGTTATCTTTTACAAAAATCTTCTCCTCTGAAACTACTGGGCCAAATTAATCCAAACTTGACCACAATCATCTTTGGGGTATTTAGTTTAAAAAATGTGTTCGGTGACTTGACCATCAAATCAAGATGGCCGCCATGGCTAAAAATAGAACATAGGGGTAAAATGCAGTTTTTGGCTTATAACTCAAAAACCAAAGCATTTAGAGCAAATCTTACTGGGTAAAATTGTTTATCAGGTCAAGATCTGTCTGCCCTGAAATTTTCAGATGAATCAGACAACCCGTTGTTGGGTTGCTGCCCCTGAATTGGTAATTTTAAGGAAATTTTGCTGTTTTTGGTTATTATCTTGAATGTTATTATAGATAGAGATAAACTGTAAACAGCAATAATGTTCAGCAAAGTAAGATTTACAAATAAGTCAACATGACCGAAATGGTCAGTTGACCCCTTTAGGAGTTATTGCCCTTTATAGTCAATTTTTAACCATTTTTCGTAAATCTTAGTTATCTTTTACAAAAATCTTCTCCTCTGAAACTACTGGGCCAAAGTAATCCAAACCTAGCCACAATCATCTTTGGGGTATCTAGTTAAAAAAATGTGTCTGGTGACCTGGCCATCAAATCAAGATGGCCGCCACGGCTAAAAATAGAACATAGGGGTAAAATGCAGTTTTTGGCTTATAACTCGAAAACCAAAGCATTTAGAGCAAATTTGACATGGAGGAAAAATTGTTTATCAGGTCAAGATCTATCTGCCATGAAATTTTCAGATGAATCGGACAACCTGTTGTTGGGTTGCTGCCCCTGAATCCGTAATTTTAAGGAAATTTTTCTGTTTTTGGCTATTATCTCGAATATTATTATAGATAGAGATAAACTGTAAACAGCAATAATGTTCAGCAAAGTAAGATTTACAAATAAGTCATCATGACCGAAATGGTCAATTGACCCCCTAAGGAGTTATTGTCCTTTATAGTCAATTTTTAACAATTTTCATAAAATTTGTAAATTTTTATTAACATTTTCCACTGAAACTACTGGGCCAAGTTTATTATAGATAGAGATAATTGTAAGCAGCAAGACTGTTCAGTAAAGTAAGATGTACAAACACATCACCATCACCAAAACACAATTTTGTCATGAATCCATCTACTTCCTTTGTTTAATATTCACAAAGACCAAGGTGAGCGACACAGGCTCTTTAGAGCCTCTAGTTAAAATCTAATGCATTTTGGTAATATTTTCAAAAGAGTACATCAACATAATTTGATGTGACATTTTTTCATGTTGGAAATGAGAACTTTAAAATTACATATTGTCCTTTAGATTGTTAAACAATGAGTAGAGAGGTGACTCTCCAATGACTGTATCTTTTAATAATACCAGAGTTGGAAGGAGCATTTTGCTATAAAATAGAAAATTAGCTGTTTAATTGATAAGAAATTGAACTACTACAAAATAATGTGTTCACATTTGACTTATCATGGCAGTACTTTGTATGGATACATTAGTTAGTTGAAAAATAAAGTTTCTTTTAGATGATTCAATTTGTTATTGATTTCAATAGGGTACAAGAAATTATGGTAGACAGGCTGAAAGAAACTGGCAGAATACCAAGAACTATTGACTGTGAACTGACACAAGATTTAGGTTAGTATGGCAGAATACCTAGAACTATTGACTGTGAACTGACACAAGATTTAGGTTAGTATGGCAGAATACCTAGAACTATTGACTGTGAACTGACACAAGATTTAGGTTAGTATGGCAGAATACCTAGAACTATTGACTGTGAACTGACACAAGATTTAGGTTAGTATGGCAGAATACCTAGAACTATTGACTGTGAACTGACACAAGATTTTGGTTAGTATGGCAGAATACCTAGAACTATTGACTGTGAACTGACACAAGATTTTGGTTTGTATGAAACATGGAACATTTAAATGTATCTTGTCTGCTTGCTTGCAATTATTATATCACAAGTTAGATGAGCAACTAGATACCAAGATAAGCATTTCTGAGCATAAGCTTCAGGTTTGACGTGTCGATTTACATGTTCTTATCTGTCTCAGTTATGTGTTGTTTATTTTTAATAATAGGTATCTGTAAAGAGTTGGATAGATAAACAGTATAGAAAGCTAAACTACTTTCTCTTGCCAGTTTTAAGTGACATTAGAAATTCTCATTTATTTCACCTTTGCCAAATCCTTTTCTAAGCAATGCCAATGTAAATTGTTACAGTTTAACATTGTCTTGATGTTATTTATAATATAAATATTTGAAGAAGTTCAAACAATCAGATCTTATAGTATAAAATACTTTCAAATTCAGATATCACTTACTCCTTTTCTGTTTTCAGTTGACAGTTGTGTACCTGGAGATGTAGTTACTATTTCTGGTATTGTCAAAGTTAACAGTGTTGATGAGGGTAAGTCTAAAAATAAAAGTACTAGTAAAGAAGACAACAATCTTAGGAAAATCACTGGGGCATAAAAATTGAATCTACAAATTAGATATTGAAATTGAGTTTATTTTACTGAATGGCAAGTTGCTCATGTTAAAGTAAGAAGATTTGCATTGAAATTTTACTCATTAAAATTGTTCATGCTTACTCAGAGCATGTAAAGCAAGAACTTTTGGATATGAAGACTATTTTCCTATTTAAACTTATTTTCATTCAAAATTTGAGGTAGAAACTTTATTCTTCACTAAAGTAATTAATGATTAATAAATTTAGTATATTTATTTTTTATCTTCAAGGTAAAGGCAGAAACAAGGACAAGTGTATGTTTCTATTGTATATCTACGCTAATTCTGTTGTGAATGCCAAGGGGAATAAATCTGGTGACAACTCAGGACTAGCTATGGAATTCACTATGAAGGAGTTGTATGCCATTGAAGAAATTCAAAGTGAGAAAAATCTGTTTAGATTGCTTGTAGGGTGAGTGAAATTTTAATAATTATTTCTAGAAATACTAAAATTCAGAATTGATTGCGTGCTTTTATGATTGCGATTTTGTCATTTTAGACTCAAATGCAATTTTATTTTTTGCGATATTGAGAAAAATCCTGTTTAAATCATATAAAAATATTTCAAAATGCAGGTTCAAATTATTACAATTATAAAACTGTTGCATTTTTCGCAATAATAAAAACCGCAATAATTTCTGAATTTACAGTACAATGTGATTTTTAGCTCACCTGGCCAAAAGGCCAAGTGAGCTTTTCTCATCACTTGGCGTCCGACGTCCGGCGTCGTCCGTCGTCGTCGTCCTGCGTTAACTTTTACAAAAATCTTCTCTGAAACTACTGGGCCAAATTTAACCAAACTTGGCCTAAATCATCATTGGGGTATCTAGTTTTAAAAATGTGTCCGGTGACCCGGCCAACCAACCAAGATGGCCGCCATGGCTAAAAATAGAACATAGGGGTAAAATGCAGTTTTTGGCTTATAACTCAAAAACCAAAGCATTTAGAGCAAATCTGACATGGGTGGTAATATTGTTCATCAGGTCAAGATCTATCTGCCCTGAAATTTTCAGATGAATCGGACATTCCGTTGTTGGGTTGCTGCCCCTGAAATGGTAATTTTAAGGAAATTTTGCTGTTTTTGGTTATTATCTTGAATATTATTATAGATAGAGATAAACTGTAAACAGCAATAATGTTCAGCAAAGTAAGATCTACAAATAAGTCAACATGACCAAAATGGTCAGTTGACCACTTTAGGAGTTATTGCCCTTTATAGTCAATTTTTAACCATTTTTCGTAAATCTTAGTAATCTTTTAGAAAAATCTTCTCCTCTGAAACTACTGGGCCAAATTTAACCAAACTTGGCCATAATCATTATTGGGGTATCTAGTTTAAAAAATGTGTCCTGTGTCCCGCCCAACCAACCAAGATGGCCGCCATGGCTAAAAATAGAACATAGGGGGTAAAATGCAGTTTTTGGCTTATAACTCAAAAACCAAAGCATTTAGAGCAAATCTGACGGGGTAATATTGTTCATCAGGTCAAGATCTATCTGCCCTGAAATTTTCAGATGAATCGGACATTCCGTTGTTGGGTTGCTGCCCCTGAAATGGTAATTTTAAGGAAATTTTGCTGTTTTTGGTTATTATCTTGAATATTATTATAGATAGAGATAAACTGTAAACAGCAATAATGTTCAGCAAAGTAAGATCTACAAATAAGTCAACATGACCAAAATGGTCAGTTGACCACTTTAGGAGTTATTGCCCTTTATAGTCAATTTTTAACCATTTTTCGTAAATCTTAGTAATCTTTTAGAAAAATCTTCTCCTCTGAAACTACTGGGCCAAATTTAACCAAACTTGGCCATAATCATCATTGGGGTATCTAGTTTAAAAATGTGTCTGGTGACCCGGCCAACCAACCAAGATGGCCGCCATGGCTAAAAATAGAACATAGGGGTAAAATGCAGTTTTTGGCTTATAACTCAAAAACCAAAGCATTTAGAGCAAATCTGACATGGGTGGTAATATTGTTCATCAGGTCAAGATCTATCTGCCCTGAAATTTTCAGATGAATCGGACATTCCGTTGTTGGGTTGCTGCCCCTGAAATGGTAATTTTAAGGAAATTTTGCTGTTTTTGGTTATTATCTTGAATATTATTATAGATAGAGATAAACTGTAAGCATCAATAATGTTCAGCAAAGTAAGATTTACAAATAAGTCAGCATGACCGAAATGGTCAGTTGACCCCTTTAGGAGTTATTGCCCTTTATAGTCAATTTTTAACCATTTTTCGTAAATCTTAGTAATCTTTTACAAAAATCTTCTCCTCTGAAACTACTGGGCTAAATTAATCAAAACTTGGCCACAATCATCTTTGGGGTATGTAGTTTGAAAAATGTGACCGGTGACCCGGCCATCCAACCAAGATGGCCGCCACGGCTAAATATAGAACATAAGGGTAAAATGCAGTTTTTGGCTTATAACTCAAAAATCAAAGCATTTAGAGCAAATCTGATAGAGTTAAATTGTTTATCATGTCAAGATCTATCTGCCCTGAAATTTTCAGATGGATCTGACAACCCGTTGTTGGGTTGCTGCCCCTAAATTGGTAATTTTAAGGAAATTTTGCCGTTTTTTAACCGGATTTTTGTGACAAAAATGTCGGTTATTGATTTGGGGATGTACGGCGGGCGGCCGCGCAGTCGGGCAGTCGGGCGGCCGGGCGGCAATCAAATGTTGTCCGTGCATTAACTCATGAACCGTTCAGCCAAAGCTTTTAAAATTTTAGTATGTTGTTACTGACAACTAAATGAAGGTCAAGTTCAATAATGGCGATTTTGACTTTTACCGTTCAGGAGTTATGGTTCTTGAAAGATTGAAAAATGGAGTTTCCAGTTGTGTCCGTGAATTTACGCATGAACTGTTCTACCAAAGCTTCCCAAATTTTAATATGTTGTAACTGATGACAAAATAGAGGTCAAGTTCAATAATGACGATTTTGACTTTTACCGTTCAGGAGTTATGGTTCTTGAAAGATTGAAAAATGGTGTTTCCAGTCGTGTCCGTGCATTTTCTCATGAACCATTCAGCCAAAGCTTTTGAAATTTTTATATGTTGTTACTGATGACAAATTAGAGGTCAAGTTCAATAATGACGATTTTGACTTTTACCGTTCAGGCGTTATGGTTCTTGAAAGATTGTAAAATGGCGTTTCCATTCACGTTGTTGCATTTACTCATGAACCATTCAATCTAAGCTTTTCAAATTTTAATATGTTGATACTGATGACAAAATGGAGGTCAAATTTGATATTGACGATTTTCACTTTCACCATTCATCAGTAATAGTTCTTGTGATATTGCCAGGACACAAATAAATATTAATAAATCCGGTTTGCTGTCATTGTGACAGCCTCTTGTTGTTATTATCTTGAATATTATTATAGATAGAGATAAACTGTAAACAGCAATAATGTACAGCAAAGTAAGACCTAAAAATAAGTCAACATGACCAAAATGGTCAATTAACCCCCTAAGGAGTTACTGTCCTTTATAGTCAATTTTTAACAATTTTCATAAAATTTGTAAATTTTTACTAACATTTTCCACTGAAACTACTGGGCCAAGATCATTATAGATAGAGATAATTGTAAGCAGCAAGAATGTTCAGTAAAGTAAGATCTACTAACGCGTCACCATCACCAAAACACAATTTTGTCATGAATCCATCTGTGTGTCCTTTGTTTATGATATGCACATAGACCAAGGTGAGCGACACAGGCTCTTTAGAGCCTCTAGTTCATGTAGGCCACAAAGATTTTATTGTATGGTTTTCACATATTGAAATGTAAAAGATCTTGATTTAAAATGGGAATATTGAATATAACAACTTTTTTCAAGATTATATATTTTTAAGTTTTAAAGGTGCTATTCAATCCTACCAAATATGCCGATGAATATTATAATATTTCATGAATCAGTGTAATAAAAAATGTTCACTAGGTTTCATAAAGGTACAAAATTCTTTTGATATTTTTTAGTTTCAAGTTAAAAATGTCAAATATTTTTTGTACATTGTAGGTCACTTTGTCCATCTATTTATGGCCATGAGGTAAGATTTTACATAGATTTTATAATTTTGTGAGAGTAGTTTTTGTAATATTATCCGAAATAATTATTTTGAGGGTTTGTTTACGTCATTTCAATATCAAGTTAAATCGAAAATTACATAAACAGCAAGTGCTTATCTTAGTCTATGACTTAAGTCTTGTTTGTACAACTATGAATTTTAAAACTATCAAATTAGTGGTTTTACCTTAAAATGTCAATGTGAATTATTTGTAAAATGTGAAAAAGTAAAGAATAAGATTTCCCCATAGCCAATAAAATCTATTTCAAACATTTTACTTCTTTTACTCATTTTAATTTCACATTTACAGCTGGTGAAGGCAGGTTTAATACTTGGATTATTTGGTGGAACTCATAAGTTTACAAATGATAAGGTGAGTTTGGTAATTCTTTCACATGACTAATATTAGATTAAGATTTCCCTATGATTTATGGCCATCCACCAGTTGCCCTTTTCACAAAAAATCTTAAGTGTAAAATTTATCGTAAGTCTAAATATTCCTCAACAATTAAACTAAATATCTTTATCGTAAGATTAATTTTACACTTTAGATTTTTTTGTTCAAAGGGCTACTGGAGCTTATTCATATATTTGGTAGATAAAATACCATAGAACCTCCAAAGATGACATTGGCTAGGGAATGGTTCATAGCCTAGAAAACACATTGTCAAATTAAAGTATAGGAAGACAACAATTCAATAGCATTAAATTTTGAAAGATTACATTTACAAAACAAACACATGAAAAAAATTTGATAAAATTGTGAAGACTATAAGCTACCTAACCTAAAGATTCAGATATTTTTTATGCCCCATTCATTGGCATTATGTTTTCTGGTTTATGCTCCATTCATGGGCATCATGTTTTCTGGTCTGTCCGTCTGTCCGTTCATTCGTCCGTCCGTTCATCCCCCTTCAGGTTAAAGTTTTTGGTTGAGGTAGTTTTTGATGAAGTTGAAGTTCAATCAACTTGAAACTTAGTATACATGTTCCTTATGATATGATCTTTCTAATTTTAATGCCAAATTAGAGATTTTCCCCCATTTTCACGGTTCACTGAACATAGCAATGATAGTGTGGATGGGGTATCCGTGTACTGGGGACACATTCTTGTTTTATTTTATTTTTTCTGCTTTATTTTTGTGCTATTTGTTTACTGTACAATTTTGCCAAGGAGTTAGTTATTTGTTTTTCCTATTTTCAGAACAGAATTCCAGTCAGAGGAGATCCTCACATTTTAATTGTTGGAGACCCAGGATTAGGGAAGAGTCAGGTAATATCACTATTTGTTATATGTGCAAGAAAGAAATAGATTAATGGAAAATATGTAAATTTTCATATAGCCAATTGGAATGCATGCAGGTATCAAGTAATATCTTTTTGTAGATCAATCCAGCACTTATTGTATAACTGATTTTTAGTGCCAAAATCTAGGTTATGATATTTAATTTGAAAAAAAGAAACTATTTTTTTACATTGATTATTTATTTTCAAATTTATTAATCTAATAGATATGCTATACAATGCTAAGATAAAATCTTTTTTTGAAAATAAAGAATTGAGATCTCTTCTTTTTTTTTCACTGTCCTTGTCATTAAATTTTACAGATGTTACAGTCCACAGCCAGTATAGCTCCCAGAAGTGTGTATGTCTGTGGAAATACAACAACCACCTCCGGTCTCACAGTAAGTTTATATACAGCATAAAAAACTTTATATAGATTTAAGATGTGGTATGAGTGCCAATGAGACAACTCTCCATCCAAGTAATAATTAGTAAAAGTAAACCATTATAGGTCAAAGAAGAGTCTTCAACACCTGGCTCACACCTGATAACAAGCTATAAAGCCCCCCCCCCCCCCCCCCCCCCCAACTGCAATTTAAAAAAAAATGTCTCGCCTACTTTTTCTGTTAATCGCAGGCTCAACAAAAATGAGGAAATGAATCAATAAAAATATTCCTCTTAATAGTATCTTTTGATTGTAAGAAGCTTCTGTCCAAGTTTGGTAAAAATCCAGGATAGTTTATGAATCTAATAAATATTTAAAAACTGCAGACTGACTGTAATGTTAACTGGAAGAAAACAAAATTTCCTTTTAGATACTAGAATTTGATCAAAAACAAGCTTCTGTCCAAGTTTGGGACAAATTCAAAATAGTATAAGAAAGTTATTGAAATTTCAAAAAGTTTTAACCACAGAGTGTTGTTTCCTGGCAGGAAATCTAAGTCCATTTAAAAGAAAAATACGGAAAAGTTTAATTTATTTTTTTACAGAATTTCTTTTTAGATACTAGCTTTTGATTATAAACAAGCTTCTGTCCAAGTTTGGTACAAATCCAAAAAAGTATAAGAAAGATATTGAATGTGTCATTTCCTGGCAGAAAATCTAAATCCATTTAAAAGTAAAATATGGAAAAAATGGATTTATTTTTTTACAAAAATTTACTATCTTATGATCATAAACAAGCTTCTGTCCAAGTTTGATACAAATCCAGGATAGTTTTAAGAAATTTGTTAAAATTTTAAAACTTTAAGCACTGAGTGAATGTAATGTTTCCAGGCAGAAAAACTAAGTCTATTTATAAGTAAAACACGGAAAAAAATGGAATTTTATTTTTACAAAACTTACTTTTGGATACTATCTTATGATCATGAACAAGCTTCTGTTAAAGTTTGGTAGAAATCCAGGATAGTTTAAGAAAGTCATTAAAATTTCAAAAACTTTTAACCACAGAGTTACTATTTGTGGCCGACACCGCCAACAGAATGTAGGATTGCTATGTCTTGCTTTTTCAACTAAAGTCGAAGGCTTAACAAAAATGAGAAACATTTATGAACCACATCAAAAAACTACACCAACTGAACATAAGGTTCCTGACTTAGGACAGTTGCACACAAATGCAGCAGGTTTAAATGTTTATGCATGTCAGTTCAAAGTAGATTATGAGACCTAACCTCTCATTCAAGCTTTAGAAATTGTGGAATTTTGCATTTTGAATAGTTTGATTGTTTTAAGTTTGGAACAGGAACAGTATAAATGTTTTATATGAAAACAAATGTTAAACAATAATGAGAGTATTCAATGGTTCCCTGTACAGACATGAAATTAAGAAGGGTTGTTTAGGTTTTTTACAAATTTTTTTGTTATTTGAAGTAAACTGTATTATAATTGCTTGAATATAAACAAGATCTAAGGAGTTAGTTTTATGGTAGTTTAAGGGGAAAAAAGGATATGGTGTATCAATTCATGACACAAAATCACTAAATGCTCAAGATAAAAAAAAAAAAACGTTTTGTATTTTAGGTGACCATATCTAGAGATGGAGGCTCTAGAGATTTTGCTCTAGAAGCAGGTGCTCTGGTTTTGGCTGATCTTGGTTGTTGTTGTATTGATGTCTTTATATTTTAGGTGACCCTATCTAGAGATGGATGCGTGAGAGATTTTGCATTAGAAGCTTGACTTATACTATTAGTTATATAGATGTTTCTATGTTTAAGGTGTCGCTATCAAGAGATGGAGGCTCAGGAGATTTTGCATTAGAAGCAGGTGCTCTGGTTTGGCTGATCTTGGTTGTTGTTGTATTGATGTCTTTATATTTTAGGTGACCCTATCAAGAGATGGAGGCTCTGGAGATTTTGCATTAGAAGCAGGTGCTCTGGTTTTGGCTGATCTTGGTTGTTGCTGTATAGATGAGTTTGATAAGATGGGAAATCAACATCAAGCTTTACTAGAAGCCATGGTAAGTACTACAGAAAGGGGGGTAATAACCTTTACAACCCAGTAGCCCTTTTCACAAAAAATCTTAAGTGTAAAATTAATCTTACGATAAAAATATTTAGTTGAATTCTTAAGGAATATAAATTTTTAGACTTACAATAAATTTTACATTTAAGACTTTTTGTGAAAAGGGCTACAGGGTGGTCTGGCATGGTTAAGTTAAATAGAACTAGTACACATTTTGTTTTTTGCTGTGTTGAAGACCCATAGGGGGTCTAGGGTTGTTTTCTGCTCTTGAGTCTGGTTTTTGTCTTTTTGACACATTCCTCATTTCCATTCTCAATTACAAATGTAGTTATATAACAATGTTTTTAATTTTTTGTAAATCTGAAATAAGCTGTTGTTAAATAGATACATCCATCATTTACAAAAAATTAATGAATTTGATATCGTAATGATGAATGTTTTTATTTTAGGAACAACAGAGCATAAGTATTGCAAAAGCAGGGATTGTATGTAGGTAATTATGACTTTGTAATACTGCTTTTTATAATATTATGAATAGAACAGTGTTTTTTTTTTAGATTGGATATTGTAGATTTAATTGTTTTTAAACACAACACAATTAATACATTTTGTGCACTAAAACCTTAAAAAAAAAATTCTCACCCTTGTCTGTATGAACCTACGCCCATATGAATATTCTAATATTGGTTTCCGTTCTCTTAATTCAGATAACAACAACTTAATGTTTTGAAAGCAATACACAATGCTTCTTGCCACGTTTAATTCACTTTCATTGATCTTGAGTTAGGCCTAAATTAAAATATTGTTTGTTTGCCCTTTTCCGACCCTATGTTTTGAAACAGGGTAGGTAGGTAGGTAAAATATTTTATTTTTTTCCCAAAAAAAATAACTTGGCTCGGTATATTTTTTTTTCATGGGTAGGCAGGTAGGTATAATATTTTATTTTATAGATACAAAATCTGCATAATGTCATTTTTGTCTGTTTTGCTTTTGCTAATAAGTTTCTGGGACTACGTTTTGAAAAAAAATATCATGTAGAATGTGAAGTTATATTCATATGCACTACTATTTTGTTTTCAAATATCAAAATATAGAGCTGTGCCGCATATTTTCAACGTTTATATATGCCTGGAACTTTGAAGAGTTTTAACTTGCACTAATATTCTGTACTACCTACCTTGTACGCTTACCTCTACCTAAAGGGTTTCTGTAAGAGATAAATTTGTGCTGGTAAAATACATGAAATATGTCCGGGCAGACATACATTACTAGTAGAAAAGGTCCCTAGTGTTTAAATTTCCGTGTGTGCCTATGTTTCCAATAAAAATGCTACAAGACTTAAACTCAATTGTCACGTATTTTACATCGCATTTATAAATGATCTGTATGGAAAACTTGGGCGATTTTACTGCCAAATATTCTCCACTTTACAGGCTTTTGTAACCTTTGGTTCATGTCAGATATAAATAATATAGCAATGCTGGTCGAAGGCATTGTTAACATAATCATCCTGATCTACGGATCACAAAAGGTCATCCCTACATAGAATACAACGTCCGTTTACACAAAATAATTTGTACACACGTTGATAATTTTGTATTAAACGAACTTTTTTGTAAATGAACCCTGCTCTTCAAGTATAAAGATACAGAGTTAACGTACGTCATATCATGATTTCAAAGCGTTCAACATCGATTTCAAACAAATGCTTTGAAACTCTAAATGCAAGTGTGCATGTCAAACGCTCACATGATACCAAACGGACTAGACCTTATACGATAAAGATAAAACCCGAGGATTCCGGTAAAAAAGTTTTGAGCGGGAAATACAAATATAAGATTTTTTGTAGGAACGAAAAAATAAAATAAAATAAAATCTTGCTGGTAAATACAAATAAAAGATTTTCAGGCGGAACGAATTTATAGGGTCCGTCGGTAAAGGGCAAACAAACAATATTTTAATTTAAGCCTTATGTTCCTTGATAAATGGAAAAAATTGCAATTTCTGCACTCAACTAAATGTTATGAAATCTAAACACAAGGCTTATTATCACTAAACACAGTTCAAATTTGAATTTAGGTGGTGTCACTTTTACTGTTCTTGTGCTATGCCCCATTTCAGGAGTAAAGTATTTTGAAGTGAGTTTGTTTGAGAACTTATTTAAATGTTAGTCCAAATAATAGTGTTACCTTGAATTTAGATTTTTAACTTGGGTTGTAGATACCATTTGTAATATCATAGTGTTTCTTCACACAATAGAAATTGTCATAAAATATAAGAATCTATTCAACAGCATATGATTATGTTTTCCTAGTACAGGATACGCTTAATTTTTTTCCAGTTTACCAGCCAGAACATCCATAATAGCAGCAGCAAATCCTGTTGGTGGCCATTATAACAAGGCTAAAACAGTCTCAGAGAATTTAAAGTAAGTGGCCATTACAACAAGGCTATAACAGTGTCAAAGAATTTAAAGTAGGTGGTCTTTTACAGCAAGACTTAAATAGGGTAATATTTGTTTGCACTGAACATTCTAAATTAATGTTGGTATTCCTTTTTTTATCATTACTTAAAATTATGATGTAAGTTTGTCTTTTTTTTCAGAATGGGTAGTGCCTTGTTATCCAGATTTGACCTTGTCTTTATTTTGTTGGACAAACCAGATGAGGTATGATCTATTACACATACTGACATGTATTCACCAAAATTTATTAACAACAATAGGGAGGGAAATTTTTGCATAGACATAAATCTCCAAATATTGAAATGTAAAATAAAGTTATTATCAGTAAATCACAAGATATTGTTTTCCCATATCTGCCACCAAACATTTTTAAATGTAAGAACCCAGATAACTACATTTCAAATCTTAAGCCATGTTGATTTTCAGGTGTTTTATTTTCAAAATTGTACAAGATCTATCTAGACTTATTTGAATAGAAGTTTCAAAATGACACATTAGTTAAGTCCATATCTACTAACCTTTTAGAAGAACAAAGTGGAAGATCTCCCTCTCTTAAACTCCACTACAGGGAGATTATGGATGACATAATTTTGTCGAGCCTTTGACTTTAGTCGAAAAAGCGAGACATAGCAATCCTACATTCTTGCTGCGGCGGCGTTGTCCGCAAATATTCACTCTGTGGTTAAAATTTTTGAAATTTTAATAACGTTCTTAAACAATCCTGGATTTCTACCAAACTTGGACAGAAGCTTGTTTATGATCAAAAGCTAGTATCTAGAAGGAAATTTTGTTTAAAATTTTGTACCTGTTTATCAGTATTTTACTTAAAAATGGACTTAGTTTTCTTCCAGTTAACATTACATACAGTCTGCAGTTTAAGTTTTTAAAACATTTATTAGATTCATAAACTGTCTTGGATTTTTACAAAACTTGGAGCTTCTTAAAATCAAAAGATAGTATCAAGGAGAATATTTTTATTGATTTTTTTCCTCATTTTTGTTGCGGCTGTGACTAACAGCAAAAGTAGGCGAGACACTTGGTTTCGCTGAACCCTTACAAATTTTTTTATTCAAATGGATCAAATTTAATTATCTGTATGTGGATTACATTAGTTAAAATTATGAAATGAAGGCAATGGGTGTTGTCTATTGTATTAATTATGCATATTATATTTTACAGGAAATGGACAGTATGTTATCTGACCATGTGATGGCCTTACATGCTGGACAAAGTAGGTCAGTAATCATTTTCAACTTATTTGACCTTAAGGGTTAATTTGAACTATGGACACATTTTGGTATCTCATCATTATCAGTGCATCAAAAAAACAGATTTCAGTGTGGTTTATTGACTTTGGAACTCTACATAATTTACAAGTCAAAGTTTACGCTTAGGTTAGTTTAAAGGGATCCACTCATGATAAGTCGATGGTATTTTGTATGCAGTTTTACAAGTGTGGGCATTTCTGATTTCCATAGAGGTTATATAACTCTCCACCATCAGTCATGTTTCATTGACTTTGATTGATGTGCATAGTTTACATGCTTAAATATTGCCGTTTTAATTTCAATATTTGCAATGAGTGAATTGTATTTCCTTTTTTTTACAGAGCACTGAGTGTAACTGTAAGAAGACAAAAAGTTAGTATTATATGTAGAGGATTAAAAACATCAAATTAGATAAATAATGGTTCATGCTTTATTAGTGTCAATAAGGCTGCAACTCCGGCAACAAAAGTCAAAAGACATCTAGTTTCAACTGCATGTACATTTTTGACAGGCTTTGCCATATTACCTTATTTTCTAACACTTTACCTACTTAACTCTTAAGGCTAACAGGATTTATCTTGTATGCTGGACTAAAGACATTCTACTGGTTGTAGTTGTAGTTTCTATGATAAATATTGTGTCCCTTCTTATAAGACATTGCCATGGGAAAAACACAAGATACTTTTATATCAATCTTTCTATTCTAACGTAGACTGTTGATATGTATTTTGTAGGATAATAGTATAAATGAGTCTATACTGTTAATAGAATCAGACAAACCTCTCAGTGATAGATTAAAGACCCCAAGACATGAACCATTTGATCCTATACCTCACCAACTACTTAGAAAGGTAAGCTAATTTGAAATATTAATCCTTTGGAATCAATTATATATTTTTTACTAACAAAAAATTCTTAATATATAAAAGATAAGGAAATGTGATATGATGGCCAATGAGAAATCTATCCATCAAAGTTTAAATGAAGTTGATGAAAATGATTCAAGCAATAATAGGCAACCATATGGCCTTCAACAATGAGAAAAACCCATAATGTATGGTCAGCTATAAAACCCTTGACAAGAAATAAACGAAACAATTCATTTGTGAAAACTAACAACCTAATTTATAAAAAAAAACAGTTTATGATAAACAAATATGACAGACATGAACCAACAACCGTGGAACAAATGGCTCCTGCCTTGGAACAGGCACATAAAGAATGTGGGGTTAAACATGATTGTGAGGGCTCAACCTTTCTTCTAACCTGGGACAGTGATGTAACAGTACAACATAAGCACAAACCTAAAATCTAAACTGAACTTTGCTTAATTTTTAAACCTACATTTAAAAAAAAAGAATAATAAAGGATGCAATTCTTCAAAAGTTTTGTATTGCTTATCTTTTGATTTCAGTATATTGGATATGCCAGAAAGTATGTCCATCCAAAGATAAGTTCTGAAGCTGCCAAAGTCATACAGGTATTTATATAAAGTGATAAAATTTAAGTTAGCTCAAATTGTTAAAAAGAGTCAAAATATAAAGCTTTTTTAGGGAGTAAGTCAATAACTGAGGTCAAGGAGCTTCAGCTGTTTTTTAACAATAACTTTACAAGAAAGTGCATATAATTAATTAATAAATGGTATTTGTATGGTTTTCATGATTGAAACAATAGCAGTTGTTTGTCCGATTGTGACATGTTATGGGGGGACATGGAACTTGACAGAGACATTGCTGATATTAACCTTTGATATGAGTTATTGTCTGTCCAATTATCCATGTGTTTGCCAATCTGGTCTTGTTAATGCTCTCTTGTTTTCCTTTCTTGACAGTTTTTATAAAAAATTATAACAAAGGTTGATATCATCAATGTGTCTTGTCAAGTTGGAAGATTAGTGACAATCAGTTACATGGAGATTATCATTGTTAGCCATCTCAAGTGTATATTTCTTGCCAGATTTTTATGAAATTTATATCATAGGTTTATATTATCAATTTCTCAGACAAGTTCAAAAATCAGTGCCGATCCAATGATTTATATTTAAAAAAAAGAAGTAATGCCCTTTCATTATATATCACAGGACTTTTATCTTGAGCTAAGAAAACAGCACCAAACACAAGACAGTACACCTATCACAACAAGACAACTAGAATCTCTTATTAGACTGACAGAATCCAGAGCTAGATTAGAACTGAGAGAAGTAGCCACCAAAGAAGATGCTGGTGATGTTATAGAAATTATGAAATACAGGTAAATTTTTTAGGCAATCTTTTCAAATTCAATGAATGTCAGTTTGTTTGAGATTTCTTTATTATTCTTTGAAAAACACTCAAGTACACCTATCTTGATGGGTGCATTGTAATGTTTGGAGATTCATCACAGGAAAAGAAGTGATTGATTCTTTGTTCAAGAAAATTAACTATGTTTTTATTATTGTGAAAAAAGCAAAAGGGTTATAATAGCAATAATTTAAACTCACATTTAAAATAATTTAAAATGAAATAAACAGGATTTTCCCAATATTGCAAAGATTAAAATCACATTTTAGTCTAAAATGACGAAATCGCAATAATAAATGCATGCAATAATTTCTAAATTTACATTAATTGACAATCAGTAGGGAGTTTAAAATAAATATTCAAGATGTCTTCATTGGGAAAATATGTTAGACATTTATTTGTAACATTGTCAATTACAAATTTGTTTTGGAATTCTTGGTGAGCATCCAAGTAAGAAACAATATTAACAGTTTCACAAAGACGAGAACATTAGGTCCGAGACCACAATTAATTCGAAGTGCATTTCTTTTAGAACATAAATGGAAATTAAAAAAAATCCCACCTGTGCTTTCTCAATGAAATTTTTACAGTGTGTTGTACTACTTTTGGGACAAATTATATCAAAATTATAGAAACTTCATTGGCTCTAACTCAAAATATGGACAATTTTATGTTTAGAGCGTCTTGAAATCTTTTGACAACTTCCGAAGTGCTAATTTTAACCTTTTTCAGCTGGACCAAATCACTACTTTCCTTTGAAATTCTGGACCCAAATTTTTTTACAGTGTAATTTCACCCCCCTACTTCCAATTTGAGGCATAAAACATGGAGAAATAAATTTGGAAGGGGTATGAAAAATATTGGCAAGTAACCCACTGTCAACACTAGGGACTATATTTGTGAACAACGAAAATCAAGAGATGACAATTGTGGTCTCGGATCTAATAGGATAGAAAAAGTTGACCAATCTTAATAAAACTTGGTATGACTAAAGCTTAATAAATTATAACACTGCTTACAAAGTTTCATAACAAAATTAGATATATTATAGACAGTATGTTAAATTCTATACTCAACTTTGGGTGTTAAATTTTGACGTTAAAATTGAAAAATTTCAAGTCAACATTTGGGGCTTTAAAAATTAGAATATTGCAAAAAAATACTTTTTAAATGCCTTAATATATCAATTATCATGTACTTAATGCAATAGAGTACTCATTTGATTTGTCAGACTTAGCATAATTATTCAAAAGTCAAATTTATATGAGCCTGTGCCTAAAAATTGAGGTTTTTCAATGAAAGGGTGCCTTACATGAAGATGCAATATTTTCCAGCAATTTTAAATTTGTTAAGCTTTTTGTTATAAATAATCCAGCTTTTTGGTTATAAATAATCCTTACATATGTATTGAATGTACTTTAAATGGAAAGAAAAGTTACAAATAACATATCATATTAGTATAAAAGGGTCTTAGGCCAAGTAAGACTGGAAATAATTTAGGATCAATTTAGGCCGTGCCACATATTTACATTAAAAAATGCATATTGAGGCTATAAGAAATAAAAAATTGTGTCTTTTTTATCATTTCTATACTCATGTGACATGATACAACAAATCTGAGTACAAAAAGACTCTTGCATTTAACTTTTCTTGCAGACAGTATGGTCTGATACAAAGATTTTTGCCTTTTTAGTGAAAAACTTGCATGCAATTTTAGTCCCAACAGGCTTATATTTGAACCACTTGCTATTCTACAGAAGAAAATAAAGATATTATGTGAAATGAAACAGGTACAATAGACATTGTAAAGTGCTTTTTATACAAATTTAGTGAGGTCTATATCATGGACTTCAACTTTTATGTACCAAGCTCCCCACTTTTGACTTCTTCCAAACAGGGCGTTAGACAATGGTCATTTATACAACACATTTGCACATATTGTTTGACATAACCTTCTTTTCTGTATATTCAGAGTTCAAAAATAATTAATAGAACTGGATAAAGGCATAGAAACACAAATATTGACACATAAAAACCTGTCGGGTAGAAAGTCAGGATGCCATTTATGCATCAACATTGAAAACGCTATAAAATGCCTATTTTGACCGTAAAAAACGAAAATTGGTCATTTTTGCAGAAATTCTATAAAATTAAAGTTTAAATCCTTTAGTTTCATGCTATTTGACAAATTATCACCATCAAATAATTTAGGGAAGTTGCCAAAGTACAGATTCTATATTTACAGATTTCACCTCTTAGGTCCGAGACCACAATTAATTCGTAGTGCATTTCTTTTAGAACATAAATGGAAATTAAAAAAATCCCACCTGCGCTTTCTCAATGAAATTTTTCAGTGTGTTGTACTACTTTTGGGACAAATTATATCAAAATTATAGAAAACTTCATCGGCTCCAACTCAAAATATGGACAATTTTATGTTTAGGGCGTCTTGAAATCTTTTGACAGCTTCCGAAGTGCTAATTTTTAACCTTTTTCAGCTGGACCAAATCACTACTTTCCTTTGAAATTCTGGACCCAAATTTTTTTACAGTGTAATTTCACCCCCCTACTTCCAATTTGAGGCATAAAACATGGAGAAATAAATTTGGAAGGGGTATAAAAAATATTGGCAAGTAACCCACTGTCAACACTAGGGACTATATTCGTGAACAACGAAAATCAAGGGACGACAATTGTGGTCTTGGACCATTAACAGATACTGGTATATTTAGAGAATTATTTAAAATCAAAATAAAAGCATACAAAATGGACTCACCATAGCATCTTTATTGTAACTTACTAAAAAGTGTGAATTTTTCATGAGAGAATTATTGTCGTTTAATACCTAATAACAATAAAATCATGAAAAAAGATTCCCTTGTGTAAATCTTGAAGAAAAATGGTCTGGGACAAGAAAAATATGAAAATTTAACTCATCAACAAGGTTGACTTTTGATTTTGTGAAATTTAATCTCACCCAAAGTAAACACTTTACAGTTTTCTAACACATATATATATATATATATATCGCATTATTTTTCAGTATGGTAGATACTTATACAGACCAGTTTGGTGGACTGGATTTTAAACGTTCTCAGCATGGCTCTGGAATGAGTGGTAGATCACAGGTTAGTTCCTTATGTTATTAAGAAAAATATTTATTAATTGATACTTTAACACATGTAACTCTTATGTTTATTTAAACAACATTTGAAGCTTTAGAACAGTCATTCTATTGACAGCAATTAAGTCAAATTAAGTTTTAAGCATCATAGAGCTATATATGAAATATGGAGTCGGTATTTATAGTTCACCTTGAAAAAAATCATGACAGTAGATCTATCATTCATATTGGCTATATCTATGGCATTGTGTTTACATAGATTATCAAAGTCATGTCAGCAGCAAAGTCTATCAAAGTGTAAAGAAAGGGAAAAATTTTACCAGACCAATAATAATTAAGTTTTGTAGACATCAAATTTTTTTTTTATGCATGTCTCTAAAATGCTAACTGATATTTTTCAGCCAAAACGTTTTATAGCAGGATTACAGAAAGTGGCAGAACAGACGTACAACTCTATATTTACTATACAGCAAATGAGACAGATAGCTAAGGTAGGATACAGCATATGAAAGATTTATTTCAAATTAATTTGCATATCTTAGAAGTGTATCATGGTTAGTCTGTTAACAGTTGGGTCTTTCTCCAATGAGACAACTCTAACAGAGACAAATGATGTAGAAGTTAGCCACTATAGGTCACCATACATCCTTCAACAATGAACAAAAGCAATATCCATATAAAACAGCTAAATTAAGTGTTTGATGCAGATATGTAAGGGGCAGATCTTTTAGGTATATTGTGTGTTAACCAGTTTTGTTTGGGTGAAATAAGCATAATATTTTACTGGTTACCTGCTCTACATCTAGTTATCTTTTTTGTTTTGTCTTGGATTTGTACAATGTAAGTATTGTTTCAGCAGACCTTTATTTTTTCTGTTATTACAGTTGTATTTCAAAGTTTTGATAATGTGCATAAACATGTGTATATTATATAGACTTCAGTCTGTTGTTGAAGACTTACTGTAAATTCAGAAGTTATTGCAATGTTTTTATTATTGTGAAAAATGCGAAAGGGTTATAATCTCATTTGCATTTTGAAATTTATAATATGAATTTAACAGGATTTTTCTCAATATCGAAAACATTAAAATCGCATTATAGTCTAAATTAACAAAATCACAATAATAAATGCATGAAATTTCTAAATTTACAGTATATTGCCTTTTAAATGTCTTTTGGTTATTTTGTTTGTTGGATTGTTGTCTCATTGAGGTATTCCCCACATCTTCTGTTATTTATATTCAAGTTTATTTTTCAGGATTGTGGAGTACAAGTGCTGGACTTCGAAGGTTTTATAGGTTCTCTCAATAATCAAGGATTTTTACTGAAGAAAGGACCTAAGGTTTACCAACTTCAAACCTCAGACTTCTGAAACAGAAAAAGCTGAAGTAATAATCAATGATTATTCCAAAGGAAACAGTGGGTTAACCAACTCCAGAGGTATCATTTTAAAACAAAAGGAGCTTCAATAGTCAGGATTTTTTACAACAAAAGGACCAAATGTCTACCATCTGTTTTTGACATGATTAAAAAAGAGATTGTCCATTAATTACTGATGATTCTTATTGAAGTTAGTAATGACAATCACTTACAGATGCAACACACATATTGACTAATGCCCAGTTTAAAAATCTGTTTACAATAATTGTTTATATCAACAAAAAATCACTCAGAACATCAAATATTGTACTCCTCAAATTATTTGTAAATTCAGATATCCACTGTGTTATTGTCAGAAGTAAAAATCTTTTCTACAAATTGATTTGATGTTCCTATAATAAAATGTCTATTATGTTATTCAATTTTACTTTACTTATTATATTTATTACTTGTTTTACTTTGATTGAATAAACTTGTTATGTATTAATAGCATATTTTGTGATTATGCCCAAACATTTTGTTTTTTCTTTACATAATTTTTGCAACTTTTTCCCAATCATATTTCTGTCTGTGGCAACTAAACAACTTGTACCTGGGTTCGTATAGGCCTTCCAATGGAATTTCATTAGGAGAAAATTGTTGTCCCCGACATGCAAAATCTATAGCGACCTTATTCTATTTGAATAGTGTTTCACATTCTGCAAGACTTAAAAACTAAATATGCAACTAAACTATGCATTTTTAAAACACTGCAGCAGTCAAACAAAATAAACTCATCCTCCACTTTTTATATTCTGATGTTGATAAAATAATTATCAAAATAAGTCTTAATTCAGGTTTTGTTACAATCATTACTATTTTTTATTTGAGTGTAATCAAAAATACAAATTTTAATTACTGTTAAGTTAAAAAAAATTGTTTACATTATACCTTTCTTAAAATGTCTTTATGTGATTAAGGCACCTCAGAATCTTTAAATAAAAATATATGATAAACTCCTAATATAACAATAGAATATAAAGATACACCACTTTATGAAATTGTTCCATTTGGAAGCTTAAGTTTTTCATGTTCCTGGTCCTTTGTTTGTTCTGTTTCATCTAGTCCTGTAATGTTCCAGTTTTGAAGGATGTCTTTTGCTTTATTTAGTGTTTCATCAGTCTACAATTAGATTTAAAATTTTGGATTATAATTAATCAAGCTTGTGGTAAATATACCGTTGCAACCATCTAGGATATTTCTTCCCAATATATATAAATAACTAATTCATAGAAATTTGCAAAATATATATATTCAAGAAGCTGTCATTCAGTGCTTGTTGTTTGTTGATGTGGTCTATACATGTTTCTCATTTCTCATTTTTATATAGATTAGACTGTTAGTTCCCCTGTTGAATTGTTTTACACTAGTTATTTTGGGGTCCTTTGTAGATTGCTACAATGTATTTGGTGTGAGCCAAGTCTCTTTGTTGGAGGCCGTACTTTGACCAATAATAGTTTTCTTTATACACTTTGTATCTTGGACAGAGAGTTGTCTCATTGGCACTCATATCACATCTTCTTATTTCTATTCGTCCAATTTCAGATTATTGCACGACTGTTCTTTTCCTTTGGAAAAGTATGCAACATTTCCTTCCAGATGCAATTTGACTTGATTACGTGATCAACCTTTTAGAGAAGATCAAACTAACAACTAAATGTAAATGTATTTCATCACTGGGTAAAATTTAAAAGCAATTAGACAACAAAAATATGTTCTTCCCAACGACATGTTAGTTTTAAATCAGCCCCTATATTGTGTTCTTACCTTGACAAAGCAGATCCTCACATACTTTTCTCCTAGATATTTATGTTCTTGGCTGTAACATATGGAGACTGGCATAGCACAGAATTTCTAAAACAACAGTGTATTTATGGATGTAGTTTCTAATAATATATTTATGAGATATGATAATTATTTTTCTACATTGATAGACAAACATACTTCAAAAGTGCATAGATGTTGGTGTATACATTTCAAACCTTTGGCTCTTGAGAGTGGGAGTCTTGTCCACCAGTATTTATGACTATCTAGAATTTCAATCTTTGATTAATTGATTGCTTTTAGATCTGTTGATCTTTTATCCTTCCGGAGCACCTGAGATCACCCCTAGTTTTTGGTGAGCTTCATGTTGCTTATTCTTTAGTTTTCTATGTTGTGTCATGTGTACAATTGTTTTTCTGTTTGTCTTTTTCATTTTTAGCCATGGTGTTGTCAGTTTACTTTCAATTTATGAGTTTGACTGTCCCTCTGGTATCTTATGTATCTCTTTTGTTCATATTCTGGATGAGAAAAAAAGTAATGATAAAGGCTTTTGACAGAGATGAAGGATTTGTATGCGTCTGAAAAATGAGGCAATTCTGTATAGAGGAAGATATTTGTTTAAATTTTTTCCATTAAAACCTAGCAAATACTGTTATGTTATAGTATTGTCCCTTTAATATAGGAAAAATTGCTATTGTATAGTATTTCCCCTTTAACTATATTAGCACCGTTATGTTATGGTATTGGCCCTTTAATCTACTAGGAAATAATACTGTTATGTTATAGTATTGGCCCTTTAACATAGGAAAAACTGCTATTGTATAGTATTTCTCCCCTTTAACTTTATTAGCACCGTTATGTTATGGTATTGGCCCTTTAACATAGGAAAAATTGCTATTGTATAGTATTTCCCCTTTAACTATATTAGCACCGTTATGTTATGGTATTGGCCCTTTAACCTACTAGGAAATAATACTGTTATGTTATAGTATTGGCCCTTTAACCTACTAGGAAATAATACTGATATGTTATAGTATTGGCCCTTTAACCTACTAGGAAATAATACTGATATGTTATAGTATTGGCCCTTTAACCTACTAGGAAATAATACTGATATGTTATGGTATTGGCCCTTTAACCTACTAGGAAATAATACTGATATGTTATAGTATTGGCCCTTTAACATAGGAACAACTGCTATTGTATAGTATTTCCCCTTTAACTAATTAGCACCGTTATGTTATGATATTGGCCCTTTAACCTACTAGGAAATAATACTGATATGTTATAGTATTGGCCCTTTAACATAGGAAAAACTGCTATTGTATAGTATTTCTCCCCTTTAACTTCAACTATATTAGCACTGTTATGTTATGGTATTTGCCCTTTAATCAAAACAATTATTACTGTTGTGTTATATTATGGGCTCTACAACCAAGAATAAATGTATATTCTAGTATTGACCCTTTAACATAAGAAATGATATTATGGTAAAGTACAGTCTATTAAACCTAGGAAACACAACTACGGCATAGTATTTTCCATATAACCACGGAAATACTGTTATGGTAAAATATTATTATTGTGACCATTCAATCTAGGAAATAATACTATAGTATTAATGAATGGGTATTTTTATAATGGCCCTGTTATATGTCCAAGGTCTGTAATAATGGTCGAGGAAGTCTGTAATGGCCCGAGGCAACGCCGAGGGCCATTACAGACATCCGAGGCCATTATTACTGACCAAGGACATATAACAGGGCCATTATAAAACACCCATTTCTTAATACATTTATTAACCAACTGAAAAAAGTGTATGTGTTGCTGCCAACTTGATGTACTCTCTGACTCTTTTAATGATAGTTTAGTTTGAAAAAAAAAATAATTTGTAGTTCACCATGATCAAGCTTTAAATATACCAAATATCCAAGATATTAAGTTGAAAGAAGTTATGTGTTGAAAAAACTGGATGAACAGTGATCCCTTTATATGGTTCTTTAATGTTTGTTGCTGGTTACTAAATTAAATAAAATACAAAAAGGTATTATACTCTTTACAGCTTAATTTTATTAACTTTATTAAAAACCCTATCTGGGCTTAATACAGACAAGCTGCAGGGGTGTGGAAATGCTATGCCCGACTCGCCCGACTCGTACATTTGAACAACCGGACAAGTAATTATTTTTGTCTCGGTTGCCCGTGGACAAGTAAAAAAATATAAAAGACAAAGTTCAAATCCAACAGAAATATAGAATTAATTTCAACATGTTCAAAATGTATAAAGATGTTAAATTTATGTAAAAGAAACCAATGGTCAGCGAGTAAAAACACCAATGTATGTACTCGAGATTCCGCCAATGTAGACGCACCCCTTGATTGACTGCAAGGGTACAGCGGATCCATGTACACTCCCTAAGGATTAATGGAGATGTGTCCTTTACAATATAATCCCACCACCAGAACAATCCCCACCCAACACCGCCCAAGGGAGCGTGTAGGACACCGGGAAGTCTGTTATTATGGTGGAGGAAGCCGAAGTACTCGGAGAGAACCACCGGGCCACTCGGTGGAAACAGACAAACCAGAGAGATATCAGAAGATTGATCTCCTGGTCAAAGTAGGGGACAACTTTGACCAACCAAGGCCCCCAAAGTACCCATTCTAGTTTAAACTCCGGTGTGGGTACCAGAGATGTGTGTGAGAGGGTGAAAATTACCCTTCTGATGTACTGATATTTTTAGCACCCCGAGTGAGAATCGAACTCGGGACCTTCAGCACTGTAGCCATCGGTCTTAACCACTAGACCACGAACTCACACAATGTTCATGACGATAAATATTACATAATACCGGAAATAGATCGATTAACAAAATAAATAAAAATAAGTCTTCTCTAAGTAAATTCCTCCGCAACGGAGCACCCGTGTCACACGGTATAAAAAAAAATCCCTTAATCTTTATTTATTGCTGTTTAAAAACATGGAGCAGACTAGATTAGAATATATACAATCCTTAAAAGATTATTGTTGTCCTAAAACCATTTATTAATGTAAAAGAACACTAAAATAAAAATATTTACACCTACTAATTTTATGTACATTAAGCATATAGTAATGTTAGTCAAAATATCTTAAAACGCACAGATTAAAAAGGGGTGAAATAGATTTACTGTTAAAAGGTAAAAGGGGATAGATAATTTATTCATTTATTTCTTGACAGAAAAAAATAAAAGGATTAATAAAAATATAGATTGTTATTTAATGGTCTAGGATTTATCATTACTATGTACACCACTAAAATTAAAATTAACTGTTATGTTACTGTACAAATCATGCAGAATTCATATCAGTATATTTCTATTTTACCAATTGTTCTACGGTTAAAATAGAGGTTGATTATAACGAATCATGGAACTTTTATAAAATCTAAAATATTTGATCCGACATATTACTAATTTAGGCTTTTTTTTTAAATCTAAAATATTGAATATTCCTTATTTATGTTACTTTGTCCATTTACGTTTACTTTTAAGTATGCGAACCCGAGTTGCGTAACATTGCATTGGTTTTGTCCATTGACACGGGATCGTCGATTAGGTTTTATCCATCATGTACCGGAAGTGTCATTTTATATGATTTTGTATCGAGATTCAGATTGATAAATACTGTATAAAACACCGGGCAAGCAAAGCAAAAAGAGTAATGAGTCGAGTAAAAAACCTAAAACGCAAATGGAGGATTAAAGGAGTATTTAAAAAAAAATACGGAAGCGAAAATTTCAGACATCGTGAACATCAGATTGCACCTGGCTATCTAGGATGGAAATTCGGAAAATAAATATTTTTTTTGTGTTTATATTTATATATCAAAGGTCAACATTATTTGTTGTCAGAGTGGTAAATAGAAGGGACGGTTTAATTTCCCATCAAGACAATTATCAAAAAAGACAACAACAAAAAACAAGTGTGTCAGCTGAGAGAAACAGCAAAAAAATCAATAGTTTATCCATTATTTAATTCCCATTACTTCACTCACTGTCCTCTAAATTAGTATATCATTATATGTCCCTACTGGCTACAATTTTTATTCAAAAAATGCTGCAAAAATTACCTTTACATGTCATTTCATTGGTTGGTTTGCTGTAAGGTTTCTGTCCCATATATGTTAACCTACTTTCCTAAATTTTAACACATAATAAACAAATGGATTTCATTTGTTTGTGATGCAAAACAGTGCTAAGAATCATACATGTATATATTACTACAATGGAATACTTCAATATTTATTGGAACCATCAGGGCAAGTAACTTGTTTTCCGGACAAGTGAACTTTACAGTTTTACTTGCCCAGGGACAAGTGCCCACAGCAAATATTTCCACACCCCTGAGCTGGGCATTGATACAGGGCCATTACAGAAAAAACAGGGCCATTACAGAAATAACAGGGCCATTACAGAAAAACAGGGCCATTACAAAAAAACAGGGCCATTACAGAAAAAACAGGGCCATTACAGAAAATATGTTATTTTTAATAACCAGTCATTTTTGGCAATAATGTACTTAGTTGGTTAATAATATGGTATAATACTGTCCATTTAGTATAGGGAATATTAACATTTAATAATGAGCCATATAACCTAGGAAATACTATCATGTTATAGTATTGTCAAGTAAACCAATAAGACACTACTATGATAATATTGCCCATACCCTTGTTAATACAGCTTTAATTTTGTGTGTTATGCCCATACGCTTGTTAAGACAGCTTTACCTTTGTTTGTTTTGCCCATACACTTGTAAAGACAGCTTTGCCTTTGTGTGAATTGCCTTAACCCTTCTTAAGACAGCTTTGCCTTTGTGGATTGCCCTTACCCTTGTTGTAAAGACAACTTAACTTTTGTGTATCACCCATACCCTTGTTCATGTAGCTTTGCCTTTGCGTATATAGTCCATACTCTTGTACCCCTTTACGCTTATGTGTATTGCCCATACTATTGTTCATACTGAATTTCTTTTTGTGTGTATTTGCTCATACCCTTGTTCACACAACTTTACCTCTATTACCCATGACCTTGTTTATAAGCTTTTTCTTTATGTGTATTGCCCATACCCTTGGTCCATATAGCTTTGCCTTTGTGTGTTGTCCATACCCTAGTTCATAAAGCTTTTCATATGTGTATTTGCCCATACTCTTGTTCATACAGCTTTACCTTTGTGTGTATTGCCCATACCCTTGTTAATACAGCTTTATACCTTTTTGTGTATTGCCCATACCATTGTTCATACAGCTTTTTACCTTTTTGTGTATTGCCCATACTCTTGTTCATACAGCATTACCTTTGTGTATATTGCCTATAACCTTGTGCATACAGTTTAACCTTTGAGTGTATTGCCATTGTTTATACAGCTTTACCTTTTTGTGTATTGCCCATTTGACAAATTTGTAATCGTATGCCTGGCCATCTTCATCTCTTGTCACACAACCATTGGTATCTAAATTAAAAACACAGAGTTAATAGAAATATATACAGAATATTGTGTCCGATCTAGCATTCCAAACAAGAAGCCATTTCTTGCAATCTGATTAAACTATGCTGTTTGTTATCAGTATGACACTACTCGCACAAAGAGCGAATCACAACATCTGTAAAGCTTTATGGGACTATATTCAATGGGTTTTGATAGTAAGCTCCTGGTAGAAGGAACCTGATTGAAAATGTTCAAAGACCGATTTGATTCCACACATTCAGCACTGCTTCTTCTCTATATGTAATAGAACAAGTAAGAAATTACCACCACAAAGTAACATACTTAGAACCATGCAAATAGTACATTCATGCATGTTCTCGTATACCATCCCGCATATTAAAATGACATCATGCAGAAATGCAACCAATGTGTAACTGTTCTTTTTTTTAAATTTTTGTTAATACGCGGGTATGTTAATGCTGTATTTTCAAAAAAATGAAAAAATGATACTTAAATTTCAACTTTTAATAAAAAGACTTTTTGACTCATTTATAGTGTAATTTGTTATATTTTTTAGTTTTGCTAGTATGTTGACAATATAAATTTTCGTTTTCAAAAATAACATTCTCAAATTATCACGTGGTTATCACGTGACACTCAGAATCTATTTATAAACGTGAAAACAGTAAACTCAAAAGTGCTAGCGTGTAGACACTCTTTTTTTTCTAAGTAGTGTTATCTGTGGATAGCTTATATACTAAAGTATTAGAAAAGTGCTACTCGCCTCCTTTGAATAAAAAGATTAATTAAATAAACGGAGATTTTCGACTGAATTGCGCCAAAAATACTATGACCTTCAGATATAACATCGTTTAACACTTAAACGGTATAAACAACAAGAACCGAGTAGCAGTTTTCGTAAAATATTAATATTCAGCTTTCTGTAAGTTCATTTGAATCGAAATTTCATCATTTCTACACGCTAGCACTTTTGAGTCAAAGTTAACTTGTTTCACAAGTTTTCGGGACCGTCATTGTTTACAAACGCACAAGTGATTTTCAAAGGGAAGTAATTCTGTAATAAGAAATAAAAATTTCAGTCATCGGGAAATTGTTGCTGATCTTTATTTAAATGTACGTTTTGTTGCATTTTCTCCATAACCAATTTATTTAATAAAAGAAACAAAGTATATAAATATATATTTTACTCGGAGAATAGATCAGAATGATTATAATTACACATCGGCTTGGTATGAATACCCCTTTTCTTTCTGTTTGGTATTTTTTGGCAAAAAAATTATGTATTGAATTTTTCTACGGACACTGTAGCTTTATCTACCAATAAAACATGACCTCCGTGTATTCGCACAACAGTGTGGGAAGTGTTGTTAAACACCATTCAATCACTCAGATAGTTCTTTGAATTGTGTTTTCTATTTTGTCAGATGAGGTGCCTCTCATGTTTGGGTTTTGCCTCTTGTAACAGTGTAAACTGTCAGAGTGTACAATAAAATCTTGAATCTTGCTCATTCTTCATGTCAGAATCATACAGACCCATACACTGTACATCATTCAATCGTTGGTCACAGTGGCAATCACACCATATAGTAATGACAGCTTGGAATATATATATATTCAATGTCCTGCGTATTTTTCTCTCAATAAATCTAATTACCACATGATAGAAAACATAGTTTAAGAAAAATAGATGTTGATTTCATAGAAAAAAAACTTATGATGGTCAGAAAGTATGGGACTATTAAATCAATTTATACCAAAGTCCAAGAGCTAATGGAAATTTAATTATAAATCAAATCCTGCAACATTTTTATCACACATTCCCGATATTCCCTTTACACCATGTACACATTCAATGAACATTCTGTGTCTCATTCAAGCATACTTAAAACTCCAGAATATGTATTTATTCTATGTATGTATATATGTACCATTATCTCTGTAACTTAAATTTGTATTTAGTTTATGAGAATAAAATATTCCAAAACTGCAGAATATTTTCTTTTACAGCTTATTTTCTAAAGCTTGTAGAGCAAAAGTTTGGTTGGCTTGCTTGTTTTGTTTGTATAAACATTTACCCAAGCTTAAAGCACTTAAGATTGTCATCTTCAAACAATAAATATAGGCAAACTTAAACCTGTAAATATTATAGTTAAATTCAATTGGATGTTATTTAAATTATCATTGTACAATATACAAACAAAGCAAGCAAGGTAACCAAAGTCTTGCTCTACATGCAATAGGAAAATAGCTGTAATCTGTGCCTTCTTTTTAAGGTACAGGAAAAAGAAATATATAGGGTGTAAAGTTTTTTAAAGAATATATAATTTTGCAGGGTAAAGAAAAGATGTTTTTTGATTAAAAAAAAAAGATAAAAATTCTCTTAACAACTAATTGCCCCCCCCCCCCCCCCCCCTCAGTTCAGATCCCAATTTATGTATCTGAGGCCTAAATCTATATAAATTAGAAAAATCATGAACTTGGACAACTGTTTTAATTATCTTTATTTTATTTATATCAATATAATAATATATTATCTTTTACAATTGCAATGCTAACCATCAATAAGGTGTTTATTTTTAATGATAAACAGCATAAAACTAGCAGACATCAGATTAAACCATGTTGAAAAGTTAAAGTTATAATATTTATCATCTTTTTAAGCTTCATGTAATTAGATAATTGAATTAATATTGATAATTGCTCTTCAATAAGCATTATTTGGTACTTATTGAAAAGGTGGAGTGAATGTTTTTGTAAGGGAATATATGATCAGTGTCTAACAGAAAACCCTACAGGGCAATCTCAAAGTTGTTTCATTTAACCCAAGTAATCTAAAATATACATTCACTGATTGATTGATTTGAAATTGTGTATTAAATGCAGCCAACATGACTTATTTTACTTCATGTGGTATGTTTTTCAATGTGTCACAACTTACCATCATAACCAAATAACATAGAATTTTTTTTTTTTTGTTATAAAGCATGTTTCACAATCATAGAAATTAGGGAATGGGTGATCCTATTGATGAATCTATTTGCTAATTTGTATGTGAAAACATTTCATCATTCCTAACACTTTTGCTTTTGTTTCACATTATTATTAATAAACAATATTAATAATTTTGATTTAAATATTCCATGGAGCACAGCTAATTAATATACTTTATCCACCGAATGAAATCACAATTTGTAGATCTACACAGTGACACATTTATGAAGTAAAAGTTCAGTGAAACATCCTCTCCTCAGTGATCATATTAATTAGGACACAATATCACATACTATATGTTCTCCACTTTCTTATAAATTTTTCCTTTGTTGATCATGAACACATGTTCCAGAATCATTGCAGTTAGTT
Organism: Mytilus galloprovincialis; assembly: GCA_037788925.1. NCBI lineage: Eukaryota > Metazoa > Mollusca > Bivalvia > Mytilida > Mytilidae > Mytilus > Mytilus galloprovincialis. The sequence continues at coordinate 1,174,567 of JAWDJN010000033.1, forward strand.
ATTCATTCATTTCAACATATTTCCTTTTGTTGAACCTGCTTTTTAATACAGCAGCAAATTTTTTTTCTCACTTATTTTTAATACAGTCAATTAACTTCTACATTGTTCTAATTTGTATTCCTTTTAGCACAGTTAAAACAGTCTTGATTCCATTCATTTTGTCACACACATATATATATATTAAGTAAAGAGTTGCCTTTTCAGGAAAATTAATTTTCTCTTTATATCTCAATGTACAGGAATCTGATAATATGAAAATAATATCCTTGTTTGGGTTTCATTTGTTGATCTTCCTTTGAATGACAAGTGCAGTCCTTGAGTCTTATTCATTTTATCAAATGTGCTATTGTATTGGAAGTGGCCATTGTTTCTCATTCATCTTAAAATTCTGCAAAAAAAAAAGGATATCATTATACACAATATAATTAATTTATAAGCCCCATTGCTATATATATGCATCTATTACTTCAATCATTGTACTTGATTTACATGCTCTTAATGTGCCCTGTTATTAATATTTTGAACATAAAAATTATCTTATTCTTATTCTGATACAAAAATAGAACTTCAATATAATCAAATTTTAGTAAGCTTAATAGCCTAAGCCCTTAGTATCAGCAGTGGTTGGTAAAACCAATAGTAAACTTACATGTTTGTAATAAAATAATTGCCATGTTTGTTGACTTTCTTAACACATAAATATAATAGACAGATTAATCTAAACTCATAAGCAATTAATCTTTAAATAGCTTTCATATCACTTCATGTGACTATAAAATAAGTGTCAGTTACAATAATATAATATTTGAATGCTTACATGATAATGCAGACTTCCTACATGTCAAGTCACTTGGAAGCAGTAAAAAAAAACAGTGAATACAAATTCTGCAAAAGACAAATATAAAATTGCATAATCAAAACTTTAAAAGCAATAAACACACCAAAAGTTTTTTTAAAACATGTAGGAAATAGGCAATAAAGGAGATATTTAAAAAAAAAAGATTGATTGTTGGTTGCTTAATGTCCAGTGGCAAATATTTAAAAGACTGTCAGGTATTTAATCTGTATGATTTTGAAATATTTACATCAATGTAGATTGACAAATTTTAAAGTCACTTATTTGTATTATAACATTTTAATAGTTATCAAGCAAATCCTACAAGTAATAAATAGTCTTAAAAATGTCAATTGAATGAAAGTGGTGATCAATTTAAAATTTTCATATCTTTAACTAAAAATTAAATTGGATAATATATTAACTGAGATGAGCAAATTCTCTCATTTTGTAAAATCTCAGTAGCCTGTTAACTGAAATATGACTTAATAGTACATTTTATTTGTTTGTACATGCATTTATAAATTCTTTGTCTTTGTGTGACTGGTATTTTCTCATAAACTTAGAAATGACAATGGATATATAAATACTATTTGTGAAACAAATCCAAGTTTTATATTTATAAAATTCATGCTTAAATCACAAATTAAGTCAATTAAAAAAAACAATGTCATTCTTTGTTTAACATGTAAAAACACCAACACTGGTCATTTGTGTGGGTGGTGTATAAAAGTATAAAAAAAATTGACTAAGCCTAAGGAGAGGTGGACTTGGTATACATTTCCATTCTCAATTTTATTTTTATGATAATATAGGGGTGCACCCCTTACTACCAAAGTTAAGGAGCTATGTATACATAAATGAATAGTTTTAATTTATTGCATACACTAAACCAAGGGGGAATTAAATGGGGGGAGGGGTAATTATTATGTAACAGTTGGCTTGGAAAAAGTCAAGTCTACTATAACTAATATTAAAACAATCTTTCTCCGAGCATTGTTTCCGTTTAGCCAACTTTATTGTTTCATTGATTGATTCATAGGTCAATGGTTTTCGTCGTCGGTTATCGAAATACATGACGAATTATGAATTTTTTGATTCACTTCAACAAATTCAATAAGAAGAAATGGGTACCGATGATAAAGAGTTACAATTTACAACGTATTTACCTCAAAATGTATGCAAAATCCACCTTTCCATTGTGATTTCCATGTGCCGACTTCTTTGACAAGGTGCTCAACAGCTGATGATAATGAGTGTGACGTGACAAGCTAAAAATTGACGTTGATGAATCTTAAGTTTTTGGCGATTTTCTTACTCAAAACTGTAAGTGTTCAAGGGAACAACGGTCATGTTTGAAGATATTGTTAATGTCGCAATGATGTTGTCGAAAAACAACAAGTTGATAAATCTTTGATCTCGGTGTAGCCAAAAAATCACCACTCCATAGCAAATTCTCCCAACGTCCGATTTAGCCAATCAAAATTCGTATAGTTTCGAAAATGACGTAATAGATGAGATTTCGATGCAATCACCAAAAATCGTCAAAAACGATTTGAAACCGCATTAACCTACCCGCGTAGCCGAAACCAAAGTTGTGGAAAATATTTTATCAGAATCATTTGGTATGTAAAATAACAAAAATACTGAACTACGAGGAAAATTCTAAACGGAAGACCCTAAACAAATGGCAAATGGCAAAATAAAAAGCTCCAAAACATCCAACGAATGAATACCAACTGATATACATGCAATTAGTGTCTTTCATGCCAGTCTTGAACATTAAAACATAATTTCAAATATACTTCACTAATAAGTTTTAGTGTTCCTAAAAGTTTGCTGTCATTGTGAAACAGAGTTGAACATATCGTCGTGTGAATATTATAATGTTATAAGTCCATTTTACAGTGGAAATGAGTTATGGGTGTCAATAGTTTCGTGCTGCAATGTTTTATCTCCCTATATATTTAACCAGGCTTAATTATCTTCAAATTTGCCTAAAACAGTAGTATTAAAATGATATATCTCCAAATACAATGTTGTATTCAGAATTATAGTGATCTAAGTACAAACCAATGAAATTGACGGATTCTGGGTCACATGACAAAAGTTTACCAATGGAAATGAGGGCATTATAATTTAATAGGACTTTATGGCACTTTCATACATAAATATAGTCTTTACATGTTGTTAATATTATTGACAAAATATAGAAATTTTCAAATGGTCCAAGTGACAGCTTTTTAATGAATAATAGCAAAAAATATACATTTTGTTTAGCTGAAACATATACAGATCCCTTTCATATCATGTCATGAACTTAATGTCCAACTGTTATGATGATGTGCTAATTATGATTTGTTTATAAATCAGCATCCTATAAGGAGTAAAGGTGCCATTTTTGTAATTCTTTAGTTTTATATTCATAAAGTCATTGTCTAATTATTATGTGTCATTTTATTACTGTCCTTTTAGAAAAAGAATGTCCAATGACACTACATGCCCGCCAATGATCTGTATTTAAAATGACTAACAGTTTGTTCAGACACAGACCCATTACAGACTTAACCTTAAGATCATATCAAATTAATTTTTACATTCTTATCCCCATCCGTTCCAACCAATTAGGTTTTTTATGTATTTTTACAAAGTTCTTTGGAATCTGTAATAAAAATACGTAAAAATAAAATATAAGAGTCCAACTCAACCCAATATTTTCAATTTAGGTGGACGAGAATCTATCAATTAACTTGATCTGGCCTTACCCTAACTTTGGGTCTTTAGCATTGACTTTTTATTACAAAAGACAAAGTCAATAAGTCTTGACTTATTACGACCCAAGCATCAACTTTGCATCAAACAGTCCACATCATAAGCTATCTATGTACAAAGCTGCTTGATGATATCATAACTCTTATATCAAAAACTTAAACCTGAAACTTAACCTGGTTTTTTAACATTGAAATTCTATTAAGAAAGACAAAGTCAACGTGTACCTTAACCTCGCAAGGACAGACGCATAGACAGAAGAACTATACGTCCAGTTTGCCTTGCAGGCATAGCTATATAGTTCAAAGAAAACATAAGACACTATTTTAACCAACAAGATTGTGTATGGCCTTTGTTTCTACTGCCGATTTTATTCAATTTTAATGGCATATACATTGCCCAGTAATAATATTATAATGTTTTATGTCCAATACCATTTTAATTCTTTCAACTTTACTTATCACAAGATTAAAATGTACTATCTCCAAACTTGAAATATGAAATTGCCGAAATAATATATACTTGATCAGATTTCTGAAAAGGACAATTTAATCAGATGTGTTGGAACTAGTATTACGCATACTTTTTGCATAGCTCTTGTTTTATATGACTGGATATCAGACTGTCCAACTTTAAATGCCATTTTCTCAGTTTTAGAAAAAGGGGACATAAAACATTATAATATTCACACGACGATATATAACTGTATGAGAAAAAACGATAATAACTTGTCAAAAAACACTGTCAAACATTCAAACATAATATCCATACTGGTCTGTGTTCATACTTGTGTAGTAGAAACAAAAATATAATTGGTGAAAAATGTAAACAATATCTAAAACAATTTAAAAAATTTAAAAAAATTTAAAAAAGGGGGAAGATTCAAAAGGTATGATATTTTGAACTAAAGGATACTTAGAGAAATATAGTATCTGTATTTATAGAAATATACTGTCAAACAATTGAAATGTATTGTGTTCCTACCGAGCTTTGATATATCTGCTACAATAAAATAGCCACCTTCTGGCACCACTACAGTAATTCCTGCCTCACTGAGGTATTTACACAGGAGATCACGCTTTATTTCCATATCCCGTGGGAGGGAGCTAAAATAACATTCTGACGAACCAAGGCGGGATAATTCTGTTTCTAAGGACACTGCAATAGCTTCCTGTAAAATGAAGAATTTATGCTTGGTAAATTAGAAACGATTTTTATGCCCCATTTATGGGTATTACGTTTTCTGGTTTGTGTGTACGTCCGTTCGTTCGTCCATATGTCTATCCCGCTTCATATAAAAGTTTTTGGTTAAGGTAGTTTTTGATGAATTAAAAGTCCTATCAATTTTAAACTTAGTACACTGCAGGGGTGTGGAAATGCTATGCCCGACTCGCCCGACTCGTACATTTGAACAACCGGACAAGTAATTATTTTTGTCTCGGTTGCCCGTGGACAAGTAAAAAAATATAAAAGACAAAGTTCAAATCCAACAGAAATATAGAATTAATTTCAACATGTTCAAAATGTATAAAGATGTTAAATTTATGTAAAAGAAACCAATGGTCAGCGAGTAAAAACACCAATGTATGTACTCGAGATTCCGCCAATGTAGACGCACCCCTTGATTGACTGCAAGGGTACAGCGGATCCATGTACACTCCCTAAGGATTAATGGAGATGTGTCCTTTACAATATAATCCCACCACCAGAACAATCCCCACCCAACACCGCCCAAGGGAGCGTGTAGGACACCGGGAAGTCTGTTATTATGGTGGAGGAAGCCGAAGTACTCGGAGAGAACCACCGGGCCACTCGGTGGAAACAGACAAACCAGAGAGATATCAGAAGATTGATCTCCTGGTCAAAGTAGGGGACAACTTTGACCAACCGAGGCCCCCAAAGTACCCATTCTAGTTTAAACTCCGGTGTGGGTACCAGAGATGTGTGTGAGAGGGTGAAAATTACCCTTCTGATGTACTGATATTTTTAGCACCCCGAGTGAGAATCGAACTCGGGACCTTCAGCACTGTAGCCATCGGTCTTAACCACTAGACCACGAACTCACACAATGTTCATGACGATAAATATTACATAATACCGGAAATAGATCGATTAACAAAATAAATAAAAATAAGTCTTCTCTAAGTAAATTCCTCCGCAACGGAGCACCCGTGTCACACGGTATAAAAAAAAATCCCTTAATCTTTATTTATTGCTGTTTAAAAACATGGAGCAGACTAGATTAGAATATATACAATCCTTAAAAGATTATTGTTGTCCTAAAACCATTTATTAATGTAAAAGAACACTAAAATAAAAATATTTACACCTACTAATTTTATGTACATTAAGCATATAGTAATGTTAGTCAAAATATCTTAAAACGCACAGATTAAAAAGGGGTGAAATAGATTTACTGTTAAAAGGTAAAAGGGGATAGATAATTTATTCATTTATTTCTTGACAGAAAAAAATAAAAGGATTAATAAAAATATAGATTGTTATTTAATGGTCTAGGATTTATCATTACTATGTACACCACTAAAATTAAAATTAACTGTTATGTTACTGTACAAATCATGCAGAATTCATATCAGTATATTTCTATTTTACCAATTGTTCTACGGTTAAAATAGAGGTTGATTATAACGAATCATGGAACTTTTATAAAATCTAAAATATTTGATCCGACATATTACTAATTTAGGCTTTTTTTTAAAATCTAAAATATTGAATATTCCTTATTTATGTTACTTTGTCCATTTACGTTTACTTTTAAGTATGCGAACCCGAGTTGCGTAACATTGCATTGGTTTTGTCCATTGACACGGGATCGTCGATTAGGTTTTATCCATCATGTACCGGAAGTGTCATTTTATATGATTTTGTATCGAGATTCAGATTGATAAATACTGTATAAAACACCGGGCAAGCAAAGCAAAAAGAGTAATGAGTCGAGTAAAAAACCTAAAACGCAAATGGAGGATTAAAGGAGTATTTAAAAAAAAATACGGAAGCGAAAATTTCAGACATCGTGAACATCAGATTGCACCTGGCTATCTAGGATGGAAATTCGGAAAATAAATATTTTTTTTGTGTTTATATTTATATATCAAAGGTCAACATTATTTGTTGTCAGAGTGGTAAATAGAAGGGACGGTTTAATTTCCCATCAAGACAATTATCAAAAAAGACAACAACAAAAAACAAGTGTGTCAGCTGAGAGAAACAGCAAAAAAATCAATAGTTTATCCATTATTTAATTCCCATTACTTCACTCACTGTCCTCTAAATTAGTATATCATTATATGTCCCTACTGGCTACAATTTTTATTCAAAAAATGCTGCAAAAATTACCTTTACATGTCATTTCATTGGTTGGTTTGGTGTAAGGTTTCTGTCCCATATATGTTAACCTACTTTCCTAAATTTTAACACATAATAAACAAATGGATTTCATTTGTTTGTGATGCAAAACAGTGCTAAGAATCATACATGTATATATTACTACAATGGAATACTTCAATATTTATTGGAACCATCAGGGCAAGTAACTTGTTTTCCGGACAAGTGAACTTTACAGTTTTATTTGCCCAGGGACAAGTGCCCACAGCAAATATTTCCACACCCCTGTACACATGTTCCTTATGATATGATCTTATTTAATTTGATGCCAAATTAGAGTTTTGACCCCAATTTCACGGTCCATTGAACACAGAAAATAATAGTGCGATTGGGGCATCCCAATCATTCTTGTTTTTCAATTTATAAAGGTATATATGTATCATTTTTCAGAGACAAGTGCCTATTTCATGTAAGCTGTCATTCTGATAAATTTGGTCTAGCTAGATATAACCCATACAAGTAATTTCTTCGTTAAAAGTTGACAGAATACTCTTAGTTCTATGAATTTTGTACATACCTGAGTTGGAGTGGGATTAGTCCTTAGAACTGCATCATGGATTGTCTTTATACCCTGGATAAGGTTTGCAGGACCTACAGCCCAACCGACTTTCCAACCAGTGACACTAAACGTCTTCCCAGCACTGCCTATTGTAACTGTTCTATCCCACATACCAAGTAAGGTTGCTGAGAACATATTATTAATTCTGATATTTACAAACAGACACATATAGATATAGGTTTTAGTAAATAAACGGCACATTACGGTCCCAATTTAAATAATAGAAGTTCTTGTAACTATATCTCTTCGAGTCACAATAGATCTGATGCATAGACTAATCAGTTTTTCTTAAAAAAATATTCAGCAGCTTTAGTATTAGTATCGATCACGAAAAACAAAAGATGGAACTCTATTAAAAAAGGAGTTTAGGATGAATGTCAGTTAACTTGTACTGCTTACCTCCAAGTTTTTTCTGCGTGATAATAATATGCACACATTTGAAAGAGAAACTTACCAATTCGAATATGCTTTCTCCCATTATATATAAGCCATTCATAGACTTCATCAGCAATACACATAACATCATGCTCATTACACAACTCAGAAATCAGGTTGAGCTCATCAAATGTAAACACCTGTAATAAATTTAATAGATTGTTGGTTGCTTCACGTCTAGTGACAAGTATTTCATACGTGTTTAGGACGAGAACAAAATATCAAAATATACAATAGGTAGGTGTTGTAATAAGTTATTAACGGTATTCCTGGGTCTGGGAAATTTCGACTCCAAATGAAGATATATTGGATAGAATCATTAATTTGACCTTAATAAAAGGCCATCTACAGACCCCTCAAAGAGTTGTCACAAGTTGCAAGGATTCTTGACATGCTGATAGCGTAGATATCTCTCTTCACGAGGCAACGGATTTAACCTACCCAATAAGACCGAACGTTACTGCGCATTTGCTACACCCCGCACAGCCATACAGACACCAAACTGTGGCAAAGGTTTTACAGTCAGTCGGAGGATGAACACTGATGACAATAGTTCTATTCCCAAGTCATCATTGGGGGAGGGGGAGGTAAGTTGCAAAGTATTAAACCTGAAAATCGAAATGTTCTTTGAAATTTATATGTGTCCGTTCCTAATATTTCAAAGCGTGTCTAGTTCACTGCTTTGTACCAGTATTTGCTTGGACCCTATTTATACTTCATATCATTGTTAGGATAATGCAACAGTGATGTTGAAGTTAAATGCCACAGCTGATACATTGCCACAGATTTTTTGACATATCTTCGTTCGACCTGAATTATAATCTGGACTTCCGACATAGCTTTATCTAGCAAACAGCATATAGGATCACACTAAATGAATTGTATTGAAATTGCTTTGTAAAAAAAGAAGAAATTGCTCAGGAGCTCATCTTTGTATTTCTCGCTTCTGTCACATTCAATGATGTTTAGTTATTTCAAATATGCAGTAACTGTGACGGTTTGTAGATGTACACAAAGGGGTACAGATGCCTCCACACCCGAAATTTTGTACCACCTTGGGGATACCAATTCCTCAGATCCGTCATGACCTATACAGTTAGACATAAATATAAAAAAGATGGGGTATGATTGCCAACGAAACATGCATCTTTCCTTCAGAGACCAAATGATAAAAGTCAGCGTACGGCCTTTAACAATGAGTAAAATTTATATCGCATAGTAAACTATAAAAGACCCAAAAATGTCAAATGTAGAACAATTCAAACGAGAATAAAAACTGGCTGAATCAAAGTTAAACCTAACAAATAACAAAATGTATACGCACCTTTCCAAGTGGATTCGATGGGTTGTTCACCACTATAGCCTTTGTCTTACTATTGAAGGCTTCTCTCATTTGACTGGGGTCAAATGTCCAGTCTTCGCTGCTCGTTAGACTTTTGCATGTATTTGTCTATAATAAATAGAATGCTAACACATTTGGTTATGAAACAATTAATTGCGTTTCCTGATGTTTTACAGTGATTCATTTGGTTTTGTTTTGCGATTCATTTTGTCGATCTTGACAACAATTGCACTTTTTCTAGGGACATAATTTGAGACAGAAGGATGCTAAAAAGGCAATGGCGTCCAGCGAAAATTATTTGGCTAAAGATTGCTACTTATGAAGGAAGAAGACTGAATATCAATATATTATAGACAGATGGCTTATGGTGTGAGATGTCCGTCAGACAATTTTTTTGGTGTTTTTATATAAATAATACATAATATATAAAGTTGACATACCATTCTCAGTGGTATATAGACAGGCACTGCACCTGCTAAACGTAGCATTTCTTTATAAGGTTCATAGAATGGTTCAATCAGTATAACCTAAAATGATTCAGAAAACCATAGCATATTGGGAATTATGAATAATGCAAAATGATTTAAATGTAATTCACTTATTCATTTAATTGTTGTTCGTGTACTGATTTTTATTGTTCGTTTTTTTTGTACATTTTCTAAGTTTAGTTTAGTTTAAACATATTTATTTGTAGGTGATTTGGAAACAATTTATTGCAACTTCTATTAATCCCTTTCCACTTTGCGGGTGCGAGTGCTGACTTGTAGCGGCATTTGCCTAATCGTTTTCGAAGTCTACAAGGGCGTCATGTACGTGCAAGTGATAGTTCTCTTTTAACACGGACCAGCCATTTAGTGTCCCCTTCCGACTGACTATCATCGTTTCCTCAAGACCATACTCGCAAATGGTGTCAAGGGAGAGCCGAAAATTCAGTCCCTGAAATTTTCTCACATTGTCTTATTCGACTGATAAAGATTAAAAGAGAAGAGTTGAGATCTATACAAAAACTTGTTTACTGCCTACATATGATGCTTCATGTGTCTGTCCTTAGTCAGGACCATCTGCAGTGGTTGTCTTCAATCGAAGAGTGAAAAAAAATACAATTTGGAATTACTAACCTCGTCTCCGGGATTAATTAGTCCCATGAAGGTACAATATAAAGCTTCAAATGCTCCAACGGTGACGTTTATGTTGGTCATGGCGTTTATTTCTCTTCCCATGGTTATGCTGTAGAGTTTAGCAAGAGCGTCGACAAGGCGCGGATGTCCCTGTAATGTATATTACAACAAACTTAAAATCACCATTGCTTATCCTTTCTCTGGTCAGTGATTCTTGTGTTCTGTTTAACTTTTCACAATTGTCCCAATTTAGAGAAATCAGATAGTTGTCATTGGTTTTTATTAATACATTTTATGATTTTGAAAATGCCAATATCTGTTTGCAGTGTATACACTTAATATCTGATTGATATAATGTTTCCTTATAAAAATCCGATTTTACGTATAAATCTGGTTTCAAATGTAAATACCGATGCTGTTATCTTGTATAAATCCGATTTGAAAAATGTTAAAAAAAGAACGATAATATTATCGTGTACAAATCCGATTTCAAATGAAACATAACGGTAATGTTATATTGTACAGGTGCGGTTTCAAATGTTAAAGAACGGTAATGAATGCTACAGAACAGCTACAATGTTCTCTTGTACAAAGACGATTTTAAATATTCCAGAACGCGAATGTTTTCTTGTACAATTCTGGTTTCAAATATCATATAACGTGCATGTTATCTTGTACACATCCGATTTTAAATGTTACAGAACGGTTATCTTATCTTATACAAATCCGATTTCAAATGTCAGACAATGTTACTGAGACGGTGTAGAATATTGGAATATTACATAACAATATTTATTTATGGAAATAATTTATTATGTAGACTACCAAAACTGTTTTACAAGACAAGTACGAGAAATCAGAGTCACTACATAGCCTAAACTGTAGATAATTAGTGTCATAAATAGAACAATAATGTAGCGATACAATAATTCCTTCGGTGGCAAAAACTCTTCATAGTTTTAGATAAAATGGAGAATTATCATGCTTTAATCCATGCTTCTCTTCCTGCTGATATAACTTACATAAGCTCTTGTGTAGTGATTGACCATGTGATTGTTCCCGATAACAGCATTGCTTAGAGCTTCAAGAACATTTTCAGGTGGTCTGAAATCAGGGAAACCCTGAAAAAGTATAGATAATGTCATTCACACGCACAGTATACGATGCAAATTTTCGTTGTTAAATCATCAAACGAATCAAATGTTTGCTTTAATCATATTTTAATGAACTTTTTATATCAATATTTTTATTTCAAATAAATCATTGCAATTCCCTTTGATTCACGGGGTCCTCGGTGACCGAGTGGTCTGCGGAGTTCATCTACTGTGTTATTATCCTGTCAACACTGAAGTTGTAAGTTCGAACCCCGATATTACGACATATTAGAGGCGTATATAACGGTCTCGTTCGCCTTTAAAAACACAATAAGCAGTTTCGTGTATATTTCTTCGATAAACAACTCTTCACATGCTAGTACAATGAAACGACTGATATATAGTTACGGAATTTTAAAAGGACGGACACAAATATCGAATGGTTAATTTATAGACATTTTACATTTTTTTTTATTTATTTGCTCCGCCTATACTTTAAAAATCCTGGATAGTCATTATAGTTCCTTGTACAATTCGTACTTTGTCAAAATTTGAACCTGGTATAATTATGTTATTTTACCTTTACCAAACGTACATGCAGTAAAAAAAAAAACCTTTTTTCAGTATGTTTGTTAACAGAGCTAGCTATGCGGTATGGGCTTTGCTCATTGTTGAAGGCCGTTATGGTGACCTATAGTTGTTAATTTCTGTGTCATTTAACTCTCTTGTGGAGAGTTGTCTCATTGGCAATCATACCACATCTTCTTTTATATATATTTATACAGACATATAATGCATGTATTATATGTGTCTGATATAAGCAAAACACGATACGTATTTCATTTTTTTTTTGTATGTTCGATCGCTTCATTTCTTCACAAGCTGGCTCTTATGCATGCAGTTTAGAAAATTACATAATTACTATTATCTATCTGCAGCGTATGTGAATAAGAACAACATTTTACCTACTATTCTACTATGTTTGGTTGTATACGTACCAGTGCCATGTTCAGCGCTCCATGTTGTAAAACCAGTCCCAATATTTCTACCCTGTAGAAATAATATACTAAGTTGATTGATTGATTGTTGGTTGCTTAACGTCCAGTTTCAAATAATTCATGCATGTTCAGGACGAGAACAAGTTAACAATAAATACAATTTGTAGGTCTTGTAATAGAGGTCATTCGGGATGATGGTCAGGGAAATTTGGACTGCCACCGGAAAATGAGGATATATTGGATAGGAACAAAAATTTTGCCTTGCAACAGGCCACCTACGGACCCCCAAAGAGTTGTTTTGAGGATTATTAACATGCAAAGAGCATGGCACTCTCTTTACACGAGGCATCGAGTTTAAATGTCCCCATTCTAACCGGACGTGGATGCAAATTTGAAACATCCCGCATATAGCCAATCGGACGCCCCACTAAGACAAGCGTTTTCAAGTTACTGCTGGTAGGAAGACCAAGTGACCATATCTTTATTCCCCAGTCACCCCTGGGAGCTATACTAAGTTGATGTTAAACACTTTATATGCTGGTTTCTTAAAATAAATCTCAATTCCATCTGGTAATGCCAGTTATCTGCGCTGCAAGATGGCGTGGCATGCCTGTCTTTTTACGGTATATTTTTTTTTTGGAATGATACTGGATAAACGATAATTTGAGATAAGAAGTTGTGTGCTTGCCAGACAGCTACACACTAGAGACAATGAAAATGTAAACAACTATGTGTCACCGGTTGCTTTCAACAATGAGCAAATCCTATAACGTAATAGAAAGCTTTAAAAAACGGATTTGCTTTCGTTTTAATGAATGCGGAACACAATGATATGTTCTTCACTCTTTATTCTTAATTGAAAACTGCAATCCCCCACCTTTTCTCGACATATTGCGGTCACATCAATTGGGCATTAACCTTCATATCTTTCACAACTTACCATATATTTCCTTCGCATGCTTTGTCTTTTACTCTGTTTGCTAATCCTAATTTTGATGCCATTCTTGTCCACACACCTTCTAAAAATAAATTTCATATAACTCACATTTTCATTTTAATCTGATACTTTTTTATATACAATACTGCGGTACTTTCGTTAGGGAAAACATTTTAAAAATAAAAGAGCTCCAATTCTTACCTTGCTTATGTACTATGTCTAGGTGTATAGGAAAGACAAAAACTTCACATACATAATTTATATACTAGTACTTATATGTCTCTCCCGCTAAGCATGTCAACGGTGAGAAGGTATGATTAAATCAAGCCCTGGTTATATCATGCAGGATGACAATAAATTCCTACCCTTGTTTAAATCATATTCTATAGATAAAATTATTACAGAACGTAACAAAACGCTTACGGATGTAAAATTATATACAAGAGGAAAGAGATTATTATAGATTTTTGTATTGTTGACTATACTGTCGTGTCAGAGGGTGCCTTAAAAAGTATTTTATATTTTAGAAGATTTTATACCTACCCTGTCAGACTGCCATTGCATGTTAGAATGGGCATTCTATGTTGTACTGTTATACCACTGTCACAGGTTAGGGGATTGGGATCCCGCTTACACCATTTTCTACATTTGAAAATGCCTGTACCAAGTCAGGAATATGACAGTTCTTGTCCATTATATTTTGATGCGTTTTGTTATTTGATTTTGACATATGATTTTGGACTTTCCGAATTGATTTTCCTCTAAGTTCAGTATCTTTATCTTTATACTATTAAACGAGAAGACCTCATTTTGTGTGTCGCTTCTCTTCCTTCCACGATAAACTAATCAGCATGCCTCTGTGTTCTATAGGTAACATGCATAGTCGCATTTGTCATGCATTCTTATGATTATTCAGATTGAGTTATTTTTGGAGAAAAACGACAAAAAAGGAGTCCGGATAATGATTCCGTCATCAGACTGACTTTTAGTCATAGATAAGACTTCCGGTTTGAAACATGCACAAGTACAACCAATCAAAAGATAAAAAAATATTTACCTATGCATATACGTATTATTTATTTTAATGCTTATATTCTGCCATTATTTGATTATTGTTGCAATATATGGGGAAAATGTTGTGAAAGTGGAATAAATAAACTTAATAAGTTATTAAAGAAATCTGCTAGGGTTATAGTAGAAGCTGACATAATGACATCATCCAGTTTATTGTTTAATAGTTTACACTGGCTAAATGTGGAAAAACGCATTCAATACCAAAAGGCAATACTTGTATTTAAATCATTAAATGGTATGGTTCCGAACTATTTACAAGAAAATTTTCATTTTACTGATAATCAAAATTATAACTTACGTTCAGCTGATGAAAAATTATTAAATCTTCCAAAACCAAAAACAAATTTTTTAAAGAAAACATTTACATATTCAGGTTCTCAAATATGGAACAGTTTACCAAATGAAATAAAAATGAGTAATACACTTGTATCTTTTAAAACAAAATGTTACAAATTTTTCATCAATTGTGCAAATTAATATGCTTTTTCATTATTATTTAAATACAATTGTATCTTGTGTATAATATAACTTTATAATACTCTATGTACTTATAAATATGTTATTATTATTTTGAGGACTCTCAGGAAGATTAGTTTTAACTAATGGGTCATCCTCTTGAAATAAAGATTATTTATTTATTTATTTATTTATGATAGATAACAAAAATAAAAAAAATAGATAAGTCAATCAGAGCGTTCTCCATATCATGGTGTTTAGATCGCAAGAACCACAAGTATTATACCTCCCTTAGGACAATTATCTTTCGCGTTTATCTACATGTAAACTACGATTATACTACTTTAATATATATAGACTCTCAGTATTCTGTCTACTGGTTTATTTGAAGTGTTTACTATTTAAGGGGTCATACCAGTTGCATATATATTAAAATAAATAAAAAATGTGGAAACAAGAAAAGTAGTGATTTTGGCAAACATGAAAGTAGGGTAGAGAGTAGAGGGAGACAGGACCTTTTTCGGAAGTCGGGATCGGGTGTTTTTAAGCTCGGAATTCGGGCATTGATCCTTACGGGATCCGGGAATATATTTTTCGATTTCGCGTATATCTACATGTAAACTACGATTATACTACTTTAGTATATATAGACTCTCAGTATTCTGTCTACTGGTTTCTTTGAAATGTTTACTATTTAAGGGGTCATACCAGTTGCATATATATTAAAATAAGTAAAACATGTGGAAACAAGAATGTGTCCATAGTACACGGATGTCACATCGGCACTATATTAAATAAGTTTCGAGTTGATTGGACTTCAACTTAGTCAAAAACTACCTCGACCAAAAACTTTAACCTGAAGCGGGACAGACGGACGGACGGACGGACGAACGAACAAACAAACGCACTGATGCACAGACTAGAAAACATATGCCCATAAATGGGGCATAAAATCCGGCACTATATTAACTAAGTTTCGAGTTGATTGGACTTTAACTTCGTCAAAAACTACCTAGACCAAAAACTTTAACCTGAAGCGGGACAGACGGACGGACGAACGTTCGAACAAACGCACTGATGCACAGACTAGAAAACATAATGCCCATAAATGGGGCATAAAATTTTATTGTTAAAAGTGAAAGTAGTGATTTGGCAAAAATGAAAAATAGGGTAGAGATTAGAGGGAGGCAGGACCTTTTTCGGGAGTCGGGATCGGGTGTTTTTAAGCTCGGAATTCGGGGACTGATCCTTACGAAATATTACGAATATATTTTTCCATTTCGGGATTGCGGGATATGAATTTCTTTAAATTCTGCATCTCGGGATTTCATGTATTTAAGCCCGGGATTTTGGGATCAGGACCCCTCCGACCACCCCTCAAATAAGCCTTAGTAGGTCTTAGTCATTTATACAAGATTCATATCCTACCATTGGCATATTAATGATGGATTGTCCTAGAAGAATATTTTAATTGACTAATAATGGTCTACATGTATATATAAGTAGTTACATTAATTTTATTTCATGTTTGAAGCGATGCAATTTTTTAATTAATTTGACTTTTACCAAAAGATGCATTGTAGTAAAGGTGAAGAATAATTGTGGTCTGAGGCCAGAACCACACAAAAAAAAATGAATTTAACAGAATGGAAACAAATATCGGACTTTGGAAAAAAGGAGAGGGCTTTTGATACCTTTTATGAAATTCTCCATACATAATATCTTTTACAAAAAATCATCCTACAACAGTTCACAAGCTGTATATGCCCGCGATTTCGCGGGTTCGTTCTAGTTTTTATGATTTTACTTTTTACATGTTTAACCCCGCCACATTATGTATGTATATGTCTGTCCCAAGTCAGGAGCCTGTAATTCAGTGGTTGTTATGGTGGCCGGCTAAGACCATTTGTTTATGTGTTACATATTTGTGTTTCGTTCATTTTTTTTTTTTTTTTTTTTTTTATATATATATGTAACACTCAGAAACGTGTCCTTCCCCCCAAACGTGTCCGATTCCCCCAAACATGTCTAGTTGAAAACTGCGCCAAAGCGTGTCATTTGTATAAAGGCCCAAACGTGTCCATTTCTCAACTAACCCCCAAACGTGTCCAATCCCCAAAACGTGTCCATATCAAGCGTTATTTGGTTATTGCTATTTCATTAACGTATACTAATTTTACCATTTCATTAAAAATATACATAAGCACGTTAGTACTTTTTCAAAACGGAAGAATTAAACTGGCTTAAAGTGGGGGAGTCATTTCGGCTATTTCGTTTGTAAATTGTAAGCAAACATGTTGAGTTAAACAGTACAGTTAACGGGTCAAAGTGTCCCTTTCTCTGCGCGTTAAAACTTTAATGTTTTCTCTAATTATGCATGAAATACTGACAACTGGACAATTCGCAATCAAGAGTCTAAAGTTAATTTATTCAGTAGAACTGAAAAAAAACATTAAAACTTGTATGTTTTCTCTAATGAAATACTTGCAACTGGACAATATGCAACCAGCAGTCTAGAGTTTATCTTAACAAAAGAACAGTAAAAACATTAAAACATGTATGTTAAAATGTAAAAAAAAAAACAAAAAAAAAACAAAACAGGTAGCCTATGTTCTCTCTAAATAGAACTGCAAAAACATTAAAACTTGTATGTTCTCTCTAAATATGCATGACATACTTGCAACTGGACAATACGCGATCATCAGCTTAAAGTTTAGTTTAAAGTTAATGTGTACAGTACAACTGTAAAAACATTAAAACTTGCAAAACTATTGTGCGCTCTAAATATGCATAAAGTACTTGCAACTGGACAATACCTAATCAACATTCTAAAGTTTATTTATACACTACAAAATAAATTTGCATTTAAAACCGGCGTTGATCACATAACAGTAATATTCATAAAAAAAAGAATCTATAAAACTTATGCATGAAATATTTGGCACTGGACGTAATGTTTCTTATCGTGTGTCTTTAGTGATGGTGGAAACCTAAAATTTATTAAAAACCAGGATAACAAGTTTATAATTTGATGGGCTTTTGAAATACACACAAACTATTGACAAAAGTAAAAAAAAAAAATACTGTTAAAACCCCGCCATGCAATATTCGGATAAATATAAAAGGCAACATCGGAGTTTATAAGTACAAAATAATTATCAAAGTTAACGATTAATTCAACTCCAGAACTATGTGTATGTTCGCTCTAAACGAATATGAAATACTTGCAACTGGACAATAAACAACTGCAGTCAAAGTTACTTAATAATAACAGATTAATTTTGCAATTATTATAATCATTAAAAACCTACATCGAACTAACTTAATCTGATAAATGACATCTTCGTCACGTGTGTCTCCCATCATAGAATTGCCGTAAACGTTATCAGCGATTTTATTTAAGAGATACATGTAAAAGCGCTAAAAGACGTGTAACGTTTTGGCGTTAAATATTGGACACGATTTGGCGAATAACAATTATCGGACACGTTTGGGGGTTATGAAATCGGACACGTTTGGGAAATATTGTACATTTAGGACACGTTTAGGGAGAAAAGACACGTTTGGGAGAATCGGACACGTTTGGGGGAAAGGACACGTTTGGGAGTGTTACATATATATAAGACCGTTAGTTTTCTCGTTTAAATTGTTTTACATTGTCATTTCGAGGCCTTTTATAGCTGACTAAACGGTACGGGCTTTGCTCATTGTTGAAGGTCGTACGGTGACTTATAATTGTTAATTTCTGTGTCATTTTGATCTCTTGTGGAGAGATGTCTGATTGGCAATCATACCACATCTTCTTTTTTTATGGCTATTGCTAAAGGGCCCGGTGAAGCCCGCCCGAGATTTTCTCGTTAAAGACCATTGCTCTTAAGCAGGTTTCTGTTCTTTGGTCTTTGATCCATTCCCCGTTTCAATTGTCTATCGCATTTGATTTAAATTCGGCATATAATCAATTACATTATAAATTGTAAGTTATCAAGTAGCGTAAGAAATTGGGTAAATTGTTGTCGGTACATAAAAAAAACATTTTCACACCTCGTGTGTGGGTGTGTCATGAAAACTAGGTATTTAAAACTGTCAAATATAATTATATACAAGTTCTGATGCATCGTATAAAATTATCGGTATTAGTACTAAAAGATAATATTCTTATGTGCTCTCTATGCTTCTAAATATTATAGATGATATATAAAAAATTATCCGATCAATCAATTTGGTTGTCATCATTGTAGTAAGTCTTACAATAAAACACGTACAAAACTTAACTTTATAAAGTGCATTAGAAGAAAGGCAAATTCTCCTTCTTTTTTCCCATTGTCGAGATCATTTTCAATCTCTTCGCAGCTTAACATAATTTTGAGGAGTTGTAGATTCTTAAAACGTAATGTGTTATTTTAAAGCGTGTAAACAAATTCAAATGCGTTATGGTTCTCTAATAGAATGAGAAAATTCGATATATTTATATAAAACATCAAGAAATCTATATCCAGAGGATAGTCAGGGGTTGTTCACAAAACAAAAACAAAAGACAAAAAAAAAAAACAAAAACCCTCACAAATATAAGCTTTTAAATTCTAATTCGTAAACTCAAAGGAACATAAAATATTTATCAAATAACCACAAACTCTTACATTGGAGACGCCACTTGCAGAGACAAGCGCACATTTTATTATAAATATGAGTATAATATTGTTGAAAGTTCATATTTATATATAAATATATAGCTATTAAGCAGCTTGTACTGGTTTCCCCATACTTGTGGTCCACAAATCTGAAAATAAATAATATGATTAATAATATCATTTATTTTGCAAAATGCAACTGTCACGGCTGGCAATCTACACACGCTGAACATTAGGTTTTGCAATGAAAACTGTGAGAGGATTTTCCGGTTGTGCTTGAGTGGAGTAATTGTCACCGTTTCAAACGGTATGTACATTTCTAAATCTCAATTTTCTTATTCAACTGATCAAAATATTGAAAATCGGAGTTTGCTTTGCTGTGGTGAATACGTTAACGAAGAGATACATGTATCATTTAATTTTGTACGTAGAGCTGAACTCCTACAAAATCAGTTGGCCCACGACAAATTGCCTAAAAAAGTGACATTGCAATTTTGAAATGGTTCTATTTACAGACTTGCAAGTTCCAATTTAGTTTTTTGGGGGGCAATGAGTATGAATGTTGTTTTGGACGGCGTGTACGCTGTCCGGTGTTGATAGACGTCTTAATAATTCTAAAAACTACATGTTTTGATTCAGTCATGCGTGAGGGGATCGGTTCTGATTGAGGACATCGTGAATGCGTGAGGGGAAGTACAAACATTTTTTTTTTTAATCTTTGACTTTGTGACTTTTGTTGACTCATGTGAATACATGTGATCAATGCTGATTAAAAAGCACAGATTTATCCATATACTTTAACAGATGTAAACTGATCACTGATTCAATGAAATCAAACTATCAATTATTTGTTTAATTTCAGAAAATGCTATTATTCAAAGGAAAAGGAGGAGAGGACTGAAATTGGCTCTCTACAAAAAGCCGTTGGAATACAAGTTATCCCCGCCCTCGAAACGAACTAAACCCTCTTCTGGGAGTAGTCTTGTCGTCAAATATACGTCGCAGAGACCGCCACATATATTTAAGAAAAGTATATCACATATCAAACTTTGACACCTATTAGACGTAATCTGTTCACTCCAAATTTCGAAATATTCGAAACAACAAAGGCAGGTATACAGAGCTTATTATTTACGAACATCGATGAAAGCCAAGATAATCCCAAGAAAGAACATAAGAAAGACCACGTAGTAGACCACAAGAAGACCACATGGAAGACGTTGAGGAAGAATATGAAGTTTTTCAAAGTGCTTTAGATAAACTCTCTGACGTTGGCAAAAGGGAAAGATTTTGATTTCTTTTAGTGGACGTTTTCCTTTAAGCAATATTGCATTCGACCTGTTTTTTGACATTGTTGAGTGGTTTGAAAAAGACGAATCAAGACGAATGAGATACTCCCATCATCTCTGCATTTTTAGCTCATCTGGCCCGAAGGGCCAAGTGAGCTTTTCTCATCACTTTGCGTGCGTCGTCCGTCGTCGTCGTCGTCGTCGTTCGACGTCGTCTGTTACTTTTACAAAAAATCTTCTCTTCTGAAACTGCTAGGCCAAATTTTACCAAACTTATTCACAATCATCATTGGAGTATCTTGTTTCAAAAATGTGTCCGGTGACCCGGCCAACCAACCAAGATGGCCGCCATGACTAAAAATAGAATATAGGGGTAACATGTAGATTTTGGCTTATAACTCTGAAACCAAAGCATTTAGAGCAAATCTGACATTGGGGTAAAAATGTTCATCAGGTCAAGATCTATCTGCCCTGAAATTTTCAGATGAATCGGACAAACTTTTGTTGGGTTGCTGCCCATGAATTGGTAATTTTAAGGAAATTTTGCCGTTTTTGGTTATTATCAAGATCACCTATTCTTCGTTAAAGTGCACATTTGCATTTTTAATGGTCGCCGACAGTTGTCAGTAAAAATATGGAAATAGTTGATAAAACATCATTGTTTTTTAGTACAACAATGTATAAGTACACAATATCTAACATTTAGGCGAGATGATTAAGTCAAACATCTGTAAATTAAAAAAAATATATTGATGAATATGATATACTTAATGAAAATCTCCATGTCGCCCTTAAAGGTAAGACTTTTATACTCCGCGATATTGTCACAATAATAGAACAGTATGAGCTTTATCATATTAAAATATGTAATTATACCAAAAATAAGAGTTTCCAAAAAGTTTTAATTAAGTATCAACATAATTATAAGCGTAATTGAACTTTAAAGCTTGTCGCCTGATTTTGGTAATCTACGTTACTCGAACACCTCGCTCGTAATTTTTATGAGAAGATATGATCATAAAATAATAAAATACTTAAAAACAATATTGCAAACAATCATATATTTAAAAAAAACACCTAACTTTAATTCAGTTTCTATGTTATCATAAGTACAACACGTCATTCAAAGGTAGATACAAGAGTTTTTTAAGAAAGTAATCTACGTTCTGTTTAATCTCGCAGAACTTTATCCAATTGCCTATAATGCGATTAATTATAACTCAACCATTATCAAGCTTAAATGAATCCCCCCTAAAATCATTTCTTCGTAACCTTTTTTCTTGAGAAAAACCGTCATGGAATGAAATTGTGTGATTTACGTTCTGTAATTTACGTTCCGGTTTTATACTAACAGTTAAATAGGAATGAACAGCGATGTCTTTTTTGTTGGAGACACGTAATTGGGACATTATCGCACCGTCAATGTTGTGGATTTTACGTGTTTTACGTCATTTTCGATGTTTTGAAAAGTAACAAGGGCAGCAAAATTCAAATATATATACTGCATTAATATACCTACAGTTATTGCCGCTGTTGAACCAAGGAAGGTAAGACTATTTGATTTTATAAAAGAAAACATATATTTGTATAACTATTTACCTGGCTACTTAATTATTAAAAGATAGACACCTTGGAAACAGACTAAATCTCTAGAGGTCATGTTAGGATTTTGCATTGTTTTTCTCTGTTTACCTTTAGTTCATGTGCGTGTTACTTTATATATTTACACACTACATAACAGAAACTTACATGAAACATAGAAAACAATATTGTAAGACTCAAGTTCATCATAAATTAAAATTGTGTTCATACAAGTATACAATAGATAGTGATTTTGTAAAGGTAACGTATATTACATTTTGTACAAGACCAAAGCAATAAAAGCATGGATTTTACTTATTATTTGCTTATTATTAATTGCCTGTCTACTTCGTCCTTCTTGGGAGACATTCACTGTATGTTTGATTACAAATAACACACTCGTAACTTTAAAATTATATCGAATAAAAGCTTATAATGTATGGTAACGTAGATTACTATGTAAGGTAACGTAGATTACATTTTGACTTCTTTGTATTGTAGGATGCCTATGACCAAGGCAGAGAAGCAGAAAGCATATAGGGACCGTAAGAAACAACAAGAATGGGAATCCTACATAGAAAAGGAAAGACAGAGGACCAAGGCATACTATGTACCCATAGCTGAACGGTCAAAAACTGACCAGGAGAAGAGAAGGAAAAAAGTTCGGAAGCTTGTTCAAAAACATAGAGAACGCAACAGACAATCCACTATTGAACCAAGTACAAGCCAGCCATCTCAGCAAGTTGAATCTACATCACAAGAACAAGAACAAGTCGTTAGCTCAAGCACAGATAATCCCATTTCAACTCCACTTGTAGTCAGACTACCATGTCAAAATCCGAAAAATCGTACTAGAAAAAGAATTAGCAGACAAGTCGCCAAATGCAATCGGGAAATCGAACGCTTGAAAGGTGAAAATATTAATACACAAAGAAAATACAAAACCGTCTCTAAAAGGTACGAAAGACTTGTAAAGAGAACTACACAAAACAAATCATCCGAAAATGTTGGACAAGATAAAGAAACAGGAAATGACACACATGGAAATGATGGCCCGAGTTCATCAAAAAGTGGAACAGAAAAACTTACTCCTAGGAAAAGGACATATAAAGAATTAAGAGATGAAGGCTTGTCACCGAGCAAAATTCCCAAAATTGTGAAGAACAAACTTGTCTTAGCAAATCTATTGACAGATGAAATCGAGGATGTATATAACAAAAGTGACCAGCAAGCAAAAGCTATTGTAACGAGTATTGTATCAAGCAGCAAACTGAAAGAATACAAGCTCACAAAGACGCTTAGTCAAAGTACAGGCATTAGAAGAAGTCGTCTTGTAAAAAAACGAAAAAAAGATTGGGCAAAAGTACGGAAAAGAACAAGGAACCGCATTAAGCGTGAGAGCCTTCGCAAAGATATATTAACATTCCTAGAAAGAGATGACAACAGCAGGGAGATGCCTGGTAAAAATGACAAAACAAAAACGGAAGATGGACATGTTCAGAAAAGAATCCTAAATGATAACATGGCGTTTCTGCATCTTAAATATAAAACAGAAACATCAAGTAATGTTTCTTTTTCTCGCTTTTGCACAATGAGACCAAAGAACATAGGACTGACTAGGTATCTCAGTAGAAATAAATGCCTTTGTCAGAAACATCAAAATATGGCTCTTGCGTTAAAATCGATGAAAAAAGCAGGCGCATCGGTGCCATTGAACCCTGATGAATTCATACGAAAACTAAGAACTACTCCTGCCAACACTTTTCTTAGCTCCTTAGTAGATGAAGAAGTCGTCTTCAGTCAGTGGAAAAAGGTAGACATGCCAGACGGAAGGAAGAAAACAGTCATCGTTGACCAAACTTTAAAGAAAGAAGACTTTAATTCAATAATGAATAAACAGATTTGCGAATTTTCCCAACATGTACAAAGAGTCAAAGCTCAGTATGCCACAATCAGTACCCTTAAGGAAAACTTACCTCCAGGTCATATTCTTGTCCAGATGGACTTTGCAGAAAATTTTGCGTGTAGTTCAGCAGACGAGGTGCAAAGTGCATACTGGAATGGTACTGCTGTTACACTGCATCCTGTTGTAGTTTATTTTAAAGAAAACTCAGACACTTTGAAACACAAAAACTTTGTATATGTTTCTGATGATCTAGGACACAATTTTGGGGCAGTTTAGGCTTTCATCAAAGACATTGTGAATGAAATGAAAGCAGCGGTTAACGATATTAAAATGGTACATTATTGGACGGATTCTCCTAGTTCACAATACCGAAATAAGTCAGCATTTTATGTCGTGTCTGATCATAAAAATCTGTTAGGAATTCAGGCAATCTGGAACTACTTGAGACAGGACATGGGAAAGGCCCCTGTGATGGCATAGGGGGTACGTCAAAGAGGACAGCCGACTTAGCCATCAGACAGGGAAAGATCGTAGTTCAAAATGCTTCAGATTACTTTGAAAAAGTTGGACCATTGCATAAAAGTGCATCTTATCGCTTCGTGTCTTCAAAGGACATTGATATATGTAGAAAGGAAGTCGAAGAAATCAACAAGTCACTCATCGCTTTGAAGGGAACAATGCAGGTCCATCAAGTTGCATCAGTTTCTAAAGGAAGAGTCAAAACATGCACAACATCATGCTATTGTGAATACTGTATTGTTGGAACTTTACATGATTACAGCGAAGGAGTAATAGTAAAATCAAGGCGAAATGTTGAGCAAAACGTAGAAACCAATCTGACAGTTACACAGGGGACGAGCACGATGAACCTGAAACAACGACACCGGGTGATAATCGGTATAAACAAGATGATGCCGTGACCTCCGAAGATGCGAGTAAGGACATTGTTGAAGGAGATTGGGTTGCAGTAACATATGACGACGAATGGCACATTGGTAAAGTTATAACAATTGATTCAGATGACGAACTTGAAATAAAATTTCTACGACCTACAAGAACAATTAATGATTCGAAATCTTTGTTCAAATGGCCATTACCGCCGGATATTCTAAACATGAAAAGAACGGATATTCTTTGCCAAATCATAGAACCCAGTGCTGTGGGAAGAAGTGGGCGAAGTTTCCAAATCGACGTTGGTGACAAGGAGAAAATACTGAAAAAAAATGAAATAACTTTAATAAATACAAGCAAATTGTACAAGGACTGTGTTTTTGTTAGTCTATTGAATTTTTCATTGTATTTTGTAAAAAAGATTGTACATTAACCAAAGGGTTTCATTGATACCGTTTATATGAACTTTTGATTTTTATAACAACTTTGATGGAAATATGGTAATCTACGTTACCGGTGTTTTTCTTAAAACTATTAGTAAAACGTCAATGCCTTTTCAAATTTTATGTTACAACTTTCTACATATACTAAACACCATCAAATTATATTGTCAAAATAAAGCTTAATGTTTTCTTTAAGCCTAAAAACATCTTTTCACAAAGAGTTAGTCAATTTATGGTTACATTTTAGTCCAAAGATAACCAACACCACTTGGATTTTGTCTATCATCATTTTTTTAAATGTTTGTCTTCTTGTTTTCACAGAGTATCACTTAGATTTGATTTTTTTACTTGTGTGTCGGTCATTGTTTGGATATTGTGAAATTGTAATCTACGTGACACATCAATTGTAATTTACGTTACCGAAGTCAATCTGAAATAAAATTGGTAGGAGTAAACATAATCATTTCAGGTCTGAAATAAGTCGAAGCACTAACCCATTGTTTTACTGTAACAAAAATAGGCTACTTAACTTTCTGACGGTAACGTTTGTAGAGTAGCTGGAAGATAAGCCTTTGTAAAACTACATTGCAAACCCAAAAATACGATAAGCATTTGATGTTATTTTTTTTTATTATTAACCTCCTTTCGTATAACCCTTTTCGATGCCCCAGTATTTATTATCATAGAATCTTTTTTTCTTTTGCCAAAATTTATAAGTATTATACATTTTCAAGATAAAGGTTTTTTAGATTGGATATATTGTTGAAACGTAGATTACAATTACTGTTTTGTTGCATTGATGTAAAATTGTGTAAAATATTTATCATTTGAGCCTGAGTCGCTAAATTTTGCACATTGTTAGTTTAATAGTTGTTCTTTCCGAAAACGAAACAGATAAATCAATTAAAAGGTTTTAACTTTCACAGCTTTATTTTTTGACATGTACACTTTAACGAAGAATATTAAGATTGAATACTATTATAGATAGAGATAAACTGTAAACAGCAATAATGTTCAGCAAAGTAAGATCTACAAATAAGTCAACATGATCAAAATGGTCAGTTGACCCCTTAAGGAGTTATTGCCCTTTATAGTACTTTTTTTACCAATTTTTCGTAAATTTTGTTGTCTTTTACGAAAATCTTCTCCTCTGAAACTACTAGACCAAATTTTACCAAACTTAACCACAATCATCATTGGAGTATCTAGTTTAAAAATTGTGTCCGGTATTCAAGATAATAACCAAAAACAGCAAAATTTCTTTAAAAATTACCAATTGTGGGGCAGCAACCCAACAATCCATTGTCCAAATCATCTGAAAATTTCAGAGCAGATAAATATTGACTAGATAAACAATTTAACCACTTTTCAGATTTGCTCTAAATGCTTTGGTTTCAGAGTTATTAGTCAAAATCTACATTTTACCCCTATGTTCTATTTTTAGCCATGGCGGCATAACCAAGATGGCCGCCATGGCTAAAAATAGAACATAGGGGTAAAATGTAGATTTTGGCTAATAACACTGAAACCAAAGCATTTAGAGCAAATCTGAAAAGTGGCTAAATTGTTTATCTAGTCAATATTTATCTGCTCTGAAATTTTCAGATGAATTGGACAATGGATTGTTGAGTTGCTGCCCCACAATTGGTAATTTTTAAAGAAATGTTGCTGTTTTTGGTTATTATCTTGAATATTAGTATAGATAGAGATAAACTGTCAACAGCAATAATGTTCAGCAAAGTAAGATCAACAAATAAGTCAAACATGACTTAAATGGTCAGTTGACCCCCTCAAAGAGTTATTGCCCTTTATAGTCAATTTTTAACCATTTTCATTAATTTTATAAATTTTTGTAAATTTTTTACAAAATATTTTCCTCTGTGTAACTAAAGGGCCAAGTTTATTATAGATAGAGAAAATTGTAAGTAGCAAGAATGTTCAGTAAAGTAAGATCTACAAACACATCACCATCATCAAAACACAATTTTGTCATGAATCCATCTGTGTCCTTTGTTTAATACATGTATGCACATAGACCAAGGTGAGCGACACAGGCTTTTAAGAGCCTCTAGTTGTTTTGGTTAGGAAGAAAGTTGTTTGGAGGTTGCTAAATTCGATTCATAAAAAAAACGAAAGTGACATTTTATCAGGATATGCTTTTCTGAAATATATGTGGTGATCTCTGTGACGTATATTTGACGACAAGACTACTCCCAGGGTTTAGTTCGTTTCGAGGGCGGGGATAACTTGTATCTCAACGGCTTTTTGTAGAGAGACAATTTCAGTCCTCTCCTCCTTTTCCTTTGAATAATAGCATTTTCTGAAATTGAACAAATAATTGATAGTTTGATTTCATTGAATCAGTGATCAGTTTACATCTATTAAAGTATATGGATAAATCTGTGCTTTTTAATCAGCATTGGTCACATGTATTCACATGAGTCAACAAAAGTCACAAAGTCAAAGATGAGGGGGGCAAGGGGGTCCCAATAACAGCAAAACAGCAAATTGATTTGGCTCATAACAGATAACAAGGAATTAAAATGGACAAAAACAGATAACAGTAAATGAAATATTAAAATAATTCGGTCTTTGACAAATCAGTATTTCTTATTACGGATATAATCCTTTGTAATGCATTCCATTTTTTATGACTATGTTTTTAGTATTAATTTATGTATCTAGAATGTGTTTAAATTACTACTCAATATATTATAATATTTTTATACGCTCGTTTACGGAACGTATTATGGTATACTGTTGTCCGTCTGTTGTCAACATGTCGGACATTAACTCAAAAACTCTTTAACCATTTGCATTAAACTTTGGGAAATTGGTTATATCTATTGACGTGAGCTCCCTTTTTTTTCTTTTTTTTTTTTTTTATAAATTTTAGATTTTAAGTTTCTGGGTAATGGGTTTTTATTCAATAAAATTGGTGTTTTTTTTTCAGTTTTCTGATAATATCTCAAAAATGCTTTCACAAAGCAAGGAATTTTGGTGAATTGTTTATATCTATTAACATGAGGTAACTTTCAATTTTTGTAAATTTTAGATTTTACGTTTCCGAGTTAACGGGTTTTATTAATTAAAAAGGGGTGATTTTCCAGTTTTCAGACATTAACACAAAAATGTTTTCAGCAGTTCTCATGAAACGTTGGTGTATTGTTTATATATATTGACTGAAGCTCCCTTTGTTGCTAATCAAAAAAGTGACCTAAAAGAGTTTGAATATTCTGACTTTTTCCACTAAATGACCATTTAATGAGGTGTGTGAATTTTTCTTAATAAAACTTTGAGGCAAAGTGGTATATAGGGTAGAAAAATCAAAAGCACCAATTATAAGCATGCAATTTATCAAGTACTTCGAACGAATTTTGACACTCTAAAAGCAATTTATTCCACTATTTTCAAAGGCCTTATTTGAACAATTTTTTATCAGCTGAGGTTTTTGATTGTACCAAGTGTACTAGCAAGTAGAATACATAGTTTAGTAGGGAAACAATGGCTTGAAACGAAATAAATCTTTGTTTGTAATGAGTTATGTGCAGCTTCGGACCCAAGTACATGGTTGGAACTTTCATTGTACAATGCATTTGGTTCTGCTTTGAAAAGAATCGCAGAGCTGAGTCTATGTACCATATTATATAAAAGGTTAAGTGGTTGTTAGGACCTAGTCCTTAATTGAGATCCTTGTCAGATATTCCTGGCCATATGTTTTCCTTTTTGTCATATTAAGAATTGTTTTAATTTAATATGTTCGTACGGAAAACAAGGAACATTATTCTCATACAAAAAATTAAGATAATTCTAAATACACATTCATAAAAAAATGGAATTTATTACAAAGGATAATCATAAGATATACTTGAATTGTCCTGGACCTCACTTCTGTGATGGGTATATGTTAATGAAATCCTTCTCTGAATACGGGACAAACATATTAGTAGTGGTAGACCCCAATGGCCAATGATCTTCAATTTATACCGAATATTGACTGTCAAAAAAAATGCTAACATTCCAATTTTCAATAACAGTTAACAGCAAATACATTATCACAATAACAGATAACAAAAAAAACTAAAAGCCCAATAACAGCTAACAAAGAATAAGACAATAACAGCTAACAGCAAATATATTTTCAAAATAACAGATAACAAAGAATTAAATTGCCCCATAACAGCATAACAGTTAAACCCCTTGCCCCCCTCAAAGATTTAAAAAAAAATGTGCGTACTTCCCCTCACGCATTCACGATGTCCTCAATCAGAACCGATCCCCTCACGCATGACTTAATTGAAAAATGTAGTTTTTAGAATTATTAAGACGTCTATCAACACCGGACAGCGTACACGCCGTCCAAAACAACATGCATACCCATTGCCCCCAAAAAACTAAATTTATACTTGTAAGTCTGTAAATAGAACCATTTCAAAAATGAAATGTCACTTTTTTAGGCAATTTGTCGTGGGCCAACTGATTTTGTAGGAGTTCAACTCTACGTACAAAATTAAATGGTACATGTATCTCTACGTTAAAGTATTTACCACAGCATAGCATTCTCCGATTTTCAATATTTTGATCAGTTGAATAAGAAAATTGAAATTTAGAAATGTACATACCGTTTGAAGCGGTGACATTAACTCCACTCAAGCACAACCGGAAAATTCTCTCACGGGTTTCATTGCAGAACCAAATGTTCTGCTTGTGTAGAATACCAGCCGTGACTGTACACTTTGACTGCAATGGCTCCAATGACTTTAAACCACCCGAGTTCACTCATGCATGAACTCAGTATCCAAATCGAACCGACCTTACTATTATTAAACAAGCACGTGTAAAACTATAAACAAACAACATTTTACATGTTCGATTTTGTACAACTTTGATAAATACATTCCGTGTTTCTGAAATTCTACAGAAAAACGTTAAGGGTATGGATTAGGAGGAAAGACACATAAAATGTAAACTAGTATGGTAGGCACCAACTGTGTGTGCAAACAAACGGTTATAAGCGTAATACCATTAGACACTGACTAAAACACTAGACACTGACTAAAAGCAATATAAGCAATACAAGATCGTCTTACTTCCTGTTTTGTTGTTTGTTTTGTTTTGTTTTGTTTTTCTTTTTTTCTATGATGAGGGTAGGAGTTACAATTAGAAAAACAATATAAAATAAGACACGTTAATATATATCAATTTCCATTTATTTTCACATTAATAACAAATCAGAATAAATAAAACAAACAAATACATATTTTTAACAAAGTTGAAGCACATTTCAAGTCCTGTAATGTTGCACTGTCTGTGGTGATACACTTCTGTAGAACTGCTGACTATAACCAGGATACACACACGGTAACATACCACACATAGACGACGAAAACACAGGGAACCGTGAGTATGACTGCTGACTCATGTTACCATTCAATTCCATTATTCTTGAACCAGGTTTACCGACACCAACGAACTGTGATAATTCCTCTGAACCATGGTAGCCGGTACTTTTGATATGACGTTTTTCTTTCATTCTTCGATTCTGGAACCACCATTTAATTTTATGCTGACTGAGTTTGAGTTTCTTGGCGAGCACTGGTCGATCTTCAATCTGGAGATATTTGCTGTTACCGTAGTATCTCTCTAGTTCTAACAGTTGTGAGTTTGTGAAGGGAATTCTCGCTCTCTTTGTTGGTTGATCGGACTTGGCCGAGTTGTCGGAGGATGAACCAGGCGACGAACAATCTTTTGATTCGGAATCTGTAGAGCTGAAGCTGTTATCAATTGAGTCATCGAGTCGTTTCCTCTTGCATTGCAGACGGTGAGTTGCGATTGTTAGCGGATGAATTATATCTACTGTAATAGGCTGGTTGATGTTTTGTAGATATTTATCGTGGATATGGTTGACAACTGCATCAGTACAGACGGGATCCATAATCCTGCTGCTCTTTGATAGTTCTTCGATACTGAAGGACATCTTGGTTGGAACGTTTTGTTGATAAGCCATTTGTATATATTTGTAGATCACTGTGTGAAGACACTTTGACAATGAGCTGCTCTTGTCATTTTACCTGTTTTATACTCTACTTTGTTCATTACTCATAACGAGTCATAACGGTTCTTGTCAAAACAAATCATCAGTGATCACTTGAAGCCAAGCCAAGCTGAAACGTAAATTAATCGCATTGAACAATTTAAAACTTATGTGCTTCAATAAGTCACGCTAATTACTCATGTCAAACAATTTTACGATTTTAAATCATTCTAGCTGATAGATTGTTGTGCCATCCAAGCTAACATCATTTGATAGGTAGTAATGCCACCCAAGCTAACATCATATGATGGGTAGTTATGCCACCCAAGCTAGCATCACTTGATGGGTAGTTATGCCTAATTAGTTAACATTGAGAAGTCTAAATATAAACATTCGGGTAAGTGTTAAATTATTTACAGTATCGAATTTTATTTTTCTAAATCAACCCTTTTAAATTTCCTGGCCGTATATTTTTTAAAGGTAACTTCTGAACTGATTTTCGGCATTAACACACTAGATATTTAGTAAAATATCTATATATTCTGCCTTGGGACCTATATGTCGTATCCTTTTGGAAAGTAGAAAATATTCACGACAAGTCTCTTTCTTACAAAATAGAACATGAGAAAGTTGCACAACCTAATTAAAAAGATTATATTTTTCCAATACCAATTTTAAAATATCGAAACAGAAAACTCGATAGCCGGTAGCTAGGTGTCCAAATAAAAAGTATTTAATTTCCAACATATAGTGGCCATTTTTAACAAATGAAGATCGTTAGATTTTATATATTGCTATGTACCAGAGGCGAATTTAGGGGGGTAGGGTTGCTTATATAGGGAATCACTGAAGCGTGACTGGAGCGGGGCCCCTCTTAGTCAGTCAGTGGGCCCCCACTTATGAAAATTTCTGGATCCGCCACTGTGTACAGCTATGAGAACTATGATCTTTACGTTTCTTGTACAGTTTATGACGTCTGTAAACTGAATCCATTGGGTCTGACTTCTTGATACTGACTAATCTTAGAAAGCCCGAGTTATTTATTAATTGCTATTGACTTTGAACTAGCTTTCAATAACTGCGAGTACTCTTATCAGTGCTTTACAGTGTCCTGTTTGTATGTTAGTTGTTAGTTTTATCAATTGTTAGTTAACCCAATGCCCAAGTGAGATAACCCGCAACATTCTGTATGTACCTGTACCACTCCAGGAGCCTGTAATTCAGAGGTTGTCGTTTGTTGTTGCCTATCATATTTGTTTTTCGTTTATTGTGTTGTACATTAATCAGTCCGTTACTTTTATCATTTGAATTGTTTAACATGCATTACGGAGCCTTTCATTGTTTGCTGTGTGGTATGGGTTTTGTTCATTCTTGAAGACCGTACGGTGACCTTTAGTTGCTTATTTTTAGTGTCACTGTATAACCGTAGTGGTGAGGAGTTGTCTCATTAGCAAACACATTACATCTTCTTGCTTTGATTCTCCAACTACAATCATACTCCGAAAAATCTACAAATAAATAACAGGAATTTTGATGTAATTATTGTACCGTGCTATGTCGGAAATCTTAATAAACTGTTGAAACAGAAATATGTCTGGCCTGTTTGTAATTTTGATAAAATTTGCAATACTGTAACATGTAAAATAAGAAAAAATATTTAAAGTCAATGAACCATTACTGAAGTTAAAGGTTAAAATAATTTTCAATGGGAATGAGATACTAATTATGCCAACATTAGAGTCTCAAAAGTGGTTCTCCTTAAACTGACGTAATAAAACTTTAACAGATTCAGATTCAGATTCAATAGTTTATTAAAGTCTCACCACATACATATAAGTATAAACACAATATAATATCAAGTACACAATATAAAAATTTAGAATGCATGTTCCATTCTTAAAAGAACAAGAGTGCACACGCTGAAATGTCTCGCCTTCTATACTAATCATTGATATTATGATGATAGTCCTAAGTATAAAGCTTTATTACAACTGTCTCATTAACTTAACATTAACCAAAATAACTAAACAAAGACCAATGAACCATGAAAATGAGGTCAAGGTCAGATGAACCATGCCAGGCAGACATGTACAGCTAACAATGCTTCTATACAACATATATAGTTGACCTATTACTTATAGTTTAAGAAAAATTGACCAAAACACAAAAAATTAACAGTGTGCAATGAACCGTGAAAATGAGGTCACGGTCAAAAAAAACCTGCGCTACTGACATAAAGATCATAAAATATTTCCATACACCAAATATAGTTGACCTATGGCATATAGTATTAGATAAATAGACCAAAACTCAAAAACTTAACTTTGACCACTGAACCATGAAAATGAGGTCAAGGTCACATGACATCTATCGGCTAGACATGTACACCTTACAATCATTCCATACAACAAATAAAGTAGACCTATTGCATATAGTATGAAAAAAACAGACCAAAACACAAAAATTTAACTATAACCACTGAACCATGAAAATGAGGTCAAGGTCACATGAAATCTGCCCGCTAGACATGTACACCTTACAATCATTCCATACAACAAATACAGTAGACCTATTGCATATAGTATGAGAAAAACAGACCAAAACACAAAAATTTAACTATAACCACTGAACCATGAAAATGAGGTCAAGGTCAGATGACACCTGCCAGTTGGACATGTACACCTTACAGTCCTTCCATACACCGAATATACAAGCCCTATTGCTTATAGAATCTGAGATACGGACTTGACCACCAAAACTTAACCTTGTTCACTGATCCATGAAATGAGGTCGAGGTCAAGTGAAAACTGTCTGACAGACATGAGGACCTTGCAAGGTACGCACATATCAAATATAGTTATCCTATTACTTATAATAAGAGAGAATTCAACATTACAAAAAATCTGAACTTTTTTTTCAAGTGGTCACTGAACCATGAAATTGAGGTCAAGGACATTGGACATGTGATTGACGGAAACTTCGTAACATGAGGCATCTATATACAAAGTATGAAGCATCCAGGTCTTCCACCTTCTAAAATATAAAGCTTTTAAGAAGTTAGCTAACACCGCCGCCGTAGCCGCCGTAGCCGCCGCCGGATCACTATCCCTATGTCGAGCTTTCTGCAACAAAAGTTGCAGGCTCGACAAAAATGTAAACTCAGTGTTGAAAGAAATTATGATGTAAAACATGAACTTAACCAAAAAATTAGTTGTGGCTTAATGACTAAATTGATGGTAGGGACAGTAACAGAGGGTGTTTGCTGTTTGTCAACAAAAACAAAAGCCATGGGTGAATAGAAGGGCTTGTTTAATTAAAATGCGTGTTTGTCGACATTTTTTTTTCCAATCATACGGTCATAATTCAAACAAGTTCGTGCTTGTGTCAATTTCTTTAATCCAGTCATGATTTTGTACCAATTTGTTCTACGATTCTTGCGCTTTGGATATCATTCACAGTCCAAATTTCCTGACACAAAGTCATTGTATAAATAAAGAAAAAAACACGATTTTCGATTCACTTGTGACTACCGGTGACTACCGCAATTTGCGTTCAAGGACAAGGCGTTTTACTCGTAACTCGAATATTTCATGCCCTTCTCGTTATCAATCTCTATTCTCGGTAGATGATGTTGTTATCATAGAGCAGCAGAATATTTTGACTTAATCATTTTCGATGGGATTACTCCGGCGAAGAAATACAAAAAAGAAATTTGAAACAGGAAGTTTCGAATGAAACGAAATTATCGATGGTTCCTGGTAACGGACATGACCAAAATCCGGAAATCGTATATTTGTTAAATAAAAAAAATCGGGGCGGGACGATTTCAGAGGGGCGGGCGGGGATGAAAATCTAGCAATTAAATTTAATTGGCCTTACTTATAGTTTAAGAAAAATAGACCAAAACACAAAAACTTAACACTGTGTAATGAACCGTGAAAATGAGGTCACGGTCAAACAAAACCTGCGCGACAGACATAAAGATCATAAAATATTTCCATACACCAAATATAGATGACCTATGGCATATAGTATTAGATAAAAAGACCAAAACTCAAAAACTTAACTTTGACCACTGAACCATGAAAATGAGGTCAAGGTCACATGACATCTGCCCGCTAGATAGGTACACCTTACAATCATTCCATACAACAAATATAGTAGACCTATTGCATATAGTATGAGAAAAACAGACCAAAACACAAAAATTTAACTATAACCACTGAACCATGAAAATGAGGTCAAGGTCAGATGACACCTGCCAGTTGGACATGTACACCTTACAGTCCTTCCATACACCGAATATACTAGCCCTATTGCTTGTAGTATCTGAGATATGGACTTGACCACCAAAACTTAACCTTGTTCACTGATCCATGAAATGAGGTCGAGGTCAAGTGAAAACTGTCTGACAGACATGAGGACCTTTCAAGGTACGCACATATCAAATATAGTTATCCTATTACTTATAATAAGAGAGAATTCAACATTACAAAAAATCTGAACTTTTTTTTCAAGTGGTCATTGAACCATGAAAATGAGATCAAGGACATTGGACATGTGACTGACGGAAACTTCGTAACATGAGGCATCTATATACAAAGTATGAAGCATCCAGGTCTCCCACCTTCTAAAATATAAAGCTTTTAAGAAGTTAGCTAACACCGCCGCCGCCGCCGCCGCCGCCGTAGCCGCCGCCGCCGGATCACTATCCCTATGTCGAGCTTTCTGCAACAAAAGTTGCAGGCTCGACAACTATGAGAGACTGTTATAAACAATTATAAAACAACAGAATTAAAACATAGTTTTGTTATTTATACAAAACATAAAAGTGCAATATCACCATGCACATTCAAGGATAAAATCTGATACATGTACATAATAAAATAAAAATGATTTTTAACAGTATAAGTTAGTATTTCATCGCAATAAAATATTATGGCAAAATTGGCAACAGAACTACAAACATTCAAGGACAAGAGTGCACACACTGAAATGTCTCGCCTTCTTTACTAATCATTGATATTATGTTGATACTCCTAAATATAAAGCTTTATTACGACCGTCACATAAACTTAACATGAACCATGAAAATGAGGTCAAGGTCAGTTGAACCATATATATGCCAGGCAGACATGTACATCTAACAATGCTTCCATACAACAAATATAGTTGACCTATTGCTTATAGT
Source organism: Mytilus galloprovincialis (assembly GCA_037788925.1). Taxonomy (NCBI): domain Eukaryota; kingdom Metazoa; phylum Mollusca; class Bivalvia; order Mytilida; family Mytilidae; genus Mytilus; species Mytilus galloprovincialis. Next base: position 1,211,552 of record JAWDJN010000033.1, read on the forward strand.
TTAAGAAAATAGACCAAAGCACAAAAACTTAACACTGAGCAATGAACCGTGAAAACCAGGTCAAGGTCAAATGAAACCTGCACGACTGACATATAGATCATAAAATATTTCCATACACCAAATATAGTTGACCAATGACACATAGTATTAGATAAAAAGACCAAAACTCAAAAACTTAACTTTGACCACTGAACCATGAAAATGAGGTCAAGGTCAGATGACATCTGCCCGCTAGACATGTACACCATACAATCATTCAATTCAACAAATATAGTAAACCTATTGCATAAAGTATGAGAAAAACAGAGCTAAACACAAAAACTTAACTATAACCACTGAACCATGAAAATGAGGTCAAGGTCAGATGACATCTGCCCGCTAGACATGTACACCTTACAATCCTTCCATACAACAAATATAGTAAACCTATTGCATAAAGTATGAGAAAAACAGACCAAAACACAAAAACTTAACTATAACCACTGAACCATGAAAATGAAGTCAAGGTCAGATGACACCTGCCAGTTGGACATGTACACCTTACAGTCCTTCCATACACCGAATATACTAGACCTATTGCTCATAGTATCTGAGATATGGACTTGACCACCAAAACTTAACCTTGTTCACTGATCCATGAAATGAGGTCGAGGTCAAGTGAAAACTGTCTGACGGGCATGACAACCTTCCAAGGTACGCACATACTAAATATAGTTATCCTATTACTTACAGTAAGAGAGAATTTAACATTACAAAAAATCTGAACTTTTTTTTCAAGTGGTCACTGAACCATGAAAATGAGGTCAAGGACAATGGACATGTGACGGACGGAAACTTCGTAACATGAGGCATCTATATACAAAATATGAAGCATCCAGGTCTTCCACCTTCTAAAATATATAGCTTTTAAGAAGTGAGCTAACACCGCCGCCGCCGCCGCCGCCGCCGTAGCCGCCGCCGCCGGATCACTATCCCTATGTCGAGCTTTCTGCAACAAAAGTTGCAGGCTCGACAATAAAATCTGATACATGTACATAATAAAAATAACAATGATTTTTAACAGTATAAGTTACTATTTCGTCGCAATAAAATATTATGGCAAATTTGGCAACAGAACTACAAACATTTTCATTTTTATTTTTCATCATCTGACAAACATATTATTATATGAATTATATCAATAAATAAAGACTACCTTAAATCTTCATACAAGAGTACACACGCTGAAATGTCTCGCCTTCTATACTAAACATTGATATTATGTTGATAGTCCTAAGTATAAAGCTAAGCTTTATTACAACTGTCACATAAACTTAACATTAACCAAGATAACTAAACAAAGACCAATGAACCTTGAAAATGAGGTCAAGGTCAGATGAACCATGCCAGGCAGACATGTACATGTACAGCTAACAATGCTTCTATACAACATATATAGTTGACCCATTACTTATAGTTTAAGAAAAAAAAATAGACCAAACACAAAAACTTAACACTGTGCAATGAACCGTGAAAATTAGGTCACGGTCAAATAAAACCTGCGCGACTGACATAAAGATCATAAAATATTTCCATACACCAAATATAATTGACCTATGGCATATAGTATTAGATAAAAAGACCAAAACTCAAAAACTTAACTTTGACCACTGAACCTAAAAATGAGGTCAAGGTCGCATGACATTTGCTCGCTAATTATGTACACCTTTCAATCATTCCATACAACAAATATAGTATACCTATTGCATATAGTATGAGAAAAACAGACCAAAACACAAAAATTTAACTATAAACACTGAACCATGAAAATGAGGTCAAGGTCAGATGACACCTGCCAGTTGGACATGTACACCTTACAGTCCTTCCATACACCGAATATACTAGCCCTATTGCTTATAGTATCTGAGATATGGACTTGACCACCAAAACTTAACCTTGTTCACTGATCCATAAAATGAGGTCGAGGTCAAGTGAAAACTGTCTGACAGACATGAGGACCTTGCAAGGTACACACATATTAAATATAGTTATCCTATTACTTATAATAAGAGAGAATTCAACATTACAAAAAATTTGAACTTTTTTTTTCAAGTGGTCACTGAACCATGAAAATGAGGTCAAGGACATTGGACATGTGACTGACGGATACTTCGTAACATGAAACATCTATATACAAAGTATGAAGCATCCAGGTCTTCCACCTTCTAAAATATAAAGCTTTTAAGAAGTGAGCTAACGCCGCCGCCGCCGGATCACTATCCCTATGTCGAGCTTTCTGCAACAAAAGTTGCAGGCTCGACAATAATTGACCTGTTAACAGTACATGTTTTTCATCTTCTATATCATCACAATTGAAACACAATCTTTTATCTAAATCTAATCTTTCGTAACGACCAGTTTCAATTTTTAAAGGTACTACTCCACATCTAAATTTCGCATATGCACTGCGATATCGAATAGGTATATTTTTTGCAACAAATATTGTTCAGTAGAGTATGAAAAATTTAAAGAATTTATAAGTTCTAAACTTATTTCCTTGACCATAAGAATCAAGCCTTGTACTCTGTTCAGTTTTACAATTATATAAAATATTAACTTCTAACTGATGAATTATATTTTTATTCAGTATATAATCATCTACATTACAAAATCTGTCCATACTGCAAAGTTTCAACATTTCTATCACTTTATAACTCCAATTTTTTTATTTTATAACTACTTTTTCTAATTGACCATATAAATACTTTATAATTTATCCTGTCTTTATCCATTTTTGTACATCTTGCCCAGTGTCTTAACATGTTAGACCACTGTTTAACATATGGAGGCTTCCAACCCATGTCACATGAAACAGGATCATTAACATGTAACCCATGAAATTGTTTTAAAGCCAATAGATCATGACTGAGGAGTCGTGCAGGCTAAATAACCTCAACGGAAATGAAATGAACCAATGCTTAGACGACTATAATATACTAGTATCAAATATCATTGACTTATAAAAAGTGGTCCCCACTCCCCAATTAAACTGACCTTATCACAAAGTGTTAAAGCCGATTTCAATGCGTGTGTAACGAAAGGTAACATTTTTGGTTAGCTTGCTTGTTAGGTAAGGTATCCTCATTTAGAAGAAGCAAATTCCAACAGACAGATAGTCTTGATGCACCAGAGTTATCGTTCTTACAGCCAACAATAACGACTCTACATATGCATATGGAGCGTCTGGATGATCGAGACTAACAGACAGATAGTTTTTTTATCTGTCAGAGTAATCTACTTTTGGTGTTTGGTAGTCTATATAAACCTTCACGGTTCAGCTTAATTCAAATAATTATGACGTCTTGAAAGGCTATTATAATTTTTTTCTTTGACGCCTTACTTCGTCGAAGTAAGGTGTCAAAGAAAAAAAATTATAATAGCCTTTCAAGACGTCATAATTATTTGGACTAGGTTCAGCTAACAAGCAAGATATTACCTTTGGCTACACACTCAATGAAATCGGCTGTAACATGTAAACGAAGGTAAATATTCGAAGTCAGTAAACCATGACTGAGAGGGTATGCCAAATAATTTCCATTGAAATGAGATGGGTTGATCTGTATACAACTGCAAACCACATATCACTGGTTTACTATTGATCTTACCTAATCACAATCTTTAATAAATTGTTGACGCCACCGCCGCCGCCGAAAACAGTATACACAAGTCTTGGTTTTTTGACTCCGTATAGGGAAGACAAATAGAAATATCGTTCAATATTTTATATTCTTTCCAGTAAAGCAAAGATGTCCTGTTTTGGAGAGGAAGTTACAATAATAGAAAATAAACGTTACTATAAAGCTTACTAACAGTGGACACTGACTGCAAGCTATTATCAATACAAGCTCGGGTTGGGTTTTATTGTGATTTTAACAGAACTATAATGCGTGATCATGTACATTCAAAATCTAAAATGCGACAGTACTGCTCTCTTACTTCTTTCTTGCTTGTTTTGTTATGTTTTTGTTATGTTTTTGTTTGTTTTGTTTTGTGATATATCGTGTGTTTATTTTTTTTCTGGGAAGAGATGGCTAACACGTATCATAGAAAAGAAGACACGTAATGCAACAACATAGTAATTACCTTTTATTTCTACATCAATAACAAATTAGAATGAATAAAACAAACAAATACATTTTTAACAAAGTTGAAGCACATATATTGTAAAAAGCACATTTTATGTCCTGTAATGTTGCACTGTCTGTGGTGATACACTGCTGTAGAACTGCTGACTATAACCAGGTTACATCAACGGCAACATACCACACATAGACGGTGAGAACATCTGGAACGGTCTGTATGACTGCTGACTAAAGTTACTATTTGTATTCAATTCCATTATTCTTGAACCAGGTTTACCGACACCAACGAACTGTGACAATTCTGGTGAACCGTGGTAGCCGGTACTCTTGATGTGACGTTTTTCTTTCATTCTTCGATTCTGGAACCACCATTTAATTTTATGCTGACTGAGTTTGAGTTTCTTGGCAAGCACTGGTCGATCTTCAATCTGGAGGTATTTGCTGTTACCGTAGTATTGCTCTAGTTCCAACAGTTGTGAGATTGTGAAGGTAGTTCGGGCTCTCTTTGTTGGTTGATCGGACTTGGAGGAGTCATCGGAAGAGGAAGAACCAGGTGAAGTACAGTCTCTTGATTCGGAATCTGTAGAGCTGAAACTGTTGTCTTCAGAATGTAATGAGTCTTGTCGTTTCCTCTTGGACTGTGGGCGTTGAGTTGAGATGGTTATTGCATGGTTTGTATCTGCTATACATGTAGGAAGATATGTGTCGTGGATACGGTTGACAACTGCATCAGTACAGACGGGATCCATAATCCTGCTGCTCTTTGATAGTTCTTCAATACTGAAGGATATCTTGGTTGGAACGTTTTGTTGATAAGCCATTGGTACAAATTAGTAGATCACTGTTTGAAGACACTTTGACAATGAGCTGCTCTTGTCGTCTTTCTTGTTTTATATTCTCTCGTATGTTAATTACTCATAACGAGTCATAATGGTTCTTATCAAAACAAATCAGTCGTCAGGTACTGTCATTTATAGTTGTCAATTTATAGCTTGTGTTTCAATCAGTGACGCTTATTAAGTATGTCAAACAATTTTACGATTTTAATTCATTTCATTTGATAGATAGTTATGCCACCCAAGCTAACATCATTTAATAGGTGGTTATGCCACCCAAGCTAACATCATTTAATAGATAGATATACCACCCGAACTAACATTATTTAATAAGTAGTTATGCCATCTAACAGAAAGGAATAAGCATTCACGTACTAGTCTAAACTCGTAACATTCATGTTAGTATTTTTAATTATTTGCCATATCTGTTTCTTTTCACCAAATTGAAATTAAGAAATATTTATTACCCAGCCTGATATGATTTTTTAAGAAAGGTTACTTTCGAAGCGGAACAGACAGATTTTAATTATTTTCAAGCTACATATTCAGTAAATGCCCACAACTCATACTAATAACCTGAGACAGATAGCTTTGAAAGAGTTTCTCTATATTCTCATTTAATTATCACACTTCTTGTACAAAATTTTAATCACTTGATGCGTTCATTTGCACTACCAAACAATTTGTAGAAAAAAAAATGCTTTGCTGATTGCCTAATGCAATTTCAGAGATTCATACTCGTTATTGTCTGAAAACTAGAAAAATACTTGTTTTTGGCCCCGAATTCCTGCATGAATTGCGCAATTGCCCCCAAACTCAATCCCAGCCTTCCTTTTGTGATATGGAACCTTGTGGTACAATGTCAGAGAGATCCATACAAGTTATTGGCCAGAAAACTACAAAAAGTCTTGTTTTTGGCCCTTAATTTCTTAACTGTTGGCACCATAAAACCCCAAAATGATTCCAAACCTTCTACTTATGGTATTAAACATCATGGTATAATTTGAACTCAACTGTATTGTAAATAAATATATGGTCTGTTATAGCAGCATGCATTGAATATGTAGGTAAAGGTAGAATCTTTGGTTATTATTAGCTTGCTTGGTAGATGAACTGTGAAGTCATTATTAGGATGAGTTTACTAGTCCTACAGGCGATAGCTTTATTTGTCGTACAAGTCTACTATTAAAGGAACAATTCAGCTAACCCAAGATATTACATTTACCTAAACACTCTAGGCATTTTGCTGCAAGTAATTTTTTGGTAAATATGGTTTTAGTTATTAGCTGGTATGTTCAAGTGGTTCTAAAAGACATTTACAACTGATCAAATCAATGATTGCTCTTACTCCTAAATATTGCATACTACAGAAGCAACAAATACTTATTTCAAAGTCTAGTTCGACCAAGCCAAGGTTCAAACCATCAACAAGAGCATGAGATCACCTAAGCCATTATTTGGCAAGCACTGACTGAACTATTAAGAACAGGCTAAGAATAGAATGTCATCATAATAACAACAGATTTCATATGAAAGTTCTTGAATACTTCAGTTTCAGTTTCTCTGCTTTACACCAGTTTCAATATTTTACTTGCAATTCAACTTAATAGTTATTTTTACCAGCTTATCAGTATGGAGAATAAAATGAAACCAACAAGAAGAGCTTGTATGACATGAATGTCCCATATTGCAGATCAACTAACAAAACACAAGTCATAATTACACACTTGAGTACCAAAAAATCTGATTAAAATCTTAAGGCATAATAAAAATGTTTAAACAACTGTTTGGTTTCAAAAGATTTTCGAGGGACACAAGCACATAACTTAATGCCATGGCTGAGACATACAAATTATAGGCAAAACCAAAATAATGAAAAACAAACACAGAATGGATGAAATTCAAATTTTAATCAGACCCATGTTTTATGTTTTCAATTATTCAGCAACGCATTTGATAATAAAGCCAGTCTGCACATCTACTGGTGTTTGCCATACAATATTCTGTGAAAATGTTGCATAAAAAGAAACAAACACGTGTTTACATGAAATTATTGAGGTCAAAACAATTTTCTAATGATTTTTTTTTTATCTTTATGAAGAAATGATCTTTTTGCCAACGTTTTTGGTGCTGATAAAATCTCATTTTGTTTGAACAATTGGTAGCCAGGTTTGCTGTTCACATTTTCACATTTATAATTGAGTAGTACAACCTTTTTTTTTAGAACGAACAGATATATAAAAATATTTCACTTACTCATTTTAAGCATGGGGGGGGGGGGGGGGGGGATATTTTTTTTAAGAGTCAAATTTGCAATTGAAGAAAACAGACTGCTTAGAAGTACTGCATTTATTATTGAAATGTCCCAAAAATTTCCTTTCTTTTCATTTAGTCAACATTTCACACAATATTGTAAAATGTCTCCAAGGATTTTAACAAATGCTGCTAATGTGACTGGCTCACAATCACATTATAATACCTAAGGTTTTTTTTTTTACATGCAGCTATGTTCAACCAACACAGAAATACATCATTTCAACATAAATCAATATTCAATGTCTGGCTCCATTTAACAAAGAACTTTTGACTAGACAATAAGCACAAGGCATTTTCTTAAAATATCAACTGCAATCAAATCAAATCTCATTTTCTTTTCACAGAAAAATATTACCCTAGTCAATCTAATAAACACTGCTCAGTAGGCACCAACACTCAAATTTTCAATACAAAATTAAACTACAAAGATGTTGCATCACTGACCACCAATCTTTTACAGGGAGTGGCTTATTTTTTTTAAGCTACAGCTGCTAAAATTGAAGTAAAAAAATAAATTGGTAAGTCACAAGGAAAGTCCTTTCGTGCAATTTTTATTTCAACAGCTGACATTTTCAACACCCATCTAAATAAAATCAACCACTAGAAGACAATTGGTCAATAGATGGATGAACTTTGAAGCAATAGATAGTTCATTGTCATTGTATTGAAATTTTCACAAGAGCCTAACAATCCATCATCACCACAACAGAAAATACTATAATACCTGAAATCAGCATGGCGGCTAATTTGTCATCAATATTTCAGGTCCAAAAACCTCTCTTTTCTCACTTTTTTTTTGGGGACTGTCATTTTAAAATTACGTCAAGTCCCATGAGCATTACATTTATTTGTAATAAAATGCAGTATGATAAATTTCAACATTCTTTGATAAAATTTAAGATTCACCAAAAGTTCGTACTGTGAATTCATTTATTTTCCTGGTACCAATTTTCTTGAATTGAAGAAAAATTGTATTTTCGTGGATATTGATTTTGTGAATTTGCCTATCTGTATACAAGCCTGGAGGAAATGCATAATTTAGTAACATGGTTTACCTAATACTTATATCAAGAAAATTGGCAACAGAGGTATAATAATGAATCCTCAGTAGATTTATATTCATATTTAAAGAGTCATGTGGCTTAAAAATAAATTAACAAGCACTTACAAATGGTTACCTGAAAAATACAATTAAATTTGAAAGAAGTCCTTCAAAAATATATACACTGTACAAACAATGTTACAAGATGACATTAATATATATGAACAAGTATATATGAACAAGAACATTTATAACAAGTTATCTTTCATAACAATAAAAACTAGGTGGAGGATTCTGTTATTTTGAAAAACAGGTACATAAAATAGTCATAGTAAAATTATTGAAGAATTCTAGTTACTCTATGATGTCAGTCTCTTGAGTAATCCCTTCCAAAAATTATCACGCATTTTTCACAATTCTGCAGTAATATATTATTTATTTTCAAACTGACACTATTTTAATTAAATTTGAAAAAAAATCTTTACTTGTTAATTTGAGAAACAATTTTTTTTTGTTCACATTTCAATGTAAACACAAGACTAAAAAGGCCAGTTTCAATTTTTTAAATTTATTAACTACATTAGTTTGAATTATGGATCTTCTAAACCATTCAAAATCTTTCTTACATTTAAATTAATGGAATGACTTGTATGTGACATGAAGTGTGCAAACTATATGAAAACACTACTTCTTTTCTACTTAAATGATTTAGAAATAACAAATGTCATACATTTATACAACATTTTATTGGTTCTATAGATATTAATTCATTCAATTTCTGGTTTTCAGATACTGCATTGTAGTGGGAATTTACACAACCTTGTTATTAACCTGTTGGTAAGAAATCAAATAAGTGTAGGGAAAATAAATAAAATTTCTTTCTGTATCATTTGTCAATTTATTCTGCTTCAATCACTTTTAAAATCAATGTAACTTTTTCTCAACTTGCCTTCATCATCAAAATACATCTCATTCTTAATACAAAATGGCCAGTCTTTAAGAGATTCAAAGTTGGTTTAAATGCCTTCAGTACATAACAATCAATATAAGATAAACAGAACAAAACTGGTAATCCTGAATAATAAAACATTCTTTAAAATCTATCAGACATAATGAAACATTAACATTTATGATTAATTCTAGTGAGAGACTAATCCCTTCCTCTATAGTAGCTATCATTATACATTTCATTTTTAACTTACCCGAGTGATCAATCATTTATATCAATGTAACAGGTTTGAATTGAAACATTAGTTTGAATCTAAGAATTATCTTTGTACAGCCTTCAGAATGTCATGGCAAGAATACAAACCACATTATGTTTGTTGGAGTTGAATAATTACAAAAAGGCAAAACTCCTTCATTTCTACTGTTTTCCAGAAATAATGGGTAAGGTCAACATTTTAATTACTGGAGTAAAAATTCACTCCAAAATGAACAACATGGTTAAAAAATCTGTTTTAACAAAATTTATTTTTGCTGATTTATAGAACTCAAATTACATGCTGCTGTATGAACAGGATTGTGAAACAACGATACTTGTAAATCTTTCCTTATTATTTAAAGATAAAAGCACAGTAACTAATATCAATCTTTCATGGTTCTTTTTGAATTGTAGATCTTGAACATGTTTTGTACTTCTATATTAAAGCATTGAAACATACCATATCAAAACTAAATGCATTTATCTGATGTTCGATCACACATGTACAAAAATATTCCCTTCTTGTATCTTATGACAAAACATTTGATTTACAGCTAGTTTTAAAAGCAAATCATGAAGCTTTCAATCAAGCAACAAAATAAAGCAAATTCTTCAAAAAAACAAAAACAAACAAATGGTACAGCCATAATAATGTATCCCTGGCCCATTTATAAAGTTGTTTGGAACAGTTACCTTGTATATTGATGGAAATATGCTAAGAATACATCTGTTGGCCATGCATAGCAACTTTAGCTGCGAATAGTTTAGTGTTAGTTCTTTCTTTTGCCACAAAAATATGGGTTTTTAAGTTAATTCAGTGTTCAAATATTCCACTTGTTAAGAGCAGCAGTAAACCAATCCAGTTCAGGTCCAAGGTAATCTGGCATTTGGTAAAATTAACAATTGGTAGAATGGTAGCATGATGCCACTCAATTTCAAAATGAAAAACCAGCCCTATTTCTTCTTTCTCAAGTAACATAAATTTTTAATTTATTGGCTACAATATCATTGCTACTTCATTTAACAAACGGTAAAATATTTCTCCATGAAAGCAATAATTTATTTGTACAGTACTAAATTATATGGTTTTAACAATTTTGAAATACCACACAAATCTTAATTTATTGATAAATCAATTTGCTCTAATATTTCTGAGATGCATAAATTTCCTCCTCAACAAGGTTAAAAGCATCCAAAGCTAATGCACTTCATCAGCGTATTATGCATTAATTACTATACATGACCGGATCTGATGCATACTTTGTCTTCTAAACAAAGATGAATATGGTTTATGTCAAAAGTTTAAACAAAAATAATAAAAATTTGACAAATGACTGACATGAGGTGATAAAAGTTTGTTCTAATGTCTTTTTCATTGTTGTTTGCACTCTTCTGGTTTACCTCCGGCAGTCTGAAAATAGAAATGCAATGAATGTAAACAATTGCTACACGATATGTATAAGAAAAAAAATGCATTCAATATAAACAATTGCTACACGAAAGCTGAACGACTTACAACAACTTGAGCACCTGAGATCACTTTTGTTTATTTTGGTCTTTTATATTGTGTTGCGTCTGGCGTATCAAATTATAATCCTGGTACCTTTGATAACTATTTGGGCTAATTGTGTATTGCTGGTTGTTTTTATTTTTGGCCATGGTATTGTCAGTCTTGACTTTAATATCATTTACCAAAAACACATTTCTTTTATTATGTCAGAATTCAAACAACCAAAGAATCACTTTCAAATCAACTTTTTTACACTATTTCAATCATTCATATTTAGAGTATTGTACTTTTTAGGTAATCTAACCATAAAATTTACAATTGTAGAGGAGAGATGTATATTATGCAATTAACAAATTATGCAGTAAAAAAAAATATCAAAATTTCAGAAATGTGTTCAGTTTATATGTAAGAGTTAATAATAAAGACGGTCTTTTCAAACCAGGTGGTCATAAACCATGTAAAACATTCTGTGGTTGTAAAAACTTGCTGTCTCTTGGTTCATTGAACACATTGGACAATACAAACAAAACTTATATCAAGTACCTGCCCAGGCATCTAGTATGAAACATTTACAAGTCATGCACTAAGCCAAATGTCACAAAAACAAAACAACTGAACCCTCTCCATTTCAAATCATTTACTTTGAAATAAAAGCTGCATGTTTCAGTCAACAAAAATATGTAAAATCATGCAGACTTGAAATCATGCTAAAACCAGGAACTTCCTAAAACAACTTAACAGAGAACCAATGCTGTACATGTTCTTATAATATGCTGATAACTATAAGTTAAGGTACCCAAATCAAGCACAATCCCTTGAAAGATTCATACACCAATCACAAGTAATGTAATTGTAAAATTAAGTACAGTTTTTCAAATATAAATTATTATGCAACTTGAATATCTGAGTATAACATTTCATTAATAAATTTTATGGGAATTGCTGAATATGATCTCAAGAATTTGACCACACTGAAATGTTTTTTCATGCCTGGGCCTATTAAAGCTGACTATAATGTATGGCTTTTTCTCATTGTTGAATGCCGTACGGTAGCCTGTATTTACCTACATCCATTTCATTTGGACTTAAATAGTTATCTCATCGGCAACCATACCACATCTCCTTATTTGGTTTTAAACTATCAAAGGCAAGAAGATATAGATCTTAAAGCCAATAGTATAACAGTATTGATTGCATTTAATACAATTTTATCCCCAAAAATTACAGTACATGCAAAAACAACAGACAAAGCAACAGAGTATAAACACTGACTGACTGAAAAGGATAACACGCTCTTCATCAATACTTAGAAGTTGTGAACAAGCAGAATTCTCTCAGATTGGAATAAATAAAAGCACAGCTTAAACAGTCATGTTTTGACAAGGGAAACACTTAATATAAACTTCAGCGCCATTAGGTGATGAAATTGTTTAAAGTTTTATTAGTTTATCATCAGTTGTGGATATGGTAAAGCACTCTACTTAGTTTAAATCATGTAGTCTTTGTGGTGTTATTATTTATCTTGAAGAATAAAAAATAATGATTATTTACGTTTTTTACCTAAATACATTGAGCAGTAAAGAAGCAATTTTAAAGTAGGAATGCAACTCCAATTATAGAAAGAACTCAATGACAAAGTCCTGGTTTATTAGCTTCAAGACACAAACTATCATTAGAATAAAAATACATAGGAGGAGCATAATCATTAAATGCCATAAGGTACTGAAAATTCCATCATTAAAAAGGTTTTGTGCAGCCCATTCAATAGCTTAGGAGATGCTGATGAAAAGGCAGTCACAAATTCACCTTCATCCTCATTATTATTTACCTTCATTAATCACTTTAAGGAGAAAAAAATAATACATTAATTGCAAAAGCGTATCCATTGCTCTGGAAACATCAATTCATCAACTTGCTAACTTTCCACTACTTAGTAAATATTAACCAATCATTACTCTATGTAAGCTAAAACATCCCAAAAATTCACAAAGATTCTAAACAATATCCTTTTTCCTATAGATATGACATCTGCAAAAATTAAATAAAGGAAGTCTGCATTACTTGTGAGACATCTTAATTCTGCAGTGACCTTTATGGATTAACAGGCATGCAGACCTATGACAATGTGTTTCCATGAATTATGTATTGATCATGTGACTGCTGAATAAATAATGACATAGACCACCAGAATGTAATGCATGTAACATTTTTTTCAAGAGCAGACTTAATAGTCAAATCTAATTTTAAAATGATTAGAATGACTTTAAACAAGTTGCTTGAGAAAACTCAAAACTCATTAAGAATAGTTTAAGAAAGCAAAATCAAGAAAAGGGGCCATCAGGGCATTTACAAGAAGTTTTATTTAAAGTAATGGTGCTTACCAAATTTAAGTCAAAAAGACAATCAGATATAACTTTCAAATTAGATTTACCTAGTGTTTCTATTGGGATTCTTGAAAAGTTAAAGGCCATCTGATGTTATCTTACTCCTCCTATGGAACTGATGGATCTAGCAATTTCAAACCACAATTTTTGGAGAGAAAAAAATGTCATCCTTTTGCCTGTTCACAATTTCTTGCATGAAAATAATACAAAACCAACAAAACAATTACCAATTATTTTTATTTTCTTTTAAGCTGCATCCTAAAAGAAGATACTTATAATATTAACACATTAATAATAAAATAAAAAGTTTTAAGGAATTACAAAAATGGAAAGTTTATTTTTTTTATAAATATATATAAAGTTACCCCTTTCAGTCAGACATATAATAAAATATAACTTGAGCTTAAAGAGACAAGATGCTGAATGATATTTTGATATATTTTCATGATAATGAATGTTTAAGATCAGTTTTCACAAGTTTTCATAAAACCAATTTACCTATAGGCAAATATATAGTCCTATCTTATTTGCTGAAGTTTCTCACAGAACCACAAACACATAAATCCTTAAACATTATTTCTTGCCATAACTGTATTTAAACTATCTCAAATAGGAGTGTAGTAGAAGCTGATTAAGGAATAACATCTGAAACCCTTAGTAAAACAACCCAACATGTTGAAAAAGAGGAAACGATGCCCAGCTTGCATTATCATGCATCCTTGTTTAGTGAGCTTTAATCAGTCATAATGGTAACTTGCAAAAAAAATGTTCTTTTCACAATGGACATGTTGACATGACAACACAGTAATTATACACTAAGATTTAAAGGTTCAGTGGTTGAAATCTGGATAAGTATATGATTCAAGATTTAAGATTCATGTTGATGTGATCAGCTTAACTAAATACATTTTGACACCACTCTCAGACTTCTCAAAGCAGCCAGTTTTTAATGTAGGAAAGTGTCCCTACAGAGAACCAAGAACATTTGCATTATTCTCATGATCCTAATCAATTAAGACACACTGGCTACCTGTGGGACTTGAACTCATAACCTCAAGGTTGACAGGAAAGTGATATGTTTTTGGAACTATATAGACCACTTGGCCCTTACTAAATACAAGACGGGCTAATTGGCGTACACAAGGCCCCCAGCATCTGTGGGTATGGCATAAATGTAACTAAATTGAAAAGGTTCCACATCTTTGGAAGAAACTTTAAAATGGTAAAATGTATCTAAAAGTTCTTAGAGATCCCATTTCTCACAAATGAAAAGAAAATGGATAATGATGTCTCTCAGACTGTTTGACAAGAAGCAAATGAAACAAATCAAAGTGTATTAGATGCACAATCATGTAAAATATTTACCTGAGGATTATAGTCTGGGTCTGCATCCTCATCATATTCACCTTCCTCTTCACCCTGTAAATATACAAACATGTTTATTATGGCTTTTTAAGAAAGTTATGTAAGGTGGATACTCTTTTTAAAACCCTAGACCAGTGTATCCAAAACTGTCTGACCGACAAAATGTCACAAAAATTTGTTTGGTCGGACAAAACCAAGATTTTTTGGTTGAATATATAGTAGAAAAGTTCAAATTTCTCTTTCGGTCAGACAAATCCTAAAACAGTTTGACACAGAATGCTTGACAAAAAAAGTTTGAATATATATAATTCTTGAAGAATTCAAATATAAATGAACATATCACATACCCCAGTCACCACTTGAATCCAGAAGTTGTGTTGTAGTGCTTTCCAATTATTACAGTGAATTAATATATCTGATTTTATTACCTTTATTGTTTCAAAAGTTGTATTTAAAAACAAATATTATCAAACATAAATCTAGATAATTTTATAGCAATAATTCATCTTTGCACAGGACTCCTCATAGCCAAAATGGTGAGTCCTTTGACTTGGTTGTATAACACTTTAGTGAGAACAATGAACTTATCAGTAACTCTTACCTCCTCTTCTTCTTCATCAAACTGAAATAAAAAAATAAAAAGATTTCAGTATCTAGATTTGTTCATTTTTCAAATTTTCTAATCCTAGTTACATATATTATTAAATCATTGATTTTGATAATCCTAGGAAATGAACAATTACAATTCAGCTTTTTTCAAAAGCTCCACATAATAATCACTTCTCTCTACCATCGAGTTCTTGAAAAAATATTAGTCTTTTGAATTTATACTCAATTACAGGTTTAACAAAAACTTCCCATGTTGGTTAAGGCATCCAAAAATAAATCCCTGTGATCTTTCTATTATGTTAAGGCCAATAAAAAAAATATGTCTGTTTATCGTTACCCGACCGACCCTTTGCCATTTTGCCCCTGTCGTAAAGTGAAAAATAAATAGAACTTGTGTCAAAAGCAAGTAAGGGTTGCCAATAAATTAAATAAATTGCCTGATACATCCCTATGTTCACAATTGTGTATATGACAGCTGTTTTAAGGAAACTCGCAAGTCGTGTAATGAAATAAAAACTTCGCAGCCATTTTTTCTCAACCAATAACCAAGGGAAATAATCCAATCATTAAAAATACGAGTAAACTCGGCCCATGGACAACTGGGACCACACAACTCAAAATCATGGCGTAAAAAAATAAAATGGAAATACCGACTGACCTACCTACCCTATTTACTTTGATGATGTAACTTTAAACAGACATATATTTTTTTGGGCCTAATATTCAAGTGTTTTTGTTGCAATAAAAAGTGCATCCTCCTCAACAATTGGGTCATTTTCTTATATTGGATGAAACTGATGAGTGAAATAAGAACCTGTTGACCAATACAATTTCATTATTTATTAAGCCAAAAAGAAGGAAAAAATTGATGGAAAAAAAAAGAGAAAAAGAAAATAGGAAAAGGTTGTTTTTGAAAGCCTGTAGAAATGGACAAGGCTGACAAGACAGGTATTATACAGAACCTAAAAGTTACAACTCATTGTGGCCAAGCTGCTGAACAAATATGGTCTATTTAAGTGTTGAGGAAATGTGAAATAATTTTATTTCCAAGAAAGTTTAACATATCGTACCAAAAAAATGCACACACTTTAAAACTCGTCAGTGTCAAGCTACAGACAAAATATGAAGTTCCCTAGAAAAAAAGCTGAAAATATTTGTTGGACAAATAGATACTGGCAGACAGCTGGTCACAAGACAACAATTGCACACTAGAAAGGTGCATATCATTTAAATTGGAATTCCTCACATATCACAAAGAAAGCCATGCACACCAAATCAGAGGAAGTGTTGAACAACACTTTAAGAAACCCATAGCATGCACCAGCTCAAAAAGCCTTAAATAGCAAAACTTGATCAGCAAATGGAAAGTAAATTGTCTGTCCTATTCAGAAACACTCATGCTCTACTTTAAAATATCAAGAGTTTCAGATATTATGGGTGGCTGTGTCAAATAAATCAATGTATGCAAAATATATCACAATCAAAAAGAAGCCCATACATTTTTCAGTGATTTTTTCCCCCCTCTCAATTATTACTAAAAAACAAAGTAATAAGTTGTCATGACAAGAGCCCTTTATTTTTTCTTTTAAAAAAAATCTCCAGAGAAAAAAAATATAGAGGTTTTGGATATGGAGTGTCTAGTATGATGGTTTCATTTCAATGTGTGTTAAAGGTTTTGTCTTAATACTTTATTCACTGAAAGAAGATCAAACCAAAGCTCAAGTGTTATCTGAGAATAATGAAGTAGACTGATGGCATGGCATTTATATATATTTTTTATGTTCTGACATCCGTTGTTGTCTTCAATGAAACCTGTCACATCGGTTAGATTACCACAGTTATATTGGCTGATGTTCATTTTGACTGTTTGACTAGTTACAGGTTGACTATATACTATTTAAAAGAAAGGATGTGGGGATATATATCATATGACAAAAAGGCAAACAAAAATAAAAATAACGTAAATTTTAAAATACGGCAGATTAGTAAATAACTGTGTGCAAAGCGCTTCTCAGGACTTACCTTCATCAACCAGGTGCGCTGGAAGCCAAAAGTTTGGCATTGAAATTGCAATTAATACAGAAAATGCAAAAAAATCACCCCACCTCCCCTTCCTCCCATCAAAAAATAATAAAATAAAATTCAAAGATAACCAAACACATTATTTGCATTACACTAGTCTAAAGGTGGAATTTTATGAAGAGTTCTCTCTAATATTGCATTTATTTTTTTGACAGCCTAGAAGGAACAAGAGACAATTTAAAAATATTGAAATATCTTGTACAAACTTACATCATCATCATTTTCTAAAGCCTCTCCAGTAAAATATAATACAGCTCTAGGCACTATTCTCTCTCTTATAAAATGTCCTATTTCAAAATCAGCTGCTAATAATGCTTCTAAATCTTCATCCTGCATATTCAAAACAGAAAAATGCATTTCATAGTACGTAAAAAACAATCAACTATCGTAATTACACATTTATTGAAACGTACATATAGAATAGTGTAAAACTTAAGTCAAATTTTTCTTTGCTCACTTGATTTAGTGCTTTATTTGTTTGTAAGGAAATATGGAAATTTAGCCCAACCTTTTTCTTCTTAATTGAATGCCTCAACTCCTATTTTATTCTTTGTATGATTTTTAGTTTAATCATATTATATGCAGGGTCTGTAATCATTCACAAAATTAATCTTGTTTATCTGAAATTGTTTGATAGAATTATAACAACATGCACTGATAATATAATACCAAATAAAAACAAATTTTTGACAAAAAGAAAGTGAGAATAGTTGACCGTATCAATCTGTCAAAAGACAAGACTATACTTTCAACCTGAAGTGTAAGGGTATTTTCTAAAAAAAAAAAAAAAAGAAATGTTTAGATTCATTTATGTATGTTAATACACAACTATATCATTACACGTACCATTTCTGATTCATCTTCAGGAACTGAAAATAAAATTGAAATGATTTTGAAAAATATATGGCAATACATGTAGTACTAAATTTTTAATAAACAAAGTACATTTTGCATCAAATGTGGAATTGCTTCCCTTAAAGAATTTGTGTGGTTTGAACATTTTTACAACCTTATAAAATTTATTTAAATTATATAATTCTTCATTACTTTTCAAGCTACAACCATGAAATAACAAATTCAAGTTTGTGTGTTTTTTTTCTGTGTAATGTCAACTGGTATCTTGTACCTGTTGTAGGGTAACTGCATTTTTAATGATAAAGTAAAAATAGTTATGAAATGTAATTATTATGTGGTATTGATATTCTCTAATGAAAGCATTAGTTAACTGAAACACATGGTTGTTAAAACTGAACTATTGATGTAAAGTTTAAACATTTTCTGACCTTGTAGATAGTGCATTCTAGCATCAATTTAAAGCTTACACACACAACCTTTGCTGAATAATTATACAAAGTATAATTATAATCCAGATGCAATTGTATGTGATATTTAAAGTTAATAAACTCCATGTTGTCAAATTACCATGATTACTCAGACATATAATTCAAACATTTTGGAAATTCTAAAGTTTCATGCCAAATAATATTTGGAATATGGGGTATTGTTAAAAATGAAAATCTTGGAAGATCATCGTAACAAGAATGTGTCCATAGAACACAGATGACACACACACGCTAGCATTTTCAATGAACCATGAAATTGGGGTCAAAATTTGACATTATAATTAGAAAGATCATATTTTAGGAAACATGTATACTAAGTTTCAAGTTGCAGAGATGCAAACGTTTTTTTCCCTGTCAGACATTGGGGCCTACAGGGTACCAAGTTTTGCCAGACCCATCACATTTCTGCCGACCTATATTTTCACTCAAAAATCAAATGAGATGCTATTGAACAAACGTTAAGTTTGATTTTGTGTTATATTGATTCATAACAATTGTAGTTTATCGCAGGTACTGCTACGTTTCCAGTGCAAAATGCAAATTGTGCATGTCATCATGTTGTTGTTATAAAGTAATTATGATTGTCACTTTTGCCATTTTGGGTTGAATGACCTTTCAGGTCATTTCTCCTTTTCGTACAAGGACAGCTAAACAGCTTTATTAACTTGTATAGGTGACTGGTTTGGCCTTTTACTGGGTTCCGACCAACTTGCAAATTTTATCGGCCATGACATATTTCCTGAACTTATCAACTATGCTTAAGGTTTATGTACCCTTCTGTAGCCATTTTTGTACGAATTTTTTAAACATCAATTGTATCAAAACTACAGATATAACGAATAATAGAGACAGGCCATTTTGAACATATACTAGAAGGAAACTTGATGCAAAGCATTATTATTTACTGTTGCATTGCATTTAATAGAAAAGGAGTATTTTGTGGCAAATAAACCAAGATTTTTATAGAAAATCCATAGCCTTTAATACAGAGATTTTTGTTATAAAATTTGAAACATAGATTACTCACTTGCTTGTGTTTGTTTTTACAAAAAGTTCTAACCAACCTGTAAATTCCAAAATACCTCGTGCAGAGTAACTAAATTCGAGCGCACCCTAAAAGGTGTACTTGATTTGGTACATATATTTATTTGTTCTAACCAATAACTACATTAATAAACTTGTTTTAAGGAAATCAATGCTAGCACTGCATGTAATAATCCTATATCTATCGATCATCAAATTGCCAAATATGATAGAACAAGGATAAAGGTTGTGGATTTTCTATAAAATTTCCATATGTTTAGCATTGAAACAACACAAGGGTACATAATCCTTAATAGACCTCCTTCCTGAAGAGTGAATTTCTAAAACCAGAAACATGATGGAAATATGGGGAATGGTTAGGGGCGAAATAAACATATTACAAAGACTGTCACTGGGCGGAAATACTGGTTCCTAAAGTTAGAAAAAGCAAGGAACAGGAAATTTACTTTTATTAAAGATGATCACAATTTTATAAACAAAATACTCTGCCGGGACTGACGGGGAATTAAGTTTTGGCGGA
This sequence comes from Mytilus galloprovincialis, assembly GCA_037788925.1. Classification (NCBI taxonomy): domain Eukaryota; kingdom Metazoa; phylum Mollusca; class Bivalvia; order Mytilida; family Mytilidae; genus Mytilus; species Mytilus galloprovincialis. The sequence continues at coordinate 1,231,928 of JAWDJN010000033.1, forward strand.
TCCCAAGCAGACTAAAATATTGCCAGCCATCAGGTCCTGCACAGCAACCAGTTTTGCCAGACCTGCATAAATTCTGTCCCTTAGGTCCGACTATAAGTTGCATCTCTGAAATTGATTGGACTTTTAACTTCATTAAAAACTTTTAACCTGAAGCAGGACAGACGGAAGAAATAGACACCCTAGGTGAGGCATAAATACATTTTAAACACTGCTAGCAAAGATAAATAATATAATTTAAGTATTTGAGTGATCAGTCAGTACATAAACAGATAAATGGTTAAACCTATTACCTTGTGGCGGACTAAAGAAATTGAAAAATGAATCATTTTGTACGGTTTTAGTTATTGTCCTAGTTGTTCCTCGTCCTTTATGTTTTTGTTTCTTTTTCACTGTTTTTACTGTTACATTTTGTCCTTTAACCCAATCTATTTCACATCTGAAAAGGAAATTTGAGAAAAACATGTTTAGAAACACTTGTTGAAATGTAATTATCCTACAACAGGACTTCAACAAAAACATTTTCATATTAAAACTTAATGTATATATCTTTGCATATTTTTTCTCCTATACTTGCAACATTCAAGTACAAATAAGTGTACATTAACTTGATAAAGCTAATGAAAGTAAAAATTAATTTAGCTTGAGATCTGTGTTCAGTCTGCACCAAAAACTTTTTCATCTACTAGTCCGGACACTCAATATCAAAACTTGTCCCTATATGACTATAGAAAATTTTCAAAATTTTCACCAGTCCGAATTAATATATCACTAGTCTGGGGCATAGGACTAGTGGCTAACGGTGCAGACTGTGTGTTTATCGTAGTGTTGATCTGTTCATTACATAGTAATAAAGATGTGAAAAGCTTTTTTTATTTTTATCAATAATGAATATATTCTAATTGCTGTTATAAATTTAGACATATACATTCCTACATGGCAACAAGTGTATTACGATATTTCTCCACTTGAGACAGTTAAATTTTATTATTTAAAGCGCGAGGCTTGCCGAGCTTTTTAAATAATTAAAAATTTAACTGTCAAGAGTGGAGAAATATCGTAATAAACAAGTTAAAGTGTCAGAATCTATTTCTCTAATGATTTTTATCCTTCGTTTTCAAAGATTTTCAGAAACTTGTGTTCTTTATATGCGGCATGGTCGCCTTTTTTTATGACGTCACAATAGGAAAACTCCAAAGAAAACAAAACATTTTGACGTCATAATCAAATTTCAACTAATCATTTGCCGAGAAGATTTTTCACTAGTGAGGAGAAATATTCTTCTCACACCGGTCAGGAAATGTGAAAATAGCACAAAAATTAGAGAACATCTTTTCCTATTTTCCATTATAAAGTAAAAGTACTATACTACCTACCCTTTACACTTAATTATTTCTGGACCTTCAAATGAAAATGGATCCGCTTCATCTGGTTCTGATCTCATTGTGTATGTTTTTGTTAATAATGTGTTATTAAAAAATTTGTTTGATTCAAACTGGAATTCTAATGTAAAACCCTGCAATGAAACATTATATACAATGATATAAATATTATGTAGTGCATGACATGTTCTCAAATGTGTTCCATGTTATAATGCTATAAATACTACAAATCAATACTATACAACAGTATTATTGCTAACATTGCAGTATACTTAATGAACCGTAAGAAGAGATTAAAAGTTGAATGTTTTCTGTTTAATCGTTTCGGTTTACAAGGATTGCAGGACAGAGACCGTTCACCCATCTTAAGCACATTAACCATTAAGCCTTCTTTGAGACAGCTTAAGCTTAAAAAATAATAAAAAAATAATGATGTGAAGAGCTTATATATATATATACATAAGTAACTCCATATACTTGCAATATTGTTTCAAGTATATCTACCTAACTTATACCTCTGATTGGCTAGGGAAAACACGTATAACAATGTGCTTTAATAATAACTTCTTGTAGAATATGAAAGTATGATTTGCTTTTAATATTTCAAGTAGTATATTATGCTCAGACAGAAAATCAATTGGACTGAAAGCAATCAATTTATAACAACTCTTTTGGAAGCACTCAAGACCTTAATTATTTTAAAACACTTACCATTTCTTCCCCACTTAAAAATTTAACTTTTACATCTTGTAGATGGTTGAGTATAGGCTCATCATGATCCTAAAATAAAAAGATAATATAATTTAAGTAAAATCGTTACTACTTGTCATAAAAGAACATGTAGTTCAAATGGTTAATACTTATTGGTGCATGTGTAATTAAAACTAAAATTAGTTGGATCTCAATTTGACTGTTAAAACATATTTATTTGAGTAATAACAAATACTGATTCATACAGTGTTGTTTGCTCAACATCGAGTGACAAATATTTCATGCATCTTCAAAACAAATGTAAATAAATGGAGAATATGTCCATGTAGACAAGGGCAAAACTTAATGCACCCAAGGCTACAGTGCAAAAACAGAAGTTATGATTGTTTGCTTGTTATGGCAAGTGAAAATTAATCTACTAATCTGAGGCCACTTGTATAAATTTTAAGGTTGAATAAGACTGTTTTAATAAAAGATTTATGTACATGGGACTCTAATGTATCTTGCTCAAATAAAATTCTTTCACCTCTCATGGCCGGAGTCTGATGAACTATAAATTAAGTTTGAGTCGCCTTACCTGAATCATTTCAGATAACATATCTACATTTTTGAAAACTGTTAACCAGAAGCTAGGAATGCCTTTGACGTCAGCTCCTTCATCTTGAAAGAAAACATGTATCAAGATAGATATATCATATGTATTAATGCCAGTTTCAAATTATGCGAAAAAAAATACATTTTTTCTTATACAATATGATCTAAATTTTAATTGATCTGTAAAACTTATTGTGCACAGGATATTAACTATAGATAAAATATCCCTTAGATTTTGGTTTAAGCTTATAATAGTGTGACCTTGTCTGTATAAATGTACAATTGACCTTTGAAATTAAGATTGACTGTTGTTAAGACAAACTACTATGTAACAAGAGGCTGTCACAACGACAGCAAACCGGATTTATTTACATTTATTTGTGTCCTGGCAATATCACAAGAACCATTACTGATGAATGGTGAAAGTGAAAATCATCAATATCAAATTTGACCTCCATTTTGTCATCAGTATCAACATTTTGAAATAATAATATTTGAAAAGCTTAGATTGAATGGTTCATGAGTAAATGCAACAACGTGAATGGAAACGCCATTTTACAATCTTTCAAGAACCATAACTCCTGAACAGTAAAAGTCAAAATCGTCATTATGGAACTTGACCTCTATTTTGTCATCAGTAACAACATATTAAAATTTCAAAAGCTTTGGTTGAATGGTTCATGAGAAAATGCACGGACACGACGGGAAACACCATTTTTCAATCTTTCAAGAACCATAACTCCTGAACGGTAAAAGTCAAAATCGTCATTATTGAACTTGACCTCCATTTTGTCATCAGTAACAGCATATTAAAATTTCGGAAGCTTTGGTAGAACAGTTCATGCATAAATGCACGGACACGACTGGAAACTCCATTTTTCAATCTTTCAAGAACCATAACTCCTGAACGGTAAAAGTCAAAATCGTCATTATTGAACTTGACCTCCATTCTGTCATCAGTAACAACATATTAAAATTTGGGAAGCTTTAGTAGAACAGTTCATGAGTAAATGCACGGACACGACTGAAAACTCCATTTTTCAATCTTTCAAGAACCATAACTCCTGAACGGTAAAAGTCAAAATCGCCATTATTGAACTTGACCTTCGTATAGTTGTCAGTAATAACATATTAAAATTTTAAAAGCTTTGGTTGAACGGTTCATGAGTTAATGCACGGACAACATTTGATTGCCGCCCGCCCACCCGCCCGCCGTACATCCCCAAATCAATAACCGACATTTTTGTCACAAAAATCCGGTTAAAAATCCAAAACTACTTTGTTGAATAACTTGAAAACTTAAAATCTAAAATCTATATTACAGCCGATTGCAATGAGTGTATAGGCAAAGATAGTATCTTTTGTTAGCTTGATTGCTAGCTGAACCATGAAGTCATTAGTAGATTAGGTAAACTACCCTTCTTTAATAAGAGTAGGCTTGTCTGACAGATTACCAATCTATCTGCCTGTAGGACTAGGCTACTTTGAAATGAAGGTAGTATACATTACCTAATAATGACTTCACGGTTCAGCTAGCAAGCAAGATACGGTAACCGAAAATATATTACCTTTGCCTACACACTCAATGCAATCGGCTGCAAACTATATTCAATGAATGCATGCATCATAATATAAAACCTAAAGCAAGCCTCAAATTAATGATGATAGAGGCCTTAGGGATGTAATTTGCCAATTCAATGACTAAACTAAAACTACACTTTCCTGCATGAATTAAGCAACAGAAAATCTAATGAAGTCAAATGAAGGATCTCCTTATAGCTTGATTGATCAAAACAAATATATAAGCTAATTTATGCTCAGCTATACTACCTGTTTTGGGTTTTTCATTTGACTTTTCCTCATCTAAGAAAACACACCAAGTAACTGATTTTTGTCTTTGTTTAATATATTCAGAAATTCATTTTTTTCAGACTACAAAATGATTTAAGTCCAATATAATTTAACACAAGATTACACGTTTTGGTAATGAAAACTGTAAAAATCACTCAGATCAAAATCTAAATTGGTATGAAATCAACTTATTTCTAATGAAAAATAATAAAGTGTGATGTGGAGGACTACAAAAGTGAACCTTTTCTTGAGCTACTCCTCTGCTGACGGACAATTTAGAATTTAGAGTGTAAATGATTCCAAGAGAAATTGACCATCAATCTACATTATCATAGAATCTTCCAGTTATTTTTATTAACAGTACTCACTATCTTCTTTTTTCTCTTTATCTTCAGAATCGGCCTTCTCTGCATCTCCTATTTTAGCTTTGTTCTTCACTTCATCCTATAACAAGAGGTTTATTTTATTGCAAAACTACATTTCTATGTTTATTGATGTAATAAAGAAAAATTTGTCTTAAGAATCCATTACTGAATTTACAAAATTGTAGATGTAGATACAAAGAAGTCTTTGATATAGGTATTGCTATAATGTATTCAACATGAATTTTGCTTAATTTGTTGGGCATGAAGGTTAAATGATTACTCAATTAAAATTGATACTTGCTGACAGTAGCATTTTCATATATATAACCAGTATATTTTAGATGCAAGAATGTTCAAATGTGGAATACAAATAATTGTTATAATTCAGTATTAGTTAAGATATTTAGCACTAGCTTAAGAAATAATTTACTTGATAAATAGTTAATATAAATCTTCACAATTTTAGATAAGTGTAAAGCAAATTATTATGTGATCCCCTGAGGGCTAAATGACAATAAGAGAATTAAGGATTAGAAAAGTGTTATATATACAAAAAGGGATTTCTTACTTTTTAAGTTAATTTAGGTGATGTCACAAAGGCTTGATATTTGAGAAAATAGATAAACTAGCATTATTATGTAAATTAGATATTGAGTATTAATGTGATGTAAATTGAATAATGAAAAACAATATATATATATTAGTTGACCATGTAGTTGGGTCACTTGTATTTTTGACACTTGTAGTTTACACTTGTGTTTTAGACTTGGATTTAGACAGTTGTACTGGATTTGATATAAGACATGCTGTTTTAATATGTCTCATGAACTTATGTGATTATTGTGATTGATAAACTATACTGAATGCTGATTTAATAAACATTATATATTGAACTTTGAATCTGTGTTACGTTGACATGTATTCAAATGAAAGCTACTAGCAAGTTCCCCCAACCTAGCAAGATGAGTAACGAGGTCAGGAACGAGCATAGTACTGGCCTTGGTTATACATAACCTAAAACATTTTAATATAATATGTTCCACATTTCATCAATGCAATTCACCAGATTTTCTATTTGTTCTCTTAACATGATTTTCAACAGTGAATTTTCTTAAATTTTGTTCTAAAGTTGATACAGAACTGAAAAGGCTCATTATATCATATTGTTAATGATTGAAATAAAGTGTTATACATGTACGAGTACACTACACAAAGAGATAGACATAATCAGACAAGAAATTTACTTGAACATACATACAGAATAATAAATAGATAAAGAAACTACATAAACAACAATGGTAAAGATATCTTTACCGAAAGTTGAGCCACCTTTTCATCTTCTTTCTCTTCATCGCTTGGCCAATCACAGTCATCATCTGTTGGTTCTACTCCCCCAGTTACAACTTTAGATCTCTGAAATAACAAATGCCATATTCCTTTAAAGACTTTTTTGATTTTTATTCTTATTTTTAAAATTCACTTTTATTTGGGGTTGTGGTAGTAGGAAGAACGTAAGGCACTCAAATCAAATATTTCTGGGTCTTACCATTTTCCTTTAATTTTGGAAGAGTTACAAGTATAAAATGAAAATTTATTTTTATGGTTTGTTGGGGTATGAAAAGTATCTCACTTCCATATAATTATTGAACAATCCTTATATATATATACATGTATATACACTTTTAACAGCTTCAAGAATCAGGCTAGTTCACACCAGTGTCTATGTATGAAAGGGACTTGTTTTTGCTCAGAAACTGGTCTTTTTTATTCAGTTTTAATATAAAATTTAACGAACTAATTTGATAATAATACAAAGAAAGTTAACTTGGTTTCAAATATTTTGGCATCAAATTTATACTAAATATACACCATTTGTGAAAACATTAAATCCTGTAATGAAGACAAGTATGAAGCTAAATTTACCTTCTCGAAAAGTGGTATATACTTGGTGGCATATTTACATTCCAATTCATGGACTTCTTTGTAGAAATCACCTTCAATCTTGGAAGAGTCAAATTGTAGTTTTTTCAGAGCTTTTATCCTTCTCTTGACCGACTTTGGTAAACTGAAAGAAATTAAATAATTATTAAGAAATAAATAAGCAAAGAATTAAGTCTCTTGATCTTGAGACAAGACATTAATGACTTACTATTTTCCCAACTTGAATAAAGAAACACAACAATTGGACTTATTGCCTAATCAACAATCACCTCAGTCTTCACGCTGAATGGCAGCCCTGGCAGCCCAGGCTTGTAAAATTGCTGTAAAAATCATATCTACAGGCCAACAGAATCTAACTAAAAATTTTCAAAAATTGAGCTCTGGGCCTGTAGATTTAACAGTTCATTGTGAAGACTGTCACCTTGCTACAATAATTTGTGCCTGTTCTCTGTACCCCTTTTCAGGTTATACTCCAAAGTGAACATCTGTTGTTTAAATTTTAAAATCTAGAGTAGATACTGCAATTTTAAAGTATCAAAATTACAAGGTTTTAAAACAATATCATGTATATTGAAATCATATCTGCATTTATCATTGAAAATAACATTTCTTTCAAAAATATTGACATACTATGCAAATCTATTGAAAAGGCAACAAATTTTAAGGATTTGACCACCAAAATTTTACAAAGGACTGACATAATTTTAGTATTTTGCATTAGAAATAATAGTGGAACCAGCAGATTTTCTTTAAGGACCACAAAGGAAAAAAAAGATTTTGCAACAACTCTTTTAAGCCAGAGAACATTGCAAAATTCATATTAATTTTCATGTCAAAGTTTGCATTGTGAGAACAATTATACCTCTGAATATATCCAGAAGGTGTACCAACTATTCCATCCATTCTGGACTGAAGTGCTGCAAGAACCTGTGGATTCTGCATTAGCTGACTGGTCAGCCCTAGAGCTGTTTGATTGGGTGGAACATCATCTTCTAGAGAAAATAAAACATCATTTATCAACATGCTACTCAAAAGTTACATCCACTTTACAATAGTAGTTCAAGCCAATAAACAACGTTGGAAAACTAAATAAAATTCCAGAGATGTAATGCAAAACTCAATCAATAAGTCAAAGAACTTAAATTACAATACCATTATCTTTGAAGAGAGTATCTTTCTAAGATTGAAGATTTACATATATAGTATACAAGTTTTTCAATTCATGTACTGCAGTGATGGGTGGAAAGATGTCTGTAACATTCATTCAGTGGCAAATCAAATGCATATTTAGGAACAATGTAATGCAAATGAAAAAGGTTTTCTGCTGCAGATGTTAATTTTTTTTCTTAACTAGCATTTTCTCAAGCAATCAGAACTTCTTGGGATATTCATTCTCTTATCTTATCAATTTCGACATGCCTGTAATCCTTTAACCCTTTCCTCAATTGATTTTTTTTGGATACTTTTAAAATTTGCATAGGATTTTTCAATAAAATGCTGAAAATATGCTTAAAGTATTAATGCATTGCAAAAAACAATGATTTCATCAAATAAATTTAAGTCAGATATTCTTATGTATATTCTTTTCATATTGGATATATGAAGGCTGAGAAAGTAAAGCCATACTACACTTATTCATTCCTCTTAATTACCTTCCTCCTCCTCATCTACTTCCTCTACATCAGGATCAGTTTCTTCAACAGTTGTTGGGTTGCTGTAACAGTTACAGATATTAAAATGATTTACATTGTGATGTACATGTAGCATTTGAATATTTAATTAAAGTGTGCAACGCAATATATTGAGAAAAAGAAATGCTTAGGTCTGATGTAAATACAACTTGTTTGCATTTCACAAGGTCATGTTTTTCTGACTGTTTATGTCGTCTTTACACTAAATCCATTGGTTGTCATTTATTGCTTTGTTACATATTTATTTTTCGTTCATTATTTTGTACATAAATTAGGCCATTAGTTTTCTCCTTTGAACTGTTTTACATTTGTTTCGGGGCCTTTTAAAGCTGAATATGTGATGTGGCCTTTGTTCATTGTTGAAGGCTATACAGTGACCTAACGTCACGGTACCCAAATTGCACCTATTTAGCAAAAATAGCAGCAGAAATCTTACAAGATTTCCTAGAGGCTAAACAATTTTTTTTTTTTTATCATAAAAAACGTAGTTAAAATCAAAGAGCTGAAGAGCTCTGAAGGGAAAAGACGGCCATTGTTCCAATTTTTAGGGGGGTATCTTTTGATAGTCTACATACAAAGAATGAGCAAAAGAACAGCTAGAACATATAGAAAGGTTGACAATAATGAAACTAATTGTTGTTTATTGTTATTTCATTTCCTTAGTCAAGAATTCATCATAGAGACAATTTGGACCAATGAGATCTGCACTTTCTAAATCAAAACATTTGATTTAAGTTGGGAGTTAATTATCTAAAATTCAATTGAATTTAACAACTACTACATTATATTTTAAAATTTTAATTATGTACAACTGAACGGCAGGCTAAGACTATTCTCAATTTTTTGTGACAATATTCTCAAGAAAGTGAGGACTGAAAAATCTATTCAGTTTTAATTTTCCATTGATAAAGTTCCCAGTTACAACTCTCATCACAGGGATACATGTACTTATAAAATCAAATATGATTGATATAAAAGCTGTGTGAAGTTTGTTTCCAGATCCCACATTTTGATATATCTGTAAAATTCATGAATAAATAGCTTTAAACTACAAAAAGCAATGACCACTACAATAATTATGTTGGTACGCAAAACTATTTTTTAATTGATGACTACTTATCATATAGATACTTAATGTGACATTTTTAGTGTTCATATACATTAACTTTCATTTTAGTGGGTAATTACTCATCAATTGAGGTGCTCCTTAATTGGTGAAAGATTCTAAAAACATAACTTTACAGAAAGAATGAAAACTGCAGTTGCTCTCCCCAATCTCAATAGGTATAAACTACAAAAAGCAACATTTTTTTTTTTTTTTTTTTAACCATTTCAATAATTATGTTGGTACACATTTTTTTTTTATATAGAAGACTACTTATCATATACTAAATGTCACATTTTAAATGTTCAGAAACATTTACTTTGATTTTAGTGTAAAATTACTCATCAATTGAGGTGCTCCTGATTTGGAGGAAGATTCTAAAAACAGAACTTTACAGAAACAATGAAAACTGCCGTTTCTCTCCCCAATCTCATGTATCCCCATTGACATTGTTTACCGCGAAAGTTGACCTACATATTATCTGATTATAGCCTCAGATTCAAGCATTTCATGTTGGTGTGTGAATCATCTACACTACAGCAAACATCATTAGGTTTATATTTAACAAATACGGATTTTAAATTAGTATACAAGTACTGTGAATGATAAATGAATAAAGGATATCCCTGTGTAGTGTGGCATTCCAACAATGACGTCACTAGGTTAGATATATTTAGAATATTTCGTAATACTGATTTTTCCGGACTGTAAAAGAAACGTATAAAGTGTAAGGGAAAGCTCAATATACGATAATTTCATGAGAAACAGAAGGGAAATGTGTAAAAAATGTATTTAAAGTCAATCTGTTCTCCTTGTCATCAATTTCAGTATGACATTTTGAGGGGGTTTCCAAACTATCAAAACAAAATGATTGACGTGAGGGAATGATACTCTGGCCAACCCCATTAGGGAATTGATGGCTTGAAGCCGTCTTTCCCCAAAAACTGTCAAAATAGGCACAATTTCATTTGGGTACCGTCACGTTATAGTTGTTAATTTCTGTGTCATTTGGTCTCTCAAGAGGAGTTGTCTCATTTGCAATCATAGTGACATACCACACCTTTTTTTAATTGAAAATAACAAAATTTCTTTTATGAAAGAGGGTTACACAGGTACTAGCTATGACACTTATCTTTACTTTTGTTTTGAAGTATAACTAGGGCCAAAAATAAAATATTGTTTGTTTCCCCTCACCAGACTGACCCGGTAAAATCACTGCGACCCGAAAATTTTTATTGGCCATTCTTGTCCACTATTTTTTTTTGCAATGTTGGTTATTGGTGATATCTTTCCGATGCTGTAGTCAACGAGCGTTGGGTTTTGGTGATACCTTTCCGATGTTGTAGTCAACGAGCGTTTCAAATCAAGGTATTTTTGCATTGAAGCGTCTACATGATTCGGAATCAAGGAAAACAAACAAAATGCTTTGCCACACAATTTGTTTGTGTGCAAGGGTGATCTTTTAAAAAAAAAAATGAATCATCTTTCAACCCGCTGAGTGCATCTTGATTTGTTTTGTATCTAACCTCTGTTTCTGTTTAAAGGATAAAATCTTAAAGACTTTGAGTAATCAAAGCGCGAAAGCGCTGTAAAGGCAGTTAATTACAGGTTGTGTGTATTTCTAGTCCAGTTATATCATTATCTTCCATAGAACAGAGGTGGTTTGTAGAATTTAAGATTTAGAGTTCTTTTGTACCTAGTTCACCTATATCTATAGTCTACTGTTTACAGTATATTTTCTGTGCCTCGCCATGAAATGCATTTTTAGCCATGGCCTTGTCAGTTTGCTTTAAATTTATGAGTTTGACTGTCCCTTTGGTGTCTTTCGTCCCTCTTCTTTAGACATATAAGAACTTTTCCTTTTCAATATAAATAGACTATTTTTAATTATTGATTGTATATGCATATTCTATGACTCCCATAAAAAATAGTTCACAAAGATTGACTAGTCTCTGTACTGTGTGTATAGCAAGAACATCAAGTAACATAATGGTAAATGTACGTAGTAACACATCAACTTTTTTGATGACCATACCTGCCAACTGTCAGTATTTGCAGAGTATTTTCCCCATCGAGCTCGAGGCTCCCAAATGGAAATTTTGTAAGAGCAATTTTGTCGACTATTTTAAAGAAAACAATTAATTCAACAATGGCAATGAGCTTGTTTATGCACGAAGAAGCCAAAAACCACATTAGAATATATTTGAAGGGAATCCATGACAAATCGCCCCATTAGCAAATAGCCCCACTTTTTCACTAACTCGCCCCACTTTAAAAAAAAACTGCCCCAACCTGGATAACCAAATCGCCCCACTTGTGAAATGTGTTATATCCCTTAATATTACTCCTGCCAACTTGCCCCACCTAATAGAAAACGATAATATCTAGATAAATATATTATTAACCAGGAAGAATTTACTAATGCCAACTCGCCCCACTCATGTAAAAAGATGTTATCCCGTTGTATATAAGTTAAATTCCGTTAATATTACTCCTGCTAACTGGTCCTACCTAATGGAAATCGGTGAAATCTAGATAAATATATTATTAACCAGGATGAATTTAGTAATGCCAACTCTCCCCACTTATGGAAAAAGATGTTATCCCGTTGAATATAAGTTAAATTCCTTATATTGCATTATGATACAATTAACAGGTTTCTTTTCAATTGTTATGCAAATAACTAAGCTTCAAAACTTAGTTATTCTTCAACAATACATTTTTTTTTTAGAATTATAATTTCAGTATATCAATAATAGTAATTAAATAAATTTTCGGTTTGTTTGTTTTCTGTGTAGATTAGTTTTCATTAAAGTGGTGCGAGTTTTTATTTTTAATTATATATATATACATTTGTATATTAATCTAAATATTACCGTTTTTTTATTTTTTATAAGTAGGGCGGGTTGGCAGGAGTAATATTTAACATGATTTAACCAATTTCACATGTGGGGCGATTTGATAAATCAGTTTGTGGCGTTTTTTTTAAAAGTGGGCGATTAGCCAGTGGGGCGACTTGTCCTGCTTCCATTTGAAGGCCCCCTTGAAGGTTTTGTATGACTATATGAACCATCTTTCACGTAAAACCCCCATGTGCATTTTGAAAAGTTGGCAGATATGTTTCTAACTCCAGGCAAAATCTACCGGTATGAATGAAAAAGAAGTTTTCAATTAAGGCTCTGTGGCCATAACAGCTGTCTCATCAGCATTTTAACCACTTCCCATATTTGCAATTAAAACAATAGAAGAAAATTATTCAACGCAAAAACAAAACTTACTTGTAAATATGAAATTCTCTTTACGGTATGAGTTTTTCTCATTGTTTGAGATTGTACAGTAGTACCTGTAACTGCTTATACCTATTTCTTATTCACTTTTGCTTAATAAACTCACTAAATATCATGTATATACATTGTACCACATCTCCTTATTTTTATATGCATTCCAATAACATGAACAATTGTAATTCAATTCTATATACCAAAGCAAAATGAACTGCACCACTTTCATTCACTAGTATGCATCTTTTGGCAAAATACAAGTTCTTAAATGACACAAGATATATTTATTGATAAAAAAATAAAATTTAGTATACAACTCTTTAACAGGTATAAAAAAAAAAGCACAGCTGTCAGTGTGTCATAACTTGTGAAATCTGTGCTGAAAACATAGACATTGATGGTATTTGAGTAATTCCATATGTGAAGCTCAACATTAGCTCGTCAGTTGGTGGTGGACAGTTAGGCAGCAACCATTTGATTTTCTGGGGGGGGCTATGGTTTTTTTTGGAAAAAAAAGTTTGTTTCCAGGTTTTGGTGAAAAAAATAATTTGTTTTGGACCCTGAGTAAAAAAAATTGTTTGTTTCACCCTCAGCTGCCACTATATGTAATGCTAAAATTGAAAGAAAAAGATTGTCTTCGGTTTGTCGCTAAAAAAATAGATTGTTCTTCGCCGAAGGCGAAAAAAAAAGTTTGCACAGAAAAAAAAACCATAGCCCCCCCCAGAAAATCAAATGGTTGCTGCCTTATAGTTCCTTTCTGCAGGCTAGGATGAATGACTTTTCAGGAAAACCAATTTCACAAATCAAAACTTTCCTCTAGATTTCTCCTACAATATTCATCCAGTTTAGTTCTTTTGGTTTAATTGGACACCGTCCTGATTTTTAATTTTGCAAACCATTCAGTCTCTTGCTTGCAAATGGTGCATGAAAATAGGATGGGTATGGCAGTAGACAAGTCTCTTTAAAGTGGGTTTGTGCCCTGAAAAAAGTTTTATAACTTAAGTTTTTTTGAAACTTGTGCAACACACATACCTAAATAACTATAAAATAGAAGAGAGCATCATTCGTGTCAATGTTTTGTTCCTGTTTACATTGTCATTGATATTTTTTCAGAAAGCCTGAGGCATAGCTCATGAATTCCTGTCATTACATCCTAAATTAACATAATTACTGCTAGAATAATTATCAGTATGATATACGTACACTATCATTGTACAGCCCAAGTCTTCAGTATATATAACTGTTGCATTCATTCACTCCTGTGTTCAGTCGTTCAAAACATCAACAAATGAACTTTAATAAGGACAAGAAAACACTAGAAAAGATACGTACATACAACCCGTGTTTAAGTGTATTTGAAAGAGAAATATATCTGGTTAAACGATGTATAAAGGAGGAAAAAATTGTAGATATTGCATTACGATGCTTTCTACCTAATAGCACGTGGATATGTTTACATATTTAGACTTGACCCAGTATGACCCGTACCTTGTAGGTCACCGCCGTCGTTTAAACACTAGACTACAGTCGTGTATAAGACAATACAATGCTTAAGCCTGTACTATTTGTGTGAAGTAAATGTGTTTTTTCTGTACATTTAAATTGTTTTACCTGATAGCAAGGACGTATATCTATCCGTTTCCTTCTCAATTCACTTTGTCAATTTCTTCGACCTTCTTCAAAACATACGTATTACTGCGCCCGGAAGTGAAAAAAATATTAGAAATCCTCGTAAAATAATGCTATTTTCAATTTTGTGGAATCCATTTTGTTATATTTATTATACAAAGATAAAAAAAAGTTACGATTAATTATGAATTTGCATATCATTATACGGAACGTTTATGGACTATTTTTCCATAGCTGTAAGTCGGTCATTTTGGCGGGAAATCATGTACACATACACACGTAGATTGGCTGGTACCTGATCGTAATGTTACACATCAGATATATCAAATAGCTAATACCCGGAACGTAGTACCGGGAACCAGGATAATACGTAGACAACATACATAACTAATACCGAAATTGAAAACGCTTTACGGTTTCTCGTTTATAAAATGAATTCCGCTTTGAATTATAGAAGATGCAATATTAATCATGTTCAGTCGACTTTTCATTGTTATATCAACGTCTGAACTAATTAAAAAATCTTTAGATGTCAGATAACACTCGAAATTGACCCGACCTCTTTCAACACGGAATACAAATAATGATAGTTTGTAGTCAGGTTGACTGCTTATAATGCAAAATACACATTAATAACAAGTTCTATAAAACGAACAATACACACTGATCGTTTCTTTAGTTCCCAATATAAATGAAAGAAACAAAAACCATATCATACCATAAAAAGAAGAGGAGAAATTCGAACATTTCCGAATCTATTTCTGGCCAAAAGACCCCCTGCATAGATTGCGTATGAAAAGATTAACCTCATGACTTGAAAGTCAGGCCTTAAAGCACTGCCTTTAAAAATGGTCTGACTCGTGCTTTAAAATCCATCTACTTTGTCTTTGAACAGGTTGGGCACAAGTCAGGAAATGTGGGATAAATGTATTCCCTGCTTTCAGGGAACGTCCCTATTTTCTGGTGTAAAACAAACCCAGTTTAAATGGGGTTTCCTTTTTTAATTTATGGCATGAAAATTACAAAAGGGCACGTTATAACTGCATCAGTAGAATTCGTAAATACTTATTAAAAGTATTTTAGGAAATACAAAACATGAATATAAAGTGCAGCCTTGTTTCTTTTAGAACTCGAAAAAACATACAAATCTTCGTTTAGGAATCAATTGACCAAGCTGCATGATCCAGGTGTAACTGAACATAACTGAATTATGTTCACTTCTATTGAAAATTTTTATTCATTGAATTTTAATTCCCAAGTGATTAACATACATGTATCTTTTTGTCATCTCATACAAGTATGAATTGGTGAACAAAGAAATTGTTTTGTTGTGAGTTATGCATCAAATTAGACTTGAAATTAGCTTGATTTTTTAACTAAAAAAACACTTGCTATCGTTAAGCATTGTTATCACAAATAGAATGTGCGTCTTTGTAGATTTCATTACATTAAATGAATAGAAAAAAAAATTTGTAAGGGTTCCGCGGAACCCAGTGTCTCGCCTACTTTTGCTGTTAATCGCAGACTCAACAAAATGAGGAAAAACATCAATAAAAATTTCCCTCTCGATACTGTCTTTTGATTGAAAGAAGCTTCCAAGTTAGGTAAAAAATCCAGGATAGTTTATGAATCTAATAAATGTTGTATAAACTTTAACTGCAGACTGTATGTAATGTTAACTGGAAGAAAAACTAAGTCCATTGATAAGTAAAATACGGAAAAAGTGAATTTTTTTTTTACAAAATTTACTTCTGAATAATATCTTATGATCAGAAACAAGCTTCTGTCTAAGTTTGGTAGAAATCCAGGATAGTTTAAGAACATTATAAAAATTTTAAAAACTTAAAACCAGAGTGAATGTTTTGTTTCTGGCAAAAAAAACTAAGTCCATTTATAAGTAAAATACGGAAAAGTGGAAATTTATTTTTACAAAATTTTCTTCTTGATACTATCTTATGATTATAAACAAGCTTCTGTCCAAGTTTGGTACAAATCAAGGATAGTTTATGAAAGTTATTAAAATTTTAAAAACTTTAACCACAGAGTGAATGTAATGTTTCCTCGCAGAAAAACTAAGTCCATTTATAAGTAAAATACGGAAAAGTGGAAATTTATTTTTACAAAATATTCTTCTTGATACTATCTTATGATCATAAACAAGCTTCTGTCCAAGTTTGGTACAAATCAAGGATAGTTTATGAAAGTTATTAAAATTTTTAAAACTTTAACCACAGAGTGAATGTAATGTTTCCTCGCAGAAAAACAAAGTCCATTTATAAGTAAAATACGGAAAAAATGGAATTTTATTTTTACAAATTTACTTCTAGATACTATCTTATGATCATAAACAAGCTTCTGTCCAAGTTTGGTAGAAATTCAGTATAGTTTAAGAAAGTTATTAAAATTTCAAAAACTTTAACCAGAGTGAATATTTGTGGACGCCGCCGCCGCCGACGGAATGTAGGATCGCTTAGTCTCGCTTTTTCAACTAAAGTCGAAGGCTCGACAAAAAAGGAGATCCCTATATACTGTTTTTTTTTTAAAACCAGAAAACTGGGGTGTACACTGAATAAGAATACTGGGGAATACCCCACTTTTCTTGACTTGAGCCTTACCTGTTGAATTTTGAACAAATTCAATATAGAAAACCATATCAAGGAATAAAATAATTTGCCTACCTACCTACCCATACCGTAACAACCTCAGTCGGGAGAGGGGAAACAGATATTTTTAATGTTGGCCTAGACAGTAAGTTTGTGAAATTATTCTGCATCTAAATTACACAGCTTCATTATGTTTCTACAAGTATTTTTTCATTTCTTTTGTGATCGAGTGTGTACTTATGTAGATTTTTTCAGGGATGTTGGTAAAATAGATTCTTGGAATAATCTTGTAACCATTTCATCATGTATTGTAGGAGTATTTCGTGTTGACAAATCATGCAAGTATCGAATAATTTATTTTAAATATTCTAATTTTAAGTGATCAAGACCACCCCCAATTTTCAATGTAGTCTTTGTGAAATTGTTTGTCTTTAGATTTTCGACATTGAATTATGAGGTTTTTCTACTACCTCTATTTTTTATTCTTGAGGCCGAGAAAAAAAAGATCGATGTTTCCGGTAACCCGACCGACCCTGTTTTTTAGCCCCGACCCTAACTTTTTTATTGGATCTTCAAAAAAAAAAAAAAAAAAATTGTATCAACCGACCCCGTTTTTGACACAGGCTTCTGATAGATGACATAATATTTTTTCTCTCTTGCTTCTACTTGCATAGAAAGCCAGTAAAACATTTTATTAATGTCAAAAGGTATTCCAAATAGGTTAAAATCCAAGAAATTTGCACAGCAGGTGCTTCAAAAACATTGCAAATGGCACACTTCCGGTTTTTGAAACTAATTACGGATCCGGACTTGGAAAAACCATGATAATTTTCCAGATTTCATTTACGATGTCAAAAAAAAAAAAAAAAAAAAAAAAAAATAAGAATTCCGACCTACCGACCCTATTTTTCAAAATGATGTTACCGGAAACACATATCTTTTTTTTTTAGGCCCGAGATGATTTTAAAATATTTTTTGTAAAAAATCCATTTCAACTATAATATCCAGGCATAATTTTATCTCCTTAAATTTTATTTTTAATAAATCGTTATCAACGAACTGAAAGAACAAAGAACATTTTGTATATATTGATGCCAATTCAAGATACTGATGGATTTAACAGAATTAACCAGAAATAGATTTCAACGTTTCATAAAGATAAATTTATCAAACATACCTTTCTGGATCAGCCATGACAGGTTACGCCCTACAATTTAACAAATTTAATAGTACTTTCTTTTGAATAAGTGGACACAATATTGATGAATATGGTTATTTGGTCATACATCAATCTGTGCCAAACATTTTTTGTTTCTGTCTGACCAAATGTCAGACAATGTTGTTGTAGATTTCTTCAGACTGAACAGATTTTTTGTTTGTCCAAACAATAACAAAAATCATTTAATTAAGCTTATTGTGTTGTTTTTGTTTTTAAATTTACTGTACGTGTACATGTGTTGTTTAATGATATTCATGGTAAACATTGCTTTTCTGGAAGGCAGTTGATATATGCACTTATTGTCATGATTGATTCTTTAATCAGTCATGTTACATATTCAAGGGCTTACCGGGAATAGTCCCTTTGACCATACTTCAGAGTAAACAGTACCAGGCAGTTTTCATTTCTATTGATTTATGGACAGGCATATTATAATACAATAACAAGAAACATAACAGAGATGGTGAAAACACCCGAAATTGATATATGATTTGGCAGACCCGAGTCTATTTCATTGGTAAAGACTGTCAGACCTTTGACATTTGGCACAGATATATTCATGAGAGGCGGCTGAAAAATAAACAGGGCATAGTACCTATCCTATTTTTATTTCAGTTATTTTGGCACCAAGTTCTTATTAATTATTGTCCACCAATTTGCATAGTTTCTCAGTAAATTTAATAGTCAGCTAATGTAAATTGGACAATTCAATCAACTCGCTTGCCA
The DNA here is from genome assembly GCA_037788925.1 of Mytilus galloprovincialis. NCBI lineage: Eukaryota > Metazoa > Mollusca > Bivalvia > Mytilida > Mytilidae > Mytilus > Mytilus galloprovincialis. Next base: position 1,251,023 of record JAWDJN010000033.1, read on the forward strand.
GATTGGGAGTCAACAATACTGACTTCTGTTGCTCAAGTCTGACTATAGAGCGTTGAAGTGCTTCAAAACTGCTCTTCCACACCTCAATAAATCCAGTGCTCTCTCTATCGTTGTGTTAAAAGCCAGTATTGGTATCCACACAGTACTTATACAGATACAGAATCTGTGGAGTTCCCATATGATAGTTTTCTTCATTTTTTATTTTTTTTTATTTTAGGGCCTTTATTTTAATAATTATAATACTAATAGTCATGATAGTCATAATTTGGAGTACTTTACGGAGTAAAATATTTTAATCAACGTGACTTTAAAAGGCAAATCTGATTTCAGACAAAATACACGCATATTGATTGATTGCCAGTAACAACTCTGCACTAGGGGAGACATTACGCATCCCACAAAAATTTTACGGGAAAAGAGCACGAGTATTCTGTTGAAGTCCTCATTTTACGTCGAATAAGTACCGACTTTTGAACTATGATAATTTTTAAATAAACAATTATGGAATCGATAACTAGTTTATATGGTTAGATTTTTTATATCTTTGTTCTAGAATTAGGAATTCGTTCTTCTTCATACCTTTGTCGGTCTTGGAACACGAGGGAATATGGTGGAAAAGGAAAGGTTTTGTAAACTTATTTTTGATTGGATTATAATTTTGATCAATTTATGCAATTCACCAATCATAATTGTTTAAACAGAAAAGGTTTGGGCGTTGGCGGGATTTTCGTCTGCAAGGCACTTGCTGCCTTATTTGTCGTACAACTTTAAAACATAAATTTATTTGATATAAAAGTTTTGAATTTAATTTAAAAACAATCAAACGACAGCTTGGTTTACCCTTAATTCTCTTTTTTGCCTTTTGAAATGTTTATGAGCAAACAATGTTAATTATCTAAGGGAGATAACCTGACATATATTTTTTTTTACCTACAGTTATCTTTCTTTGCGCCAACTGTCGACCTACTCGAGGTGTTCAAATATTTAGATGAAAACATGGGAAAGAAAAGACAGCAACAGAAGAACACAGAAACTGAAAAATCAGCTCCACACAAAGTTGACAAAAGTACATGTCTAATATTGAAAATACTAGAATAAACAGAAGTTCTGATATATTTTTGAAAGATAATAATCGATGATTCAGCTACTTTGTTATGTCGACCCGCTAACAGAAATGGGGTTATTTCGCCCCAAATCCCTTTCGCCCTTATTTTTAAAAGTTTATTGCTTTTTGGATTTGATTAATTGATTCGTGTTTAAAACCACTATTAAATTTGATCACTGATATGCTTTTTCTTGACTGTCAGTTTGTTCTGGTAGGGAAGCCTGTGTGCCAAGAGGGAACCACTGACCTTTGGCAGTAAACAGACAATCCTTGTCAATTATATTGGTGTCAAGCGCACCTGTCATATGTGGTATTTGATGTCACAACCATATTGATGACATTCTAGTGATACAGCTTAAGTTTTCATAACATAAACAAAAGTGGCTGTTTTTTTCCACCTAAAATGTATCCCGTGTACAGACATACCTGTGCAGTTGGAAAAGTGTAAGGCCTAGCTTTTTCTAGATACACAAAAGTTAGTAAACGTATTTTGAGTTCCAAAAAGAAATTTTTTTTGTTTGATATTTTTTTTCTTTTTCTGCAGAATGTTTAAATTAAACTTAAGTTGAGTTAAATCTTCAAGATGCCCGTCTCAGATAACAGCTGTATTGTATTGATATTTACACAACAATCACTTAATCAGTGATTTAAAATGTTATATCCAATGTATTTCTGTTTTATTTTTGTTTTTAATATTACAAATGTACCTAAATCAATTGTATCCAGCGACACAGGTCCACCCTGGGTACAGTAGTAATGGTCTTCTTTTGTAGTACATTTGATGAAAATGGAACAAATGTGTAATATGCCATTTAACAGCAGTATGTTCTGGTGATTAGTGAATCGGGAGGCATATGACTTAGAATTCAATCAGCCTTGTTTGCTTTCAGGTAAAAAGACCTACTCTTTACCAACAGCTAAAGTAGATGATCATGACCAAGATTTAAAGGTAATTATATCATGTATATGTTTGGTTGTTTAATGTTGAAGTCAGTAAAACTAGTTTAGACCCTGAGCTATTGCAAGTTTGTCCAAGGTTGCTTTCCTTTTTTTGCCACCTCTTTTGTCAAAACTACATTGTTCATCACTCCTAATTTTTTCTGCAAACTGGCATGAATATATTTTTGTTAAGAACTTATAAATTGTTTTTTTCTTCTTACTTACATTTTTTTTCTCTCACTTTGTAGCAATGTAAGCTCATTTCTTATAATTCTATGCATCTGTTTATATCCAACATTGTAATAAATGAAAACAAAGTTTCCTGACTACATGTTAAAATTTCCTTTTGTTGACAATTAATTTAAATTGCCAAATTATAGTTTTTATCCCAATTTTACGGTCCACTGAACATAGAAAATGGTAGTGTGGATGGGGCATCTTTGTACTATGGACACATTCTTGTTAATTTAAAAATTGCAAAATGAATGCAATCTTTACCCTTCAGTGCTCACAAGCACTTTGACTGACTTGTGAGTTTGAATATCCATTTAACCTAGGAAAAAAACCTTTCTCTTACATGCTTACCTATAGTGCAGATTTTAAGAATTGGTAATGAGTTAAACATTTGAACTTTATTTCCGTCAGATTGTATGCTGAAGTTCATTTAAATTTATAATTATACATGCATATGGCGATTTTTTAAGATGAGGTAATGATTACCTTTGTTCTATAATTTTTTGCAGATAAGAATACCACAAGATTTGGAAAAGGAGATTGTTGATGTGATTCAGGATGATTATAAAGAGCTGAAAATTACAAAAGACCTGTCCAACAGACTGACAACAAAAAAGCTCACTGTATGTTAACTTTTATTATCATGGTCTGGTCACAACTGTTAGTTAAGTTTAAGAATAAGAAACTTTCCATCACATCATACATTTTGCTTTGAATGTATTTGGAACAGAGAAAAGGAGCCTGAGTGCAATTGTTTCCAACCTTTTCTATTGAAACAAATTTGCAACCATACTGTACGTGAAAAGAGGGTTTCATTTTCTTAATTTGGATTGGAAACTCCCTCATTGAATTAATTTTAGAAAAAGTCTGGAAAAGGCCATGATATTTAGTATACTTCAAAATTATAAAAATGTTACAAATCTTTGAAAGAGGGCTCAAAAATTGTGTAATCAACTCCTCCTACAGTTATCAGCCAAGATCCCTGAAAATTCTCAGGAAGATTGCATTATATTGAAGTTGTGCACCTACTATTATGGAACAATTTCAAAAAATATATTACTTCTCATATTTTAAATATTTCAAAGCTCATAATATTTTAGCACTCCCCATTGCTTTAGAAACATTCTTCACACCTAGTGATTCCAGTCTAAGATCTATTTATTTTTCAGGACATGTACACCAGTTTAGCTGGAGCAGGATTTAGTCATTCACAGATAGAACAAACGATGACCAATACAGTATTACATGGAGGAGATCTTATTGATGCATTAGATTGGCTTTGTTTGAATTTAGCTAATAGTAATTGTTTCTTATATTTTAACAACTAAGTGCACACAAATTATCACAAGTAGTTCAGTTTATTGACACATAAAATAGCACATTACATACATGACATACGTGAGGCAAATTGGCAAGTATGAAAATTTGAAATTGAAATGTATTATAAGATTGATTTTATCTTAGAGCTTTTATTTACTCTTATTTATTTTACAAAATGAAGTTCATCTTAAACACACCTGTTAAATTTATTGATTGATTGATACAACATTTAATAGTCAATCCACATTAGGATGACATCATATGAAATACCCTGCTTAAGTGCTAGACTGGTGTGGTGAGTGGCGATTTTAACATGCTAGACAAGAAAGAATTAGTTACCAGGAATACTTTTTACTCAGTACAGATTATACCAAAGCAGAGCATTTTGCTATTATTCATAAAATCCAGAATGTTTTGCATAATAACAACAATTTCCAATTTTAAAGTCTTTAGTTTGAAAAAGCTGGGAATCAAGCCAACAATCTTTTGTACTTGAGGATAGAATGAGACCACGGGGATAGTAAATGCTGAATTAATTCTTAAATTTGCATAAATTTGCTTTCTTTCAATGAATGCAGTATAATGAACATTCAAATATTCTCTGTCTGAATGTTTTTGCTGAAATTTTGCTTGAACAAAATATGTGTAACTAGAATTTTTAGTGAATGTTAAAGACAGGTTCATATGTTTGTAGATCAGTTGCCTCAAGGATTTTCTGACACACTAGAAAAGGAAGAAGTGAAGAACACTTACAGACCAAAATTTGATGACCAGCTTACAGAACAGAAAAAAATGCTGCCATTATCAAAAAAGATAACAGCTGAAAAATCAAATACAGATGAAAAACCACATGGAGTATAGCAGGATTATAGATCAATTATGGGGTTGAAAACTTTGAATCAAGACACACAAAAAATTTGCATAAGTTTATGATTAGTTGGGCTACTTTTAAATAAGAATTCTCTGAGTTTTATCTACATATGTCAACAAAAATTAATTGGCTTTCAGATTATAGGTTGTTTCATTTAAAGAGGATAAATAATTTTTAAAAAAAATGTTTTTTAAAATAGTTGCATGGTACAATGAATTAAACAAACAAAAATAGGCGCATTATAGGATTGTAAACAGGGGACAGCAGTCTGTGTATTAATCATGTTTATTATTTTTTTTTAAACTTTATTTATTTAGAAATAATAGTGTACTAAATTGTTGAATGATCTTCTCAGAAATCATCCAAATCGTCTACAATGAAGGACTGGATTCTACAGTATACTGAGAACAGCTCTGATGAGAGTCAATCTGATGAAGAATGTGACCCAGTAAGTGGACACTGAGTTTAAAATATCGATAGATTTTATGGCCCTGCAACAAAGTTGTCGGTGCCATATAGTTTTACCCTTGTCTGTAATTCCGTCATTCCGTCATTCCCCAACAAACCATTACCCCGGTATATGGAGTTTTTGGAAAGATTAGAATTTGTTCTAAATCTTTACTTAGGCACTGGCCTCCCTAACAACATGACAGGTTAGCTACTATTACTAAATGTAAACACACTGAAATATAGTTCCCTATAGTTCTCATGTATGTGCACATAATACACATTTAAACTGACAAAATGGGTATATTTTTAGAGCAGTTTATTCAAGAATGTATGTCATTAAGGTGTGTTGATGTGCAGGCTTTTTTTTTTTTAAACATTTTGATTAGGTAATTGGGTATTGATACAGTACTAGTATGATTGACAACTGTAATTATCAACAAACAATCAGAGACAAGGTAGACCTTTAATTACAATGCCCCACCTCCTAAACTGTCAATCAAATTGACCACATTACCTTTCAACCTCTGTCTTACATAATTATACATACCCATCAATATACAATTCAATATACAAATATTTGACCTTATAATTGAATACACAAATGTATATTTTAGATATTTGATATATATATAAGGATGATAGATTTATTTATTGCCTATTTCTTTTGATCTACATTACATAAAGTGATTCTGTAAATTATGTCTGAAAGATAAATGATAAATGGATTAACAAGATCTTTTAAAAAAAAAAATGAAATATTAATATAAATATTTTCAATAATCATCTGTAGTTAATCAAAAATTTAGATTAGTTCACTTATTTTTTTTATCAGGATTTGGCTTGAAACAGTTTTAAAATTTTAAAACTTTTAATTATAACAAACCATTGTTAATTAGTTTATTCCCCATCAATCATAATGTCTATTTTAGTCATTTGAATTTTTATTAGACGTGAATATATATGTTTGCAATCAAGAAAGAATCCACATTTCAATAAAATAAGTTTTTTTAATTTGTTTACGTTGAAAAAGTATATTTTCAATGCTCTGTGCTGAAAAATGCCTTAAAAATTGATAAAAAGGCACTCAACAACTTTTAATCTTCAATGTCATATAACCTATGTTTCAACTTACAAAATACCCCAAACAACATTTTTATATTATTTTTGTTGACGTCTGTAAAGTTCTTAGCTGTTAGTCTAGATTTTATGTCTTACAAGGATAGTTAGTAACATTTACTTAGTAGAAGAATTTTTGATTTGCAATTTTTTGTTTGTGTGCAACATGTTCAGAATAGGCAACACTATTTGGATAAGATATAAACTGCAGTTTAAATAAAATTGCAAATTAAGAGACCCATATTATTTAATTTGAGCTCATTTTATCCTCATACTGGAAAAGCACTTTTCCTTCTAAAGACCTCCTTTTAATGCAATTTTCAGCAACAGTGCTTTATTAATGTTCATTTTCCCCCACCATACCTTAATATGAAATTATTCAAACTACTCTTCTAATCTTTCCATGAGTGATTTCCATCACTTTGATTTTCTAAATGCCTTCAGATATTGGGCTGATTTTTGGTATGTGAGTCAACAATGATGAGTTACAGATCAAGTTTAAGTTTCGTTCCACTCCGCTAATTTTTGCTGAAATTACGGGGTTTGGACTTTGATAAATTGTTGAAAATCAGTTATACAGTCTTTTTTCTAAATGCTTTCAGATACTGGGATGTTTTTTGGCATGCGAGTTAACCAAGATGAGTTACAGATCAAGTTTAAGTTTTGTTCCGCTCGGCTAATTTTTGCTGAAATTACGGGCTTTGGACTTTGATAAATTGTTGAAAATCACAGTTATACAGACTTTTTTCCAAACGCTTTCAGATATTGGTCTGATTTTCTGTATGTGAGTTACTCATTATGAGTTACAGATCAAGTTTTAGTTTCGTTTCGCTCAGCTAATTTTTGCTGTAATTTTGGGCTTTGGACTTTGATAATTTTTTGAAAATCAAAGTTATATGGACCTTTGTATGCCCCATTTATGGGCATTATGTTTTCTGGTCTGTCCGTTCGTTCGTCCGTTATTCCGTTCGTCCCAGTTCAGGTTAAAGTTTTTGGTCGAGGTAGTTTTTGATGAAGTTGAAGTCCAATCAACCTGAAACTTAGTAAACATGTTCCCTATGATATGATCTTTCTAATTTTAATGCCAAATTAGACATTTTATCCCATTTTCACGGTCCACTGAACATAGAAAATTATAGTGCGGATTGGGCATCCGTGTACTTGGGACACATTCTTGTTGGTATGTGAGCTAACCATGATGAGTTACAGATCAAGTCAAAGTTTCATTCCGCTCGGCTATGTGAGCTAACCATGTTGAGTTACAGATCAAATTTAAGTTTCGTTCCGCTCGGCTAATTTTTGCCAAAATTAAGGGTTTACAACTTTTTTGAAAATTGTTGAAAATCACAGTCATACAGACATTTTTTTATACGCCTCCAGATTTTTAGCTGATTTTTGATATGTGAGACTACCATCATGTTTGTGTCCACATGTATTATTGATATGCAGATTTTTCAACTTTTTGAGACTGGGCCATTCGTGTAGCTTTGACACATCTAGTTTTTACCTTCAATTACTTATGTTGTGGGGTTGCAGTTCCATTAACATTTCTTGCCCTTTATTATATTTACATACTTGTTCTCTTTTCACAGTCATTTATTACTCCAGTAAACGAATAAAAGAAGTAGTGGGGTATATGTCGATGAGATATCAACCAATTGATCACATTTATTTTATGTATCTCTTTTATATCTTGGTTTAGGGTCAACCTTTATGGGAATTTAGGTATGTTGTACAGTAATAATTTTGAAGCAAATCATAGAAAATTGTTGATAAAAATATACATATTTCAGAACGAAAAATATCTTGAGCTAACAGCGAAGCTATTGGACGCCAGAGAAGAAGCAGTTCAAGCTAAACTAGAGGGAGCCAAATCTAGACAGAAAGAAATATCAAAGAATATTAGAAAACTTGTTCAAGGTACATTTTAGTTTTCATATCGGTAAATGTTTATGTAATACACAGGAACTTGGCTATTTAGACGAGCTAGAGGCAAAATTTGAGGAAATTATGTAGATGAATTTATTTTTTTGTTATGTTCCTATATATAATAAGCATCCTTAGTATTTTTTATTTGAAGTGGAAAGATGCAGCTATTTACTGTTTATTTCAGAAATTGATGTGAGCTTTGACCCCCAACAAAAATGCAAAATTTTTTTCCATGTGAAAATTTTATGAAGGAAACTCACTACTGAAATTATGAATGCAAGTTTTTATTATTGAAAACCTAATACTTTTTTCATTTTTCACTGTAATAAAAATATTGGGATAATGTTAAGAGTTTTCAGTATTCCTAGGAAATGTATATAATACTAAGTCGCTGTCAATACAGTTATTAACAGATTTAACACTTATCTGTGAACAAATTCTGTGACTATAACTTTATACTTTCTTGAAGGATAAGAAATAAAGTAAACTGGAAGGGGCCTGAAGATCTTACCATACTCAAAATGAAAAACACATGTTAGGGGTTAAAAATTAAAGTTGTCAATTTGATTAATTGAAAAATCATGTGTTCTTTAAATAAAAATGATCTTCTAATATGTTTTAGAAATGAATGCTATAGAGGAAGATAGCAGGTTTAACCCAGCTGTAAAGATAAAAGACCTGGACAAGGAAAAGGTTAATGAGTCGAGTGATCAGGGACTTGCTGCATCACTTAGTCAGTCACATGACACACCATGTGATCAGGGACTTGCAGCATCACATAATCAGTCTCATAACATACCATCTTTAGCATGTCAGCACGATGAATCACCAGATGAACAAGAGGAGTCAGAAGACTTTGGTGATGCATTTACTATGTTTGAAAATCAAGCTGCAGAAGAAAAACCAAAAGGTAAGAAATACAGTTGGAAAAAGTACACATAAAATAAACTGTTTGATATATATATATGTCAAATATGGAGTTTGATCCAGATTTCATGGTTTTCTGAACATGGAAATGTCATATTGTTATATTGACATATATTTTTGTTTTTTTTACAAATTGCCATTGCTTTATTTAAAGCACTGTTTAAATTAGAAAATACCGAACAATTCATAGGAGTTTATAATGTGAAGACTGGTTTTCCCAAATGTATACTAAATTTGAAATTTAATCATGCATTTATATGAATCCGGCCATATAGTTCATTTAATCATTTAAAATAAAAATGATAAGATTTGAACAAAATGAGATTTGAACCCATTCACATTTTCTCATTAACTAAGACAAAGTATTCATATATGAATGTACAGTTTGTTTATTTATATATATTTACAGAACCTAAGATTGATTTGAGCCAACTAGATATCAGACAATTTGAGTACACTCGGCAACAGTGGACTGGTAAATCTCCAAAACAATTTCTCATAGATTGGTGTCGAAAACATAAAGTTGATTCTCCAAAGTATCATAAAATGAACCCTGTCAGAAATCTGTGGAAATGCAGGTATGATATAGTGAAGTAAAACAATGGCATTGCAATTTGGGGGGGGGGGAATGGAACATTCAGTAAAAGACCAAGGATTATCTTTAGTTGATTTATTAGTGAGGCCATCCCTTAACATATTCTTTGTTTGATGTACAGTTGGGAAGGTAGGTAGATATAAATTACAAGTTTGTGAATAAGATATTGCAATATGAAGGCTGTATAATATTTTTGCTGGTTTTTTTTTCAGAGTGACAATAGGAAGAAAGAAAGAAGAAACTATTGAAGCTTGTCCTGAAATTCTATGTGAAAATGTGAAAGAAGCTGAACATTTGGGATGTACTCTGGCATTATATCAGCTTTGTAAAGGACAGGTAAGAATAGTCTGTTAATTAGTATGATTTGTGCTATTATATTCATCACTCTTACATTACTGAATAGCTGGTACAATGTATGATAAAAGATTACTACTACGAACAACTGATTTAATTATTTTTTTCAATACCTTTTTATCTGTAATTATCATCTATAGAATTGTTCGTGGATTTAGATGGGTTTTTTTTGTAGTGAATTTTATGCTTTGCCGCTGTCTCATAAGTATAATCTTTGCATCTTCTTTTTTCATACTTAGTGGCTAACATATGATTTTAAATTAAACCATAGACAATGTTATATGTTAGGCTCTAAATCTTGTCTAGTTGAGACCTACTGTATATAAATATATAGTAGTGCCTTCAAAAAGTCTGTCTGTCTTATTGTAATATCTGAACAAATCTTAGATATGTAAAGAATTGTCTTTTATTATGATTGTTTAGGCTATACATCAGTTATTGCCTCCACCGTACAGAGATGTTTGGTTAGAATGGCAGGATTCAGAGAAAGCCAAGGCTAAGGAAGCTCAGACAACAGAAAATAAGGTAAAGTTGTTTATATATAAACATTGCAAAATTTTACATTTTTATACGGCCGCAAAAATTGAAAATTTTTTGGTCGTATATTGGTATCACGTTGGCGTCGTCGTCATCGTCCGAATACTTTTAGTTTTCGCACTCTAACTTTAGTAAAAGTGAATAGAAATATATGAAATTTTAACACAAGGTTTATGACCACAAAAGGAAGGTTGGGATTGATTTTGGGAGTTTTGGTCCCAACATTTTAGGAATTAGGGGCCAAAAAGGGCCCAAATAAGCATTTTCTTGGTTTTCGCACTATAACTTTAGTTTAAGTATAAAATAGAAATCTATGAAATTTTGACACAAGGTTTATGACCACAAAAGGAAGGTTGGGATTGATTTTTGGGAGTTTTGGTTCCAACAGTTTAGGAATTAGGGGCCAAAAAAGGGCCCAAATAAGCATTATTCTTTGTTTTCGCACAATAACTTTAGTATAAGTAAATAGAAATCAATGAAATTTTAACACAAGGTTTATGACCACAAAAGGAAGGTTGGGATTGATTTTGGGAGTTGAGGTCGCAACAGTTTAGGAATTAGGGGCCAAAAAGGGGCCCAAATAAGCATTATTCTTGGTTTTCGCACCATAACTTTAGTATAAGTATATAGAAATCTATGAAATTTAAACACAAGGTTGAGACCATAAAAGGAAGGTTGGGTTTGATTTTGGTAGTTTTGGTCCCAACAGTTTAGGAATAAGGGGCCCAAAGGGTCCAAAATTGAACTTTGTTTGATTTCATCAAAAATTGAATAATTGGGGTTCTTTGATATGCCGAATCTAACTGTGTATGTAGATTCTTAATTTTTGGTCCCGTTTTCAAATTGGTCTACATTAAGGTCCAAAGAGTCCAAAATTAAACTTAGTTTGATTTTAACAAAAAATGAATCCTTGGGGTTCTTTGATATGCTGAATCTAAAAATGTACTTAGATTTTTGATTATTGGCCCAGTTTTTAAGTTGGTCCAAATCGGGGTCCAAAATTAAACTTTGTTTGATTTTCGTTAAAAGTTGAATAATTGGGGTTCTTTGATATGCCAAATCTAACTGTGTATGTAGATTCTTAATTTTTGGCCCCGTTTTCAAATTGGTCTACATTAAAGTCCAAAGGGTCCAAAATTAAACTAAATTTGATTTTAACAAAAATTGAATTCTTGGGCTTTTTTGAAATGCTGAATCTAAACATGTACTTAGATTTTTGATTATGGGCCCAGTTTTCAAGTTGGTTCAAATCAGGATCCAAAATTATTATATTAAGTATTGTGCAATAGCAAGAAATTTTCAATTGCACAGTATTCAGCAATAGCAAGAAATCTTCAATTGCACAGTATTGTGCAATAGCAAGAAATTTTCAATTGCACAGTATTGCGCAATAGCAAGAAATCTTCAATTGCATAGTATTGTGCAATAGCAAATATTTTCAATTGCACAGTATTGTGCAATAGCAAGAAATATCTAATTGCACAATATTGTGCAATAGCAAGAAATTTTCAATTGGAGTTATCTTTCTTTGTCCAGAATAGTAGTTGAATCAACTTAAATCATTGTTTTATACAATATACAATGTATATTCACTTTTACTACCAACTGATAAATTAAAACAATCTTTACCATTCAGTGATAACAAGCACTTTATTTTACATTTTCATATTTTATGATGTATTTAAATGAGTAGTTAATGTTGCAAACTCCATTAGAAATTTGAATTGAGATCAGTTATGGAAAAAGGGAAAGGGTTATGTGAAAAAAAGGGGGGGTTAAATTTTTCTCATTTCAGATTTCATAAATAAGAAGAAAATATCTTCAAACATTTTTTTGAGAGGATTAATATTCAACAGCATAGTGAATTGCTCAAAGGCAAAAAAAAATATTTTAAGTTCATTAGACCACATTCATTCTGTGTCAGAAACCTATGCTGCGTCAACTATTTAATCACAATCCAAATTTAGAGCTGAATCCAGCTTGAATGTTGTGTCCATACTTGCCCCAACCGTTCAGGGTTCAACCTCTGCGGTCGTATAAAGCTGTGCCCTGGTTTACTTGGTTATCAGCATTATCAGATCTCTCAGAAATTATCAGCATTATCAGATCTTTCAGAAATTTTTCATTTTAAAGTTTTGAACATTTTTGCTGAATATCATTTTATGACACATTTTAAATAGAGCAATCATCTAATTGCATTAAAGTAAACACTGGTAGACCTATTTGGAAAATCACCGTGATTTTTGTAAAAAAATCGGTGTTTTTTGGACAATCTGCGCGGAACGGATAATAAATAGAGGTTCATCGTAAATTTTCCGTTTTACAGAATATTTTGCGGTTCTCCGGAGATTTTCCGTGTCTCAGGGAATTATCCGTTTGTCCGATAAAACGGGTGTGTATTGAGTCATTGATAGAACCAGTGATGCGTGAGCGACGGTTATTAAAAGGTCGGTTGTATAATCCGTTATGCGTGAGCGACGTTCAATCATTAATTGATCGTTGTATAATCCGTTAAGTGTGAGGGACGGTTGTATTGAGGTACAGATTGTGATATATGTAGAAGTTTACAGAACTACTAGTATCATTAATCGATTGAGATATAAGGAATTTTCAAAAAATTATCACATAATGTTTCTGTAAATTTAGAGAGAAACAGATTATATATTTCTCGGGGTGAAAGGTTTACTTTTATGATGGAAAAATACATGTGTATTTCTGAGGCCGCAGATCATTTAAACTTCATTGGCAAATAGGAATTTTTAAAACGGTCTTGATCACCTGCTGATCCATTAATCTTTCAGAATGAAATGCACATTTATACTTCTTGGGGTTGAAGGCATATATTAGCAAAATTAACAATATGCTACGATGAGATAATAAGTTGCGAATTTTAGTCCGAATGTGTATATATATGAGCATATGGACATACATTCATCTTTATAATTAATCAGTTCATCTGTCATTTGTTTTATTAAATTACTTTTCAATTGTGGTATAAATACAATTTTATCATTGTGTAAGACGATTTGAGAATAATGCTTTCATCGTAAATACTTCAGAAATTATAATTGATTCAAGAACCGTTTATTGGAACAAAAATAAAATGAACGGCCTGGAGGAAGTTCTAACCTTAGTTGATATCAGGGGTTAATTGGTATAGCAGTATGTTACGTAATACAACGATCGTCGATGCATAATATGCATATGTATGTATATAGTATGCATGCAACTGGATTTCGACAACTCGTGGGTTGTCTTTTAGACAAAGAAGTTCCATTTTAAAGATATGAAAGTACGTCAATGCACGTCTTGTAAACTAATCTGTTACTTTTTGAAATATAAATAAGTTATATTTAAAAGATTGGATGGTTATTTCACACGTATCAAAGTTCTTCTGTCATCATTACTGTTTTTCAATTATTTTTTGAGAGTTCGATCTTAAAACTAAGTTCGTCCTGACATTTATGGAATATTTGCCACTGGAAGTTAAACAACCAACAATCAATCATCTTATTACAAAATTTAAAATATGCCTGAGCGATAATATTCTTATTGTGAAAGACAGTTTTTCCATTTATAAGAAGGCACTTCCAGGTCTAATGTTAAGTGTATCTACATCCCGGGATTGAGATTTATTTACTATACTAGCAAAAAAAAAAGAAAAGAGAAGAAATGATGATACGTTTTTTTTAATAATTAAATAATTAACGTTAAAAATATATGTAATTAACTTGATCTAAAACTTGACCTCGCTCATAATAGAGAATGTTAAAAATCAATTGTGTCGACTGCACGGGATTGTCCAACGGCGGGAAATACCCTGTAACTATAAACACAGGTGATGTTACTGACCGATTGTGAAATGTCAACTCAGGGTTAAAGTGATGCGTATTTAATGATTGTACGCTTGAAAGTTGAGGCTCTAGTAGGTTCATTTCAATTGATAATCGATAATCTAAAATCATTTTTTTTTTTCAAATCAACGATGAAGTTTTGGATATTATGGAAGGGATTTTTTTTAAGGACAACGGAGGTACCTTAAAAGTCTATAGGAAAATATACAAATACAAGAGGCTGTCACAACGACAGCAAACCGGATTTATTAATATTTATTTGTGTCCTGGCAATATCACAAGAACCATTACTGATGAATGGTGAAAGTGAAAATCGTCAATATCAAATTTGACCTCCATTTTGTCATCAGTATCAACATATTAAAATTTGAAAAGCTTAGATTGAATGGTTCATGAGTAAATGCAACAACGTGAATGGAAACGCCATTTCACAATCTTTCAAGAACCATAACTCCTGAACGGTAAAAGTCAAAATCGTCATTATTGAACTTGACCTCTATTTTGTCATCAGTAACAACATATTAAAATTTGGGAAGCTTTGGTAAAACAGTTCATGCGTAAATGCACGAACAGGACTGGAAACACCATTTTTCAATCTTTCAAGAACCATAACTCCTGAACGGTAAAAGTCAAAATCGTCATTATTAAACTTGACCTCCATTTTGTCATCAGTAACAACATATTAAAATTTGGGAAGCTTAGGTAGAACAGTTCATGCGTAAATGCACGGACACGACTGGAAACTCCATTTTTCAATCTTTCAAGAACCATAACTCCTGAACGGTAAAAGTCAAAATCGCCATTATTGGACTTGATCTCCATTTTTTCATCAGTAACAACATATTAAAATTTGGAAAGCTTAGGAAGAACAGTTCATGCGTAAATGCAGGGACACGACTGGAAACTCCATTTTTCAATCTTTCAAGAACCATAACTCCTGAACGGTAAAAGTCAAAATCGCCATTATTGAACTTGACCTTCATTTAGTTGTCAGTAACAACATATTAAAATTTTAAAAGCTTTGGTTGAACGGTTCATGAGTTAATGCACGGACAACATTTGATTAACGCCCGCCCGACCGACCGACCGCCCGCCCGCCCGCCGTACATCCCCAAATCAATAACCGACATTTTTGTCACAAAAATCCGGTTAAAAATAATATAAAACAATTTCGAAGGTCACAACTTGTATCTTATAAATCAATGATAAAGCGACTTCATCAGTATTAACAGTTATAAGATTGCAATCAGATGACTTTTAATTTTGTTTGTGTTTCAGGAGTGGGAGTGTATAAGATTACCTTATATTACAATGTTTGTTTATATTGCTTGACCCTTATGGGTGTAATTTTGCAATAAAGATTAAAAATATATACTTTGGATGTTCCATTCTCAGCATTGTTTCTGGTCTGTCTGTTCGTTTGTTCGTTCGTCCGTCCCTCTGTCCCGCTTCAGGTTGAAGTTTTTGGTCGAGGTAGTGTTTGATGAAGTTGATATCCAATCAATTTTAAACTTAGTACACATGTTCACAATGATATGATCTTTCTAAATTTAATGCCAAATTAGAATTACCTCATTTCCTCAGTCCACTCAGGGACTTTCTATACTAAGTAAAGAAAGTCCCTGGTCTGTTAAATATAGAAAATGATAGTGCGGATTGGGCATCCGTGTATACTAGTGACACATTCTTTTTTTTTATTTATTAAACTTGTTTTCAGTGGCAGATCCAGATTTTTTTTATATATAAGGAGAGGGGAGACTAACTGATAATGTCATGAGAGGACCAGCTCCAGTCATTCTCAAGTGATTCCCTATATAATCAATATTTATTTTTCAACAAAAGGGGGCGAACACCGTGTCATTCCCCCTTTATAGCCGACTGAGAAACTCAAAGGGCTGTTTAGGCAGTCAATGTCGTCAAAAACTTCTATGTGTTGTATAGCCAGTCATTGAGTCAGTGTCGTTAAAAACTTCCATGTATATCAATCAATCAAATCAAGACTATTAAAAACTCCCATCAATTCCATTCCCCACTAAATCCGGCTCTGGTTTTATTAATTTCATTACTTCTTCAACATACTAGTATCGGGAGCATGTGAGTATGGTAGCACTCCGTAGATAGGTCTGTAGTTTTGCATGTATGACACTAACAGTTGGCCTAACGTATTAGAAGGCCAGGGTTGGAAGGTTATTCAACATTCTGTGGCTCAATTGTAACTATATTTTCTGTGAAGTGCTACCTAAGCCGTGTCCTGGTGAACCCTACCCATTTTTTTCAAAGGATTTTCCAATAGCACATCGAAACACTTCCAGCATTCTATATTTTTTTCACCAAAAAAATTGTACCTCAGCATAATACAGGTCATGAGGTACACTGATTTGTTTGAGGAGGGGGTTTCAATTACTGTTTAATTTCCTGTTACTACGAATTTTCGGGATTTTTTTTTCATCAGATTTGCCCTGTTGTCTTTTCTTTTAACTCCGTGTAAACCCTCACACGCGATGTTTACAGAATTATTTGTTTGAAAAATTAAATTTGTTGTATTATCTCTTTTATCAAAATAATATTTAGTTAGCTTTATTAGCGCCTTTTCAAAGTCCAAGCATTGAACATTGCAAACACATATAGATATTTTCAAATGAATTAGAAAATATCTTCCCAAATCGACAGAACGAACAGAGAGATATTTGCCACTGGTCTTTACCCAGTTAACGATTCACTCTTAAATGCATTTCTCAAAAAACGATGGGAAACAGAAAAAAACCAGACTATATCTTTTGGATAAACAGCCAAGGACATTTCCAGACATGAATATAACTGCATGGACCATCGCTTACAAGTTTTGTGACAGAACAGGCTTACAACTTTACTATAGTACATGTACAGTGCTTAGAACTCTCATAATTTTACTCCAGTTTACATAGTGCATTATTCTATGTTTTATGATAACAGAACTGTGTTTTATCAAGGTTTATCATGACTCGTATGGTTTTATGATAACTGATTTCTGAGGAATATGTTTAATAATGTAAACTTTATTTAAAGATACGTTTTTTTCCAATTGGCGCTAAAGAAAAGCACCATATGAATATTCATGAACCTACAACGATTGCTCAAAATCGTTATTAAAAATCCTGTTTGTGAGATGCAGATTCATTTCAATACCGAAATTTCGTCTATATATTAAGTTTCACAAGTGTATAACACGGAGAAGCTATCAGAAGGTACATTACTCCCATTTTGTTTGGGTGTGAACCATCGATGTTTACAGCAATATCAAAGAATAAGATGATGATGGTAGAAAGAACTATGGGCGTCATGTGGCAAATATTACATGCAGATCGGACCATGAGTTGTCAATCTGTATGAAAAGATTTCCAATACAACCATATTATTGAGAAGGAATGTTTACATGCACTCGTACTAGTATTACAGGGTTCTTGTGTCGTTCACCTTAGACACACATCTTTTTAACGATGTTTAAAAAAAAAGACAGAACTAATTTAATGTCATATATCCCTATTTTGTAATATAACTATAACAAGAATACCCCTATTTAGCGGACAAGCAGTTTATTCTTTTTTCTGTTATTGAATATTGAATACCAAGAATGAAAATAAATCCCGAAATTAATTTGAAACTTTGATACTCAATAGTTTTCCAGCAAAATATTCACATCCCTTGGGGATAATTAGTGTTTGTCCAGTGGCATATATAACATGCATGTCGGAACAGGAAATTTTGCATAATGTACTTTCAGAACCATGTTCACATCATTATACATTATAGCCAACAATTGTGATGACAACTCCTTCCTTTGTTCGAAAACAATCTTGTTGAAATAGAAATCTGTGATTTTACTATGTCCATAACTTCGATGAACCCAAAGCAAGTTAAATATCGACCTGTATTTCATTCAAATAAGTTCTCTTTTTCTTCTTCGTCCATCGACATCCCATGATAACATACTGTTGTCATACGAGGACTAGTTTATTTACAAAACTTTTAACCCAAATAAACAAAATGTATGTTTCTTTCTTATGTTCAATGTAAAAATGTATATAATTTTGAATTGCAACTATTTATTAGTTCCGTAACTTTCTATCAAGGCGTATAAAAGAATGGTCGATAAGTGCGTATATTTTTGTTAAATCAATATTTCTTGTACGTTTCAAACTGTCCTTCACTTTTGAGAACGAGTACTTACATTTCCCCAAATTTACCCTTGGAAAAAATGTGAAAACAGATTTTTATTTTATCAAATCTTTTTTTTTGGAATTATTTAGATTTTTATAAATAATATTCTTTACAACAGAAATGTAATTTATAAACAAGCTTATGCGTTTAGTAATGACTAGTATATCGGACACGCAAGACAGAGATTTATACTATACACCTGATAGTTCAAAAGTTATCGGTCGTATACACTGATCAATACCCTTAGAAGTGAAGCGATGCATGAACTTGCAAGTCCGACAGGAAATCGCTTGAATACCTGAACGGGTCACCTCACAATACATTTGGGAGTAATACCTTTAGCCATGCTGGTGATCAGACAAGGGAAGGTACAAATTTATTTAAATAAGTTTATTACATAAAAGAATTATGAACAAATTAGATTTTCGAAAACAATTTTCACGGAACACTTATTTACGCTCATTTATGACTTTGAACTATGACTTTTTAACCAATTCCCATATAAACAGTTAAAAACGACATACCTTGGTTACCACGGTATAGCTGACTTATATTAACCCTTAAACCAAATTTCAGAAATCCTTGTATTGTAGTTCCTTAGAAAAATGTGACGAAAAATTTTCAACTTGGCTATCATGTGTAAAATCAAACAAGTGTTCGGTAAACAGGAAGTTGTTGAGTGATGAATCTGAAAACGCATCAAGTTCCAAGTATAGCTGACTTATATCAAGCCTGAAACCAAATTTCAGAAATCCTGGTAGTGTAGTTCCTGACAAAAAATGTGACGAAAAATATTCATGGGACGGACGGACTGACTGACAGACTGACGGACGGATGGACTGACGGAAGGACAGACAGAGGTAAAACAGTATACCCCCCTTTTTTCAAAGCGGGGGTATAATTAAATATCTTGTAATGCAAAGCTAGTTGTTTGCGATGTGCGATGATGCGTAGCTGCATGGTAGATTACCACGTGAATTAGATCATTTTGATTATCTTTGAATTCACCACAGTCGCTTGAATTTTAGTGATATATGTATAAAAAAAAAAGAAAAAAAATACTGTTATATGTATAATATATATAACAGTATTTTTTTAAATTTTTTTTCATACATTTATCTCTAAAATTCAAGCGACTGTGAATTCACTAACACGTGGCTGTTGACACATTACACACAATATATACTTAAAATACCTGTGGCAATTTACACTTCTGGTTTATTGTCCCTTTAACCAGCCAGTGTATCTGTGATTCTGTGTATGATGTATTTATCTACCGTTCAAGGGTTGTGTAGCCAGTCAAGGTCGTTAAATGTATCTCTAGCTCCATTGACAGACTCCCATAATATATTCGAAAGCGGATCCCGGATTTTGAAAAAAAAGAATGTGGAAGGACGTAAAGACAACATTACAAATTGGACTAGTGTACATGCAACATTCAATCTATTTCTTGTGTGACAGTTTACTGACTGTCAAACCCGTGTTCAATTTATTATTTTGATATGGTTCCATCATTCGAAAATAAGTTATTAAAATCTCAGTAGGCTAAAAAAAAAAAACTACTGGATTTTACCCACAGAGTGCAACAAACACAGGTCACGGAAATGGTCTCTACTACTTCAAACTTTGGCAATCTAAAATGAAATCTAATCAGTCAATTTCACAGTATCACAATTTCATGTAACAGAAGAAGATGGTGCCTTGAAGATAGCTGAGTAAAATAAATATTTGTTTAAACAAGATATATGTAGGGAGCTCTATTTTTAACCAACCCGCGCATGAACAGATTCATTTTTTCTTGTATTTACTTCCTGAATGACACGACTCTAGAAATGTTTGCCACTGGACATCAATTTAAAAATTAAATAGAATCAGACAGTCATGCTCGAGCAAATAACATTGAGAACGGAACTTTATAGCAAGATATATACTATAGTGTATACAGATTGTATTTGAACACATACGAGGGTCTTGAATAATGTCTTATAGTTGTAAGTAATTTTTCTGTAGTCTTCATATTTTCCCCCATTATTCTATATTCTTTGTTTTCTTGATGTCTATTTTATTTACTTTTTTGGCCCTTTGTTGTGCACTTTTTGTCCATATATATTCTCTCTTCTTCTATATAAATCCTATTCAAACCCTTATAAACATACACAATCAAAATGTTCAACTCAAAA
This sequence comes from Mytilus galloprovincialis, assembly GCA_037788925.1. Classification (NCBI taxonomy): domain Eukaryota; kingdom Metazoa; phylum Mollusca; class Bivalvia; order Mytilida; family Mytilidae; genus Mytilus; species Mytilus galloprovincialis. Next base: position 1,271,631 of record JAWDJN010000033.1, read on the forward strand.
CCCCAGTTGACTTGTCATTCATGGAGTTTTTCTCAACCGTTGAGAATATAACAAATGCTAAATGAGTCCGTTTAAAAAAAAGATGTGGTGTGATTGCCAATGAGAAAACTCTCGTTAAGAGACCATATGCCACAGAAATTAACAACTATACATGTAGGTCACCGTACGGCCTTCAACAATGAGCACAGCCCATACTGCATAGTCGGCTATAAAAGGAGAAAAAGTCTAGGAGTCCATTACTGATATTACATATATATATGATTAATGTATCACGTATACGTCTGATGCTTAATTGTTGGCTCTGCTGGAAGGCAAAATATTTAGCTCTTTACTGACTAGTATTTAACAACTGAAACTAGATAAGTTATGAAAATCAAGGAATCTATACATGCTATAACAGCAAATTTGAACGGAACCAAAACGCAAATTAGTAAAATAATAAGTATACAACTTGCATTCCAGCATTTTAATATTGGTAATTATTAATGATGTAATGCGTAAATAAGTTATCCTACGCAGTGGAACAAATGGGAAGCCAAAGTACGTTAATGTCTGGATTAATCTTCTGCAAAAACAATGTCATTTTGTTTATTTTATCTGGTTAAATCTTCTGACATCAGACTCGGACTTCTTTAGAACTGAATTTTAAATGTGCGTATTGTTATGCGTTTACTTTTCTACATTGGCTAGAGGTATAGGGGGAGGGTTGAGATCTCATAAACATGTTTAACCCCGCCGCATTTTTCCGCCTGTCCCAAGTCAGGAGCCTCTGGCCTTTGTTAGTCTTGTATTATTTTAATTTTAGTCTCTTGTGTACAATTTGGAAATTAGTATGGCGTTCATTATCACTGAACTAGTATATATTTGTTTAGGGGCCAGCTGAAGGACGCCTTCGGGTGCGGGAGTTTCTCGCTACATTGAAGACCTGTTGGTGACCTTCTGCTGCTGTTTTTCTATGGTCGGGTTGCTATCTCTTTGACACATTCCCCATTTCCATTTTCAATTTTATTTCAATAAACTGACTTAAATAAAATTTAAGCAAGTTAAACTGTAAGCTTGCCGCCGTTGATACCCCCGCCGAAATATTTCGGTTCACAGGAAGTTGTTGAGAAATGAATCTGAAAACGCACCACACGGTACAACTTACTTGCATAAACCCTGTAACCAAATTGATAGATACGAAAAAGATAGATACGAAAAAAATTTACTTAAATAAATGTTTAATTTACATGTAATGTATGACGTACTTAAAATCATCTTTGTGTAAAGAAACGTTTGAATTGGCTGATCTTTTTGTAAAGCATGCTATTTTGACGGTTACGGATTCAGACTCATTAAAGATGCATTTCTTTCTAACACAAACGATGCAAACGGCTAAGCTCGCACATGTTTTGATTATTTCTTTCAAACACATACGTTTGCAAAGTTTACATAAACTTTGACAAACTATGCAAACGCTAAAAATGCGTCTGCAGTTTGTCGTTTGTTAGTACAAACGCTGCATTTGTTTCTAACTTCAACCTGATTAAACGAAGTATTTGTTTCTACGTTTGTAAAAAAGTCTGATTACCAACAACATGTGCATGCATTATTGAAAATTCAAACAGGGTCATTAAAGATTTATCAAACGATGTATTTGTTTCTACTCGTGTATCGTTTAGAAAACAGTAACACACGCGACACAACGTTTACAAAATTCTTGTAAGAAAGAAATGCGGCCTAAGAAAAATCTTATTAGAATCACAAGAAGTTCTGATAGGTCGGAAAATAAACTTCCCATCTCTTTATTCTTTTCACATGTCAATTTAAAAAAAAAAAAATTCGCAACGATGTCATAATTGACCAAAATGTTCAACTTGCGGCTAGTGATTGACAGGTATGATTATATCTTGGGGCTCTTGTGGGGAGCGTGGTGTCGGACGGAAAAAAGATTTCCAGTATTCATATATATATAAATGTCGATCTGATGTGGAAAATTGTGAGTTTTTTTTTAATAGCACAAAGAAAAAGACGTTAGAAGAGTGACAATGTGTAACTATAAACGAATTACTCGTTTATAATCTACGAGACTGATCAGATCGAAGTTTGATAAAAAAAAAAAAGAAAAAAAAAAAGCATTCAGTATCAAACCTTCTTGGTTGGAGAAAACATGTTCAATGTATACCTGCAAATATGTCTTAATAAATTATATTGTGTATTTAAATTATCTCCATTGAATACAATACAATTTATTAAATGTATCTATGATATCCTCCATAAATAAATATCTGTACAGGTAAAGTTAAATTCGGATCAACAGATTGATTTACGACCTTCCGCTTGTCCATGTTGTATTGCAAAAATATCACAGCAGGTGTTACTCACACTAGACAAGTGTCAAATCAGTATGACATTATGTCGGATTACGGCATCTGCAGTAATTAAGACTCTGTTTTTTCTGTTTTTACAGGAACTGATTTATCTTAACATGACAATAAAGAAGAATTTTGTAAGGTGAACATATTTGTAGTATTGCAAAGTTACCACGTGCACTTTTCCTGTTCATTGGTCACATTTAAATAGATTATTCTTTATTGAACTAAATTCGATATTTAAATTGCAAGTAACTTAAATATCAAAACCACCGCTTTTTATTTCTCGACTGAAAAGGGTAATAAGACGGTTATTTTTATCTGACTGTAAACATTGTATATAATCACAACGATCTATTAATAACCGTCGCTCACGCATCACTGGTTCTATCACTGGTTCTATCACTGACTCAATACACACCAGTTTAATCGGACAAACGGATAATTCCCTGAGACACGCGGATAATTCCCTGAGACACGGAAAATCTCCGGAGAACCGCAAAATATTCTGTAAAACAGAAAATTTACGATGAACCTCTATTTATTATCCGTTCCGCGGAGATTTGCCAAAAATCGCGGTCATTTGCCAAATAGGTCTACCAGTGAAACATAATGCTGAACACATATCAAATTGGTGCTATACTGGAAACTTTACATTTACTAAAGATTGCAAGACGGGTTGGAATTAAAAAATCTGAAGCAATAGAATCATTTCTCTATTTTATAAAGCTTTTCATGTTAATATTTTGTAGTTTAGTACATGAGAAATGTGTATGTTTATTACTATTTGCAGAAAGATTATACCAGAATATTATCCTTATAATGTTATTTTATTGTTATAGCTTGCACGTGCTTTAAATGTACTTGTATAAAAATACACTATTTGATAGCACATGTGATTTATCTGCAAATTTACCTAAAGAACTTAATAATTTCAGCCAAGAGATCAGCTTATAACTAAGTTGATGAAGAAATTACAGTTGGGCAGTAAAAATAGTGAAAACAAGACTACAGAGGGAACCAAAGATGATGATGACACTGTTGAATCATGGGAAAATTTAGATGAAGAAGTAAGAATTAGAATTGAGAAATTATTTTATAAAGTGAAATTAATTTATTGATTGACTGATTTGTGCTTTGAAAAGGTAGATATTACTTGTTTATTTATGAAAAAAAATATGTCGAAACTTGTTTCATTTAAACTTTTCTGTACAAAACTACCTTGCTGAACCAATGTTTTAACTTGAAAGCTCACAAGCTGACAATTTGCAGAAGACAGAAGTACCTCTTCCTTCATATATAAGTTTGTATATTGTTAATATGTATATGTTCTCTGTAACAATTGTTTTAAGAGAATAAAGTATTCATTCATTCAGCCACTACCTAGTTGTAATGTGATCAGATTAACCAGATCAATAAAAACACTTTTATTCAATATAGTGAAGCAAAATATTATAAGATCAACTAAGGATTGTACATCTATAATAGGTTGTCATTTAAATGAAACTTGAGATTCATATTTATATATAAAATGAATCTGACCAATGAATGATGAAGGAAAGTGATAAAATACATCAAATTTCTTAAACAGATTGTGTGATGATCTTAGTGGTTCATTGTTTGAGATTTGAAAAAGGCTGTACAAAGAATTATACTGAATATGTTTTTGATATTGGCTATTGGAATTTGTGTAAACAAATGTAATGTTTATACGTTTAAAAAAAGAGAATAAGTGTTTAATCACTCTTCAACATTTGGCTCATTCATAGTCTATAATTTACTTTTCTGTATGTTAACAGATGGAAACTGAAAAACTACATACAGCTTCCATGCCAGGGTCAAAGAAGCATAGGTCAACTATGGACAGTACAGCCTTATTGAATTTGTGTACAAAACGTCAACAGACAGATAGATATAGATCTCTCCATCAGACACGACAGAATTTACCTGTTTATCAGTACCGTGAATCAATTGTTGATCAGATCAGACGCAGTGGTGTCACTGTTATAGCTGGGGAAACAGGAAGTGGAAAAAGTACACAAATTCCTCAATTCCTGTTAGAGGTTAGACTTATACTTTAGTTGTAGTTTGGAAAGTATCTTATTATTCATTTAATTTGCCAGATGTGTTTATGTAAACGATGGCTAATTGCTGCAATGAGTGATTAGTTATCAAGATATGTCTTAACAAGATGAAACATTTTATACTCTGAATTTCATCATTCTTTTGTTGGTAGTGAATTTTATCTATTTAACATCCACATATATACACAATAAAAATGAAAAGATCAACTATCTGATGATATCTACTGTTGAAGGTAAGAACAGTAAGTGTTACCAGTCAACTCAATCCTAGGGTCAAGTAAAATTAAAACAAAGAATACATAAGGAAGATAAGAAAAACCTATGTGGACTTCTACAATGTTTATTTCATTGCAGAGATACATAACAGAGGGAAATGGAGCCCATTGTAATATAGTGTGCACTGAACCCAGGAGAATATCAGCAATTAGTCTGGCCCAAAGAGTGTCTGAGGAGATGGCAGAATCAGGACTTGGTCAGCGAGACTCTTTAGTAGGGTACCAGATCAGATTCGAATCAAAATGTGGTCCTAATACCAGATTGAATTACTGTACGACTGGTGTCCTGCTGAGGAAACTACAGAGTGATACAACCTTAAGTAATGTCACTCATGTCATTGTTGATGAGGTAAATACAGGGAACTTTGATATGTGTTTGTTTTTTTAATTAAGTTGAAAATAGGCATTATTAATAAATTTGTTATTATTATGATCTGTCTGCAGCTGTGAGTCTCTAGCCAGACTGTACAGAAAGCATGTTGTGAAAATAAAAATGGAACAAAATGGAATTACTTGTCTTTTTATGAAGAACTTAAACCAAAAATACATCTGCATATCTTGAAGACTTTATTTTAAAATTAGATATAAAGAGACTTTTTTTCTCTTTTTTAGGTACATGAGAGAAGTGTCCAGTCAGATTTCCTTCTGGTCATATTAAAAAGGTTAATGCTAAAAAGACCAGATTTGAAAGTTATTTTGATGAGTGCCACATTGGACAGTGAGAAATTCTCTGGATATTTCCAACATTGTCCAGTGATAAATATTCCAGGAAGGACTTTCCCTGTACAGGTATTTAATGTATTTGCAGACACTGGCTTTTCAAGGAAATATTACGTTTAACATTATGACTGATGACAGTTTATGATAAATCATGTAAAGTAAGAGTTTTAAAATATTTCATATGAAATTTAGTTCCACATTAAATTTATTTTCTAATAAATTGAATGTCACCTATAATACAGAGTTCAATATGTGAAAATTATTAATTGAACATCAATCCATATGTAGAGAGTTGTGTGTCTATTTTAGGTGTATTATATGGAAGATGTAGTTAACAAGACAGGATATGCAGTTGAGGAAGATTCTCCTTACTCTCTCAGATCTGATCAACTTGTCAAGGTATAGATTGAGGTGTTATACTGGTTTGAATAACAATTATTGGCATTATAGTAAAAATATTAATTTATATATGTTAATTTTATCAGTACTCAAAAATAGTTCAAAATCTTTTTGTTTTGACATTTACATATTATGTGGAAATTAATTTTAGTGGAAAAAATAAAAGTTCTGAAAAACTATAAGCAATTTGATCAAAATAAAGCCAAGAAAGTGGCGGGGTGGAAGTAGGCTCACCATAAGCATGAGTTCAAATGTGTTTTTCTTTTTCTTCAAAATTCCAGCCTATATGAGTATTAAAAATTTTAAAAAAATGGTGTCTTGGTAAAGCGACTAATATTGTGAGCTAGCACATTAAAAAATCTTACCTTGAAGAGTTCTATCAATTTATCCACATCAAAACAAGCACATTTAAAACTTAAATTAGGTATTGTTTTTTTTTAGCTGCAATATAATGCTCTTCAATAAGATAGATGATATGCAAATTTGGAATTAATTTTACTTTATATAGTGGTATTTACATTATTTGTCATTTTATCTTGGATAGGAAGAACAAGCCAGTTTGTTAGTAACAGAAAAAGGTGGTGACCAGTCAAAAGTAGATGTATTCTGGACAAAAGATAGTATCTCAAAGTTAGATCTGGTAGGCACTTATGTTTATTTTAATGTCTTACTATCATACCCCCGCTTTAAAAATGTGGGGGTAACTGTTTTACCTCTGTCTGTCCATCTTTCCATCAGTTTTATGAATAATTTCATCACATTTTTCTCAGTTACTACAATACAAGGATTTCTGAAATTTGATTTCAGGGTTTATATAAGTCTGCTATGCTGTGTGATGCATTTTCAGATTCAGTAGCCCGCAGTTTCACTTGTTATTTCCATGGTTGAAACTGCTATGTTTTAATTTTTACTTGATGAAAAAAGCAGCAAATATTTAGAACAGGTGTATTGGCTGAAATCATTAATACTATTAATTACAAATGTTTCAATTGATAAATTTGCACAAATCCCCTGACATATTTAGGGCTGTTCCAAAAATAAATGTAGGGGGAGGAAGGACTTTTTATTTGACCCCACCATGCATACATTTAAAATTGGATTTCTCATTTAAATTTTCAAGCAATCTTTCTTAAATAACCACCACCCATCAAATTTTAATAAAAGTGCCTTCCTTCCTCCCCATACAATTAATTCTGGAAAAGCCCTAACATGAGAAGACAAAAATAATGGATACCTGCATTTTATGCCCATTAGGAATATATTTACCAAATTATCTTAATATTTCTTGTTAAAGTTATTGTAATTGTTGCACCGAATTTTATGTGAAAAAAAAGTAACACATTAAAAGAGTTTGATTAAAATGATGTACATGTATAACATTGATTGTATGCTGTTTTGACTTGCTCTTTGCTAATTAGTAAACTTTGTATGCAAAATATAACCAGTTCAATGTTAGCCATTGAATCTTGTATGAAACAAATTTATGACTTGATTGAATTCTATTTCATTCTAGACAACCTTGTCGCCTGAAAAGTACAGTCTAAAGACCAGAAATACAATCACTAGAATGAACCAAAATAGAATAAACTTTGATCTCATTGTTGTAAGTATCAACCATTTGTTAATTTTATTAGCTCACCTGGCTCATCACTTGGCGTCCATCGTCTGTCGTCTGTCATCCGTTGTTAACTTTTACAAAAATCTTCTCCTCTGAAACTGTTGGGCCAAATTAAACCAAACTTGTCCACTATCATCATTAGGGTATCTAGTTTAAAAATGTGTCCGGTGACCAGGCCAACCAACCAAGATGGCCGACATGGCTAAAAATAGTACATATAGTAAAATGCAGTTTTTGGCTTATATCTCTGAAACCAAAGCATTTAGAGAAAATCTGCTGTGAATAAAATTGTTTATTAGGTAAAGATTTATCTGCCTTGAAATTTTCAGACCAATCGGGCAACTTGTTGGGTTGCTGCCCCTGGATTGGTAATTTTAAGAAAATTTTGCAGCTTTTGGTTATTATCTTGAATATTGTTTTAGATAGAGATAAACTGTAAACAGCAATAATGTACAGCAAAGTAAGAGCTACAAAAAAGTCAACATGACCAAAGTGGTCTATTGACCCCTTAAGGAGTTATTGTCCTTTATAGTCAATTTTTAACAATTTTCATTAATTTTGTAATTTTTTGTAAATTTTTACAAAATATTTGCCACTGTCACTTCTGGGCAAATTTCATTATAGATAGAGATAACTGTAAGCAGCAAGATTTTTCAGTAAAGTACAAACACATCACCAACACCAAAACACTAAATTGGTTTTGAAATTTTCACTTGCCATTTACTAATTATGGTCCTCATGTTGATGGCTGTAATTTTAACAGCCTCTTGTTTCTATTAAGTCTAGAGAAAACATTAATTTCAACAAAATAGGAAAGAGTACATAACATCTGCCACCTATAACCTTTATGGTGATAGCTTACAAATCAGTTAAGAAGTGTGTCCAGAATCATTGTGACTTAACACTCTAACTTCCCCTTTCTCAGTATTTTATATGTGTAAATTTTTGTTTTATAGGAGACACTATTGTACATCAGTAATTCAGAAGAATTTAGTACAGTAGATGGAGCAGTATTGATATTCCTTCCTGGTTTGGCTGATATTCAGGAAGTGTACGAGCTTCTGCAATCTGATAGGAAATTCTCTGATACAAAAAGGTATGGACAATTAAAGCATTTTAGACATTTAAAATTCTTCATTAGATTAAAAATAATTGCTTAACTTTTATTTTATCAATTTATCCAAACTGAACAATGGGATTGGAAGTCATTTCATTTAACATTTGATGGATGGTGGTTATTTTAAAAAGATGACCTGAACAACTGAAAATTTATTCGATTAAAATTTAATTTACATGTATAACAGGTTAAGATAAAAATTTACCTTTATTTGTGGGACAGCTGTAAGTATTGTCACATAGGAAATGTACAGGAATAAGTATGATTATGAAAGTTTTATATAATACATAGAGTGATTTTATATACAGCTGATAAACATTTTGTTTGTTTTATTGTAGGTATCAGATATTAGCTTTGCATTCTGTATTGTCTTCATCAGACCAGAGTTTAGCCTTTAAAGTGCCTCCACCTGGTGTCAGGAAGATTGTCATAGCAACCAATATAGCAGAAACAGGGATCACGATTCCTGATGTTGTGTTTGTTATTGACACTGGAAAGGTTAAGGAAACTAGGTAAACTTTTACCGAATCTTATTTTTCCCTGTGAAAAAATCTTTGAAAATGTAGTATGGTATCCTTAACCTTGAACCTCTTGTTCATGTAAAATATACTTAGAATTATGAAAGTATAAAATTTAAATACATACCAAAAATATATTTAAAAAAAATATAGGTAATAATATGTAAGAAAATCAAGCATCACACTTTTTCAGGTTCTTCAGCATGAAGATAAGGAGAAACCACAGTAAGATACTTTATTTCCAAAATCTTTGGCAATTTTACCCTTTGTGGACCCATTGATGAAAAAAAATAATTAAATGTTTAGTTCAGTACATGATTGGCTAAATTCTCTGGATAAATCAAAATGTGCAAACAGGTATTTATAGGGAAATTGACAGCTTTATATTTTTATGACATAGAAACAGGAATGTGGAAGGCACTCCAAGGGGATTTTCGTTTATCATAAATGAAAATTTATTTGATTGATTCTTTCATAGTCGCTTGTGGATTTATTCAATCTTTATAATTAAAATTTTGAATTTCTTGCTGAGGCTCTGACTTTCAAATTTGATAAGTTAACTATCATGTATATATACTGATTTGCAAATTACAGATACATTGAGTCTAGTCAAATGAGTTCCCTGAAGGAAGTGTTTATCAGTAAAGCAAATGGCAAACAAAGACAAGGTAGAGCTGGACGTGTAAGAGAAGGATTCTGCTTCAGACTATACACCCATCAGAAGTTAGTAATTTTCTAATGTTCAAAGAACAGTTGGTATTTGGTACTGTTTTATTAGATGCAAATGCCTTGAAAACAGAGAAACATTTATAATTTCTAACGAATTTAAACTTTTACAGTTTATTATATTAATGTTTTGTGAAATTTGTACGGTTTTACACAAATATGGTTAATTGTAAAAAAAAGTTAAAAATATTTGATACCTATGTGAAATTGTAAACAGCTATAACTTTCAACTAATATGAATATTCATCAAGAATTTACAGATAAAATATAGCATAATTCATTGTTTCTAACAAATTTAAATAAAATGACTGTTTGAAAACATAACTACCAGTTGGAAATATCAAGGATTGACTAGTTCAACATGAAAACCTACGAAAGTGGTGTGGTTTCATATAAACAAATATTTCCAAACTTTTGTTGAAACTAGCCTGCCTATGCTTTTTATGTACCTATCTATAAAGAACTCGAAAATTTACCAAAATATGATTGAATAAAAATCACCATTTTTTTAACCAAGCCTTTTTCTGTCTATTTTTAGATACAAAGATTTAGCTGATTACACTGTGCCAGAGATACAGAGAGTACCTTTAGAGGAATTGTGTTTACATATCATGGTATGTATAATGTTATGTTTTATCTACTTATGATTTTGTATGCTGTAAATTCAAAAACTTTTTATATGATGTTGTATATAATATTTATTTTGATTTTGATAGTACTTTTTGTATGCAGCATTCATAAAATCACAATGATTTATTTCATGTTTTATTTTTATTGTTTAAAATTGCAATAATAAATGCACACACAAAAATTCATCACGTTGGGCCTTAAAAAGATTTTATGATGAATAAGGAAAAGCTGCTACATCTTACATTGATAAAATTTAAATGTTTTTCCCACACATGTTTTGATATGGATAATGTTAGATAAGTTTAAAAATTTAAAAGTTTTATGAGTACACATTTTCAACATCTGTTCATAACTTCTGCTTTTTTATATTTACAGAAATGTCAGCTTGGTGAGCCAGACAATTTCTTAGCAGAATGTTTAGACCCACCTAGACCACAAGTGATTGCCAGAGCTATGAGTTTACTATATGAGATAGGTGCGTGTAAGGGTGTGGCCAGTCTGACTCCACTAGGACATCATTTGGCAGCATTACCTGTACATGTCAGAATAGGAAAAATGTTACTGTTTGGTGCCATCTTTGGATACGTTGAACCAGTGGTATGTATTAAATAGAATTGTTTTGTGTTAGGTTATATTGAATTTGATATTTTGTTCCATTACCAAGTTTATGTCACCTTTGGAAAAGGCCCTATTTTCAATATGAGATACTCTTCAAATTGTTGTACAGTCAAATTTGAAAGATTGAATTGTAGTTCTGAATAGAGGAACAGAATTTAAAAGATTATGTTATACTTTTTTCTGCTATCATTCTGTCTGCTTTTTTATGCCCCCACACAATGCTTATACACAATGCTTATTACCACAAAACACAGATAAAATTTGAATGTTGGTAACTTAATTTTTTTTACCGTTCTAGAGAAATACCATTTTACAAATGGAAAAATTGCTGAATTTTTTTCATTCTCCAACTTTAGTTTGCCTCAACCGAATGTTATGAAACTTATGTACAATACTGATTACCACTAAAATCAGACCTAGTACACATTTTGGTAGAGTCACTTTTACTGTTCTTCAGTTATGTTCCTTATAACATTATATGCAAGGGGGGTTTCATCTGTGTCTCATAGACACATTCCCCATTTATTTTGGTTTTCCCTTGGTCCTTTAGCCTGATAACTAAGGGACTTAATGCATAAAATAATGTTTACTTGTTTTTCATGAAATTATGTTTTCAATTTATTGTAGGCTGTCATTGCTGCTGCCATGACAACAAAAAGTCCTTTTGTGGCACCTTTAGATAAACTAGACCTGGCCAACCTTGCAAAGAATTCCATGGCAACTTCCTGTTCCGACCACCTTACACTTTACAGAGCTTATACAGGGTAAATTTTAGCATTAAGTATACTTTACAAGGGATTCAGAACTAATTGAATCAGGAATCTTATAAATTGATGAAGAATTGTCAAGCCTTAAGACATGGTTACAGCAAAATGCTTTGAGTATGTAGGTAAAGTTAATATCATTGTTTAGCTGCTTGCTTGCTGAATTGTGAAGTCATTATGAGGTTAGGTATATCCATTTATTTTCGTGGGTACCAATTTTCCTGGATTAAGGAAAACTTGCATGTTCCTGGATATTTAAATTCATGGTTTTGCTGAAGTGTGCATATAAAATTTGTATAGGCTTGTATCCCATGAATAATAAATCCACATTTATTTTTTGTGGGTATCAATTTTGTTGGATTGAGGAAAACTTGCATTTTCGAGGATATTTGATTTTGTGGTTTTGCTAATTTCTACAATCAAAGCAGAAAATTTGTAATTCGCTGAACATTTGAATTCGAGGTTCACCTGAAACCACGAAACCCACAAACATTGGTATCCAACAAATTATAATGAATTCACAGTACTACTCTCCTTTGAGAGTAGACTAGTCTGACAGAGAACCAATCTATCGTCTGTAGGACTATATAATGAATTCACAGTACTATTCTCCTTTGAGAGTAGACTAGTCTGACAGAGAACCAATCTATCGTCTGTAGGACTATATAATGAATTCACAGTACTACTCTCCTTTGAGAGTAGACTAGTCTGACAGAGAACCAATCTATCGTCTGTAGGACTATATAATGAATTCACAGTACTACTCTCCTTTGAGAGTAGACTAGTCTGACAGAGAACCAATCTATCGTCTGTAGGACTATATAATGAATTCACAGTACTACTCTCCTTTGAGAGTAGACTAGTCTGACAGAGAACCAATCTATCGTCTGTAGGACTAGACTACTCTGAAAGGACTTAGGAGGGTAGTATACCTCACCTAATAATGACTTCAAGGTTTAGCTAGCAAGCAAGCTAACCAAAGAAATTAACTTAACATACACACTCAATGCATTCTGCTTTAAAAGTTTTTGTTATTTTATTTTATATACCATCACATTTCATCTGCTTTATAAATAAAACAATTTTTAATTTTACAGATGGAAACAAGCCCAGAAAATTGGTTATCAGTCTGAGCAGCAGTATTGTCAGAAAAATTTCCTGAAAAGGCATACATTACTGGAAATAGAGGTATTGATAATGATAAATTGGTACTGTGTATACCTTATAATCTGTAGGATACCAACTATGTGGGTACATGTTAAACACAAATTCAAATGTTTAACAAAAAGTGGTTTTGGCAAAATCAAAATCAAAATTTGGTAAAACAGTGAAATATATAATTCTTAAAAATACATTTGAAATAAATAGAAAATTGGTATAGAAGAAAATAAATGTATCCGCAATTATTCATTAAGAGGATGTCCATTGAAAAACCAGGCAGTGGATGGCACATGACATATTTTGTTTTCAAAATTTTTTCATCTATTTCATATCACAAATTCATTCTTTCTCAAAATCAGATTTTGTTTTTTTATTAACTGCAACAAATAAAGAGGAAAAAATACATATAAAGCACTGAAAATTCATTGAAAAGGGGAGATAACTCATTCATTTTGTACAAAATTTTGTTGCCTTGTTAGTGAACTTTAAAATCATTTTCTGAGCCATCCACTGTTGATTTAAAAATATCTTTGACATATATATATCCTTTGTATGATATAAACATTGCATTGGAACCTAAAAATCAGTGGGAAAAAAATTATGTTGTGCCACCCATATCATAGGATTTGCCTGATATTTACTTGGACAGCCTCTTAATAATTGTCCATGAATTGGACAATTGTTTTTGTTGCCTCCTTTAATTCGAAGTCTGTTCATGGATGATTTGATGATGATATTTGATTATGTTTTTTTGCATTAATTACAATAATTTATAGCTTGCCATACTTTTTGTGTTTCTGCCATGTTTACATTTACTTTATATCTTCTCTTTTCAAAATGAAAGCAAATACTGCACCAAATCTTACCTCAAAAGATATTAGAAAGAGTACTGATATCTTTATCTAGATTAAATAATAGAAAATAAATAATCAGTATATGATAATAGCTTTTGTTCTCTTTCAGAATGTAAAAAACGACCTTATAAAGTTAGTAAGATCTATAGGCTTCAGTGATACAATACAAACAATCCAACAACCCAAACCAAAATATGGTGAAGTGTTGGATATCAGTAAAGCTGCTGTTGCTATGGAAACAGATTTAACCAAACCTATGATTGCAATGGTAAAAGCTGTAATCACAGCTGGCTTGTATCCAAGTGTTGCCAAGGTTACCTATGATGCCCCTGTTGATGCAGCTGCTAACCCTCGAAAGGTTCCCTGTTTAGGAGAGACAGCACAAGGACCAGCACATGTACATCCATCATCAGTCAATAGACATCTGGCAGCCACTGGTTGGATTGCATACCAAGAAAAGGTACAAATATTTACAATAGATTTGAATATCAATCTTTTTTAAAATAACACACTGTTAAACAGCATTTCATGCTGTTCAATACCATGAAACTGTTCAAAACAGCTGTCAGACTGTAAACCAGCTTATCTCAACAGATACTTGTTTTTCATGTTTAGCCCTTTCTAGACAAATTTGTGACAATTTTTTTTCAAGACTTCTTAACTTTATTGATGTATTAATATAAGAGAAGTTTGAAATATGTGTGACAATTCATATCCACAAAGTTTTCTCGCCTCGTTTTGAAGGGAATGATAATATATTGGGTCTGCAGCTTGATAACGTTGATAGTAGCGAGGATCAGATCTATTCCAGCATACATATTACCTCAATCAATTTCATGCAGCACGAATGACCTGGTATTGGTCCAGTTTAAATGTGATTCCTAATTATTCTAGTTTTGGGAGGATGTTACCTGTAAAACTTTAAAAGCTTATACTTATTTGAAATTTCAGGTAACAACATCTAAAGTATATCTCAGAGAGACGACACTGGTTTCACCTTTCTCCCTCCTGTTGTTTGGTGGAGATATCCATGTCCAACACACAGCTCAACTTGTTACAGTGGATGATAGGATTAAATTCAGAGTATGTTACTTCTCTTTTTTTAGCTCACCAGGGCCCCGAAGGGCCACATGTGAGCTTATGCCATCACTTGGCATCCTTCGTCGTAAACTATTTCTAAAATCTTCTCCTGAAACTACTGGACCAAATGCCTTAAAATTTTAATTAAAAGTTCCTTTAGGGATCTACTGTATAAATTGTATCGAAGATTTGATCTATCAACAAACATGGTCGCCATGGCTGAAATTAGAACATAGGGGTCAAATAGAGTTTTTGGCTTATATCTAAAAAAAAAAAAATGCTTTTCAAGCAAATCTGTCATGGGGTAAATTTTTCAAATTGTATCAGCCCTGAAAGTTTCAGACAAATCAAACAACACATTGTTGGGTTGCTGCCCCTAAATTGGTATTTTTAAGGAATTTTTGCAGTTTTTTGTTATTTTGAATATTATTATAGATAGATATATATAAATTGTAAACTGCAATAATGTTCAGCAAAGTAAGATCTACAAAAAAAAGTTTTCTATGACCAAAATTGTCAATTGACTCCTTAAGGAGTAATTGCCCATTAAGGACAATTTTACACAAGTTGTTAATGTTTTTTAACTTTAAAATCTTCTCAAATGAATCTAGTATAAATTTCGTATTTTATTTCCTTGTACCTTAAGAAACATAGACACTATGGCTGAGAAAATATGACAGATACATGAACATTTAAATGGCATTTTTAAGCCACTCATTGATGAAAGATTTAAGCAAATAAATAACATGTGAGTGATTCAGGCTCTTAAGAGCCTCTTGTTATATATATGAATGCAATGATTTCAATAACAGTATTATTACAAGAACCTTGCACAACACATTTTCTTTAGAAAATAGTAAACTTTGATTGATTATTTTATTATGTAAGAATATCAAAAATGCTGGTATAGGTAAATTTTATGTCTTTTATTATTCACTTTTTTAAACAGCTGTTATTTTAACAAGCCTATAATTGAAATCAATGCAAGAAAATTTGTATGTGGATGGAACATTTCCATTGTAAATTCATTGTATGTCTCTTCCCTCTGAAGTAATCAGAATGAGAATTTATGAGTTCTTGATATAGACATGAAACACTCTTGAAATATTAAGTAGTTTGAAGGTAATTTTTATAAAAAAATGCTGTATAGACTTAAAGTGATAGATTTAATACTTAAATTTTATAGCAGAAGTTTCAGAAATAACCACTAAACTTCCAATTTTAATTGAAGAGTTTTTAAACTCTCTCACGGAACATAACCATTTAATAAATATGATAAGTAGGACAATTTGCTCTTATTTTCAGACATATGCTAAAACTGGTGTGATCTTCAGAGAACTCAGAAAACTACTAGATGAGTTGTTAGACAAAAAGTTAGAGAATCCAACATTAAATTTGCTAGGTAAGTATTTGTGAAGAATTTAGTGGCTAGTTTAGCTGGATATATTTTCCAGAAGGTAATATTTTGAAGATATCCGCCTGCTAAAACCTAAACTCCACACAACTTTTTAGGAAAACTAACTCGAAAATGAGACACCAAATCAACATTTTATAATAAATTTGACCACCTGTTACTTAAAGATGAAGGACTTGTTCACTTTTCGTTGGTAAGTAGGAATTGTACTGATTAGCACCAGATGTAAT
Organism: Mytilus galloprovincialis; assembly: GCA_037788925.1. Taxonomy (NCBI): domain Eukaryota; kingdom Metazoa; phylum Mollusca; class Bivalvia; order Mytilida; family Mytilidae; genus Mytilus; species Mytilus galloprovincialis. Next base: position 1,288,190 of record JAWDJN010000033.1, read on the forward strand.
TCTAAGATTGATAAATATTTTGATGTTTTTCAGTATTTGGCTTTGTGGCTACATCAATTTTTCAGTCTTATCATGTTTGATGGAGAGAATAATAATGTTTTTTACTATATAGGTGATAGAGTTATTAAGTTGATATGCAGATTGATAGACTGTGAAAAATGAAGACAAAAAAAACAGTTCATAAGAAGAAGAAAAAGAAATGGGGAGATAAATAGACCAAAATAGGAAGACAAAAAACAGTTTATAAGAAGAAGAAATCGGGAGGTGTAATAGACTAGATATGAAGAAGAAATTTGGAGGTTACTAGACTGTGAAATATGAAGGCCAAAAGCAGTTTATGAGAAAAAGAAGAAATTGGTATGTTGAATTAAGAAGCCATGACAGAAAAGAGAATTTATAAACAGTTGCAGTTCTGTTGCAGACACCAAAGAAAAGTTCCAAGAAGAGTGTCATCAGGAAGTAGAGCCATCTATATCTGTAGATGTATTACACCAAGGTTAAAAATAGTTTTACTTAGCATTGAAGATGTATAAAAACTAAAGAAAAAATGTGAACATCCAAGGGATGTAATAGATGATATCTTTTTATGTATATAAACCTAAATGTACTGAAGCTTTGATTGGTGATTGGTGTCATAGCTATGTGTCTTTTCTTTTTAGTAATAATCCAAAATCTTATTACCTAAGAATGAATAACTTTTCATTAGAATGTAATTTGACAAGAGTATTATTTGCCTTCTCTTGTCAAATGGTGATCATACATAGTGCTTAATATAGGGAGAGGGTAATGGTAATGGTCTATTGTCTGCTTAAGGCACAAATGTAAATTGCTATCATTAAGGCCTAAGTAGAAAATTATAATCAATTTGAAAAGAATTTACCTCCAGTTTTTTATAAGGTTAAAGCTCAATAACCTAAAAAAAAAAAAAAAAAAAAAAAAAAAGGTATCCAAACTGGTTTTGTACTCATCCAATGACTTGGAAATCTATAAGGTCAATAACTGTGAAAAATGTATGCATTTTTTTTTTTTTTTCATATTTTTTAAGGTTTCTTAAGGAATCATAAATTTATAACTCAAAAGTTTGAAATTATTTACAAAGTTGTACAAAACCCTTACACTGAAGATGTCCATTCCAAGAGTTTCTATACATTAGACAGCATTTTATGTCAAAATAGTATACTAGTCTGGCTTCAATTCTTCTAAATTCCTGAATTCTTCAAAAAAAAGAGATCCCTTACTTGTTAAGAAAATATTGCTACTCCATATAAGAAATGGATGAAAAGAAATTTTGTCTGCAGTAAAAACTGTATCAGTAATTGATACATGTTCGGACATTGTTTGTCAAATTCCTGTGTTTGGTTCATTGACAAAGGGGCTCTGCCCACTATGTATTAAAATTGTCTACATTTTCTACTCTAGCTTCAAAAATAACTTCTTCATTGGAAGCTTTATCATTGCAGTGTGATTGATTAACTTCATAAAAATGAAGTAATTAACTGTCATTTGAAGATTTTCTTTTCATTTTGGAATGTTTGTCGTTTTCAACCACCATTATGGTCGGACATTTGGACAGTTACACTGTGGTCACAAAAATTCCTTTTTTCACACAATAATAACTCCACAGTTTTAACACATTTATTCTACTGTCTTCTACTTTCCAAATCAACACAAATGGTTGAGCTCAGTAACTTGTTAAAAAAATAGAAACATGTCCAATGTCACTATACAGAGATTTTTTGTTTACACAAAACTTTTGATTTACTCAATTTGATGAGTATTAGGGACAATGTTCTCTCCAGCCGTATTCAGCTGTGTTATCGCATTTCAGCGCTGGTCTTTTGGACAGACCGCAGCCCTATTGTTTTTCTATTTTCAAATTAAGAGTGTTTAGCTGTACAATTTCAGTCACATGATCAACGGGTTGATTTGTCTGAGATCGATGCGATACCTTTCAAAGTCAAATATGGAAGGGGTTAGTTCAATGAAAGAATAAAATGGCGTCATTGGCAGATCTTGGACTGTTAAAAAGACCTATTTATGTCCCACAGCCTTTCACCTTCAAGAATAAAAAGGTGCATAAACTTTATGAAATGGGTGGAAAGTGCTCAATAAATCATTCACACAAAGTCTTAAAGAAAGGTTTACTCTTTCTCTGACAAAGTGGTCTTCGTCATTTTTTTCAATCATTTAGGATTAATTCATTACTGTTTAGTGGTTACAACTAAACTGGTGAATCATCATGGCTTGAAGGAAGTATTCCTGTTGTCCAAGGATTCATTATAAGCCTGTATTTTACGATTACTTGTCCTTCCATCATTTTTTTTTTTTAACCAAATAGAGGATAAAACAAATCAAAATTGTGTAATTAAATATAAATTATTGTGTTATGCCATCCACTTATCAATAAATGTCAATTAAATGTTATTTTAAAATCGATATTTACAGGGGATTGCTTGGATATGAATTGAGATTTAATGATAAATTGAAGCATCCATTTGGTCAAAGTGTAAATAGGAAATCGAAATTGAAGGATGGAGACAATTGTTGCTGGAAAAGTACTAAAACTAGTATTGTTAAATATTATCAAATAATTTTGGTGCCAATAATTCAAGCATTTATAAAGTGGCAAATATAATTTTTCATTCTGACCCACCTTAATCAATTAAAAAAAAAATTATTAAACAAAGATAAGGTTTCTGTTGGATGCATCTTGGAAATATGTTTATTTAAACATGTCTGCATTAACATTAAATTATAACTTGTAGAAAGGGTAATCCACTTTTTCCTTTGATATGAAATAACATACTGATTTTAGAAGTGAATTTTTAATTTGAAAGATGTACCGTAAATATTAATAAAAGTTAATGAAAACAGTCAAATTTTGCAATTGGAAACTTTTTAAACTAGTGTCAGTTATTTATGAAATTGTAAATGAAAAACATAACTAGTTAATTAAGGTGGTACCTAACACTACAGGGAGATAACTCTGTAAAATCACCTAAACGTTTTAATTACATTGTGTTATAAAAGGATTATTAAGCTTCTCAATGATCAAAATTGGTTTTTGTCAAACTGCTATATAACCAGTGTAATTTTTCTGACAAAACAGTTGGTTCAAAATTTTTGATTTTTTTTATATTTTTGTTATAGGGTCAACAAAATTTTATGAAAATTAAACGAGCCAAATTAATTTTAGTACAAGTGTTGGGTACCACCTTAAACAACTAAAAGTGAAAGATAAAGTATACCTACTGTGCTTTATTGTAACTTATTTTAATTTCATTTGTATATATATATTTCTATTTTATTCAATATAACCAACATGGCAGGTGTAAGTAAATGTAACGTTATGTTGCAAACGGAAAAGTTGAATAAATCTAATATCTCTCGCTTACCACAGCGCTATTAAACAAATCCTGGGGAGAACACTTGAGGGATATTGACCTATTTAACAGTGACCTGTTTTTCTGCTTTCAAAACAACACAACTAGGCACACATTCAAAATAACTGCCAGTTTGATTACATTTACATAATAACAAGCAATGTTGAGTTCTGATATGAATTCAGTGTAAATCTTCTTTATAATTGAAAATGCTTTCTCACAGTCAGAATTGCTATATGGCAGAACTAAAATAGCTTTTTACAGATGATCCAATATGATAATGAGAGTTGCATAAGGTGAACAATGCATTGTTCAGCCCTTAATCACTTTCTTTGATCCATTTAAAACTTGGACTCTCCAACTTTTTTGGTACATGTATGTACACACATCTAGTTTTTGTTTAGTATTTAGCTCTTACGACCATGGTACAGGTCCAGAAAGTTTCCTTCTTCTGCTGGAAAAGTAAATTTAGATGGAAGAAAATGGCAAAATCTTTAAAATTTCTCACAAACTTAACTGAAGGGCTTTTGTTGTTCGTCCATATTAAAAAAAACCAACAATGCTGCCCATAGAATACTTGAAAATTTTCAATATTTATGGTCTAATTATGAAAAAAAGAAGAATTCCTATATCACTTACGACCAATGTCTGTGTCTCAATTCTAAATCGCCCCTTGACCAGTCAATTTTAATATTGTGTTCTTGTAACATGATTGAATATTTTGCACTAAACATTTTGTGATATTCAAAAAATTTTGCTGGCCACACATTAGCGGTCTCGATGATGTGAGATAGGTAGCAATCTAGTTCTTCTGCCCTATTTGGAAATACTTGACACATTATTTTTTATATCTTCCAAAAGCTATAATAAACTCGTCTAATGATAAATTTCGTTTTAAACGGTCATCATTTTCTTTAAACTTTTGGTGATTGGGCGTTTCATAGTTTGGAAGAAGGAGAATGTTTAAGTTGATGTCTTTACCTGAGATAATTTTGGTGTGAATCTCTGGAGAAACCATATCAACTCCGGAAAATGCTGTGGCGGGATATCCATGATTTGACATTTGCATTTGTTGGTTTTCCATGGAAAAGATTGGACCTTGTGAAAGGAAACTGTTTGGAAAATTCATCTGATTGGGGTTTGCAAATTCTCCCAAAGTAGGGTTTTGAACACCAAATGTATTTTGGTTAACGGGTAATGTTGATCCAGGCCCGGGGTTAAAGTTCATGGCGGAATGCAAGTTGTATTTATTAGTCTGTTTTGGAACTCCGGCAATAACTTGCTGACACAATTGCAAGGTGTTGTTGACAAGAGCATAGTCAAGCGTATTGAGATCAGCCCTGGGCTGAAATGTGTTGTTTTGATGCGCAGAAGCACCTATTACTGGTAAAGGCGTGGGCTCCACTGTATTCATCCGCGAGGTAGATGCTGTCGGAATAAGGCTGGAAAATTCAGGATTTTGCGTATTTGTAGTCGATAAAATAACATCATCTTCTACATTTGATGCTAAAGAAGTATTCAAAGTTGCACTGATGTTGGTAGTTTCAGTATTTCCACTGTCAGAACTTTCCGGACTACTTTTTAGCTCACCTGGCCCAAAGGGCCAAGTGAGCTTTTCTCATCACTTGGCGTCCGGCGTCCGGCGTCCGTCGTCTGTCGTCCATCGTCCGTCGTCGTCTGGCGTCGTTAACTTTTACAAAAATCTTCTCCTCTGAAACTACTGGGCCAAATTTAACCAAACTTGGCCACAATCATCATTGGGGTATCTAGTTTAAAAAATGTGTCTGGTGACCCGGTCAACCAACCAAGATGGCCGCCATGGCTAAAAATAGAACATAGGGGTAAAATGCAGTTTTTGGCTTATAACTCAAAAACCAAAGCATTTAGAGCAAATCTGACATGGGGTAAAATTGTTCATCAGGTCAAGATCTATCTGCCCTAAAATTTTCAGACGAATCGGACAACCGGTTGTTGGGTTGTTGCCCCTGAATTGGCAATTTTAAGGAAATTTTGCCGTTTGTGGTTATTATCTTGAATATTATTATAGATAGAGATAAACTGTAAACAGCAATAATGTTCAGCAAAGTAAGATCTACAAATAAGTCAACATGACCGAAATGGTCAGTTGACCCATATAGGAGTTATTGCCCTTTATAGTCAATTTTTAACCATTTTTCGTAAATCTTAGTAATCTTTTACAAAAATTTTCTCCTCTGAAACCACTGGGCCAAACTTATCCAAACTTGGCCACAATTATCTTTGGGGTATTTAGTTTAAAAAATGTGTCCAGGGACCCGGCCAACCAACCAAGATGGCCGCCATGGCTAAAAATAGAACATAGGGGTAAAATGCAGTTTTTGGCTTATAACTTAAAAACCAAAGCATTAAGAGCAAATCTGACTATTAGAAAATTGTTTATCAGGTCAAGATCTATCTACCCTGAAATTTTCAGATGAATCTGACAACCTGTTGTTGGGTTGCTGCCCCTGAATTGGTAATTTTAAGGAAATTTTACTGTTTTTGGTTATTATCTTGAAAATTATTAAAGATAGAAATAAACTGTAAACAGCAATAATGTTCAGCAAAGTAAGATTTACAAATAAGTCAACATGACCGAAATGGTCAGTTGACCCATATAGGAGTTATTGCCCTTTATAGTCAATTTTTAACCATTTTTCGTAAATCTTAGTAATCTTTTACAAAAATCTTCTCCTCTGAAACTACTGTGCCAAATTAATCCAAACTTATCCACAATCATCTTTTGGGTATCTAGTTTAAAAAATGTGTCCGATGACCCGGCCATCCAACCAAGATGGCCGCCATGGCTAAAAATAGAAGATAGGGGTAAAATGCAGTTTTTGGCTTATAACTCAAAAACCAAAGCCTTTAGAGCAAATCTGACAGGGGGATAAATTGTTTATCAGGTCAAGATCTATCTGCCCTGAAATTTTCAGATAAATCGGACAACCCGTTGTTGGGTTCCTGCCCCTGAATTGGTAATTTTAAGGAAATTTTACTGTTTTTGGTTATTATCTTGAAAATTATTATAGATAGAAATAAACTGTAAACAGCAATAATGTTCAGCAAAGTAAGATTTACAAATAAGTCAACATGACCGAAATGGTCAATTGACCCCCTAAGGAGTTATTGTCCTTTATAGTCAATTTTCAACAATTTTTATAAAATTTGTAAATTTTTACTAACATTTTCCACTGAAACTACTGGGCCAACTTCATTATAGATAGAGATAATTGTAAGCTGCAAGGATGTTCAGTAAAGTAAGATGTACAAACACATCACCATCACCAAAATACAATTTTGTCATTAATCCATCTGCTTCCTTTGTTTAATAGTCACATAGACCAAGGTGAGCGACACAGGCTCTTTAGAGCCTCTAGTTTGATTATCCAAGAAAATACGTTTTAATTGTTTATTAGTAAAGTTTTCGGATATTTTGATCCCTAGCGAAGCTAATTCATCTTTTAGCTCTGTTGATGTCCAATTATTCGGATTATTAGGATCTAGTTCTGGACCACAAGTTCTTTTCCTAGTATCCCTCCTTTTAGAAGCCATAACGAGACGAACGTTTTACACAGATAATTTGTCCAATAATAAAAGCATCAGGCTAAACGAAAAGTTATTCTATATGAAGAAATCCTTCTTGATGTATAAAGAAACAAAGTACACAGTTTCAAGTCAAAAATCTGACCAAAACAATAGAAGTTCATGTATTACTTGCATACACATATCATACGCAAACATCGTGTGAAGTAATGACGTAGCAATGTAGATTTGAATGGAATGTGCACTGTGACGTCATAGACCACGTGCAAAGATAATTAACTACCCAATAGAGTGAGATGAGAAGTTCATATAAACTCCAATTATAATAAATATAATTTTAATATTACACACGAATACCATGGGAGTTGGCAACTACTGGACCTATATCAGTGAATGTAGCTGATAAATGTAGAACAAATGAAAATCCAAAAATTTTGAAACTAAAAATAATATTTCCAGTAATGATATACTTAAAATTTAATGTGTTAATCTCTCTTATTCTGCTAATGAACTTTTATGTCATCAAAGACAACGATTCAATGCTTTAACAATTTGTCTGCGTTATTTTCATATTGTATTTTTGCGGTTGCCAACGCTTACACCTTCTCGATATCCTCCATTTTAATGGCAAAATTGCATTTGTAGACTTAAACTACATTTATAAATTCAATAGTCTGAATCGCGGATGTCAGCACAAGTTAACAATAATAATCAGTTCTAATCTGAGTGTGTAATTTTGCATTGTACACATACAAACACAAGGGTATTTAATGAATAAAAAAAACGTATTTCACACAAAAAGAACTTTGAAAGATTAATATGTTGTATTCTATTAACTCCATAGTTTTTACACATTTATTATATGGTCCTCTAGTTTCCAAATCAACACAAATAGTTAAGCTCAGTCACTTGTTAAAAGTAGAAACATGTCCAATATTACTACACAGAGATTTTTTGTTTACGCACAACTTTTGTGTTCCTCAATTTGAAACTTTAAGGATATTTTTTAAGGTTTAAACAATGAATTTTATTTTAAACATTCAAAAAAGTTTCTTGATTCTTGTTTTCTGTCTCCAACATCTTCAACTATATTTCTGAAAATAAAAGAAAAAAAACCCCATCAAATAGTCTACCTTCAATCAGAACAAAAGTCCATGGATAGGTTATAAAATTACAATAATATACAAACTCTCAAATTTCTTGTTCCAATTTTCAATGCCCAGATCTTTGAAACTTTTCATAATTGTAAAAGTTGACAAGTCTGCACACCGATTGAAGTTTTTTCACCTCCCTTATTGGGTTAATAAAGATTTCCCGCGTATTTTGCATCTAGTATTTCCATATATGTAAATGTTCATTAAAAACCATTCTCAGTTATTCAAGAAACATTATTTTCATTGTTTGTGGTATCAAATTTGTTTGAATTTGTATAGCAGTACACAATTTATCATTCAATTTTTTCTCTTAGATTAAACATACATGACTTTGTATTATCTCATTATAATTTAGGACTTTCACATGGAAAGGCACATAGCTACTTTGTTGATAGAAATTTTAAAGAAAATATGTATATTGTACACCTTGTTAGAGGCTCTAAATTAGCTGATGAAAATAATTAAAAAATTTTGTCAGTCACCAAAAACAGTGGTTAAATTATTAGTTTTGACAGACCGTTTTTATTTTTGGTCTAGTAGATATTACACATTATATGTTTTTATCAAATGGGATCACATTGTAGAAACTATACAATTATTTATAGATATAAAGCTGACAATGGTAATACAGTGAAACCTTGCTAAACCGAATCCTGCATAAAACGGAGACCGGTCAAAAATAAACATGTTCCTAAGAACTGTCATCAAATTTTATGGGTTGTCAACCTGATTAAACTGAAAATTGTCCAAAACTGAACAAAATCTAAGTCCAGAAGAGGTTTGGTTTAAACAGGTTTCACTGTACTTGTATTTTTTTATTTTTACCACTATACATAAAATGCTGTGATAAGTAGCACATAAAATTATTGATAAAAGAGCCATTTTTTTTTTACTGCTTTCTGATTTTCCATAAAATTGTTATAACATAGCAGATAATATGTTGAAACACATATCAGTTGCTTGTGACTTGTGTGTCATATAAAGTACCATGCTAAACCATCATTATTAAATATCTATGCATGTATTTTATTTTTTTCTGTATTGTATACTTCAATATATGGTTGAAAGCATTAACCAACAAGATATCTTTAGTTTTGTAACATGGGGTGATCAATAACTTGACAGATGTTCATCATGTTCTCTTCAATATTTTCATGTAGTAGCCTACAGCCAAATGCTACTGGCTCATAACAAAAATACATGAAGATATGTTACATTTTTTTCTTTAAGTTTCTAGCGATCCTTCAATTATTGAAGATTATTCGCCGGTTGTCGACTATATATTTTTAAGCCAACCATACACTAATCAGCTAAATTTTTCTAGTTATATTATAATTATGTGTACAAAATTTAGCTAATACACATATGTTCACCTCAACACATAACTATCTAATCTTATTGTAAAAGCTATAATGAACTTAACAATAAGACCAATACAATGTTTGTGTAAAGGCTGATTTCTATTATCACAATTATATTCTGTATCACATCAATTTTTCTTCTGTTATAAAAATTTCACATTAGGAATTTATATATATTCTTACTCTATCTTACTAGGCAACATTAAATATACAATAAAAAGAATTAAGGTAATAGGCATGTTTCATTATTAACTTTATAATAAAGTTTTAATAGCATAACATAGTGAAAATCTCAAGAGTTATTGCCAAATAGAAATATTTCCTCTGCCAACTATGTCTATGGTTTACCCTGATTTATTGCAATTAAAGATTTTATGCTAGCAATATTTTACCTGTAAATTGTTTAATTATTTCCATTTTCACATATTTAGTCCACAATCCCAATATCCTATTTTAAAAGGATAATCGGTATTCAGCCCTTCTTTAAATTATCTTCTAGTGGCACATTCTTAAGTTATACTCCAATAACCAGGGCATAATCTTGTGACAATTTCAAAAAGAAGTCTGAATTATTTTGACTCAGTATTTTTGATTTTCCATGACTTCCTTGGTTACACTACTGATCTTTCCCATAAGACTACTTTAAAATAGTAAAATATTCCCTTTAATTCATAAAAATAATGATATCCATCCCCTTCTCAATATACCTCCTTGATGGCTTTCTCGACAACACAATTGATTGAATGGGACCTATCTTTTCATTAGGTATACTGTCTTTTAATGTGTAACAAACCAATTATGTATAACAAGTATTGCCTAGTTGGCCCTTGCAACTAGAGAAATTTTGTTTGTAAGTTCTTCAAATTGAGTAAGGCATCCATAGAACAGTATTTTTTTAAATTTTGTACATATGTTCTAATAAGGAATACAGAAAGTAAAAACTGAGACTAAAATTAGAATTTCCAATTGAATGACCTACAACATTCATTACTTCTAAAAGTTTTTATCATTTGAAAAGAAATGTATTGCATAGCTTTCCTGGAATTACACATGTTAAAGTCTATGATCTCTGTTGTTGTATCAAAACAGTGGATGTTTCATTATCTCTAGGCATTGTATGGTAAGAAATGTATTGAATTTCTCACAAGTATCCTCTTGCTTAGTAAAAATGTTTTGCATTGCTTTCCTGGAATTATGCAGTCTGAAGTGTTGAACTCTTTCATTTCTGGTTGTATTAAAACATGGTGTTCTATAATCTGAAAGTGATTTTTAATTAGAACTACATTATATCCGATCTATCATGCAGCAGCATAAGAATGGGTTATTCTCAATGTCCCTTTTAAAAATAAAGTAATTATAAGCTTTAGCTTAAATCCTGTACAATTCCCAGATGGTTTTTATGCCCCATTTATGGGCATTATGTTTTCTGGTCTGTGCATCCGTTCATTCGTCCAACTTCAAGTTATAGTTTTTGGTCGAGGTAGTTTTCGATGAAGTTGAAGTCTAATTGTAACGATGACAATCCATCCAGAGATCCCTTATCTACAGAAGTGATCATGTTTCCGAAGAGATTTCTGCAAAATAACTGAGTAATAAGAAATATACCAAGGTGCAACATTGTATCTCATATGAACTGTATATTAAATAGATAGTGAAATTTTTTTTTCTCTGTAGGGAGAAATTTTATTTATGTTTTTATTTTAATTCATTTAAAACTGCATACTGAGAAAACAATATAAATATAAGAAAAATCAGTACCTTAAACATTGATGTTTTTATGCCCCATTTATGGGCATTATGTTTTCTGGTCTGTGCATCCGTTAGTTCGTCCAACTTCAGGTTATAGTTTTTGGTCAAGGTAGCTTTCAATGAAGTTGATGTCCAATCAACTTGAAACTTAGTACACATATTCCTTATGCTATGATCTTTCTAATTTTAATACCAAATTAGAGATTTTTCTTAATTTTCACGGTCTATTGAACATAGAAAATGATAGTGCGGATGGGGCATCTGTGTTCTACTAGGGACACATTCTTGTTTATTTACATTTTTTGCAATGATTCATTATGATCACTAAAAATTGAATTGCTTGAACACCTGAAATAAGACATTATGACATGTTAACTTTTTTTTTTGATTCCTGTGGTTGTATTAAAATCTGTTGCATAATCTTGCTGTGTTGTTTGGTTGGAAGTTCATTTTATTCAATCTATCATTGCACAGCATTTCAAGGGGTTATCTTTAATGTCCTTCCATTTTCTGAAATAAAGCATTCTGTTGTATTAATTTTTTTTATATCAGTTTTCTTGTTGAAATCAGTGCATGTTCTATAATCTGACATCTTTGCTTGGTAAGAAATTTTTGATTTTTTAACCTGAAATAAGGCAGTCTGTTGTATTAAACTTTTTGATATCAGTGGTTGTGTTAAAATCTTTTCCATTATCTGGTTACATTGTTTGGTTGGAAGTCCATTTTATTCAATCTATCATTGCACAGCATATTAATGGGTTATCCTCAATGTCCCTTCCATTAACTGGAATTAAGCAATCTGCTGTGTTAAAATCTTTGATATCTGTGGTTGTGTTAAAATCTTTGATATCTGTGGTTGTGTTAAAATCTTTGATATCTGTGGTAGTGTTTAAATCTTTGATATCCGTGGTTGTGTTAAAATCTTTGATATCTGTGGTTGTGTTAAAATCTTTGATATCTGTGGTTGTGTTACAATCAGTGCAGGTACCATAATCTTTCATTGTTACTTGGTAAGAAATGTATTGAATTATTTCTGGAATAAGGCAGTCTGATGTGTGAAACTTTTTGATATCAGTAGTTTTATTAAAATCAGTGCAATATTCAATAATCTAACATTTTTCAATTCGTAAGAAATGTATTAAATTGCTTGGAATAGAGCATTCTGGCATGGTAACTATTTTGTTGTTTGTGGTCGTATTAAAATGAGTTCCATACCCTGATAATGTTGTTTGGTGGGAAGTCCATTTGATTCAGTCTACCATGGTACAGCATATTAATGGGTTATAACCAATGTTCCTTTCATTAACTGGAATTATACAGTCTGATGTGTTAAACTCTTTGATATTTGTGATTGTGTTAAAATGAGTGTTGGTATTATAATCTGACATTGTTGCTTGGTAAAAATGTATTGAATTATTTCTGTAATCAGGCAGTCTGGCATGTTGAATATTTTGTTGTTTGTGGTTGTACTAAAATGAATTCCATACCCTGACAGTGTTGTTTGATTGGAAGTCCATTTGAATAAATCTGTCATTTCAAGGGGTTATCCTCAATGTTCCTTTCATTAACTAGAATAATACAGTCTGCTGTGTTAAACTCTTTGATATCTGTTGTTGTGTTAAAATTAGTGCAGGTACCATAATCTGACATCGTTGCTTGGTACGAAATTTATTGAATTGTTTATTTGGAAGATTGCAGTTTGATGTGTTAATTTTTGTTTGTTTTTGGCTGTATAAAAAATCAGCTTTCTCACAACACCATATTGACACTTTTGTTCTATGCCTTCTACATTTCCCTAAAAAAAAAATCCTCAAGAGAGACATATATTTTTTCTATTATAAAAAAAATTTAAAACTATATTCTGATAAAACCATTTCAAATATACATATGAAAAAACTACCTTGAACACTGTTATCTTTTATTTACATTTTTTTGTAATGATTATAATTATTATAATTAAGCAATGATTATTATTGTAGATTCCAAATAGTATTTGCTTTATTTTATTGAACAAGATTATAAACTGACAGATTTATGTTTTACGTAAAATCTTGTCACTAAATATAGATGTGCTTTATTTTATTATTATGATATGAATTCTGTTTTAGATTGAACAAAAGAAAAGTCAATGCTTATGAATATAATTATGAATTATTTTCTTATTAATATACATTTTTTGTGCTTCTTTAGTGTTAAGTTTTTAAAATGCCTGTGAAACTTAGCATAGTTATTTAATTTCAATGATGTATGATTTGTAAGAGATGACTATACTTTATTTTTCTATCTTTCATGTTAATTAATGATTTTTTTTAACATTAGAATGTGTATTTTTACGGGTATTCCTTAAAAGTGTCAATGTTTGCCATCTTCAATTGTGCATGTCCTACATTTATCCGCTGCCATGTCAACTTTTTTCTGCATTTATATCCATACAAAAAGTCTTTCTCAATTGCCATCAACAACAGTTTTCTTTGTCCAATCGGCATATTTGTCTCCACCAAATTGGCAGTATCAATTAAAGACACAGCTTCTATGTATTTGGGGTATCTTCGCTAAGCTTCCTTAAGCTGGCTCATGTTTTTACTTTGTCAGATTGTTTGTCGGACGAAGTCATAAATGTGATGTCTTTATTGTCGCACATATTTATATTTTATAGACAATTATATTGAAAAATATGAATTCTTTTTATCTTTATCTACTGTTTCGAAAACAGATGCAAACAAATCAATGTTAGCATTCCTTTCTGAACAACAACTGTAAAATAAATAAGGAACAAGCTGTAAAAAATTTAAGTTATTATCAAGTATTGACAATAATCAATAATGTGTAAATGATTTTTGAAGTTTTGTAAAAACAGATGTAAATGATGTAACTTATTAATGATATCTGTTCCTTATTATTTCTGCAAAATAGCACATTTTTCTTTTTTTCTTTTTGCCCAACTCCTGCACAGAAGGGTTTCTGGCAAAAGAAAGCTTGGCTCTTGCTTTATTTAGCATCTTTTCAACCAAAAATCTCCTTTCATCATTCCATTCGTGGCAAATATTACAAGGAAAAGCCTTAGGGAAAATTCTATGTCATAATTATTTGATAGCACAATAAATTTTTTTAAACTCTGAAAAAGATTTTATATGAATTTAGTTAAATATACTCACCATGAAATTACATTTATATTATATAGAATATGTTTGCTTTCACAACATGTTCTCATTGCAATTAACTAGGTGATTAAAAAACATCCATAAGATGTACTCACCTACCTCATAATTTACCTGTTTATATACAGTAACTTCAGTTTTAAGACAGTCTTCTTGAGATTTCAAAATAACCAGTTGTATTATATGGCCTGGTAAAAGGGTTTCCCTGCTTAAATTGACCTTTACCTTTCAATGGCAACGGCATATAAAAAGAAGTAAAAAGTAAAATAACAAAAATACTGAACTCTGAATGAAAAATCCAAGGTTTGCTGCGTTATTTTTACATAAATCGACATTAGTATTCTTCTTTAACAATAAGCCTTATAAAAACAAACTATTTATTGTAAGAGGAACAAATTTTCCACCATTGTTTTCATATAAATCGACATTAGTTTTCTTCTCTAACAAGAAGACTTATAAAAACAAGCTGTATATTTTAAACATGAAAAATTTCCTGCCATTATTTTCAACTGTATCCACATTAGTATCCTTCTCAAACAATAATCCTTATAAAAATCTTTATCTACTGTTTTTAAAACAGGAGCAAACAAATCAATATTAGCATTCCTCTCTGAACAAAGTAATAATGTATAGATGGTTATTGTCAAAATAGATGGTATCCTATGTCTCCAGGGACTTGAGGGGTATAACAGTAGGGCTGAAATCTATGTTTGGTAAAAGTAAAAGATTTATCAACATTAGTATCCTTCTCCAACTGTAATCTTTAAAAAATAAAAAAATTAAATATATTTAACACAGGATTATGCTGCTGAACATTTTAATTTCCTGTAATTTAGAAATATTATAGACAAAATCAATCATGCTATCAAATTGTAGAGTCTTAATAAGTTTTCAAATGAAAACTAAATGTACCCTTTTATTTAATTTTATGTGAGCACATGATAACGTCAGCAGTGTTATTATAAGTAAACTATGTTTGTATTAAGACAACAAACCAAAGTTTTTATAAAAAATTTCTTCATCAACCTAGATTACCTAGATATTTCTGCTCCATTATCAGTATATCAACTGAAACTATATTGCCATGTAACAAATAACTATCTGTTAATGCAAGGGTCACCACACTGCATTAAGGAAATTGATGACATGCAAATAAAAATCCTGATTAAGATTAACATACCCTGCAGTGCATGAACAGTTTGAAAGCTCTATCTGTCCTCCTTTAATATCTGTCTCAACACTGTACGAGATCTCGTTCTTGCATTGACCTCTGTGAAATTCCGCGGAGATGTTTACTGTCTGCTCAACGTTTTTCAATATTTAAACATTGTGAATATATCCCTCGCTAAAATACTTGGACCCAGTTTATTTGCACTTCAAAGAAATTTCACAATTTAGAAACCCTAACTGGAATTTGTTTGGTAATCAGACAAACTTGATACAAGATAAGGCTTTGTTGGTAGCCATCTTTTTCACTTTGTTTGTCTGAGTCACCATGATAATAGCTAATTAGCATATATGGGTGATAGGTAAATTTTAGTCTCATTTTATATGTTTAATGAATATTTGTCAAACATCTTTAAATAACATTGTCAATTCTGTTGTTCATTTAAAGAATTACACCAGTTTTAAATTTGAACATGTCATAAGCTCCATATAATGTACTTATAATTTACCAAACAATTGGTTTATAATCCAGGAATGAAAATGGAAGATTTATTTAGATATGTTCACTAAGACTTTTAAGAGTTCAAGTTTTTTGATTGAATTGTGAAAATGGCCTGTTTCTTGATTGTGCTTTCAATGCTTTATGAAATGTAAAATCTTTAACCAAAGATTCATTATTATTACATAGATTTATTTCTGCTGAATGTCATAATGTTCTATAAAAAAAGATGTACAACATATATAGTTTTAAAATATAAACAAGATTTATATATTCTCAACTTGATCTATACTGTAAATTCAGAAATTATTGCGTGCATTTATTATTGTGATTTTGTCATTTTAGACTAAAATGGGATTTAAATTTTGGGGACCTTGAGAATAATCCTGTTTTATTCATATAAAAAATTTAAATTATTGCAATTATAACTCTGTCACATTTTTTGCAATAATAAAAACATCACAGTAATTTCTGAATTTACAGTAATCAACATTCTCCCAACATTGCAGTCTTGATAAATGTCCAAGATGTTAAGATTTACTTGTAAAGCAATGACGATTTCTTTCTTTAGCATTCAATTATTCTGAAGATGCATGCAATGCACTCAGAAAAGTAAAAGCATGTTAATCTTTGACCAAAGGGTCCTTATTATTACACTGATTTACTTCAGCTGAATCTCATATTGTTCTGTAAAAAAAGATGTTCAATATAAATTATAATTATAAAATAAAAATCCAACTTAAAGAAACTTGTAAGCAACAAATAATGAACTGTTTTCAATCATGATGAATTTGATTTGTATATGTTGGAATCAAAGTTCTCAGTTTTGCTATACCACATTAATAAAATAATTTTTGTTATGACATAGAAGGACCTTCTATCTCAATTATTTTATCCTGGCATTAGTGGTTTCTTAAACTTTCATTGTTCAGTTGGCAAGTCGTATCAATTCTCTAGAAGGTACAATTTTTTTGTGATTTGAGAAAGATCGAAGCCTAACTTGTCTCCAAGTTCTGAGTCTTGTGTTTCCTCTGTAATTTGTTGCAACTCATCTTTATGAATTTCCCCATTTAAGAATAAAGCCATATACTTATTAATTGTTACATGATTGGAATTTTATTGCCTACGTTTAATTCTGTAACTTGAATTCAATATTCATTAGAAACACCTTTTTTAGCCAATCATACAATCAGATTTTCTGGAAATTGTCACCAATTGAGGTGGGTAAAATATTAGTAAACAATCAAAACTCATTTTTATAGAAAATTTGATTAAAAAATGTATAAAAGAATTCAGTGATATAGTATATTGTCATGTTATGCAAGATAAGTTATACAATTATTGGGTAAATTATTACTATGTTCGTGTTAACATCCTGGATTAAACAATAACAAGATTTTGTCCGTTTTTCAGCTAACATTTCTCAATCCTTAAATTGTAGCTGATATGAATAGCATTTTAAGAATGTAGTTCTACAGTGATTATTAGCTAATTTAAACTATTTTGTGCAATACTTTAAGACTTTGTATTTATTTATGTCTTTCAATGTTATGAATATATATATATTGTTCTAATAAAATTGCATTTTGATTGGATTATAATTGTTTCTTTTTATGCTCCTTTCCCAGTCTTGCTGTAGCATACATACTGTAGAGTACGACGACTAGGGGACATGTATTTTATTGTGACGTGTTATAGACATGTAAGATATTTTTGATGTATGTTTTAAATTGGTATTTATAAAGCATACTGTTTAATATTCTGTATTTTTTATGAAAGTTATTATGTAGGAAACAGTAACTGTGTGAAATAACTTGACTTGTATTATACTACTTGTAATGCTTGTAATCTGGAACATATGATAATTGAAGCAAATAAGTTTTAATTAACATTTAATAAGTAAAGTTAGAACATTTATAATATTGTGAGTTTTCTAGAAATAATGAATTACTGTCATTTGTATATTTGATAAACCAGTTGAAGTTCATGTAATAATTTACCAGTTCATAGTAATAATCCACTGAATAATCCAACTGTAGGTCTTGTATTTTTGTGATGATCCAATTGTAGCAACTGTAGTAAATCGTAGTAAATTCCACGCACCTGTGCTTGAATTTTATGAATGAAATGTATTGACATGCGCAGTAGAACCCATGTGTCACTTGGGACGATTGTTCAATAAAAACACTATTTTTACGTGTTGGCAACTGTTTTCACATACTTCTTGTAATTCCTTTTAGTATTTGTAGTCAACGTCTTCAATGTTTTGTAGATGTTAATGCTCACTATCCTAGATATTTGTCATTTTGGTCCGCCGGTGACACACATAACTTTTCGCAATGTTGTTTACGTATTGCGACTTCCGGTGGCGCTGTATATATTGTTGTATTTTTAGTTACTATAGAAATTTGTTTAGTACCATGCAAACTTTGTTTATTATATAAAGGTTACTTAAATTGTATATTATTGTGATTTTTGTAATTTATTTAAGAATTCAAATATTTGGTTGGACGGCAAGCGCGCGATCCAACAATCCAACCGTCCAACCATCCAACAATCCAACAATCCAACATTGACGTAATTTCGACGCTTGGTCGTCAGTTCTGCTTAAACTTTTGGTTCTTACAGTTGGTATTTTTATTTGCTCGTTATTTATTTTAGTCAAAATGGTTAATTTTTCATAGAAACTTATTATTTTTAAAAGGTTAAATTGTAAAGGAAAATAGTAAAGTTAGCGTTTTCAAAGTTTAAAAGGAATATTTCATTTTAGCGGACTCTTTAAAGCTTTATTTCTAGTTTATCTTTTAAAGTTAGGATTATTGGAATTGTTCATTGAAGTTTATATTTACTGTTAACGTTTGTCATTTTATAATAAATAGGATTAATTAGGAAAACATTTGACAAGTAAGGGATAATTTCCTAAAGGTCTGGAAATTATAATAAACAATACAGTTTATGTATGGTATAAGCTGTATTTCATTGTTAGTTATTCAGAAAAGGCTCTGAATATATAACTAATAATAATAAACATGTTTTATGTAACTGGTGAGGTATCAGTTACAACTATATACAAAAATGTCAGAAAGAGGTATTCTGATTAAATTCACTTGAAGTTAGGATTTTCTCTTAGGTAATTTATTTTCTTAGTAAGATAGCAGAACTCAGCCTTTTTATGTATTTTTCTGACACACCAACATATTATCTCTTGAGTGTAGAGATAAGTTAATAAATATCTCTTGAGTTTAGAGATAAGTTAATAAATATCTCTTGAGTGTAGAGATAAATTACTACATGTATCATACTGAATAGATTCTTGTCATATCGTCTTAGTCTATAGTTTAAATATATTACTAGTTAAAATTGTTGTTTATCTGGAATATAAATGAAAATATATGATTCTAGAAATGAATAAAAGATAGAAACTTATTTACGTGACTTTTAGCAAATGCCTATATTATACTGACCAGCTCATATCTTGTCATACTGACTTTGTTATTTACAAACTACTCATATAATTTGAGTAAAAACTCTTGGGTCGAAGCATTTCAAGCCCCTGCTCGCTACAATACATATTTACAGATGATATTTTGTACATACATATATTTACAGATGGTATTTTGTACATACATATATTTACAGATGGTATTTTGTATTTAAACCTCATTGATAAATTTGCATTTACAAGTCTTCTTATTTTAATATTAGTATTTTTCATCTATTTATGATATGGTAATTGTGCTTCCATCATTTCAATCCTCGCATAACACAACAAAAGATTATGCTACCATTCATAACTTTTGATAGTGAAACTCTGCTGCAATACAGTATACCGTTTGCATTTATTTCACAATTACATTCTAAAAATAAAGAATGTGTTATTATTGCCAATGAAACAATTAACCACAACTGTCCAAATCACTTTGATGTAAGCAACTATAGTATACCATACAGCCTTCGAAAATCTATATTGGTTGTCAGCTAGAAAAGGAGATATGAAATAATGTGAAAATAATTCAAATGAGAAAGACAATGTCCTAATTTATAATAAAAACAAATATAACTGAAAATAACAACACTACTGACATAAGATGGGCACATACAAGTATGTGGCATGGTCAAACATATAAAAATCTTGCCTTACCCATAGGGCCAAGTTAGCTACTCTCAACACAAGGCATCCATTATCCTGAATTGTACATGTGAGCCAAGGATCCAAGTTGAAGACCGTACGTTTTAAAATGGGTTACTTTTATAAATTGTGACTTGGATTGAGAGGTGGTTTTTATTGGCACTCATACCACATCTTATATATTCTCTGGAATTGCTGTACTGAATTCAAACAAACGTGGACAATTTTGTTTTTTGGTATTCGAGTTTTGAATATGTGTCATATGATCTCTCCTTCTAACCAACATACGTTACAATAGAATATGGGGAAACTGCAAGTTCTATCTTTTATCTTGAAAACAGATATATGAAAAATCTAACCGTGACAGACAGGATCTAATTTCTTTAGATTGACGAAATCTCCTGAGTGACTCCTTGCATTTTTGGCTAGTACTATAGAATTTA
The DNA here is from genome assembly GCA_037788925.1 of Mytilus galloprovincialis. Taxonomy (NCBI): domain Eukaryota; kingdom Metazoa; phylum Mollusca; class Bivalvia; order Mytilida; family Mytilidae; genus Mytilus; species Mytilus galloprovincialis. The sequence goes on from JAWDJN010000033.1 coordinate 1,308,797, forward strand.
AAGTAAACTTATCAGCATGACAGGATCTACAAGGATGCCAACAAGGCTGACATTCTAGTCGATGCCCCATGACTAAATTGCACATATATTTTAACCATTTATCACGTGTATTTATATCATCTTCGAACTTTAATTCATATTGAGAAACTTAGTATCAAAAAGGAGCAACTGGTCAAAATCTAACAATATGCTATGCCTTAAGCGCGACATTTTGTAGGAATTAGTGCCACTTAAAGTAGGCAGAATCAAGAATTCCGATACCAGTTAAGATGCACTTGCATTGTCAGAGGTAAAACTTTTTGTCCAATTTTGAAGGACTTATTGGGAATTTCAAGGGAGCAACATCAATGCACACAAGTGCTTTCTATTTTTCTCGTTTGTGTCGACCATAACATGAAACAACATAGTCTTTCTTTTCCACATTGTTGAATGTTGCAGTTGTTATCAAATAGTTCGTTTCTAGTTTGTATGTTGGCGTTTGTTCTTGTCGCAGTTGAGTGTGTTTCATTCTGTTTTTGGTTTGTGACCTGGATTCGTTTTTCGACCAATAGATTGTTGACTATTGAAGAGCTGTATTAAACTGTTGTCTTTTTTTTCCAATAAAATGAAAATAGAAATGGGGAATGTGTCAAAGAGACACAACACGACGATAGAACAGACAACAGCCGAAGGCCACCAATGGGTCTTCAGTGTAGAGAGAAACTCCCGTACCCGGAGGAGTCCTTCAGCTGGCCACTAAACAAATGTGTATACTAATTCAGTGAAAATGGACGTCATATTAAACTCCGAATTATACACCCAATTAATTCCGATACAAAGACCCTATAAGTGAATCAATATTAAAGCCAAAATATGCAATATTTAATGACCTGACAACAGTATCGTAACTATATCTCTTCTTAATAAGTCGGTTTAAAGGTTTTGTTAGTTTTTGAGTTGAATACTGACATTTTTGTGCTTTGTAAAGAATATTATCATAAAATATTTGATGTGAAATACCTGAACGTATAAGATGTCTGCATGTTGAGTTATATTTATGTATGATGTCCTTGTACCGAGGATAAAATTTAGTAAATGTTTTAACTAGTTTGTGATATCGAAATCCCTGGTGTAAGAATATTTCAGTAATACTTAAATTTCTCTCGCTAAAATATAATACATTTTTACATACACGAGCTAATCGTACATGTTGAGATATTTAACACCATAAGATTGTGACAAGGGAACGTCACCATCTAAAAATGTGTCATTAACGATAGGAAATGAAAAGTTATCTCTTTTATCATACATTTTTGTATTAAGCTTCCCGTTAATGATATAGATATCAAGACCGAGGAAAGGGCAGTGGTCATTGTTAGTATTAGCTTTATCTAAAGTTCAGCAGGAAAAATTTCTTAAGTATACATACTGAAGTCGTCATTATTTAGAGCCAATATATCATCCAAATATCTCAAAGTATTGTTAAATTTTCGTATCAGATGTTGAATTTGAGAATTGTAGAAACACAACTTATAACCGTATGGTTATTGCTGGAGTTCATATCAAGGTTTTATTTAGATCCTTGGATGTTTTTAGTCACTTTCACATTTATTATATGTTTTCGAATTCTTATAATTACCTACACACATAATACTATACCTATAGATATGAACAACAGTTTGTAAAGATAAGTGACAATCATTTGTATAATAGCTTATTCTACCCTAATCATTTATTATAGCTTAAATTTATGAAGGAAATCATGACAGGGGAAAAAGGTTTAAACAACTACCAATCTTTTGATATAGCTTTAATCTACACAGACATTATTACGAAAGAAACACCTTAGACAGTTTCATTTTTTTTTTATCGCATAATTGTTTTGAACTGCTGTTACTGCCGGCGTTTGAAATGGATAGATATTCACACAGGCATTCGGTTTTTCAACGGAAACTGTTAGGTCAGTTAAGATAAGCCAGCTTGTTCTTGTAATTATGAAGCAGAACTTGAAATACAAATCTTTTGGAAAACAAGAAAAAAATTTGAAGCAAAATCATGTATTTATTTCTTTTGCTATTTCTTTATATTATATGCTTTCAGTAAAACGTACTTGTCTCATTTAAACAAGTTCAACAGCAAGTAGAACATACTGCAGAAATGAGTTTCACAATATTTTTTGTTTGTATCTGAAATTGAACAAATGGGTATCTTTACTTGAGTAAAATTAATTTTATTGATTGATTGATTGATTGTTGGTTGTTTAACGTCCAGTGGCAAATATTTCATGCATATTCAGGACGAGAACAAGTTCACAATAAATACTATAGGTAGGTCTTGAAATAAAACAGGCCTTATGGGGTGATGGTCGGGGTAATTTGGACTGCCACTGGAAAATTTTATTGTGAAATGACCATACTTGTAAGCCATAATTTATAAGTGGGAAGATTGACTAGCCACAAAACCAGGGTCAACCAATTTATAATTTTCTTAAAATGTCCTGTACCAAATTAGTAGTTTTTATCAAATAGTCCGTTTCGATATATGTCTTTTTGTTGCAGTACAGTGTTTCTGCTGTTTTCCTCTTACAGTTGACACGTTTCCTTTAATTTTGGTTTGTGACCCGGATTCGTTTTAGTTAAATCGATTTACGACTATTGAAAATCGGTATACTACTGTTGCCTTTATTTATTATTATACGACCGCAAAAATTTTAATTTTTCATCGTATATTGCTATCACGTTGGCGTCGTCGTCGTCGTCGTCGTCGTCGTCCGAATACTTTTAATTTTCGCACTCTAACTTTAGTAAAAGTGAATAGAAATCTATGAAATTTTGACACAAGGTTTATGACCACAAAAGGAAGGTTGGGATTGATTTTAGGAGTTTTGGTCCCAACATTTTAGGAATTAGGGACCAAAAAGGGCCCAAATAAGCATTTTCTTGGTTTTCGCACAATAACTTTAGTATAAGTAAATAGAAATCTATGAAATTTTGACACAAGGTTAATGACCACAAAAGGAAGGTTGGGATTGATTTTGGGAGTTGAGGTCCCAACAGGTTAGGAATTAGGGGCCAAAAAGGGGCCCAAATAAGCATTTTTCTTGGTTTTCGCACCATAACTTTAGTATAAGTAAATAGAAATCTATGAAATTTTAACTCAAGGTTTATGACCATAAAAGAAGGGTTGGTATTGATTTTGTGAGTTTTGGTCCTCACAGTTTAGGAATAAGGGGCCCAAAGGGTCCAAAATTAAACTTTGTTTGATTTCATCAAAAATTGAATAATTGGGGTTCTTTGATATGCCCAATCTAACTGTGTACGTAGATTCTTAATTTTTTGTCCCGTTTTCTAATTGGTCTACATTAAGGTCCAAAGGGTCCAAAATTACACTTAGTTTGATTTTAACAAAAATTGAATCCTTGGGGTACTTTGATATGCTGAATCTAAAAATGTACTTAGATTTTTGATTATTGGCCCAGTTTTCAAGTTGGTCCAAATCGGGGCCAAAATTAAACTTTGTTTGATTTCATCAAAAATTGAATAATTGGGTTTTTTTGATATGCCAAATCTAACTGTGTATGTAGATTCTTCATTATTGGTCCAGTTTTCAAATTGGTCTACATTAAAGTCCAAAGGGTCCAAAATTAAACTTAGATTGATTTTAACAAAAATTTAATTCTTGGGCTTCTTTGATATGCTGAATCTAAACATGTACTTAGATTTTTAATTATGGGCCCAGTTTTCAAGTTGGTCCAAATCAGGATCCAAAATTATTATATTAAGTATTGTGCAATAGCAAGACATTTTGAATTGCACATTATTCAGCAAAAGCAAGAAATCTTCAATTGCACAGTATTGTGCAATAGCAAGAAATTTTCCATTGCACAGTATTGGGCAATAGCAAGAAATCTTCAATTTCACAGTATTGTGCAATAGCAAGTATTTTCAATTGCACAGTATTGCGCAATAGCAAGAAATATGTAATTGCACAATATTGCGCAATAGCAAGAAATTTTCAATTTTTTTTAGTTATCTTTCTTTGTCCAGAATAGTAGTTGAACTTAAATCATTGTTTTATACAATGTACAATGTATATTCACTTTTACTACCAACTGATAAATTAAAGCAATCTTTACCATTCAGTGATAACAAGCACCTTTTTTCACATTTTAATATTTTATGATGATGTATTTAAATGAGTAGTTTTTGTTGCAAACTCCATTAGAAATTTGAATTGAGATCAGTTTTGGAATAAGAAAAAATTGGGGGGGGGGGGGGGGGGGGTCAATTTTTCTCATTTCAGATCTCATAAATAAAAAGATAATTTCTTCAAACATATTTTTGAGAGGATTAATATTCAACAGCATAGTGAATTGCTCAAAGGCAAAACAAAAATGTTAAGTTCATTAGACCATATTCATTCTGTGTCAGAAACCTATGCTGTGTCAACTATTTAATCACAATTCAAATTTAGAGCTGAATCCAGCTTGAATGTTGTGTCCATACTTGCCCCAACCGTTCAGGGTTGAACCTCTGCGGTTGTATATAGCTGCGCCCTGCGGAGCATCTGGTTAGTTTTACATTCTGTCCTTTATTTTGTACACTTATTTGTAGTGATTTAATTCTGGCTGAAAGACAAGAGCGAATAATAACAAAAAGTTAATACAAAATTAGAAAATGACATAATTTTAATCGATTAACGCTTCATAGATTCAATTGAAATGCAATTGTATGACCAACAAGTGGGTAAATAAGGCAATGAGTGGGGATTTACTACTACAATGTTATTGTCTGTGTTGTCTTTTGTTGAATTTCCTCGCTATATACATATATCAAAGGCACCTTTCTATATTTTTCTATAACGTTTTCATTCTGACACAAGTAGTAGTCATGTAAGTAATCTTTAGAGTATGACATTAAATAACCGAAAAAATAACGATTTCAGATTTGTACAGGTTTTTTTAATAATTATCCATGTATTTATTTAAACTAATGTGTAGACGGAAATTATAAATATGTTTTTTTTTTATCTACGGTGTGGCTGCTAGTGGACTACAAGTTCATAAGATGCTCTGCATTGATTTTTTGTTAAAGTTTTTTGGGGGTCGATTTAAACACTTTCAGTTTAATGTTTTCAAACGTGTTATACTATTCAACTTCTGATCAGGAATGTTTCGGATGACAGTCGTAAAATAAAAAAAAGTAAAATCACAAAATTACTGAACTCCAAGGAAAGTTCAAAACGGAAAGTCCCTAATCAAATGGCAAAATTAAAAGCTCAAATACATCAAACGAATGGATAACAAATGTCATATTCCTGACTTGGTATAGGCATTTTCTCATGTAGAAAATGGTAGATTGAACCTGATTTTATGGCTAGCTAAACCTCTCACTTGTATGACAGTGGCATCATACGTTGTTTGTATCCTGTTTTTATGGAGGTTGGAGTGTCTTGTTGTTTTTATTATGATAATCAGTTTTGTTTAGCTCATCTAGCCCAGAGAACTGTGTGAGCTTTAATTCCCGTCACTTGGTTAACTTTCCCAAAAAACTTCTCTGAATGAATTTGACAAATTAAACAGAACAATTATGTATCTTGTTCCAACAGGGCCATGACGGTTGAAAATTGAACTTGTAGGTAAATGCTATGTCTTATAGTAGTTGTAGCTTCAACAGGAGATTTTTACCAATGTTTTACTTTATATCTTGGAACTATAACAGATAGTTAGCTAACATAAGTCGAAATCTACAGTCTTTTCCGTAAAGGAGTTATTGTCCTTTGAAATATAAAAATGACAAATTTACTATTTGTCTTTTGTCTGATATCGTGAAAACTATAATACTAGATAGAGAGAAACGTAAAAAAAGCAAAAAATATCAGCAAGACAAGATCTGCAAATAGGTCATCATAATCAATTGTCGGTTGTCTTCTTATAGGAATTGCTACCCTTAAATTACGATTTTTACCCATTTTTTGTTTTGAAATAAAAACTATAGAGATAAATAGTAAACAAATAATTAAAAAAAAAGTCAGCAATGAACAATCAACAAAAGCAGATTTTAGTCATGAGTAACATTCTAGTCTATTGCAGTATTGAAGGTAAAAATAGACCTAGGCGAGCGATCTTTAAGGTCTCTATAATTGTTTTTTTTTAAATTGATTAACAAAATAAACCAGAGAAAAAAGGCGTGCTTACGACTTTATAATAACTATTTGTCTTTTATAAGTTGGCTCATAAAACAAAATGCCTTTTGTTGGTCCGTTTATTGTTTAATCTTAAGTAAACGGTTGTTTTGGTATTTCTCCTGTATATGGTTGAAAGAAAAACCCTTTTTTGATGATCATGAAATAGCGTCTGATGAAAAAACTCGGTATTTTCCCTTCCCCGCATTTATAACTGATACTATTATAGAAGAGTTTATTAATTTTTCGTTGTCTTGTAACATCCAAAAGCAATGCAACTAGTTAAAGTGGGCTAGTATGAACAAATGCGTAGGAAGTTACGCTAATGATAATGAATAACATATTATTTATATAAAGCATACGAAATACGGGAATCAATGACATTGGGTTTCAATTGAAATATAACATGTATAAATAGCAATTACATTCTGTATAATTATAGTTTACTATGCAAGCGTCACATTCACCACACTACAAAAAATGTATGTAGTGTTTTTTTATTTTTGTGTTAAATCGAGACCTTGTTCAACGTAAAAAAAACAATATGAAAAACACTGATTGAGAATCTGGCAAGTATGTATACTGTTATGATTAGAATTACATGGGGAGGGTAACAAGCGATAATACACAAACTATGTCAAGCTGAAGAAATTTCAAATATATGAATAATAATAACAATGTTCTAAAATTATAGCTCGGACTGATTCTAAACCAATCTGAATATCAATATTGTCGAATTTGAATACTGTTGACCTGTATTTTTTAAAAGGAAATTTAATTGTGGGTTTACCTGCCTAGAGCTCGTTTAGATTTAATTATTACAAAAAATGTCCATTTTGTTTTCAAAACCGTACCCGATGTTATTTCGTATATAAATAACACGTGCATTGCGCCCAGTAATGGAGTTACTAATATTTATTTATGTTTTATTCTTATACAGGTACTGATTTGTCCTATTTATTAAAACTAGTAAATGAATTAGATCGGAAGATTCTTTCTTATTGAGAAATAAACTTGATAATTGTGAGTCTAAATTTACTTGTGCGTGCATGAACGCATTAATGTATACATGCTTATTGTATTTAAATGAAAATTTCCACATGCTAATTTTAGTATTTTCATTTATGTCGGTTAAAGCTCTATATACATTATTTTGTATTGTGTTATGTATTACTGAATTAAATAAATCTTTTATGCTTTTATGCTAGTTGTACATTCTCATTTCACACAATTTGCTTCGTGTGAAATGGGAGGAGGGTATTTTTTGTTGTTAGTTTCATTATTATTACTAGTAGAAGTAGTAGTAGTAGTATTGATTTCGTCTTTATCTGAATTTTAAATGAAAATTTTTATTTAGCTTGTGATTAGTTTTACCAGCACATATACAGGTCAATTGCGTGTCATATATTTTTTATGATGGTATGATACTTAACCCATAATGGGAGGAACTATGCTTGATTTTCACATGATGAAGACATATAATCTTTCAATCACTTTAATTGAGGTCTGTAGCTGGCATGTCAGTAACTGCTAGTAGTCCTTTCTTAATTTATGTATCCTTGTCATTTTGATTAGTTTATTTAGTTACCTATTCTGACATTGGATTCGGACTTCTTTGAAACTGTGTTTCACTGTGCGTATTGCTGTGCGTTTTTTTTTATTCTACATTGGCTATATGTATATGGAGAGTGTTGAGATCTCACAAAACATGTTTATCCCAGCCGCATTTTTGTGTATGTCCTAAGTTAAGTACTAATATAATCCTGGTACCTTTGATAACTATTAAGAGCTTCTGGCCTTTGTTAGTCTTTTATGTTTTTATTTTATTTCATGTATATATTTTGAAGTTTAGTGTGATCTCCATTTTCACTGAACTAATACACAGTTTTATTTAGGTGTTATTTAAGGCCCTTCTCTGTAAGCGAGATTTTCTAGCTGCGATTAAGACACATTGGTGGCCTTCATCTGTTATCTGCTCTTTAGTTGGGTTGTTGTCTCTTTGACATATTCCCCATTTCCATTCTCAATTATACATAAAGTGTATAGTTAGTACTAGTACATTGTGTTGGAACCCCCACCAAATACATTAGTCTGAATAATCTTGGAGTTTGCAAAAGTTAATGATGAAATTGCTGAAACGCGAGTCATTTTATTTACATCATTACTAAAGGATTTTTCTATTCTTAGGCTTTTGAACAAAAAACATCGGCATAGATAGATAGATTAAACTTTGATGTCTTCGAAAAAGTAAGGAACTGATTACCTAAGTTGTAATTGGCAAAACAATTCGAAATAGTTGGTCCTCAATGTTCTCCAACTTCGTACTTTATTAATTTAAAAAAAATAAATTATTCGAGCGCCTCTAATGAGAATTTTGTGGATGAAACGAGGTTCTGGCATACACAATTATATAAGCCTTTATCTCTGATGAGTGTTTTTTTTCCATGTGATAGTATCTGAGTGCGGTTACATGTTTATGTTATAAGCAGCAACTATTTATTACACCAAGGTTACACTATACACATGGACACTTGATTAGTGTTCTACCCTAGTAGGTGGATATAAACCATTTAAGAGTAGAAGATCTCAGAAAGACATATGAAATTCTGCTTAATTTAAAGATCGTTTCTTGGTTCACCTTTACTCGATAATCTGGGAGTGAACCTACAAAATACGACATTATACTTCTATTTTTGTTCCAGAAAAGTGAATATAGCGGTCGTGATGGCACCATGGCTGACAGAGTTAGAGCACTTCTCCGACGAGCTTTCTCTAGTACATCCCTACGATATTGTGGAGAAACTCGGACAGCTAAATTATATATCAAAAGATCAATTGATAGAATTTCGAAAGATCATTCGAACAGCACAAAACGATACCAAAATATCTCACAGAGAAGAGGCAAAATCAGCAGTACTGCTTAGACTGGCACATGAAATAACCATAGAACAGTTCCTAGAGGCCTTGTTGAGGTCAAAATATCATGTTTTAGTCCTGAAATTGGTGTCCAATTGTCGAAAGGGGAAACTTCGCTTAGTAGTTCGAAATGTGGAGCCAGGGCCTGGATTTAAACAGGCTCAAAAACTATATCTCAATACCAAAATCTACACTCATAAAAATATATTCAAGGTTAATCCCACAGAAGCTTGTCGAAATATTTATGATTCAAACAAACTTAAGTTTGAAGACTGTCAACAAAAGTTAAAGATAGAAACAGATGAAGAGGAAAAGGGGAACCTTAAACAGAATCTCATGAAATTCGCAAACATTTGTGTTTCTTGCTTGTTTGCAGCTTTAGATGCAGAAATTACTCGGTGGAATATAGATTTTGACTGGGACGAATGCACAGTTTCCTCCAGAAACGAACTAGCTAGGCTTTTCCATCAACTAACTGGCTACATTAAGGAAACACCGAACCCAAATATTGCGGAAGTCGGCTTCTTTTCAAGGTTAGCAATAGCGTATGCGATGACGGGCCAATTAGCAAAGGCAGAAGGATATATCGAAACAGCATTTACATTGTCTTTTTCTATCCCAAGGTGTTCAGAACTTTACTTCATGTACCATATGTTTGTTATGATTCTGTTATTTAAATACCAGAAGAACAAGTCGGGAATGGGCAAATTGGTTTGCATTGCAGAAGAAGCACGATCCTGCCTTCAGCAAGAGAACGACGATTCTATAAGATATTTTTGGACGCGAATGATACTTTTACGTAAAGTATTTTGTTTACTAGGGCTTGGTAACAATATTGAATTGATAAAAGGATATACCCCATCACAAGAACAAATAGATGAAGCAAAAGAAATGCTAGTAGAAATACGTGATATGGGGGATATGGAATCTAGAAGAGAAATGTTCTTTTTCACGGCTAAGGCAAGAATTGCACAATTAGAAGGTGATCTTGAGAGTGCCATTTTCTGTACAGAATTGGCAATCGATTGTGATGAATACAGATGCTTCGGTGAAACTGAGCAAGTACAAAAGTATCTGGAACAATTGAGAAACCTGGTGACAAAAACTCAATGCGGAAATCAGCAAGATATTCGCATTGAAAATTAAATAAATTGAAGGAAATGATTTGGTCAAGATTATTCTGGTCATTCAACAATGATTGATGTCGATGAACATAACGAAACCACAACACTAAAGAAAACAGACTAAAATTTAGTTTTCCCAACAGTTACTTTTGTTATTATACTTTTGGAGTATTTGCCATAAATCATTTGTTTGTTGTATATAATATTCATTGCTTGTTTCAAAATAACCGCGGAAATGTATTATTATAAGATTTGTCTGAGTTTTTATTACATTAACATTTTTAAAACATAAAGAACAGGGTTCTGGTTTATAACTTGATTTGCATTTATAAAATTTATGTTCTCTGTCCTTATTTTTGTAATCGGCACTAGAAAATTAAACTACATGTATTTATATACTGGCAATTGTCAGGGCAATTAATTTATTTTCTACCACCAGAATTAGCTGCACTCTTAGGGTGACTACATACGTGACCTTTTTAGTATTCATGGGAAACTTGACTATCTTTGTCCTCATACCAATTACAACATCAGTCAATCTGTAGATGTCTTTCTGTTCTGATTCATAATAGATAGGCGAAAGATACCAGTGAGACATTCAAACTCATAAGTCGCAAATAAACTAACCATGTCATGTCTGAAAAAGAATGAAATTATAAGTAAAAGACCAACAGACAAACAAAAGTACACAAAACACAACACAAAAACTAAAAACTGAGAAAAACGAAGCTCCCCCAAATACTGGCAGTGATCTCAGGTGCCCTGGAAGGGTAAGCAGATCCTGCTACACATGTGACACCAATAGTGTTGGTCATGTAAGTTCAAACCCGGTAATAGGTCTAATAATGTAGGTCACACTCAGAAAATGGGGACGGGATTGCAGTTACAAAAGTAATATAATATCTGCTATCACCTGTCCGAACGCTTACGACGGGATGATTTCAATTTTACCACTTGAATGTCTTGGTTTAATAACTTCCTTGTGAGCAGCACAGATGTCAGTCAGTGTTTCGCTTTACCGATTTATATCAAGTATCATGGTCAAATTATACTTTTAATGGATCTTTTTGACGCATGGACCTCGTGGAGATTTTTTCTATTCTTATTCGTATATTTTAAAATGACTATGGAATGAACTTTTTTTTCGGAATTAATGAACTAAAACGAATTAACGTGGGTACCGTACATTGAAGCAATACTTAGCACGAATATTTTCGAAGTTTTGATAGAGGTATTAGAATATATAATTTTCTAATTCTATTTATTGCAGATAAGTTGTATATTTGACCCATTAATATTGATTTATTTTCAATTAAAAACGCTTTTTAGTTGATCTTTAACTGGCTGGGTATATATTTTTCATGAGAATGGAAAACACTCAGTGACATTTGGAAACAATATAAATCATTTATATACTTAGTGACGTCCTTAGTGGAAATTCTATATTACTTGGCTGTACACCAAAACGTAACCCATGATGTCAAACGTGACTAACTAAAACAGCCTTTTGTATTAATAGAATGTATAGAATGACTAGATTTTATATTTAAAAAAAGTATGATGATAAAACGATGTTTTTTTCTGCTTTTGATGACAAGCTAGATTTTGAGGTTTTGACTTTTACGTAAAAAAAACATGATTCTCGACATGATCGCATATCAATATATTATCTGTCTTATTTGTAGATTAATTTCGGATCGATTATGCTGCACAAACAGTCCAGTTAGATTTTCTAATTTACCACCATTTTTTGTTCATTAAATGTCCTGTACTAAGTTAGGAAAATGGCCATTGTTATATTATAGTTCGTTTCTGTGTGTGTTACATTTTAATGTTGTGTTTCTGTGTTTCCCTTAGTTTAGTTTGTAACCCGGATTTTTTTCTCAATCGATTTATGAATTTTGAACAGCGGTACAAATTACAAATTTTAAAATTACAGGCTAAAGACACAAGATTGATGTGTTGCACCATATAAGGTTTTCAATATCTCGAGACATAGAGGTGCCAGAATAAGATAAAATGAAAAAAACCAAACCAAAAAATATGAATCTAAATACTCTAAGCCACCAACAAAAAGTATCCCAAATACTATGAATACCTTAGAATTTTAAAACTTTTTAATTTTTTGGTAACTGGAATTTTATTAATATAAAAGGTTATCATTAATTTTACTGGATAAAACAGATATTACATGTCATAGTATTAATGATAATAAGAATAATCATGAAATGGTCTTAATCATACACAAACTGTTTACAAAACTTTAAAAATACAAAGATATTTCTACCCCAGAATATATAACCTTGACTTTATTTGGTAAAACCTTTTGGTATTTTGGCTCCTCAATGCTCTTTAAATTCACACTTTATTTTGGCCTTTCGAATGTCACAGGTGAGTCTTTTGTAGAAAAAACGCGAGGATGGCGTGACAAAATAGAATCCTTGTATCTATCAAGAGCTACTACGATACTCGCGCTAGGTACTGTAACGAAAACCGAGCGATCGGGCCTTAGTGTTAAACTTTAAATGTTTATCCCTTAGTGTGTTGCTGTAAGAATGTGTTTTGTTAGAATGGACGAGTATATATGAATTAAAAGGTATAACTGGTGAACTTCTTTGTTAGCGCGGTACTCTTGTATTGTGGTAGTTTGTTGTATTCTGGTAGATCTAAGGTTGCTTCTGTAAGAATTACACACTCGTCAAATAAAATTCAAATATCAACAATACACACAAATATCAAATATCTTCACAGTATCATAACTTTATTAGATAAATATAGTATTAATTTCCTAACGTGAATTGAAGAAAATAGATAGCGGAAAAATACACCCAGAAAGTTTACTAGCTATGGCAAATGGCAAATCAAATTCAACTGTCAAAAGATAAAGTTCTGTCGAGAAGTTATTCTCTAAATGCAACTTGTTAAGGAATTAATAGGCCCACATTATACGGAAGAAGTCTGGTTACTACTTAGTCTGGTAAATGGTATCTAGACGTATATATTAAAATCGCTTGGAATTAGCGTGCGTCACTTGCCCAGAGAAAATCGTACTTGAGTCTTATCCGTATTCTCAGTCGTATTTATACTTAGGTATACCAATCTACCTATTTGGTTTTACCGTCTACAATTTTGGCTTACCATTTACCTAAATTACCATATACAGAGCCTACGTCATTACCAAAATAGATAATGACATCATAGTAGTGTACGTCATTTGAAGTAAACAATGCACAGGTGTTCCCAAAAGGGGTTTTAGTTACTTTATTAAAATACAAGTATCGTATGGAATTGTGAAAATCCACAACTTTTAATCAAAATTTCATTCATGTCTTTAATAAAATCAGTATTTTAGAGCACTTTGAAACAGGTACAAGGAAAAGAAGCTAAACTTCACTTTTTTGAAGTAGAAACGTAGCTAAAACCAGATAAAAATTGACATGGCTGGTGGTCACTAAAATTGATGTATAAAAGTAAAAAATGATGGCTTCAAAATGGTGTATAAATTTGAAATAGGTTTCCCGGTTTCATTTAAGATTATAACCGTTCTTTTCTGTATTTGGATACGCAAACGTCAAATTAGGAAAAATCGATTTTTTTGGCGATCAAAAAAGATGGCTATTTTTTTTAGAACGGACAGGATAAAGGAATAGCAATAACAAGCTATTTTTTGTAATGTTTGTATGTCGTAAAGAAATTATATTGGTCACAAAACCTACAAATTTTAAAATTTAATTGTAATAAAAGCATGACAAGTTGCAAAAAATACTTTAAACGTCAATCTTTTGGCCGATTGATTTGGCGGACTTTTTGACGTTACGGACGACTGTAGCGCCACCTAATTAATCCCCCCTGCTATTGTTGCTGATAAAGCTTGACGACAACGGACGTTTGATACGGTGCTTTTTGTCCGGGATTTGCTTTTTGTCCGCTTTTGCTTTTTGTCCGATTATTTTGCTTTTTGTCCGATACTTTTGCTTTTTGTCCGTTGCTTTTTGTCCGTTTTGCTTTTTGTCCGATAATTTTGCTTTTTGTCCGATACTTTTGCTTTTTGTCCGTTGCTTTTTGTCCGTTTTGCTTTTTGTCCGATAATTTTGCTTTTTGTCAGACACTTTTGCTTTTTGTCCGTTTTGCTTTTTAGCTCACCTGGACCATAGGACTAAGTGAGCTTTTCTCATTTTCTCATTATTCGTCGTCGTCATTAATTTTTACAAAAATCTTCTCTTCTGAAACTACTGGCAAAATTAAAGCAAACATGGCCAAAATCATCCTTAGGGTATTTAGTTTCAAAAAAGTATCCGATGACCCCGCCCAATAATTAAGATGGCCGCAATGTCTAAAAGAAGAGCATCGCATAAAATGTAGATTTTGGCTTATATATCTGAAACAAAACCATAGAGACAATCTAACAAGGGATAAGAACATTTCGCCTCATAAAATAATGAGGACCAGTCAGAACTTTTCATGTGGGACAATATGAGCTCTTAATTTTAAAAAAAGTGGGACAATCGGGAATAAGCCCTACAGACTTGAGCAATTCTAAAATAAACACTGTTGATGTATCTCTTCTATCAAAAAGTGTTTTACATTTACGAATGCACTATATTGTATCTGTATCTAAAGTATTAAACGCATTTATTTCGTGATAGAAATTAAGTAAATGCTTAAGTAACCATTTTATTACTTTTCCCCCTCTTTTCGAGTTTGTCAAACAAAAATAAACTACTTTGTTGAAAATGCTGTTGTGTTAACCAAAGTTTCCTTAATCTTATTACTTGAATAACCTCGAACTTCCTCGTCATTTGGATATAGTTGCTAAATAATTCCGAAATGTATGGATTAATACAGTTTATCTAAATAAATAGCTACACATGTATTACGTAAACTTTGTGATAGTGTTCCAAAAATGAAGTTTGTTTGTTTGTTATATTTCTAATATTTGTAATGTTTAAGAAAAATAAAGTTGTTGGAAATATGACGAAAATATTACCAGACTTAAAAAAGTTTTTTTTTAACTGAAATGTTGCAAAATATTTTGGAGCGACTGTCAATCGGCCATTCGCATAAAAGTGCAAATGGTGACTATATATTATTAGCGGGAAGAAGAAACTGTGCGTTTAAGCAATAACATGTCGTAAATGTGTGCACTTCCACATGTAGCAAACGCCGACACCATTTAACATAATGATAAAACTATTCAAACGAGAAAACCATTGATTTACAAAACACTATACGACAAACAAATACAGAAACAAACAACAACTATTGAATTACAGATTGAAACTCCGTTCCTGACTTATTCGTATGATTATCATATATAATATTTAGCGCGGTTAAACATCATTTTAGAATTTCAATAACGAAACCATCACTCAAGGATTATTTGATTTGATAAATTTCTAAACTATTCTAAAGTTTCGAGCATATAAAAAAGAAGATGTGGTATGATTGCCAATGAGACAACTATCCACAAAAGACCAAAATGACCCAAACATTAACAACTATAGGTCACCGTACGACCTTCAACAATGAGCAAAGCCCATACCGCATAGTCAGCTATAAAGGCCCCGATAAGACAATGTAAAACAATTCAAACGAGAAAACTAACGGCCTTATTTAAGTAAAAAAATGAACGAAAAACAAATATGTAACACATAAACAAACGACAACCACTGAATTACCGGCTCCTGACTTGGGACAGGCACAGATTTAAATAATGTGCCGGAGTTAAACATATTAGCGGGATCCCAACCCTCCCCCTAACCTGGGACAGTGGTATAACAGTACAACATAAGAACGAACTATAAAAATCAGTTGAAAAAGGCTTAACTCATCAGATAGACACAAATACAAGTGGACGTGGCCGGGTACTTATACATCCCGACACAAAAAGTCACAATGAACAGATCTGAGAGTACTCGCAGTTATCTGACAGCTATTTCAAAGCCACTAACAACTAATAAAAAGTCATGCCTCTGAGACTTAACGTTCGTTTAAGTCTTTGAATATCCCATGTATTCTACAAATTGGTGTACGTACACCATTGCTCACACGTTTGAGGATGACAGACTAACTTACGACCAGAATGAATAAGAATTAGTCTATATAACAAGATCTAAAATATTTCTAGTGTAAAAGACTTTAACCTCGCCACATTATTTATGTATGTGCCTGTACCAAGTCAGGAGCCTGTATATTCAGTGGTTGTCGTTTGTTTATGTGTTACATATTTGTTTTTTCATTTAATTTTTTGACATAAATAAGGCCGTTAGTTTTCTCGTTTGAATTGTTTTACATTGTCTTATCGGGGCCTTTTATAGCTGACTATGCTGTATGGGCTTTCCTCATTGTTGAAGGCCGTACGGTGACCTAATGCTGTTAATGTCTGTGTCATTTTGGTCTTTTGTGGATAGTTGTCTCATTTGCAATAATACCACATCTTCTTTTTTATAAGAATGCCAACTCCTCACACGTACAATTATTACTTCATTTTCTTTTTTTCACTCATCTAATTATTATATCTATTTTAATTCAATATTGTATCCATATAAATGTATATGAACGCTTACATATATATAATTATTGCGATATCATATATAAGAGAGAGGCAAAGTGTACCAAAGGATAATCACACTAAAAAGGGTTGAAACAAACCAACAAAGCCGCAGCTGAATGAAAAACAACAAGATACACAACAGTCCACAAAACAAATGGTCCGAGAACACAATTAATTCGTAGTGCATTTCTTTTAGAACATAAATGAAAATTTAAAAAATCCCACCTGCGCTTTCTCAATGAAACTTTTACAGTGTGTTGTACTAATTTTGGGACAAATTATATCAAAATTATAGAAAACTTCATCGCGTCTAACTCAAAATATGGACAATTTTGTGTTTAGGGTGTCTTGAAATCTTTTGACAGCTTCCGAAGTGCTAATTTTTAACCTTTTTCAGCTGGAACGTGGGCCAAATCACTACTTTCCTGTACAATTCTGGACCCAAATTTTTTTACAGTGGAATTTCACCCCCCCCCCCCCCCCCCCCCCCTACTTACAATGTGAGGCATTAATTAAAGTCATAAGAAACGATTGACCGATGAAAAATAATGTTCTTCCAATTCTTGAACCAATGCATACAAACATCATAAACTTAGTCTTCTGTGCTCGAATTTATCCTTTTTTTCGTGTAAATTTCGTATAATCGTCAATTTTTTTTTCAATCGGTCAGTGTTGTTGTGAAAAAATGGCAGGTAATTAAAGTTCGTGTTTTGTAGCCGAAGTTTAACGATTGTCACCTGTTTGTCAACAATTGACGACAAATAAACAAAAAAGCATGGACATTGAGCACGTGTTTAACATGTAAATTCAGATAATAGTTTATTTTAAGGACATCCATGCGTATTGTGGTCACCGGATTTTTACGAGATGGTTCACACTGAGGTCACCTTGCATACGGAAAATATGTCGTGGGAATTGCTTGCTGGAAGGAAGCAATTCAAATAAAGTAAACTTCTTCTAAATATGAATAAATTAATAAATGTTCTTCAGAAAAAAGTATATGTACATAAGTTTTATAATAAAAACTATCCATTGAGTTATAAAAAACATATGCATTATTTTTTTTTTGATTTGAGGTTTCTTATGACTTTAAACAAGGAGAAATAAATTTGGAAGGGTATAAAAATTATTGGCAAGTAACCCACTGTTATCACTAAGAACTAATAACGAAAATCGAGGAACGACAATTGTGGTCTCGGACGAAATCACTGAAATTTAAAATCTGAGCAACAAGAACCAATGCAACTGTGATGATGTATGGTTAACTGGAAGAGTAAGATAATCCTGCTCCGTCCATTAAGTTTTAAAAAGTCATGTATTAAACTCAAACTCTCGAACACGTTGTCTTGGAAGATCTTTATTCCAAGGGGGTCCTTAATATAGTTGCTTTTTGATAATCCTATAAGGAGTTTATAATTTAACTCCTTGCGAACACTTTCATAAGGAACGAAAATTCCCATCTGCATCTTTTTGAAAAGATTGCAAATATTGTTTAAATTAAATAGGGTATCCCATTTCAAACCCAGCGTCTCGGAAAATCTCATTTTAGGGCACTAGACAATGATTAAATGTAGTAATTCGATAATAATACATGGATTTCTCGCGAAAACATCGTTAAGGCGAAATTTAAAGTTTGTCTTGGCTGATTGAAGAAATTTCACAATAAAAACTGAAACGCAAAAACGCAAAAACGCATAAAGATGTTTATTCAGGACAATAACTTATATAAAACAACAGCAGAAATACATATAATGTATCACCAATGGAGGTTGTAAAATACTGTAGGTGATACTTAAACGTAATGTTCTATTTATTTTTTTTTGTCGTTAAGGGGACTGGAGGGTATTAATCCATTATTTTTTAAATATACATGTAGGATTTTGCTTGTTTTTCTATAGATGAACTTTTATCATATACTAAATAGAAAAATCAAATAAAAACATGGGGTTATCGTTCACTTAAGCTCACAATCTGCCCTCGAAAGAAGCAACCATTTTTGTTAAGGTACTTTTTTTTAAGTTGAACTAATAGGAGAAATAGAGAGATATATATATCGAAATAAAAAAAGAACTACATTACAGAAATCGATTTAATTTTACAACTGTTTAGTTTACGTAAAGCATATTTGAAAAATATCTATAGGTCACCGATGAGTTGAAAAAGACATTTTAATTCTAATGCCAAAACAAAATGTCATTATTGCACTAAAGGGAGACAATTTGGAGCTTTTACAGTGATATAAACATTTGAAAAATAAATCTGAGGCCAAAATCATTCGATTTTTTGGGTTGATTTTTGAGCCAATTCATAAAGTTATAACTAATAGTGTAATAAATAAAATTTGTAATGAAAACAAAAATGATAAAATGTTTGCTGAAATTACCCTCGAGCCTCCGAAAGAGCAAGTATTGCACAAAAAAAAAGGAATCATCCTTTAACGGAAACAACTCTTGAAATCATCGGATATTCGTCGATGACTAAAGGCTATTTATTTCTGAAATCTAAATTTTGTTTTGCTGTTCTGAGTGTTCAAGATGTTACATGCAGCTAAAATATTGGTAAAACATTTGAAAAAATACTGATCTGTACACAAAAGTAAACGAATGAAAGCCACTGGAATGCAGTCCAGGACTCGGATAAATAAGCACATTTAAACAAGAGTGCACACACTGAAATGTCTCGCCTACTTTACTCATCATTAATATTATGTTGATAGCCCTAAGTATAAAGATTTATTACAACTGCCACATAAACTTAACATTAACCAAGATAGCTAAACAAAGACCAAATGAATTATGAAAATGAGGTAAAGGTCAGACGAACCATACCAGGCAGACATGAACAGCTAACAATTCTTCGATACAACAAATATACTTGACCTATTACTTATAGTTTAAGAAAAACAGACCAAAACACAAAAACTTAACACTGTGCAATGAACCGTGAAATTGAGGTCATGGTCAAATAAAACCTGGGAGACTTATATATAGATCATAAGATATTTTCATGCACCAAATATAGTGACCGTTGGCATATAATATTAGATAAAAAGACCAAAACTCAAAAACTGAACCTTGACCACTGAACCATGAAAATGAGGTCAAGGTCAGATGATATCTTCCCGCTAGACATGTACACCTTACAATCATTCCATACAACAAATATTGTAGACTCATTGCATAAAGTATGAGAAAAACAGACCAAGACAGAAAAATTTAACTATAACCACTGAACCGTGAAAATGAGGTCAAGGTCAGATGACACCTGCCAGTTGGACATGTACACCTTACAGTCCTTCCATACACCGAATATACTAGCCCTGTTGCTTATAGTATCTGAGATGTGGATTTGACCTATGATGCCAGAGGTAGCTCTTTACTGACAAACTCGTACAGGTATATGCCATATAAGTGCTATAGGCTATTTTAAAGGCAATGACCACCTATACCTCTGGTAGCATGGCCCATGTGGTGAATCTCGTAGTTTGAACAGCCGGCAATATTTCATAACGACTTTGCGATATACTAGAATACCCTCCTTTCCTTTTGCTGGCATGATAAACGTGGATCATCCTATGATGCCAGAGGTAGAAGTAGGCATTGCCTTAAAAAAGGCACAGATCACTTAGGCCCAAGACCCGTACGAGTTTGACAACAATGAATTAAAAGGGTAAGGTGGTACCTCTGTTTGCAACGAAGTCGAAATACACTTTAATAATTGCCGGCTGGCCAAACTAAAAGATTCTCCACGTAGGCCATTTTACCAGAGATAGAGGAGGGCATTGCCATACAAATTTCTTATAGCACTTATGCCCTAGACCCGTACGAGTTTGACAATAATGAATCAAAAGGGGGAGATGGTACCTCTGTTTACAACAAAGTCGAAATAAAGTATTGCCGGCTGGCCAAACTAAGAGGTTCTCCACGTAGGCCATTTTACCAGAGATAGATATGGTAATTGGCTTTAAAATGGCATATAACACTAATTCCAAAGACCTGTACGATTTTGCCTGCAAGGGGTTAAAAATAAAAGGTGTTACCTTTGTTTACAACGAAGTCGAAATAAACCTCTACCTCTGGTATAATGATCCACGTAGAGAATCCCGGAGTTTGGCCTACCGGCTACAGTTATTTTGACTTTAATGTGAACAGAGGTACCACCTCCTCATTTTAGCTCTTTACTGACAAACTCGTACGGGTATATGCCATATAAGTGCTATAGGCTATTTTAAAGGCAATGACCACCTATACCTCTGGTAGCATGGCCCATGTGGTGAATCTCGTAGTTTGAACAGCCGGCAATATTTCATAACGACTTTGCGATATACTAGAATACCCTCCTTTCCTTTTGCTGGCATAAGTGCTATAAACCATTTTAAAGGCAAGGCCCACCTCTACCTCTGGTATCATGATAAACGTGGATCATCTTTTATTTTTGGCCATCCGGCAATAGTTTATTTCGACTTTGTTATATACCAGGGTACCCTCCTTACCCTTTGCTGACAAACTCGTACAAATCAATGGAATAAGAAGTATGGGCCATTTTAGATGCAATGTCCACCACTACCTTTGTTATAATGGCCTATGTTGAGAATTTCTTTGTTTGGCCAGCCGGCAATAATTCATTTCGACTTCGTTGTAAACATAGATACCACCTCCCCCTTTTAACACTTTGCTGAAGCACTGGTACGGGTCTACGGCATAAGTGGCCATTTTTGAGGCTATGGCCACTTCTACCTCTGGTATCATGGCCCATGTGGAGAATCTCTTCGTTTAGCCAGCCAGCAATAGTTTATTTCGACTTTGTGATATACTTAGGTACCCCCCTTACCCTTTGCTGATTAACTTACACGGGTCTGGGACATACGTGTTATGGCTATGTTAGAGGTAATGCCTACCTCATCCTCTGATATAATACCCCGCGTATAGAATCTCTTAGTTAGGCCAGTCGGCTTAATTTATATTTTCGTTGTAAAAAGAGGCATCGCATCCCCCCTTTAACCTTTTGCTGACAAACTCGTACAGGTCTAGGGCGTTAGTTTTATCAGCCATTTAAAAGGCAATGCACACATTTAACCTAGGATTAATGGCCAACTTGGAGAATCTCGTACTTAAGCAAGCCGGCAATGATTTATTTCGACTTCTTTGTAAACAGAGGTTCCAACTCCCTTTTAAACCCTTTGATGATACCGCGTACTTCTCTAGGGAATAAGTGATTTAGGCCATTTTAGAGGCAATGACAACCTCTACCTCTGGTATTATGGCCCACGCGGAGAATCTCTTAGCCATCCAGCAATAGTTTAGTTCGACTTTATTATATACTAGGGTAACAACCTTACACTTTGCTGACTAACTCGTACGGGTCTAGGTCATACGTGCTCATGGTCATTTTATAGAGGCAATCCCTTCCTCTACCTCTCATATTATGGCCCGCGTGGATAATTTCTTAGTTTAGCCAGCGGGCAACAGTTTATTTCAACTTCGTTATATACCGGGCTAATTCATCCCCCTTTTAACTCATTGTTGACAAACTCGTTCGGGTCTATAGCATAAGTGCTATGAGCCATTTTTAAGAGAATGACTACTCCAACATCTAGTATAAGGGCGCACCTAAAAATGTCTTAGTTTGGGCAGCCGTCACTATTTTTGGTGGACTGTGTGATATACTAGAGTATTCCCCTTACCCTCTTCTGACCAACTCGTACGGGTCGAGGACATAAGTGCCATGGCCCATGGACCATTTAAGAGGCACTGCCTACCTATACCTCTGGTATAATGGCCAACGTGGAGAATCTCTTAGTTTGAAGAGCTGGAAATAATGAGGTTTATTTTTACTTCGTGATATACCGGTGAAACTCATGCCCCTTTTAATTCGTTGCTGATAAACTCGTGTAGATCCAGGACATAAGTGCTATAAGCCATTTATAAGGGTTTGACTACCTCTTCTTCTGGTATAATGGCCTACCTGGAGTATGTCTTAGTTTAGCCAGCTTTCAATAGTTGTTTTTTAGACTTAGCGATATACAAGAGTATTCCCCTTGCCCTCTGTTGACCAACACCTACGGGTCTAGGATATTAGTGCTTCGAGCCATTTTAGAGGTAATGCGATATATTGTAAAAGACATGAAATTTCATGTACAAATCATTTATAATGTGAGTATGGTCTGTATTTAACTCCTAAAAGGACATGGTATTTTGAAGTTCAAAATGAAACCTGCCAAAAATAATACACATTTTATATCGGACATAAAGCAAAATTATCGGACAAAAAGCAAAACGGACAAAAAGCAACGGACAAAAAGCAAAAGTTTTGGACAAAAAGCAAAATAATCGGACAAAAGGCAAAACGGACAAAAAGCAACGGACAAAAAGCAAAAGTTTCGGACAAAAAGCAAAATAATCGGACAAAAGGCAAAACGGACAAAAAGCAACGGACAAAAAGCAAAAGTTTCGGACAAAAAGCAAAATTATCGGACAAAAAGCAAAAGCGGACAAAAAGCAAATTGCGGACAAAAAGCACCGTATCAGACGTTTCCAAGGACTTGCTTTCCAACTGTTCCGATTTTACATAGGAAAGAATAATAAAAGTTTAAGAAATAATTCATGGGGGCTTGAATATATCGTGATTTTACCACGGGTTGGCCCTTTATGACAAATATTTTACCCCTGAGCGATAGCGAGGGGTAAAATATCGGCACAAAGGGACAACCCGTGGTAAAATCTAGATATATTCAAGCCCCCATGAATTATTTCGATTCTGATAGGACACATACGGCAATTCTTTTGGATCGAAGCGCTCTAGGTGTAGGCAAATATTTGCCGTTCCCATAAATAAACGCGCTAATAAACTAGCGAAAAAGAACGGAGCAAACTGCATTAGTGACATGCTTAAACTATTTAAAATAATGTATTTAGACAGTTTTGGATGAATTTGAATGATAATTTATTTATATGTCTTATATGATGTACAATAAAGGGCTTTTGCCACATTTTAGCATCATTTGTGTATGTTTCCTTGTGATGATTTTCGGATTCACAAGCGTGTATTTTCCCGTAAAATGCTTACATTCTATGACGTCGAGTATCTCATTCATAAAAAAGCATATGACGTGGGAGTACAATCGGAACAGCACTGGCAATATATTCATATTTTACCACGGGTGTGTACTCAAAGCGTGTGAAGGACGTCATGTTAGAATTTAGCGTTAACAATGTTTAAACATAGTTTTAAAAGAAATATATAATAAGAACAGTCAATTAAACATCATACCACAATTTTAGGGGAAACAAGTTCAATTTCAAGGGACCCTCATTTCGTTACAGTACATCATCTCGATTTTAGATAATTATCGTTTCCAAGTTCATGTTTGTCTTTTTACAATACTATTTTGTCTTTAGCTTTAATGTCTTTTATTTCGTATGACCACTTGATATCTCCTTCGTATTGAAGAAATTATGTGAAAAGTAGAATCACCAAAATACTGAACTCCGAGGAAAATTCAAAACGGAAAGCCCTTATAAATCAAATGGCAAAACGATAAGCTCAAACACAGCAAATGATTAGACAACAACTGTCTTATTCCTCATTTGGTACAGGCGTTTTCTTATGTACCACTTGTCTGACAGTCACATCAAATTCCAGTATATTTACAACGATGTATGAACAAAACAAACAGACATAATAGGTACAAATTTTCAAATTCAGGGGTACAACTCAGCGAGGAGAGTTGTCTCATTGGCAGTCATACCACATCTTCTTCTTTATGTGTACAGTAGTCAATATTGTGTTACAATCTTAATTACAATAAAGGGGGTATAACAAAGAAACACAAAAAGGCAAGGCAAATAGACAAAGCACATCACAAATAAATGAAAGACAAGAATATATATTTTTTTTTTACTACATCACATGTACAATAAAACGCTGCGATTAAGACCCATTGGTAGCCTTCATCTGTTATCTGCTCTTTAGTCGGGTTGTTGTCTCTTTAACATATTCCACATTTCCATTCTCAATTATACATAAATGGTATAGTTAGTATTTTCATTATGTTGAAACCCCCTCCAAATACATAAGTCTGAATAATCTTGGAGTTTGCAAAAGTTAATTATGAAATTGCTGAAACGCGAGTCGTTTTTATTAACAGCATTACTCAACGATATTTCTATTCTTACACATTTGAACAAATAACATCGGCATATGATCGACAAAACTTTGAAATGTTCGAAAAAGTAAGGATTTTCACCATACGTTTTAATTGGAAAGAATTCGGAATAATTAGTGATCAATGCTTTTCAACTTCGTACTTTATTAAGTCTTTTAACTTTTTTTATTAGTTTAAACAATATTTATTCAGATAAATCAACATTAAACGATATTATACAAATGAAATTATATTAAGGATTCAGAAACAAGCAAATTGCTTATACAAATCTTTCTTCTTTTACAAAGTTAGTACGCTTATTGAACAATACATAAATATAAATACTGGCATGCTCTGTAATAAATACATGAATATGAAAAAGGTGAAAGAAGAAGAAAAAAAATGTAATGAAAAAAAAACAATAAAAAATAAAGGAATGACTGTAATAATTTTTCTGTCTATGAATAAATAACTTTAAAAAATTAGTGCACACTGAATAACGCGCGTAGCGGGTTATTTAACAGTTTGCACCACAATTTTTATGTTATTTCGAATAGACAGAAAATATATTGCAGTCATTTCTTATAATTTAATTCTAAATTTCATTTTAAACAGTAGAAAACCATGAAAAAACGTTGATGACGTCACGGTCACATGAATAAAAGAGGGACGAAAGATACCAAAGGGACAGTCAAACTCATAAATCTAAAACAAACAGACAACGCCATGGCTAAAAATGAAAAAGACAAACAGAAAAACAGTAGTACACATGACACAACATAGAAAACTAAAGAATAAACAACACGAACCCCACCAAAAACTAGGGGTGATCCCAGGTGCTCCGGAAGGGCAAGCAGATCCTGCTCCACATGTGGCACCCGTCGTGTTGCTTATGTGATTATAAATCCGGTAAATAGTCTAATTCGGTAGGTCACATTCACGACAGGGAAGGGGATTGTAGTTACGACGTAAGGAACATATCCGATATCATTTGTGAAACGGTTATTCCATAACGGTCAACCAACTCGTGATGGCGTCCGTAAAATTTACGAAGGGATGATTTTAACTTCACCATTTGGAACTCTTGGTTTAATAGCTTCCTTGTGAGCACTGCAGTAACCCTCTATCAAGAAGATCATGATAGGAAATGCAAGCACGGGAATATCGTATCAATTGGGAGATATCTACCCCGTATGCAGGTGCTGTTGGAATGTTGCTACTTAGAAATGGAAAGTTCACAATTGGAAAGCTGAAATCATCTCTTTTGTCGTAAAGTTTTGTTTTCAACCGACCCTCATTGTCAATTTCTAGATGTAAGTCAAGATATGAAGCCGACTTAACTGTATCTGTAGTATCCTTTATCTCCAATTCGATGGGATAGATGCGTTCCACATAGTCACCAAATTTTGAATTGTTTAGTGAAAGAACGTCATCTATATAGCGGAAAGTAGAGTTAAAGGATATTGCTAACTTCTTATCTTTCTTCCTAAGAAGTTCCTGCATGATAATAATTTTAAAACTCACTGGCATTTTGCATATGCTGTCGTTTGTAATTGAGCTGTTAATATGTTAGAGAATTTAATTGCGGAGTTTTGTCGTTGGTTGTTTTCTTGACTTGCAATATTAAACTTACAGATGTATCAATAACATTTTATTGTTCTGGTTTATTTTAATATCTTGTAAAGGACCGTTTGTTTTCATTGAATTTTCAAACATAATAAATTTAATAGTCATATTTCACCAATCGAATATACGAACTTGGACACATTGTCATGATATTTGCAGAATTTCTATTATTGCTATATAGATATAGGAAGATGTGGTATGAGTGCCAATAAGACAACTCTCCATCCAAGTCACAATTTAAAAAAGTATGTATAAATAAGTATCGTTTGGTTCCAGTGTCCAGCAATTCTCATAAAAGGCTGACTGTAAGACCTCCGATAAAAAAAAAAATATTTTCCGATTAAATTTCTCAAACGGTGCGACAGTCATACAATTGAGAGGTTTAGCGCTATAAAACCAAGTTCAAATCCACCACATTCTACATTTGAAAATGTCTGTACCATGTCAGGAATATCACAGTTGTTGTCCATTCGTTTGATATGTGTTATCATTTGATTTTCCCATTAATTTTGATTATGGACTTCTGTTTTGAATTTTCTCGGAGTTCAGTATTTTTTGGATTTTACTTTTGACCGTTTAATTTTTTTTTAAATGGTTAAAAGCATCCAAGCAGCAACTATTAATAAGGTTACACTATACACATAGGCACTTGATTGGTTTTATACCCTAGTATGTGGATGTAAACTATCTTAAAATAAAAAATTCCAGAAAGACATATGAAATTTTGCTTCCTTTAAAGATCTTTTCTTGGTTCACATTAAATCGAAACTCTCAAAGTGAACCTTCAAAAAACGACATTCACTGTCAATTCATTTTCTAACATATTATGAATAAGCTGGTTTTTATGAATAAGCTTGTCATATATACAGGATTAAAATTTTGTACGTAAGCGTCTGAATTCAAAATTCCGAAAGGTTTGTGACTAATACAGCTACGGTAATCTATCCCTTGTGTAGAAAATCATTGACATTTCGAAAAGTTCTAGAATTTGTATTTATAATGTACGTCAGCACGCAAGTGCTTACTACTAGGATGGTGATATACTCGGGTAGGAAATCGCCACCAGCAGTGACATGTGCACTGTTATAACGAATCAATATAACATACTTCTATTTTTGTTCCAGAAATGTGAATATGCCTGTCGTGATGGCACCACGGCTGACAGAGTTACATAACTTCTCCAACGATCTTTCTCCAGTACATCCCTACAATATAAAATTTGTATATCTGGCTCAAATATTGTGGCCGCAACGTCTGTCAACCTAAGGTGTGCACGTTTACGATAACGTTAACAAAATGACGCTATCCGCTAACGTTATGGGGTCTTGTCGTTTTCTCCGTTTTTTCAAAACTACCGGCGAGTTTATCGGCTGAGCACAACTTTAGTGTTATTAGTGAGTTGCCCTGGCAGTATGCTAACTTTCTGCAGCTATTTTTTGGGGGTCGCATGCATTGTTTGTCCACAATTCATTAAAACGGAAGTGACTTTTCAGACTGTCATAGATTCCCGGGAGTGTGCTAAATGCCGAAAGATGTTACAACAAAGCATTCATCTACTGTTATGGATTTGTTGCCCTGTTCCTGTGCTACAAGTCGATATCAATTTTTTATATGTGGCTCAAATATTGTGGCCGCAACGTCTGTCAATCTAAGGTGTGCACGTTTACGATTACGCTAACAAAATGACGCTATCCGCTAACGTTATGGGGTCTTATCGTTTTCTCCGTTTTTTTCAAAAATACCGGCGAGTTTATCGGCTGAGCACAACTTTAGTGTTATTAGTGAGTTGCCCTGGCAGTATGCTAACTTTCTGCAGCTATTTATTGGGGGTCGCATGCATAGTTTGTCCACAATTCATTAAACGGAAGTGACTTTTCAGACTGTCATAGATTCCCGGGAGTGTGATAAATGCCGAAAGTTGTTACAACAAAGCATACATCTACTGTTATGGATTTTTTGCCCTGTTCCTGTGCTACAAGTCGATATCAATTTTTTATATGTGGCTCAAATATTGTGGCCGCAACGTCTGTCAATCTAAGGTGTGCACGTTTACGATTACGTTAACAAAATGACGCTATCCGCTAACGTTATGGGGTCTTATCGTTTTCTCCGTTTTTTCAAAAATACCGGCGAGTTTATCGGCTGAGCACAACTTTAGTGTTATTAGTGAGTTGCCCTGGCAGTATGCTAACTTTCTGCAGCTATTTATTGGGGGTCGCATGCATAGTTTGTCCACAATTCATTAAACGGAAGTGACTTTTCAGACTGTCATAGATTTCCGGGAGTGTGCTAAATGCCGAAAGTTGTTACAACAAAGCATACATCTACTGTTATTGGTTTGTTGCCCTGTTCCTGTGCTACAAGTCGATATCAATTTTTTATATGTGGCTCAAATATTGTGGCCGCAACGTCTGTCAATCTAAGGTGTGCACGTTTACGATTACGTTAACAAAATGACGCTATCCGCTAACGTTATGGGGTCTTATCGTTTTCTCCGTTTTTTCAAAAATACCGGCGAGTTTATCGGTTGAGCACACCTTTAGTGTTATTAGAGAGTTGCCCTGGCAGTATGCTAACTTTCTGCAGCTGTTTATTGGGGGTCGCATGCATAGTTTGTCCACAATTCATTAAACGGAAGTGACTTTTCAGACTGTCATAGATTCCCGGGAGTGTGCTAAATGCCGAAAGTTGTTACAACAAAGCATACATCTACTGTTATGGATTTGTTGCCCTGTTCCTGTGCTACAAGTCGATATCAATTTTGTATATGTGGCTCAAATATTGTGGCCGCAACGTCTGTCAATCTAAGGTGTGCACGTTTACGATTACGTTAACAAAATGACCTATCCGCTAACGTTATGGGGTCTTATCGTTTTCTCCGTTTTTTCGAAAATACCGGCGAGTTTATCGGCTGAGCACAACTTTAGTGTTATTAGTGAGTTGCCCTTGTAGTATACTAACTTTCTGCAGCTATTTATTGGGGGTCGCATGAATAGTTTGTCCACAATTCATTAAACGGAAGTGACTTTTCAGACTGTCATAGATTCCCGGGAGTGTGCTAAATGCCGAAAGTTGTTACAACAAAGCATACATCTACTGTTATGGATTTGTTGCCCTGTTCCTGTGCTACAAGTCGATATCAATTTTTTATATGTGGCTCAAATATTGTGGCCGCAACGTCTGTCAATCTAAGGTGTGCACGTTTACGATTACGTTAACAAAATGACGCTATCCGCTAACGTTATGGGGTCTTATCGTTTTCTCCGTTTTTTCAACAATACCGGCGAGTTTATCGGCTGAGCACAACTTTAGTGTTATTAGTGAGTTGCCCTGGCAGTATGCTAACTTTGTGCAGCTATTTATTGGGGGTCGCATGCATAGTTTGTCCACAATTCATTAACTGGAAGTGACTTTTCAGACTGTCATAGTTTCCCGGGAGTGTGCTAAATGCCGAAAGTTGTTACAACAAAGCATACATCTACTGTTACGGATTTGTTGCCCTGTTCCTGTGCTACAAGTCGATATCAATTTTTTATATGTGGCTCAAATATTGTGGCCGCAACGTCTGTCAATCTAAGGTGTGCACGTTTACGATTACGTTAACAAAATGACGCTATCCGCTAACGTTATGGGGTCTTATCGTTTTCTCCGTTTTTTTCAAAAATACCGGCGAGTTTATCGGCTGAGCACAACTTTAGTGTTATTAGTGAGTTGCCCTGGCAGTATGCTAACTTTGTGCAGCTATTTATTGGGGGTCGCATGCATAGTTTGTCCACAATTCATTAACTGGAAGTGACTTTTCAGACTGTCATAGTTTCCCGGGAGTGTGCTAAATGCCGAAAGTTGTTACAACAAAGCATACATCTACTGTTACGGATTTGTTGCCCTGTTCCTGTGCTACAAGTCGATATCAATTTTTTATATGTGGCTCAAATATTGTGGCCGCAACGTCTGTCAATCTAAGGTGTGCACGTTTACGATTACGTTAACAAAATGACGCTATCCGCTAACGTTATGGGGTCTTATCGTTTTCTCCGTTTTTTCAAAAATACCGGCGAGTTTATCGGCTGAGCACAACTTTAGTGTTATTAGTGAGTTGCCCTGGCAGTATGCTAACTTTCTGCAGCTATTTATTGGGGGTCGCATGCATAGTTTGTCCACAATTCATTAACTGGAAGTGACTTTTCAGACTGTCATAGTTTCCCGGGAGTGTGCTAAATGCCGAAAGTTGTTACAACAAAGCATACATCTACCGTTACGGATTTGTTGCCCTGTTCCTGTGCTACAAGTCGATATCAATTTTTTATATGTGGCTCAAATATTGTGGCCGCAACGTCTGTCAATCTAAGGTGTGCACGTTTACGATTACGTTAACAAAATGACGCTATCCGCTAACGTTATGGGGTCTTATCGTTTTCTCCGTTTTTTCAACAATACCGGCGAGTTTATCGGCTGAGCACAACTTTAGTGTTATTAGTGAGTTGCCCTGGCAGTATGCTAACTTTCTGCAGCTATTTATTGGGGGTCGCATGCATAGTTTGTCCACAATTCATTAACTGGAAGTGACTTTTCAGACTGTCATAGTTTCCCGGGAGTGTGCTAAATGCCGAAAGTTGTTACAACAAAGCATACATCTACCGTTACGGATTTGTTGCCCTGTTCCTGTGCTACAAGTCGATATCAATTTTTTATATGTGGCTCAAATATTGTGGCCGCAACGTCTGTCAATCTAAGGTGTGCACGTTTACGATTACGTTAACAAAATGACGCTATCCGCTAACGTTATGGGGTCTTATCGTTTTCTCCGTTTTTTCAACAATACCGGCGAGTTTATCGGCTGAGCACAACTTTAGTGTTATTAGTGAGTTGCCCTGGCAGTATGCTAACTTTCTGCAGCTATTTATTGGGGGTCGCATGCATAGTTTGTCCACAATTCATTAACTGGAAGTGACTTTTCAGACTGTCATAGTTTCCCGGGAGTGTGCTAAATGCCGAAAGTTGTTACAACAAAGCATACATCTACTGTTACGGATTTGTTGCCCTGTTCCTGTGCTACAAGTCGATATCAATTTTTTATATGTGGCTCAAATATTGTGGCCGCAACGTCTGTCAATCTAAGGTGTGCACGTTTACGATTACGTTAACAAAATGACGCTATCCGCTAACGTTATGGGGTCTTATCGTTTTCTCCGTTTTTTCAACAATACCGGCGAGTTTATCGGCTGAGCACAACTTTAGTGTTATTAGTGAGTTGCCCTGGCAGTATGCTAACTTTCTGCAGCTATTTATTGGGGGTCGCATGCATAGTTTGTCCATAATTCATTAACTGGAAGTGACTTTTCAGACTGTCATAGTTTCCCGGGAGTGTGCTAAATGCCGAAAGTTGTTACAACAAAGCATACATCTACCGTTACGGATTTGTTGCCCTGTTCCTGTGCTACAAGTCGATATCAATTTTTTATATGTGGCTCAAATATTGTGGCCGCAACGTCTGTCAATCTAAGGTGTGCACGTTTACGATTACGTTAACAAAATGACGCTATCCGCTAACGTTATGGGGTCTTATCGTTTTCTCCGTTTTTTCAACAATACCGGCGAGTTTATCGGCTGAGCACAACTTTAGTGTTATTAGTGAGTTGCCCTGGCAGTATGCTAACTTTCTGCAGCTATTTACTGGGGGTCGCATGCATAGTTTGTCCACAATTCATTAACTGGAAGTGACTTTTCAGACTGTCATAGTTTCCCGGGAGTGTGCTAAATGCCGAAAGTTGTTACAACAAAGCATACATCTACCGTTACGGATTTGTTGCCCTGTTCCTGTGCTACAAGTCGATATCAATTTTTTATATGTGGCTCAAATATTGTGGCCGCAACGTCTGTCAATCTAAGGTGTGCACGTTTACGATTACGTTAACAAAATGACGCTATCCGCTAACGTTATGGGGTCTTATCGTTTTCTCCGTTTTTTCAACAATACCGGCGAGTTTATCGGCTGAGCACAACTTTAGTGTTATTAGTGAGTTGCCCTGGCAGTATGCTAACTTTCTGCAGCTATTTATTGGGGGTCGCATGCATAGTTTGTCCACAATTCATTAACTGGAAGTGACTTTTCAGACTGTCATAGTTTCCCGGGAGTGTGCTAAATGCCGAAAGTTGTTACAACAAAGCATACATCTACTGTTACGGATTTGTTGCCCTGTTCCTGTGCTACAAGTCGATATCAATTTTTTATATGTGGCTCAAATATTGTGGCCGCAACGTCTGTCAATCTAAGGTGTGCACGTTTACGATTACGTTAACAAAATGACGCTATCCGCTAACGTTATGGGGTCTTATCGTTTTCTCCGTTTTTTCAAAAATACCGGCGAGTTTATCGGCTGAGCACAACTTTAGTGTTATTAGTGAGTTGCCCTGGCAGTATGCTAACTTTCTGCAGCTATTTATTGGGGGTCGCATGCATAGTTTGTCCACAATTCATTAACTGGAAGTGACTTTTCAGACTGTCATAGTTTCCCGGGAGTGTGCTAAATGCCGAAAGTTGTTACAACAAAGCATACATCTACTGTTACGGATTTGTTGCCCTGTTCCTGTGCTACAAGTCGATATCAATTTTTTATATGTGGCTCAAATATTGTGGCCGCAACGTCTGTCAATCTAAGGTGTGCACGTTTACGATTACGTTAACAAAATGACGCTATCCGCTAACGTTATGGGGTCTTATCGTTTTCTCCGTTTTTTTTTCAAAAATACCGGCGAGTTTATCGGCTGAGCACAACTTTAGTGTTATTAGTGAGTTGCCCTGGCAGTATGCTAACTTTCTGCAGCTATTTATTGGGGGTCGCATGCATAGTTTGTCCACAATTCATTAACTGGAAGTGACTTTTCAGACTGTCATAGTTTCCCGGGAGTGTGCTAAATGCCGAAAGTTGTCACAACAAAGCATACATCTACTGTTACGGATTTGTTGCCCTGTTCCTGTGCTACAAGTCGATATCAATTTTTTATATGTGGCTCAAATATTGTGGCCGCAACGTCTGTCAATCTAAGGTGTGCACGTTTACGATTACGTTAACAAAATGACGCTATCCGCTAACGTTATGGGGTCTTATCGTTTTCTCCGTTTTTTCAAAAATACCGGCGAGTTTATCGGCTGAGCACAACTTTAGTGTTATTAGTGAGTTGCCCTGGCAGTATGCTAACTTTCTGCAGCTATTTATTGGGGGTCGCATGCATAGTTTGTCCACAATTCATTAACTGGAAGTGACTTTTCAGACTGTCATAGTTTCCCGGGAGTGTGCTAAATGCCGAAAGTTGTCACAACAAAGCATACATCTACTGTTACGGATTTGTTGCCCTGTTCCTGTGCTACAAGTCGATATCAATTTTTTATATGTGGCTCAAATATTGTGGCCGCAACGTCTGTCAATCTAAGGTGTGCACGTTTACGATTACGTTAACAAAATGACGCTATCCGCTAACGTTATGGGGTCTTATCGTTTTCTCCGTTTTTTCAAAAATACCGGCGAGTTTATCGGCTGAGCACAACTTTAGTGTTATTAGTGAGTTGCCCTGGCAGTATGCTAACTTTCTGCAGCTATTTATTGGGGGTCGCATGCATAGTTTGTCCACAATTCATTAACTGGAAGTGACTTTTCAGACTGTCATAGTTTCCCGGGAGTGTGCTAAATGCCGAAAGTTGTCACAACAAAGCATACATCTACTGTTACGGATTTGTTGCCCTGTTCCTGTGCTACAAGTCGATATCAATTTTTTATATGTGGCTCAAATATTGTGGCCGCAACGTCTGTCAATCTAAGGTGTGCACGTTTACGATTACGTTAACAAAATGACGCTATCCGCTAACGTTATGGGGTCTTATCGTTTTCTCCGTTTTTTCAAAAATACCGGCGAGTTTATCGGCTGAGCACAACTTTAGTGTTATTAGTGAGTTGCCCTGGCAGTATGCTAACTTTCTGCAGCTATTTATTGGGGGTCGCATGCATAGTTTGTCCACAATTCATTAACTGGAAGTGACTTTTCAGACTGTCATAGTTTCCCGGGAGTGTGCTAAATGCCGAAAGTTGTTACAACAAAGCATACATCTACTGTTACGGATTTGTTGCCCTGTTCCTGTGCTACAAGTCGATATCAATTTTTTATATGTGGCTCAAATATTGTGGCCGCAACGTCTGTCAATCTAAGGTGTGCACGTTTACGATTACGTTAACAAAATGACGCTATCCGCTAACGTTATGGGGTCTTATCGTTTTCTCCGTTTTTTCAAAAATACCGGCGAGTTTATCGGCTGAGCACAACTTTAGTGTTATTAGTGAGTTGCCCTGGCAGTATGCTAACTTTCTGCAGCTATTTATTGGGGGTCGCATGCATAGTTTGTCCACAATTCATTAACTGGAAGTGACTTTTCAGACTGTCATAGTTTCCCGGGAGTGTGCTAAATGCCGAAAGTTGTTACAACAAAGCATACATCTACTGTTACGGATTTGTTGCCCTGTTCCTGTGCTACAAGTCGATATCAATTTTTTATATGTGGCTCAAATATTGTGGCCGCAACGTCTGTCAATCTAAGGTGTGCACGTTTACGATTACGTTAACAAAATGACGCTATCCGCTAACGTTATGGGGTCTTATCGTTTTCTCCGTTTTTTCAAAAATACCGGCGAGTTTATCGGCTGAGCACAACTTTAGTGTTATTAGTGAGTTGCCCTGGCAGTATGCTAACTTTCTGCAGCTATTTATTGGGGGTCGCATGCATAGTTTGTCCACAATTCATTAACTGGAAGTGACTTTTCAGACTGTCATAGTTTCCCGGGAGTGTGCTAAATGCCGAAAGTTGTTACAACAAAGCATACATCTACTGTTACGGATTTGTTGCCCTGTTCCTGTGCTACAAGTCGATATCAATTTTTTATATGTGGCTCAAATATTGTGGCCGCAACGTCTGTCAATCTAAGGTGTGCACGTTTACGATTACGTTAACAAAATGACGCTATCCGCTAACGTTATGGGGTCTTATCGTTTTCTCCGTTTTTTTCAAAATACCGGCGAGTTTATCGGCTGAGCACAACTTTAGTGTTATTAGTGAGTTGCCCTGGCAGTATGCTAACTTTCTGCAGCTATTTATTGGGGGTCGCATGCATAGTTTGTCCACAATTCATTAACTGGAAGTGACTTTTCAGACTGTCATAGTTTCCCGGGAGTGTGCTAAATGCCGAAAGTTGTTACAACAAAGCATACATCTACTGTTACGGATTTGTTGCCCTGTTCCTGTGCTACAAGTCGATATCAAAATTCTGCAGCTATTTATTGGGGGTCGCATGCATAGTTTGTCCACAATTCATTAACTGGAAGTGACTTTTCAGACTGTCATAGTTTCCCGGGAGTGTGCTAAATGCCGAAAGTTGTTACAACAAAGCATACATCTACTGTTACGGATTTGTTGCCCTGTTCCTGTGCTACAAGTCGATATCAATTTTTTATATGTGGCTCAAATATTGTGGCCGCAACGTCTGTCAATCTAAGGTGTGCACGTTTACGATTACGTTAACAAAATGACGCTATCCGCTAACGTTATGGGGTCTTATCGTTTTCTCCGTTTTTTTCAAAAATACCGGCGAGTTTATCGGCTGAGCACAACTTTAGTGTTATTAGTGAGTTGCCCTGGCAGTATGCTAACTTTCTGCAGCTATTTATTGGGGGTCGCATGCATAGTTTGTCCACAATTCATTAACTGGAAGTGACTTTTCAGACTGTCATAGTTTCCCGGGAGTGTGCTAAATGCCGAAAGTTGTTACAACAAAGCATACATCTACTGTTACGGATTTGTTGCCCTGTTCCTGTGCTACAAGTCGATATCAATTTTTTATATGTGGCTCAAATATTGTGGCCGCAACGTCTGTCAATCTAAGGTGTGCACGTTTACGATTACGTTAACAAAATGACGCTATCCGCTAACGTTATGGGGTCTTATCGTTTTCTCCGTTTTTTTCAAAAATACCGGCGAGTTTATCGGCTGAGCACAACTTTAGTGTTATTAGTGAGTTGCCCTGGCAGTATGCTAACTTTCTGCAGCTATTTATTGGGGGTCGCATGCATAGTTTGTCCACAATTCATTAACTGGAAGTGACTTTTCAGACTGTCATAGTTTCCCGGGAGTGTGCTAAATGCCGAAAGTTGTTACAACAAAGCATACATCTACTGTTACGGATTTGTTGCCCTGTTCCTGTGCTACAAGTCGATATCAATTTTTTATATGTGGCTCAAATATTGTGGCCGCAACGTCTGTCAATCTAAGGTGTGCACGTTTACGATTACGTTAACAAAATGACGCTATCCGCTAACGTTATGGGGTCTTATCGTTTTCTCCGTTTTTTCAAAAATACCGGCGAGTTTATCGGCTGAGCACAACTTTAGTGTTATTAGTGAGTTGCCCTGGCAGTATGCTAACTTTCTGCAGCTATTTATTGGGGGTCGCATGCATAGTTTGTCCACAATTCATTAACTGGAAGTGACTTTTCAGACTGTCATAGTTTCCCGGGAGTGTGCTAAATGCCGAAAGTTGTTACAACAAAGCATACATCTACTGTTACGGATTTGTTGCCCTGTTCCTGTGCTACAAGTCGATATCAATTTTTTATATGTGGCTCAAATATTGTGGCCGCAACGTCTGTCAATCTAAGGTGTGCACGTTTACGATTACGTTAACAAAATGACGCTATCCGCTAACGTTATGGGGTCTTATCGTTTTCTCCGTTTTTTCAAAAATACCGGCGAGTTTATCGGCTGAGCACAACTTTAGTGTTATTAGTGAGTTGCCCTGGCAGTATGCTAACTTTCTGCAGCTATTTATTGGGGGTCGCATGCATAGTTTGTCCACAATTCATTAACTGGAAGTGACTTTTCAGACTGTCATAGTTTCCCGGGAGTGTGCTAAATGCCGAAAGTTGTTACAACAAAGCATACATCTACTGTTACGGATTTGTTGCCCTGTTCCTGTGCTACAAGTCGATATCAATTTTTTTATATGTGGCTCAAATATTGTGGCCGCAACGTCTGTCAATCTAAGGTGTGCACGTTTACGATTACGTTAACAAAATGACGCTATCCGCTAACGTTATGGGGTCTTATCGTTTTCTCCGTTTTTTTCAAAAATACCGGCGAGTTTATCGGCTGAGCACAACTTTAGTGTTATTAGTGAGTTGCCCTGGCAGTATGCTAACTTTCTGCAGCTATTTATTGGGGGTCGCATGCATAGTTTGTCCACAATTCATTAACTGGAAGTGACTTTTCAGACTGTCATAGTTTCCCGGGAGTGTGCTAAATGCCGAAAGTTGTTACAACAAAGCATACATCTACTGTTACGGATTTGTTGCCCTGTTCCTGTGCTACAAGTCGATATCAATTTTTTATATGTGGCTCAAATATTGTGGCCGCAACGTCTGTCAATCTAAGGTGTGCACGTTTACGATTACGTTAACAAAATGACGCTATCCGCTAACGTTATGGGGTCTTATCGTTTTCTCCGTTTTTTTCAAAAATACCGGCGAGTTTATCGGCTGAGCACAACTTTAGTGTTATTAGTGAGTTGCCCTGGCAGTATGCTAACTTTCTGCAGCTATTTATTGGGGGTCGCATGCATAGTTTGTCCACAATTCATTAACTGGAAGTGACTTTTCAGACTGTCATAGTTTCCCGGGAGTGTGCTAAATGCCGAAAGTTGTTACAACAAAGCATACATCTACTGTTACGGATTTGTTGCCCTGTTCCTGTGCTACAAGTCGATATCAATTTTTTATATGTGGCTCAAATATTGTGGCCGCAACGTCTGTCAATCTAAGGTGTGCACGTTTACGATTACGTTAATAAAATGACGCTATCCGCTAACGTTATGGGGTCTTATCGTTTTCTCCGTTTTTTCAAAAATACCGGCGAGTTTATCGGCTGAGCACAACTTTAGTGTTATTAGTGAGTTGCCCTGGCAGTATGCTAACTTTCTGCAGCTATTTATTGGGGGTCGCATGCATAGTTTGTCCACAATTCATTAACTGGAAGTGACTTTTCAGACTGTCATAGTTTCCCGGGAGTGTGCTAAATGCCGAAAGTTGTTACAACAAAGCATACATCTACTGTTACGGATTTGTTGCCCTGTTCCTGTGCTACAAGTCGATATCAATTTTTTATATGTGGCTCAAATATTGTGGCCGCAACGTCTGTCAATCTAAGGTGTGCACGTTTACGATTACGTTAACAAAATGACGCTATCCGCTAACGTTATGGGGTCTTATCGTTTTCTCCGTTTTTTCAAAAATACCGGCGAGTTTATCGGCTGAGCACAACTTTAGTGTTATTAGTGAGTTGCCCTGGCAGTATGCTAACTTTCTGCAGCTATTTATTGGGGGTCGCATGCATAGTTTGTCCACAATTCATTAACTGGAAGTGACTTTTCAGACTGTCATAGTTTCCCGGGAGTGTGCTAAATGCCGAAAGTTGTTACAACAAAGCATACATCTACTGTTACGGATTTGTTGCCCTGTTCCTGTGCTACAAGTCGATATCAATTTTTTATATGTGGCTCAAATATTGTGGCCGCAACGTCTGTCAATCTAAGGTGTGCACGTTTACGATTACGTTAACAAAATGACGCTATCCGCTAACGTTATGGGGTCTTATCGTTTTCTCCGTTTTTTCAAAAATACCGGCGAGTTTATCGGCTGAGCACAACTTTAGTGTTATTAGTGAGTTGCCCTGGCAGTATGCTAACTTTCTGCAGCTATTTATTGGGGGTCGCATGCATAGTTTGTCCACAATTCATTAACTGGAAGTGACTTTTCAGACTGTCATAGTTTCCCGGGAGTGTGCTAAATGCCGAAAGTTGTTACAACAAAGCATACATCTACTGTTACGGATTTGTTGCCCTGTTCCTGTGCTACAAGTCGATATCATTTTTTTATATGTGGCTCAAATATTGTGGCCGCAACGTCTGTCAATCTAAGGTGTGCACGTTTACGATTACGTTAACAAAATGACGCTATCCGCTAACGTTATGGGGTCTTATCGTTTTCTCCGTTTTTTCAAAAATACCGGCGAGTTTATCGGCTGAGCACAACTTTAGTGTTATTAGTGAGTTGCCCTGGCAGTATGCTAACTTTCTGCAGCTATTTATTGGGGGTCGCATGCATAGTTTGTCCACAATTCATTAACTGGAAGTGACTTTTCAGACTGTCATAGTTTCCCGGGAGTGTGCTAAATGCCGAAAGTTGTTACAACAAAGCATACATCTACTGTTACGGATTTGTTGCCCTGTTCCTGTGCTACAAGTCGATATCAATTTTTTATATGTGGCTCAAATATTGTGGCCGCAACGTCTGTCAATCTAAGGTGTGCACGTTTACGATTACGTTAACAAAATGACGCTATCCGCTAACGTTATGGGGTCTTATCGTTTTCTCCGTTTTTTCAAAAATACCGGCGAGTTTATCGGCTGAGCACAACTTTAGTGTTATTAGTGAGTTGCCCTGGCAGTATGCTAACTTTCTGCAGCTATTTATTGGGGGTCGCATGCATAGTTTGTCCACAATTCATTAACTGGAAGTGACTTTTCAGACTGTCATAGTTTCCCGGGAGTGTGCTAAATGCCGAAAGTTGTTACAACAAAGCATACATCTACTGTTACGGATTTGTTGCCCTGTTCCTGTGCTACAAGTCGATATCAATTTTTTATATGTGGCTCAAATATTGTGGCCGCAACGTCTGTCAATCTAAGGTGTGCACGTTTACGATTACGTTAACAAAATGACGCTATCCGCTAACGTTATGGGGTCTTATCGTTTTCTCCGTTTTTTCAAAAATACCGGCGAGTTTATCGGCTGAGCACAACTTTAGTGTCATTAGTGAGTTGCCCTGGCAGTATGCTAACTTTCTGCAGCTATTTATTGGGGGTCGCATGCATAGTTTGTCCACAATTCATTAACTGGAAGTGACTTTTCACACTGTCATAGTTTCCCGGGAGTGTGCTAAATGCCGAAAGTTGTTACAACAAAGCATACATCTACTGTTACGGATTTGTTGCCCTGTTCCTGTGCTACAAGTCGATATCAATTTTTTATATGTGGCTCAAATATTGTGGCCGCAACGTCTGTCAATCTAAGGTGTGCACGTTTACGATTACGTTAACAAAATGACGCTATCCGCTAACGTTATGGGGTCTTATCG
This sequence comes from Mytilus galloprovincialis, assembly GCA_037788925.1. NCBI lineage: Eukaryota > Metazoa > Mollusca > Bivalvia > Mytilida > Mytilidae > Mytilus > Mytilus galloprovincialis. Next base: position 1,349,550 of record JAWDJN010000033.1, read on the forward strand.
TTTTCTCCGTTTTTTTCAAAAATACCGGCGAGTTTATCGGCTGAGCACAACTTTAGTGTTATTAGTGAGTTGCCCTGGCAGTATGCTAACTTTCTGCAGCTATTTATTGGGGGTCGCATGCATAGTTTGTCCACAATTCATTAACTGGAAGTGACTTTTCAGACTGTCATAGTTTCCCGGGAGTGTGCTAAATGCCGAAAGTTGTTACAACAAAGCATACATCTACTGTTACGGATTTGTTGCCCTGTTCCTGTGCTACAAGTCGATATCAATTTTTTATATGTGGCTCAAATATTGTGGCCGCAACGTCTGTCAATCTAAGGTGTGCACGTTTACGATTACGTTAACAAAATGACGCTATCCGCTAACGTTATGGGGTCTTATCGTTTTCTCCGTTTTTTCAAAAATACCGGCGAGTTTATCGGCTGAGCACAACTTTAGTGTTATTAGTGAGTTGCCCTGGCAGTATGCTAACTTTCTGCAGCTATTTATTGGGGGTCGCATGCATAGTTTGTCCACAATTCATTAACTGGAAGTGACTTTTCAGACTGTCATAGTTTCCCGGGAGTGTGCTAAATGCCGAAAGTTGTTACAACAAAGCATACATCTACTGTTACGGATTTGTTGCCCTGTTCCTGTGCTACAAGTCGATATCAATTTTTTATATGTGGCTCAAATATTGTGGCCGCAACGTCTGTCAATCTAAGGTGTGCACGTTTACGATTACGTTAACAAAATGACGCTATCCGCTAACGTTATGGGGTCTTATCGTTTTCTCCGTTTTTTCAAAAATACCGGCGAGTTTATCGGCTGAGCACAACTTTAGTGTTATTAGTGAGTTGCCCTGGCAGTATGCTAACTTTCTGCAGCTATTTATTGGGGGTCGCATGCATAGTTTGTCCACAATTCATTAACTGGAAGTGACTTTTCAGACTGTCATAGTTTCCCGGGAGTGTGCTAAATGCCGAAAGTTGTTACAACAAAGCATACATCTACTGTTACGGATTTGTTGCCCTGTTCCTGTGCTACAAGTCGATATCAATTTTTTATATGTGGCTCAAATATTGTGGCCGCAACGTCTGTCAATCTAAGGTGTGCACGTTTACGATTACGTTAACAAAATGACGCTATCCGCTAACGTTATGGGGTCTTATCGTTTTCTCCGTTTTTTCAAAAATACCGGCGAGTTTATCGGCTGAGCACAACTTTAGTGTTATTAGTGAGTTGCCCTGGCAGTATGCTAACTTTCTGCAGCTATTTATTGGGGGTCGCATGCATAGTTTGTCCACAATTCATTAACTGGAAGTGACTTTTCAGACTGTCATAGTTTCCCGGGAGTGTGCTAAATGCCGAAAGTTGTTACAACAAAGCATACATCTACTGTTACGGATTTGTTGCCCTGTTCCTGTGCTACAAGTCGATATCAATTTTTTATATGTGGCTCAAATATTGTGGCCGCAACGTCTGTCAATCTAAGGTGTGCACGTTTACGATTACGTTAACAAAATGACGCTATCCGCTAACGTTATGGGGTCTTATCGTTTTCTCCGTTTTTTCAAAAATACCGGCGAGTTTATCGGCTGAGCACAACTTTAGTGTTATTAGTGAGTTGCCCTGGCAGTATGCTAACTTTCTGCAGCTATTTATTGGGGGTCGCATGCATAGTTTGTCCACAATTCATTAACTGGAAGTGACTTTTCAGACTGTCATAGTTTCCCGGGAGTGTGCTAAATGCCGAAAGTTGTTACAACAAAGCATACATCTACTGTTACGGATTTGTTGCCCTGTTCCTGTGCTACAAGTCGATATCAATTTTTTATATGTGGCTCAAATATTGTGGCCGCAACGTCTGTCAATCTAAGGTGTGCACGTTTACGATTACGTTAACAAAATGACGCTATCCGCTAACGTTATGGGGTCTTATCGTTTTCTCCGTTTTTTCAAAAATACCGGCGAGTTTATCGGCTGAGCACAACTTTAGTGTCATTAGTGAGTTGCCCTGGCAGTATGCTAACTTTCTGCAGCTATTTATTGGGGGTCGCATGCATAGTTTGTCCACAATTCATTAACTGGAAGTGACTTTTCACACTGTCATAGTTTCCCGGGAGTGTGCTAAATGCCGAAAGTTGTTACAACAAAGCATACATCTACTGTTACGGATTTGTTGCCCTGTTCCTGTGCTACAAGTCGATATCAATTTTTTATATGTGGCTCAAATATTGTGGCCGCAACGTCTGTCAATCTAAGGTGTGCACGTTTACGATTACGTTAACAAAATGACGCTATCCGCTAACGTTATGGGGTCTTATCGTTTTCTCCGTTTTTTTCAAAAATACCGGCGAGTTTATCGGCTGAGCACAACTTTAGTGTTATTAGTGAGTTGCCCTGGCAGTATGCTAACTTTCTGCAGCTATTTATTGGGGGTCGCATGCATAGTTTGTCCACAATTCATTAACTGGAAGTGACTTTTCAGACTGTCATAGTTTCCCGGGAGTGTGCTAAATGCCGAAAGTTGTTACAACAAAGCATACATCTACTGTTACGGATTTGTTGCCCTGTTCCTGTGCTACAAGTCGATATCAATTTTTTATATGTGGCTCAAATATTGTGGCCGCAACGTCTGTCAATCTAAGGTGTGCACGTTTACGATTACGTTAACAAAATGACGCTATCCGCTAACGTTATGGGGTCTTATCGTTTTCTCCGTTTTTTTCAAAAATACCGGCGAGTTTATCGGCTGAGCACAACTTTAGTGTTATTAGTGAGTTGCCCTGGCAGTATGCTAACTTTCTGCAGCTATTTATTGGGGGTCGCATGCATAGTTTGTCCACAATTCATTAACTGGAAGTGACTTTTCAGACTGTCATAGTTTCCCGGGAGTGTGCTAAATGCCGAAAGTTGTTACAACAAAGCATACATCTACTGTTACGGATTTGTTGCCCTGTTCCTGTGCTACAAGTCGATATCAATTTTTTATATGTGGCTCAAATATTGTGGCCGCAACGTCTGTCAATCTAAGGTGTGCACGTTTACGATTACGTTAACAAAATGACGCTATCCGCTAACGTTATGGGGTCTTATCGTTTTCTCCGTTTTTTCAAAAATACCGGCGAGTTTATCGGCTGAGCACAACTTTAGTGTTATTAGTGAGTTGCCCTGGCAGTATGCTAACTTTCTGCAGCTATTTATTGGGGGTCGCATGCATAGTTTGTCCACAATTCATTAACTGGAAGTGACTTTTCAGACTGTCATAGTTTCCCGGGAGTGTGCTAAATGCCGAAAGTTGTTACAACAAAGCATACATCTACTGTTACGGATTTGTTGCCCTGTTCCTGTGCTACAAGTCGATATCAATTTTTTATATGTGGCTCAAATATTGTGGCCGCAACGTCTGTCAATCTAAGGTGTGCACGTTTACGATTACGTTAACAAAATGACGCTATCCGCTAACGTTATGGGGTCTTATCGTTTTCTCCGTTTTTTCAAAAATACCGGCGAGTTTATCGGCTGAGCACAACTTTAGTGTTATTAGTGAGTTGCCCTGGCAGTATGCTAACTTTCTGCAGCTATTTATTGGGGGTCGCATGCATAGTTTGTCCACAATTCATTAACTGGAAGTGACTTTTCAGACTGTCATAGTTTCCCGGGAGTGTGCTAAATGCCGAAAGTTGTTACAACAAAGCATACATCTACTGTTACGGATTTGTTGCCCTGTTCCTGTGCTACAAGTCGATATCAATTTTTTATATGTGGCTCAAATATTGTGGCCGCAACGTCTGTCAATCTAAGGTGTGCACGTTTACGATTACGTTAACAAAATGACGCTATCCGCTAACGTTATGGGGTCTTATCGTTTTCTCCGTTTTTTCAAAAATACCGGCGAGTTTATCGGCTGAGCACAACTTTAGTGTTATTAGTGAGTTGCCCTGGCAGTATGCTAACTTTCTGCAGCTATTTATTGGGGGTCGCATGCATAGTTTGTCCACAATTCATTAACTGGAAGTGACTTTTCAGACTGTCATAGTTTCCCGGGAGTGTGCTAAATGCCGAAAGTTGTTACAACAAAGCATACATCTACTGTTACGGATTTGTTGCCCTGTTCCTGTGCTACAAGTCGATATCAATTTTTTATATGTGGCTCAAATATTGTGGCCGCAACGTCTGTCAATCTAAGGTGTGCACGTTTACGATTACGTTAACAAAATGACGCTATCCGCTAACGTTATGGGGTCTTATCGTTTTCTCCGTTTTTTCAAAAATACCGGCGAGTTTATCGGCTGAGCACAACTTTAGTGTTATTAGTGAGTTGCCCTGGCAGTATGCTAACTTTCTGCAGCTATTTATTGGGGGTCGCATGCATAGTTTGTCCACAATTCATTAACTGGAAGTGACTTTTCAGACTGTCATAGTTTCCCGGGAGTGTGCTAAATGCCGAAAGTTGTTACAACAAAGCATACATCTACTGTTACGGATTTGTTGCCCTGTTCCTGTGCTACAAGTCGATATCAATTTTTTATATGTGGCTCAAATATTGTGGCCGCAACGTCTGTCAATCTAAGGTGTGCACGTTTACGATTACGTTAACAAAATGACGCTATCCGCTAACGTTATGGGGTCTTATCGTTTTCTCCGTTTTTTCAAAAATACCGGCGAGTTTATCGGCTGAGCACAACTTTAGTGTCATTAGTGAGTTGCCCTGGCAGTATGCTAACTTTCTGCAGCTATTTATTGGGGGTCGCATGCATAGTTTGTCCACAATTCATTAACTGGAAGTGACTTTTCAGACTGTCATAGTTTCCCGGGAGTGTGCTAAATGCCGAAAGTTGTTACAACAAAGCATACATCTACTGTTACGGATTTGTTGCCCTGTTCCTGTGCTACAAGTCGATATCAATTTTTTATATGTGGCTCAAATATTGTGGCCGCAACGTCTGTCAATCTAAGGTGTGCACGTTTACGATTACGTTAACAAAATGACGCTATCCGCTAACGTTATGGGGTCTTATCGTTTTCTCCGTTTTTTCAAAAATACCGGCGAGTTTATCGGCTGAGCACAACTTTAGTGTCATTAGTGAGTTGCCCTGGCAGTATGCTAACTTTCTGCAGCTATTTATTGGGGGTCGCATGCATAGTTTGTCCACAATTCATTAACTGGAAGTGACTTTTCAGACTGTCATAGTTTCCCGGGAGTGTGCTAAATGCCGAAAGTTGTTACAACAAAGCATACATCTACTGTTACGGATTTGTTGCCCTGTTCCTGTGCTACAAGTCGATATCAATTTTTTATATGTGGCTCAAATATTGTGGCCGCAACGTCTGTCAATCTAAGGTGTGCACGTTTACGATTACGTTAACAAAATGACGCTATCCGCTAACGTTATGGGGTCTTATCGTTTTCTCCGTTTTTTCAAAAATACCGGCGAGTTTATCGGCTGAGCACAACTTTAGTGTTATTAGTGAGTTGCCCTGGCAGTATGCTAACTTTCTGCAGCTATTTATTGGGGGTCGCATGCATAGTTTGTCCACAATTCATTAACTGGAAGTGACTTTTCAGACTGTCATAGTTTCCCGGGAGTGTGCTAAATGCCGAAAGTTGTTACAACAAAGCATACATCTACTGTTACGGATTTGTTGCCCTGTTCCTGTGCTACAAGTCGATATCAATTTTTTATATGTGGCTCAAATATTGTGGCCGCAACGTCTGTCAATCTAAGGTGTGCACGTTTACGATTACGTTAACAAAATGACGCTATCCGCTAACGTTATGGGGTCTTATCGTTTTCTCCGTTTTTTCAAAAATACCGGCGAGTTTATCGGCTGAGCACAACTTTAGTGTTATTAGTGAGTTGCCCTGGCAGTATGCTAACTTTCTGCAGCTATTTATTGGGGGTCGCATGCATAGTTTGTCCACAATTCATTAACTGGAAGTGACTTTTCAGACTGTCATAGTTTCCCGGGAGTGTGCTAAATGCCGAAAGTTGTTACAACAAAGCATACATCTACTGTTACGGATTTGTTGCCCTGTTCCTGTGCTACAAGTCGATATCAATTTTTTATATGTGGCTCAAATATTGTGGCCGCAACGTCTGTCAATCTAAGGTGTGCACGTTTACGATTACGTTAACAAAATGACGCTATCCGCTAACGTTATGGGGTCTTATCGTTTTCTCCGTTTTTTCAAAAATACCGGCGAGTTTATCGGCTGAGCACAACTTTAGTGTTATTAGTGAGTTGCCCTGGCAGTATGCTAACTTTCTGCAGCTATTTATTGGGGGTCGCATGCATAGTTTGTCCACAATTCATTAACTGGAAGTGACTTTTCAGACTGTCATAGTTTCCCGGGAGTGTGCTAAATGCCGAAAGTTGTTACAACAAAGCATACATCTACTGTTACGGATTTGTTGCCCTGTTCCTGTGCTACAAGTCGATATCAATTTTTTATATGTGGCTCAAATATTGTGGCCGCAACGTCTGTCAATCTAAGGTGTGCACGTTTACGATTACGTTAACAAAATGACGCTATCCGCTAACGTTATGGGGTCTTATCGTTTTCTCCGTTTTTTCAAAAATACCGGCGAGTTTATCGGCTGAGCACAACTTTAGTGTTATTAGTGAGTTGCCCTGGCAGTATGCTAACTTTCTGCAGCTATTTATTGGGGGTCGCATGCATAGTTTGTCCACAATTCATTAACTGGAAGTGACTTTTCAGACTGTCATAGTTTCCCGGGAGTGTGCTAAATGCCGAAAGTTGTTACAACAAAGCATACATCTACTGTTACGGATTTGTTGCCCTGTTCCTGTGCTACAAGTCGATATCAATTTTTTATATGTGGCTCAAATATTGTGGCCGCAACGTCTGTCAATCTAAGGTGTGCACGTTTACGATTACGTTAACAAAATGACGCTATCCGCTAACGTTATGGGGTCTTATCGTTTTCTCCGTTTTTTCAAAAATACCGGCGAGTTTATCGGCTGAGCACAACTTTAGTGTCATTAGTGAGTTGCCCTGGCAGTATGCTAACTTTCTGCAGCTATTTATTGGGGGTCGCATGCATAGTTTGTCCACAATTCATTAACTGGAAGTGACTTTTCAGACTGTCATAGTTTCCCGGGAGTGTGCTAAATGCCGAAAGTTGTTACAACAAAGCATACATCTACTGTTACGGATTTGTTGCCCTGTTCCTGTGCTACAAGTCGATATCAATTTTTTATATGTGGCTCAAATATTGTGGCCGCAACGTCTGTCAATCTAAGGTGTGCACGTTTACGATTACGTTAACAAAATGACGCTATCCGCTAACGTTATGGGGTCTTATCGTTTTCTCCGTTTTTTCAAAAATACCGGCGAGTTTATCGGCTGAGCACAACTTTAGTGTCATTAGTGAGTTGCCCTGGCAGTATGCTAACTTTCTGCAGCTATTTATTGGGGGTCGCATGCATAGTTTGTCCACAATTCATTAACTGGAAGTGACTTTTCAGACTGTCATAGTTTCCCGGGAGTGTGCTAAATGCCGAAAGTTGTTACAACAAAGCATACATCTACTGTTACGGATTTGTTGCCCTGTTCCTGTGCTACAAGTCGATATCAATTTTTTATATGTGGCTCAAATATTGTGGCCGCAACGTCTGTCAATCTAAGGTGTGCACGTTTACGATTACGTTAACAAAATGACGCTATCCGCTAACGTTATGGGGTCTTATCGTTTTCTCCGTTTTTTCAAAAATACCGGCGAGTTTATCGGCTGAGCACAACTTTAGTGTTATTAGTGAGTTGCCCTGGCAGTATGCTAACTTTCTGCAGCTATTTATTGGGGGTCGCATGCATAGTTTGTCCACAATTCATTAACTGGAAGTGACTTTTCAGACTGTCATAGTTTCCCGGGAGTGTGCTAAATGCCGAAAGTTGTTACAACAAAGCATACATCTACTGTTACGGATTTGTTGCCCTGTTCCTGTGCTACAAGTCGATATCAATTTTTTATATGTGGCTCAAATATTGTGGCCGCAACGTCTGTCAATCTAAGGTGTGCACGTTTACGATTACGTTAACAAAATGACGCTATCCGCTAACGTTATGGGGTCTTATCGTTTTCTCCGTTTTTTCAAAAATACCGGCGAGTTTATCGGCTGAGCACAACTTTAGTGTTATTAGTGAGTTGCCCTGGCAGTATGCTAACTTTCTGCAGCTATTTATTGGGGGTCGCATGCATAGTTTGTCCACAATTCATTAACTGGAAGTGACTTTTCAGACTGTCATAGTTTCCCGGGAGTGTGCTAAATGCCGAAAGTTGTTACAACAAAGCATACATCTACTGTTACGGATTTGTTGCCCTGTTCCTGTGCTACAAGTCGATATCAATTTTTTATATGTGGCTCAAATATTGTGGCCGCAACGTCTGTCAATCTAAGGTGTGCACGTTTACGATTACGTTAACAAAATGACGCTATCCGCTAACGTTATGGGGTCTTATCGTTTTCTCCGTTTTTTCAAAAATACCGGCGAGTTTATCGGCTGAGCACAACTTTAGTGTTATTAGTGAGTTGCCCTGGCAGTATGCTAACTTTCTGCAGCTATTTATTGGGGGTCGCATGCATAGTTTGTCCACAATTCATTAACTGGAAGTGACTTTTCAGACTGTCATAGTTTCCCGGGAGTGTGCTAAATGCCGAAAGTTGTTACAACAAAGCATACATCTACTGTTACGGATTTGTTGCCCTGTTCCTGTGCTACAAGTCGATATCAATTTTTTATATGTGGCTCAAATATTGTGGCCGCAACGTCTGTCAATCTAAGGTGTGCACGTTTACGATTACGTTAACAAAATGACGCTATCCGCTAACGTTATGGGGTCTTATCGTTTTCTCCGTTTTTTTCAAAAATACCGGCGAGTTTATCGGCTGAGCACAACTTTAGTGTTATTAGTGAGTTGCCCTGGCAGTATGCTAACTTTCTGCAGCTATTTATTGGGGGTCGCATGCATAGTTTGTCCACAATTCATTAACTGGAAGTGACTTTTCAGACTGTCATAGTTTCCCGGGAGTGTGCTAAATGCCGAAAGTTGTTACAACAAAGCATACATCTACTGTTACGGATTTGTTGCCCTGTTCCTGTGCTACAAGTCGATATCAATTTTTTATATGTGGCTCAAATATTGTGGCCGCAACGTCTGTCAATCTAAGGTGTGCACGTTTACGATTACGTTAACAAAATGACGCTATCCGCTAACGTTATGGGGTCTTATCGTTTTCTCCGTTTTTTTCAAAAATACCGGCGAGTTTATCGGCTGAGCACAACTTTAGTGTTATTAGTGAGTTGCCCTGGCAGTATGCTAACTTTCTGCAGCTATTTATTGGGGGTCGCATGCATAGTTTGTCCACAATTCATTAACTGGAAGTGACTTTTCAGACTGTCATAGTTTCCCGGGAGTGTGCTAAATGCCGAAAGTTGTTACAACAAAGCATACATCTACTGTTACGGATTTGTTGCCCTGTTCCTGTGCTACAAGTCGATATCAATTTTTTATATGTGGCTCAAATATTGTGGCCGCAACGTCTGTCAATCTAAGGTGTGCACGTTTACGATTACGTTAACAAAATGACGCTATCCGCTAACGTTATGGGGTCTTATCGTTTTCTCCGTTTTTTTCAAAAATACCGGCGAGTTTATCGGCTGAGCACAACTTTAGTGTTATTAGTGAGTTGCCCTGGCAGTATGCTAACTTTCTGCAGCTATTTATTGGGGGTCGCATGCATAGTTTGTCCACAATTCATTAACTGGAAGTGACTTTTCAGACTGTCATAGTTTCCCGGGAGTGTGCTAAATGCCGAAAGTTGTTACAACAAAGCATACATCTACTGTTACGGATTTGTTGCCCTGTTCCTGTGCTACAAGTCGATATCAATTTTTTATATGTGGCTCAAATATTGTGGCCGCAACGTCTGTCAATCTAAGGTGTGCACGTTTACGATTACGTTAACAAAATGACGCTATCCGCTAACGTTATGGGGTCTTATCGTTTTCTCCGTTTTTTTCAAAAATACCGGCGAGTTTATCGGCTGAGCACAACTTTAGTGTTATTAGTGAGTTGCCCTGGCAGTATGCTAACTTTCTGCAGCTATTTATTGGGGGTCGCATGCATAGTTTGTCCACAATTCATTAACTGGAAGTGACTTTTCAGACTGTCATAGTTTCCCGGGAGTGTGCTAAATGCCGAAAGTTGTTACAACAAAGCATACATCTACTGTTACGGATTTGTTGCCCTGTTCCTGTGCTACAAGTCGATATCAATTTTTTATATGTGGCTCAAATATTGTGGCCGCAACGTCTGTCAATCTAAGGTGTGCACGTTTACGATTACGTTAACAAAATGACGCTATCCGCTAACGTTATGGGGTCTTATCGTTTTCTCCGTTTTTTTCAAAAATACCGGCGAGTTTATCGGCTGAGCACAACTTTAGTGTTATTAGTGAGTTGCCCTGGCAGTATGCTAACTTTCTGCAGCTATTTATTGGGGGTCGCATGCATAGTTTGTCCACAATTCATTAACTGGAAGTGACTTTTCAGACTGTCATAGTTTCCCGGGAGTGTGCTAAATGCCGAAAGTTGTTACAACAAAGCATACATCTACTGTTACGGATTTGTTGCCCTGTTCCTGTGCTACAAGTCGATATCAATTTTTTATATGTGGCTCAAATATTGTGGCCGCAACGTCTGTCAATCTAAGGTGTGCACGTTTACGATTACGTTAACAAAATGACGCTATCCGCTAACGTTATGGGGTCTTATCGTTTTCTCCGTTTTTTTCAAAAATACCGGCGAGTTTATCGGCTGAGCACAACTTTAGTGTTATTAGTGAGTTGCCCTGGCAGTATGCTAACTTTCTGCAGCTATTTATTGGGGGTCGCATGCATAGTTTGTCCACAATTCATTAACTGGAAGTGACTTTTCAGACTGTCATAGTTTCCCGGGAGTGTGCTAAATGCCGAAAGTTGTTACAACAAAGCATACATCTACTGTTACGGATTTGTTGCCCTGTTCCTGTGCTACAAGTCGATATCAATTTTTTATATGTGGCTCAAATATTGTGGCCGCAACGTCTGTCAATCTAAGGTGTGCACGTTTACGATTACGTTAACAAAATGACGCTATCCGCTAACGTTATGGGGTCTTATCGTTTTCTCCGTTTTTTTCAAAAATACCGGCGAGTTTATCGGCTGAGCACAACTTTAGTGTTATTAGTGAGTTGCCCTGGCAGTATGCTAACTTTCTGCAGCTATTTATTGGGGGTCGCATGCATAGTTTGTCCACAATTCATTAACTGGAAGTGACTTTTCAGACTGTCATAGTTTCCCGGGAGTGTGCTAAATGCCGAAAGTTGTTACAACAAAGCATACATCTACTGTTACGGATTTGTTGCCCTGTTCCTGTGCTACAAGTCGATATCAATTTTTTATATGTGGCTCAAATATTGTGGCCGCAACGTCTGTCAATCTAAGGTGTGCACGTTTACGATTACGTTAACAAAATGACGCTATCCGCTAACGTTATGGGGTCTTATCGTTTTCTCCGTTTTTTTCAAAAATACCGGCGAGTTTATCGGCTGAGCACAACTTTAGTGTTATTAGTGAGTTGCCCTGGCAGTATGCTAACTTTCTGCAGCTATTTATTGGGGGTCGCATGCATAGTTTGTCCACAATTCATTAACTGGAAGTGACTTTTCAGACTGTCATAGTTTCCCGGGAGTGTGCTAAATGCCGAAAGTTGTTACAACAAAGCATACATCTACTGTTACGGATTTGTTGCCCTGTTCCTGTGCTACAAGTCGATATCAATTTTTTATATGTGGCTCAAATATTGTGGCCGCAACGTCTGTCAATCTAAGGTGTGCACGTTTACGATTACGTTAACAAAATGACGCTATCCGCTAACGTTATGGGGTCTTATCGTTTTCTCCGTTTTTTTCAAAAATACCGGCGAGTTTATCGGCTGAGCACAACTTTAGTGTTATTAGTGAGTTGCCCTGGCAGTATGCTAACTTTCTGCAGCTATTTATTGGGGGTCGCATGCATAGTTTGTCCACAATTCATTAACTGGAAGTGACTTTTCAGACTGTCATAGTTTCCCGGGAGTGTGCTAAATGCCGAAAGTTGTTACAACAAAGCATACATCTACTGTTACGGATTTGTTGCCCTGTTCCTGTGCTACAAGTCGATATCAATTTTTTATATGTGGCTCAAATATTGTGGCCGCAACGTCTGTCAATCTAAGGTGTGCACGTTTACGATTACGTTAACAAAATGACGCTATCCGCTAACGTTATGGGGTCTTATCGTTTTCTCCGTTTTTTTCAAAAATACCGGCGAGTTTATCGGCTGAGCACAACTTTAGTGTTATTAGTGAGTTGCCCTGGCAGTATGCTAACTTTCTGCAGCTATTTATTGGGGGTCGCATGCATAGTTTGTCCACAATTCATTAACTGGAAGTGACTTTTCAGACTGTCATAGTTTCCCGGGAGTGTGCTAAATGCCGAAAGTTGTTACAACAAAGCATACATCTACTGTTACGGATTTGTTGCCCTGTTCCTGTGCTACAAGTCGATATCAATTTTTTATATGTGGCTCAAATATTGTGGCCGCAACGTCTGTCAATCTAAGGTGTGCACGTTTACGATTACGTTAACAAAATGACGCTATCCGCTAACGTTATGGGGTCTTATCGTTTTCTCCGTTTTTTTCAAAAATACCGGCGAGTTTATCGGCTGAGCACAACTTTAGTGTTATTAGTGAGTTGCCCTGGCAGTATGCTAACTTTCTGCAGCTATTTATTGGGGGTCGCATGCATAGTTTGTCCACAATTCATTAACTGGAAGTGACTTTTCAGACTGTCATAGTTTCCCGGGAGTGTGCTAAATGCCGAAAGTTGTTACAACAAAGCATACATCTACTGTTACGGATTTGTTGCCCTGTTCCTGTGCTACAAGTCGATATCAATTTTTTATATGTGGCTCAAATATTGTGGCCGCAACGTCTGTCAATCTAAGGTGTGCACGTTTACGATTACGTTAACAAAATGACGCTATCCGCTAACGTTATGGGGTCTTATCGTTTTCTCCGTTTTTTTCAAAAATACCGGCGAGTTTATCGGCTGAGCACAACTTTAGTGTTATTAGTGAGTTGCCCTGGCAGTATGCTAACTTTCTGCAGCTATTTATTGGGGGTCGCATGCATAGTTTGTCCACAATTCATTAACTGGAAGTGACTTTTCAGACTGTCATAGTTTCCCGGGAGTGTGCTAAATGCCGAAAGTTGTTACAACAAAGCATACATCTACTGTTACGGATTTGTTGCCCTGTTCCTGTGCTACAAGTCGATATCAATTTTTTATATGTGGCTCAAATATTGTGGCCGCAACGTCTGTCAATCTAAGGTGTGCACGTTTACGATTACGTTAACAAAATGACGCTATCCGCTAACGTTATGGGGTCTTATCGTTTTCTCCGTTTTTTCAAAAATACCGGCGAGTTTATCGGCTGAGCACAACTTTAGTGTTATTAGTGAGTTGCCCTGGCAGTATGCTAACTTTCTGCAGCTATTTATTGGGGGTCGCATGCATAGTTTGTCCACAATTCATTAACTGGAAGTGACTTTTCAGACTGTCATAGTTTCCCGGGAGTGTGCTAAATGCCGAAAGTTGTTACAACAAAGCATACATCTACTGTTACGGATTTGTTGCCCTGTTCCTGTGCTACAAGTCGATATCAATTTTTTATATGTGGCTCAAATATTGTGGCCGCAACGTCTGTCAATCTAAGGTGTGCACGTTTACGATTACGTTAACAAAATGACGCTATCCGCTAACGTTATGGGGTCTTATCGTTTTCTCCGTTTTTTCAAAAATACCGGCGAGTTTATCGGCTGAGCACAACTTTAGTGTTATTAGTGAGTTGCCCTGGCAGTATGCTAACTTTCTGCAGCTATTTATTGGGGGTCGCATGCATAGTTTGTCCACAATTCATTAACTGGAAGTGACTTTTCAGACTGTCATAGTTTCCCGGGAGTGTGCTAAATGCCGAAAGTTGTTACAACAAAGCATACATCTACTGTTACGGATTTGTTGCCCTGTTCCTGTGCTACAAGTCGATATCAATTTTTTATATGTGGCTCAAATATTGTGGCCGCAACGTCTGTCAATCTAAGGTGTGCACGTTTACGATTACGTTAACAAAATGACGCTATCCGCTAACGTTATGGGGTCTTATCGTTTTCTCCGTTTTTTCAAAAATACCGGCGAGTTTATCGGCTGAGCACAACTTTAGTGTTATTAGTGAGTTGCCCTGGCAGTATGCTAACTTTCTGCAGCTATTTATTGGGGGTCGCATGCATAGTTTGTCCACAATTCATTAACTGGAAGTGACTTTTCAGACTGTCATAGTTTCCCGGGAGTGTGCTAAATGCCGAAAGTTGTTACAACAAAGCATACATCTACTGTTACGGATTTGTTGCCCTGTTCCTGTGCTACAAGTCGATATCAATTTTTTATATGTGGCTCAAATATTGTGGCCGCAACGTCTGTCAATCTAAGGTGTGCACGTTTACGATTACGTTAACAAAATGACGCTATCCGCTAACGTTATGGGGTCTTATCGTTTTCTCCGTTTTTTCAAAAATACCGGCGAGTTTATCGGCTGAGCACAACTTTAGTGTTATTAGTGAGTTGCCCTGGCAGTATGCTAACTTTCTGCAGCTATTTATTGGGGGTCGCATGCATAGTTTGTCCACAATTCATTAACTGGAAGTGACTTTTCAGACTGTCATAGTTTCCCGGGAGTGTGCTAAATGCCGAAAGTTGTTACAACAAAGCATACATCTACTGTTACGGATTTGTTGCCCTGTTCCTGTGCTACAAGTCGATATCAATTTTTTATATGTGGCTCAAATATTGTGGCCGCAACGTCTGTCAATCTAAGGTGTGCACGTTTACGATTACGTTAACAAAATGACGCTATCCGCTAACGTTATGGGGTCTTATCGTTTTCTCCGTTTTTTCAAAAATACCGGCGAGTTTATCGGCTGAGCACAACTTTAGTGTTATTAGTGAGTTGCCCTGGCAGTATGCTAACTTTCTGCAGCTATTTATTGGGGGTCGCATGCATAGTTTGTCCACAATTCATTAACTGGAAGTGACTTTTCAGACTGTCATAGTTTCCCGGGAGTGTGCTAAATGCCGAAAGTTGTTACAACAAAGCATACATCTACTGTTACGGATTTGTTGCCCTGTTCCTGTGCTACAAGTCGATATCAATTTTTTATATGTGGCTCAAATATTGTGGCCGCAACGTCTGTCAATCTAAGGTGTGCACGTTTACGATTACGTTAACAAAATGACGCTATCCGCTAACGTTATGGGGTCTTATCGTTTTCTCCGTTTTTTCAAAAATACCGGCGAGTTTATCGGCTGAGCACAACTTTAGTGTTATTAGTGAGTTGCCCTGGCAGTATGCTAACTTTCTGCAGCTATTTATTGGGGGTCGCATGCATAGTTTGTCCACAATTCATTAACTGGAAGTGACTTTTCAGACTGTCATAGTTTCCCGGGAGTGTGCTAAATGCCGAAAGTTGTTACAACAAAGCATACATCTACTGTTACGGATTTGTTGCCCTGTTCCTGTGCTACAAGTCGATATCAATTTTTTATATGTGGCTCAAATATTGTGGCCGCAACGTCTGTCAATCTAAGGTGTGCACGTTTACGATTACGTTAACAAAATGACGCTATCCGCTAACGTTATGGGGTCTTATCGTTTTCTCCGTTTTTTCAAAAATACCGGCGAGTTTATCGGCTGAGCACAACTTTAGTGTTATTAGTGAGTTGCCCTGGCAGTATGCTAACTTTCTGCAGCTATTTATTGGGGGTCGCATGCATAGTTTGTCCACAATTCATTAACTGGAAGTGACTTTTCAGACTGTCATAGTTTCCCGGGAGTGTGCTAAATGCCGAAAGTTGTTACAACAAAGCATACATCTACTGTTACGGATTTGTTGCCCTGTTCCTGTGCTACAAGTCGATATCAATTTTTTATATGTGGCTCAAATATTGTGGCCGCAACGTCTGTCAATCTAAGGTGTGCACGTTTACGATTACGTTAACAAAATGACGCTATCCGCTAACGTTATGGGGTCTTATCGTTTTCTCCGTTTTTTCAAAAATACCGGCGAGTTTATCGGCTGAGCACAACTTTAGTGTTATTAGTGAGTTGCCCTGGCAGTATGCTAACTTTCTGCAGCTATTTATTGGGGGTCGCATGCATAGTTTGTCCACAATTCATTAACTGGAAGTGACTTTTCAGACTGTCATAGTTTCCCGGGAGTGTGCTAAATGCCGAAAGTTGTTACAACAAAGCATACATCTACTGTTACGGATTTGTTGCCCTGTTCCTGTGCTACAAGTCGATATCAATTTTTTATATGTGGCTCAAATATTGTGGCCGCAACGTCTGTCAATCTAAGGTGTGCACGTTTACGATTACGTTAACAAAATGACGCTATCCGCTAACGTTATGGGGTCTTATCGTTTTCTCCGTTTTTTCAAAAATACCGGCGAGTTTATCGGCTGAGCACAACTTTAGTGTTATTAGTGAGTTGCCCTGGCAGTATGCTAACTTTCTGCAGCTATTTATTGGGGGTCGCATGCATAGTTTGTCCACAATTCATTAACTGGAAGTGACTTTTCAGACTGTCATAGTTTCCCGGGAGTGTGCTAAATGCCGAAAGTTGTTACAACAAAGCATACATCTACTGTTACGGATTTGTTGCCCTGTTCCTGTGCTACAAGTCGATATCAATTTTTTATATGTGGCTCAAATATTGTGGCCGCAACGTCTGTCAATCTAAGGTGTGCACGTTTACGATTACGTTAACAAAATGACGCTATCCGCTAACGTTATGGGGTCTTATCGTTTTCTCCGTTTTTTTCAAAAATACCGGCGAGTTTATCGGCTGAGCACAACTTTAGTGTTATTAGTGAGTTGCCCTGGCAGTATGCTAACTTTCTGCAGCTATTTATTGGGGGTCGCATGCATAGTTTGTCCACAATTCATTAACTGGAAGTGACTTTTCAGACTGTCATAGTTTCCCGGGAGTGTGCTAAATGCCGAAAGTTGTTACAACAAAGCATACATCTACTGTTACGGATTTGTTGCCCTGTTCCTGTGCTACAAGTCGATATCAATTTTTTATATGTGGCTCAAATATTGTGGCCGCAACGTCTGTCAATCTAAGGTGTGCACGTTTACGATTACGTTAACAAAATGACGCTATCCGCTAACGTTATGGGGTCTTATCGTTTTCTCCGTTTTTTTCAAAAATACCGGCGAGTTTATCGGCTGAGCACAACTTTAGTGTTATTAGTGAGTTGCCCTGGCAGTATGCTAACTTTCTGCAGCTATTTATTGGGGGTCGCATGCATAGTTTGTCCACAATTCATTAACTGGAAGTGACTTTTCAGACTGTCATAGTTTCCCGGGAGTGTGCTAAATGCCGAAAGTTGTTACAACAAAGCATACATCTACTGTTACGGATTTGTTGCCCTGTTCCTGTGCTACAAGTCGATATCAATTTTTTATATGTGGCTCAAATATTGTGGCCGCAACGTCTGTCAATCTAAGGTGTGCACGTTTACGATTACGTTAACAAAATGACGCTATCCGCTAACGTTATGGGGTCTTATCGTTTTCTCCGTTTTTTTCAAAAATACCGGCGAGTTTATCGGCTGAGCACAACTTTAGTGTTATTAGTGAGTTGCCCTGGCAGTATGCTAACTTTCTGCAGCTATTTATTGGGGGTCGCATGCATAGTTTGTCCACAATTCATTAACTGGAAGTGACTTTTCAGACTGTGCATAGTTTCCCGGGAGTGTGCTAAATGCCGAAAGTTGTTACAACAAAGCATACATCTACTGTTACGGATTTGTTGCCCTGTTCCTGTGCTACAAGTCGATATCAATTTTTTATATGTGGCTCAAATATTGTGGCCGCAACGTCTGTCAATCTAAGGTGTGCACGTTTACGATTACGTTAACAAAATGACGCTATCCGCTAACGTTATGGGGTCTTATCGTTTTCTCCGTTTTTTTCAAAAATACCGGCGAGTTTATCGGCTGAGCACAACTTTAGTGTTATTAGTGAGTTGCCCTGGCAGTATGCTAACTTTCTGCAGCTATTTATTGGGGGTCGCATGCATAGTTTGTCCACAATTCATTAACTGGAAGTGACTTTTCAGACTGTCATAGTTTCCCGGGAGTGTGCTAAATGCCGAAAGTTGTTACAACAAAGCATACATCTACTGTTACGGATTTGTTGCCCTGTTCCTGTGCTACAAGTCGATATCAATTTTTTATATGTGGCTCAAATATTGTGGCCGCAACGTCTGTCAATCTAAGGTGTGCACGTTTACGATTACGTTAACAAAATGACGCTATCCGCTAACGTTATGGGGTCTTATCGTTTTCTCCGTTTTTTTCAAAAATACCGGCGAGTTTATCGGCTGAGCACAACTTTAGTGTTATTAGTGAGTTGCCCTGGCAGTATGCTAACTTTCTGCAGCTATTTATTGGGGGTCGCATGCATAGTTTGTCCACAATTCATTAACTGGAAGTGACTTTTCAGACTGTCATAGTTTCCCGGGAGTGTGCTAAATGCCGAAAGTTGTTACAACAAAGCATACATCTACTGTTACGGATTTGTTGCCCTGTTCCTGTGCTACAAGTCGATATCAATTTTTTATATGTGGCTCAAATATTGTGGCCGCAACGTCTGTCAATCTAAGGTGTGCACGTTTACGATTACGTTAACAAAATGACGCTATCCGCTAACGTTATGGGGTCTTATCGTTTTCTCCGTTTTTTTCAAAAATACCGGCGAGTTTATCGGCTGAGCACAACTTTAGTGTTATTAGTGAGTTGCCCTGGCAGTATGCTAACTTTCTGCAGCTATTTATTGGGGGTCGCATGCATAGTTTGTCCACAATTCATTAACTGGAAGTGACTTTTCAGACTGTCATAGTTTCCCGGGAGTGTGCTAAATGCCGAAAGTTGTTACAACAAAGCATACATCTACTGTTACGGATTTGTTGCCCTGTTCCTGTGCTACAAGTCGATATCAATTTTTTATATGTGGCTCAAATATTGTGGCCGCAACGTCTGTCAATCTAAGGTGTGCACGTTTACGATTACGTTAACAAAATGACGCTATCCGCTAACGTTATGGGGTCTTATCGTTTTCTCCGTTTTTTTCAAAAATACCGGCGAGTTTATCGGCTGAGCACAACTTTAGTGTTATTAGTGAGTTGCCCTGGCAGTATGCTAACTTTCTGCAGCTATTTATTGGGGGTCGCATGCATAGTTTGTCCACAATTCATTAACTGGAAGTGACTTTTCAGACTGTCATAGTTTCCCGGGAGTGTGCTAAATGCCGAAAGTTGTTACAACAAAGCATACATCTACTGTTACGGATTTGTTGCCCTGTTCCTGTGCTACAAGTCGATATCAATTTTTTATATGTGGCTCAAATATTGTGGCCGCAACGTCTGTCAATCTAAGGTGTGCACGTTTACGATTACGTTAACAAAATGACGCTATCCGCTAACGTTATGGGGTCTTATCGTTTTCTCCGTTTTTTCAAAAATACCGGCGAGTTTATCGGCTGAGCACAACTTTAGTGTTATTAGTGAGTTGCCCTGGCAGTATGCTAACTTTCTGCAGCTATTTATTGGGGGTCGCATGCATAGTTTGTCCACAATTCATTAACTGGAAGTGACTTTTCAGACTGTCATAGTTTCCCGGGAGTGTGCTAAATGCCGAAAGTTGTTACAACAAAGCATACATCTACTGTTACGGATTTGTTGCCCTGTTCCTGTGCTACAAGTCGATATCAATTTTTTATATGTGGCTCAAATATTGTGGCCGCAACGTCTGTCAATCTAAGGTGTGCACGTTTACGATTACGTTAACAAAATGACGCTATCCGCTAACGTTATGGGGTCTTATCGTTTTCTCCGTTTTTTCAAAAATACCGGCGAGTTTATCGGCTGAGCACAACTTTAGTGTTATTAGTGAGTTGCCCTGGCAGTATGCTAACTTTCTGCAGCTATTTATTGGGGGTCGCATGCATAGTTTGTCCACAATTCATTAACTGGAAGTGACTTTTCAGACTGTCATAGTTTCCCGGGAGTGTGCTAAATGCCGAAAGTTGTTACAACAAAGCATACATCTACTGTTACGGATTTGTTGCCCTGTTCCTGTGCTACAAGTCGATATCAATTTTTTATATGTGGCTCAAATATTGTGGCCGCAACGTCTGTCAATCTAAGGTGTGCACGTTTACGATTACGTTAACAAAATGACGCTATCCGCTAACGTTATGGGGTCTTATCGTTTTCTCCGTTTTTTCAAAAATACCGGCGAGTTTATCGGCTGAGCACAACTTTAGTGTTATTAGTGAGTTGCCCTGGCAGTATGCTAACTTTCTGCAGCTATTTATTGGGGGTCGCATGCATAGTTTGTCCACAATTCATTAACTGGAAGTGACTTTTCAGACTGTCATAGTTTCCCGGGAGTGTGCTAAATGCCGAAAGTTGTTACAACAAAGCATACATCTACTGTTACGGATTTGTTGCCCTGTTCCTGTGCTACAAGTCGATATCAATTTTTTATATGTGGCTCAAATATTGTGGCCGCAACGTCTGTCAATCTAAGGTGTGCACGTTTACGATTACGTTAACAAAATGACGCTATCCGCTAACGTTATGGGGTCTTATCGTTTTCTCCGTTTTTTCAAAAATACCGGCGAGTTTATCGGCTGAGCACAACTTTAGTGTTATTAGTGAGTTGCCCTGGCAGTATGCTAACTTTCTGCAGCTATTTATTGGGGGTCGCATGCATAGTTTGTCCACAATTCATTAACTGGAAGTGACTTTTCAGACTGTCATAGTTTCCCGGGAGTGTGCTAAATGCCGAAAGTTGTTACAACAAAGCATACATCTACTGTTACGGATTTGTTGCCCTGTTCCTGTGCTACAAGTCGATATCAATTTTTTATATGTGGCTCAAATATTGTGGCCGCAACGTCTGTCAATCTAAGGTGTGCACGTTTACGATTACGTTAACAAAATGACGCTATCCGCTAACGTTATGGGGTCTTATCGTTTTCTCCGTTTTTTCAAAAATACCGGCGAGTTTATCGGCTGAGCACAACTTTAGTGTTATTAGTGAGTTGCCCTGGCAGTATGCTAACTTTCTGCAGCTATTTATTGGGGGTCGCATGCATAGTTTGTCCACAATTCATTAACTGGAAGTGACTTTTCAGACTGTCATAGTTTCCCGGGAGTGTGCTAAATGCCGAAAGTTGTTACAACAAAGCATACATCTACTGTTACGGATTTGTTGCCCTGTTCCTGTGCTACAAGTCGATATCAATTTTTTATATGTGGCTCAAATATTGTGGCCGCAACGTCTGTCAATCTAAGGTGTGCACGTTTACGATTACGTTAACAAAATGACGCTATCCGCTAACGTTATGGGGTCTTATCGTTTTCTCCGTTTTTTCAAAAATACCGGCGAGTTTATCGGCTGAGCACAACTTTAGTGTTATTAGTGAGTTGCCCTGGCAGTATGCTAACTTTCTGCAGCTATTTATTGGGGGTCGCATGCATAGTTTGTCCACAATTCATTAACTGGAAGTGACTTTTCAGACTGTCATAGTTTCCCGGGAGTGTGCTAAATGCCGAAAGTTGTTACAACAAAGCATACATCTACTGTTACGGATTTGTTGCCCTGTTCCTGTGCTACAAGTCGATATCAATTTTTTATATGTGGCTCAAATATTGTGGCCGCAACGTCTGTCAATCTAAGGTGTGCACGTTTACGATTACGTTAACAAAATGACGCTATCCGCTAACGTTATGGGGTCTTATCGTTTTCTCCGTTTTTTCAAAAATACCGGCGAGTTTATCGGCTGAGCACAACTTTAGTGTTATTAGTGAGTTGCCCTGGCAGTATGCTAACTTTCTGCAGCTATTTATTGGGGGTCGCATGCATAGTTTGTCCACAATTCATTAACTGGAAGTGACTTTTCAGACTGTCATAGTTTCCCGGGAGTGTGCTAAATGCCGAAAGTTGTTACAACAAAGCATACATCTACTGTTACGGATTTGTTGCCCTGTTCCTGTGCTACAAGTCGATATCAATTTTTTATATGTGGCTCAAATATTGTGGCCGCAACGTCTGTCAATCTAAGGTGTGCACGTTTACGATTACGTTAACAAAATGACGCTATCCGCTAACGTTATGGGGTCTTATCGTTTTCTCCGTTTTTTCAAAAATACCGGCGAGTTTATCGGCTGAGCACAACTTTAGTGTTATTAGTGAGTTGCCCTGGCAGTATGCTAACTTTCTGCAGCTATTTATTGGGGGTCGCATGCATAGTTTGTCCACAATTCATTAACTGGAAGTGACTTTTCAGACTGTCATAGTTTCCCGGGAGTGTGCTAAATGCCGAAAGTTGTTACAACAAAGCATACATCTACTGTTACGGATTTGTTGCCCTGTTCCTGTGCTACAAGTCGATATCAATTTTTTATATGTGGCTCAAATATTGTGGCCGCAACGTCTGTCAATCTAAGGTGTGCACGTTTACGATTACGTTAACAAAATGACGCTATCCGCTAACGTTATGGGGTCTTATCGTTTTCTCCGTTTTTTCAAAAATACCGGCGAGTTTATCGGCTGAGCACAACTTTAGTGTTATTAGTGAGTTGCCCTGGCAGTATGCTAACTTTCTGCAGCTATTTATTGGGGGTCGCATGCATAGTTTGTCCACAATTCATTAACTGGAAGTGACTTTTCAGACTGTCATAGTTTCCCGGGAGTGTGCTAAATGCCGAAAGTTGTTACAACAAAGCATACATCTACTGTTACGGATTTGTTGCCCTGTTCCTGTGCTACAAGTCGATATCAATTTTTTATATGTGGCTCAAATATTGTGGCCGCAACGTCTGTCAATCTAAGGTGTGCACGTTTACGATTACGTTAACAAAATGACGCTATCCGCTAACGTTATGGGGTCTTATCGTTTTCTCCGTTTTTTCAAAAATACCGGCGAGTTTATCGGCTGAGCACAACTTTAGTGTTATTAGTGAGTTGCCCTGGCAGTATGCTAACTTTCTGCAGCTATTTATTGGGGGTCGCATGCATAGTTTGTCCACAATTCATTAACTGGAAGTGACTTTTCAGACTGTCATAGTTTCCCGGGGAGTGTGCTAAATGCCGAAAGTTGTTACAACAAAGCATACATCTACTGTTACGGATTTGTTGCCCTGTTCCTGTGCTACAAGTCGATATCAATTTTTTATATGTGGCTCAAATATTGTGGCCGCAACGTCTGTCAATCTAAGGTGTGCACGTTTACGATTACGTTAACAAAATGACGCTATCCGCTAACGTTATGGGGTCTTATCGTTTTCTCCGTTTTTTCAAAAATACCGGCGAGTTTATCGGCTGAGCACAACTTTAGTGTTATTAGTGAGTTGCCCTGGCAGTATGCTAACTTTCTGCAGCTATTTATTGGGGGTCGCATGCATAGTTTGTCCACAATTCATTAACTGGAAGTGACTTTTCAGACTGTCATAGTTTCCCGGGAGTGTGCTAAATGCCGAAAGTTGTTACAACAAAGCATACATCTACTGTTACGGATTTGTTGCCCTGTTCCTGTGCTACAAGTCGATATCAATTTTTTATATGTGGCTCAAATATTGTGGCCGCAACGTCTGTCAATCTAAGGTGTGCACGTTTACGATTACGTTAACAAAATGACGCTATCCGCTAACGTTATGGGGTCTTATCGTTTTCTCCGTTTTTTCAAAAATACCGGCGAGTTTATCGGCTGAGCACAACTTTAGTGTTATTAGTGAGTTGCCCTGGCAGTATGCTAACTTTCTGCAGCTATTTATTGGGGGTCGCATGCATAGTTTGTCCACAATTCATTAACTGGAAGTGACTTTTCAGACTGTCATAGTTTCCCGGGAGTGTGCTAAATGCCGAAAGTTGTTACAACAAAGCATACATCTACTGTTACGGATTTGTTGCCCTGTTCCTGTGCTACAAGTCGATATCAATTTTTTATATGTGGCTCAAATATTGTGGCCGCAACGTCTGTCAATCTAAGGTGTGCACGTTTACGATTACGTTAACAAAATGACGCTATCCGCTAACG
The DNA here is from genome assembly GCA_037788925.1 of Mytilus galloprovincialis. Lineage (NCBI taxonomy): Eukaryota > Metazoa > Mollusca > Bivalvia > Mytilida > Mytilidae > Mytilus > Mytilus galloprovincialis. Next base: position 1,373,813 of record JAWDJN010000033.1, read on the forward strand.
TTATGGGGTCTTATCGTTTTCTCCGTTTTTTCAAAAATACCGGCGAGTTTATCGGCTGAGCACAACTTTAGTGTTATTAGTGAGTTGCCCTGGCAGTATGCTAACTTTCTGCAGCTATTTATTGGGGGTCGCATGCATAGTTTGTCCACAATTCATTAACTGGAAGTGACTTTTCAGACTGTCATAGTTTCCCGGGAGTGTGCTAAATGCCGAAAGTTGTTACAACAAAGCATACATCTACTGTTACGGATTTGTTGCCCTGTTCCTGTGCTACAAGTCGATATCAATTTTTTATATGTGGCTCAAATATTGTGGCCGCAACGTCTGTCAATCTAAGGTGTGCACGTTTACGATTACGTTAACAAAATGACGCTATCCGCTAACGTTATGGGGTCTTATCGTTTTCTCCGTTTTTTCAAAAATACCGGCGAGTTTATCGGCTGAGCACAACTTTAGTGTTATTAGTGAGTTGCCCTGGCAGTATGCTAACTTTCTGCAGCTATTTATTGGGGGTCGCATGCATAGTTTGTCCACAATTCATTAACTGGAAGTGACTTTTCAGACTGTCATAGTTTCCCGGGAGTGTGCTAAATGCCGAAAGTTGTTACAACAAAGCATACATCTACTGTTACGGATTTGTTGCCCTGTTCCTGTGCTACAAGTCGATATCAATTTTTTATATGTGGCTCAAATATTGTGGCCGCAACGTCTGTCAATCTAAGGTGTGCACGTTTACGATTACGTTAACAAAATGACGCTATCCGCTAACGTTATGGGGTCTAATCGTTTTCTCCGTTTTTTCAAAAATACCGGCGAGTTTATCGGCTGAGCACAACTTTAGTGTTATTAGTGAGTTGCCCTGGCAGTATGCTAACTTTCTGCAGCTATTTATTGGGGGTCGCATGCATAGTTTGTCCACAATTCATTAACTGGAAGTGACTTTTCAGACTGTCATAGTTTCCCGGGAGTGTGCTAAATGCCGAAAGTTGTTACAACAAAGCATACATCTACTGTTACGGATTTGTTGCCCTGTTCCTGTGCTACAAGTCGATATCAATTTTTTATATGTGGCTCAAATATTGTGGCCGCAACGTCTGTCAATCTAAGGTGTGCACGTTTACGATTACGTTAACAAAATGACGCTATCCGCTAACGTTATGGGGTCTTATCGTTTTCTCCGTTTTTTCAAAAATACCGGCGAGTTTATCGGATGAGCACAACTTTAGTGTTATTAGTGAGTTGCCCTGGCAGTATGCTAACTTTCTGCAGCTATTTATTGGGGGTCGCATGCATAGTTTGTCCACAATTCATTAACTGGAAGTGACTTTTCAGACTGTCATAGTTTCCCGGGAGTGTGCTAAATGCCGAAAGTTGTTACAACAAAGCATACATCTACTGTTACGGATTTGTTGCCCTGTTCCTGTGCTACAAGTCGATATCAATTTTTTATATGTGGCTCAAATATTGTGGCCGCAACGTCTGTCAATCTAAGGTGTGCACGTTTACGATTACGTTAACAAAATGACGCTATCCGCTAACGTTATGGGGTCTTATCGTTTTCTCCGTTTTTTCAAAAATACCGGCGAGTTTATCGGCTGAGCACAACTTTAGTGTTATTAGTGAGTTGCCCTGGCAGTATGCTAACTTTCTGCAGCTATTTATTGGGGGTCGCATGCATAGTTTGTCCACAATTCATTAACTGGAAGTGACTTTTCAGACTGTCATAGTTTCCCGGGAGTGTGCTAAATGCCGAAAGTTGTTACAACAAAGCATACATCTACTGTTACGGATTTGTTGCCCTGTTCCTGTGCTACAAGTCGATATCATTTTTTTATATGTGGCTCAAATATTGTGGCCGCAACGTCTGTCAATCTAAGGTGTGCACGTTTACGATTACGTTAACAAAATGACGCTATCCGCTAACGTTATGGGGTCTTATCGTTTTCTCCGTTTTTTCAAAAATACCGGCGAGTTTATCGGCTGAGCACAACTTTAGTGTTATTAGTGAGTTGCCCTGGCAGTATGCTAACTTTCTGCAGCTATTTATTGGGGGTCGCATGCATAGTTTGTCCACAATTCATTAACTGGAAGTGACTTTTCAGACTGTGATAGTTTCCCGGGAGTGTGCTAAATGCCGAAAGTTGTTACAACAAAGCATACATCTACTGTTACGGATTTGTTGCCCTGTTCCTGTGCTACAAGTCGATATCAATTTTTTATATGTGGCTCAAATATTGTGGCCGCAACGTCTGTCAATCTAAGGTGTGCACGTTTACGATTACGTTAACAAAATGACGCTATCCGCTAACGTTATGGGGTCTTATCGTTTTCTCCGTTTTTTCAAAAATACCGGCGAGTTTATCGGCTGAGCACAACTTTAGTGTTATTAGTGAGTTGCCCTGGCAGTATGCTAACTTTCTGCAGCTATTTATTGGGGGTCGCATGCATAGTTTGTCCACAATTCATTAACTGGAAGTGACTTTTCAGACTGTCATAGTTTCCCGGGAGTGTGCTAAATGCCGAAAGTTGTTACAACAAAGCATACATCTACTGTTACGGATTTGTTGCCCTGTTCCTGTGCTACAAGTCGATATCAATTTTTTATATGTGGCTCAAATATTGTGGCCGCAACGTCTGTCAATCTAAGGTGTGCACGTTTACGATTACGTTAACAAAATGACGCTATCCGCTAACGTTATGGGGTCTTATCGTTTTCTCCGTTTTTTCAAAAATACCGGCGAGTTTATCGGCTGAGCACAACTTTAGTGTTATTAGTGAGTTGCCCTGGCAGTATGCTAACTTTCTGCAGCTATTTATTGGGGGTCGCATGCATAGTTTGTCCACAATTCATTAACTGGAAGTGACTTTTCAGACTGTCATAGTTTCCCGGGAGTGTGCTAAATGCCGAAAGTTGTTACAACAAAGCATACATCTACTGTTACGGATTTGTTGCCCTGTTCCTGTGCTACAAGTCGATATCAATTTTTTATATGTGGCTCAAATATTGTGGCCGCAACGTCTGTCAATCTAAGGTGTGCACGTTTACGATTACGTTAACAAAATGACGCTATCCGCTAACGTTATGGGGTCTTATCGTTTTCTCCGTTTTTTCAAAAATACCGGCGAGTTTATCGGCTGAGCACAACTTTAGTGTTATTAGTGAGTTGCCCTGGCAGTATGCTAACTTTCTGCAGCTATTTATTGGGGGTCGCATGCATAGTTTGTCCACAATTCATTAACTGGAAGTGACTTTTCAGACTGTCATAGTTTCCCGGGAGTGTGCTAAATGCCGAAAGTTGTTACAACAAAGCATACATCTACTGTTACGGATTTGTTGCCCTGTTCCTGTGCTACAAGTCGATATCAATTTTTTATATGTGGCTCAAATATTGTGGCCGCAACGTCTGTCAATCTAAGGTGTGCACGTTTACGATTACGTTAACAAAATGACGCTATCCGCTAACGTTATGGGGTCTTATCGTTTTCTCCGTTTTTTCAAAAATACCGGCGAGTTTATCGGCTGAGCACAACTTTAGTGTTATTAGTGAGTTGCCCTGGCAGTATGCTAACTTTCTGCAGCTATTTATTGGGGGTCGCATGCATAGTTTGTCCACAATTCATTAACTGGAAGTGACTTTTCAGACTGTCATAGTTTCCCGGGAGTGTGCTAAATGCCGAAAGTTGTTACAACAAAGCATACATCTACTGTTACGGATTTGTTGCCCTGTTGCTGTGCTACAAATCGATATCATTTTTTTATATGTGGCTCAAATATTGTGGCCGCAACGTCTGTCAATCTAAGGTGTGCACGTTTACGATTACGTTAACAAAATGACGCTATCCGCTAACGTTATGGGGTCTTATCGTTTTCTCCGTTTTTTCAAAAATACCGGCGAGTTTATCGGCTGAGCACAACTTTAGTGTTATTAGTGAGTTGCCCTGGCAGTATGCTAACTTTCTGCAGCTATTTATTGGGGGTCGCATGCATAGTTTGTCCACAATTCATTAACTGGAAGTGACTTTTCAGACTGTCATAGTTTCCCGGGAGTGTGCTAAATGCCGAAAGTTGTTACAACAAAGCATACATCTACTGTTACGGATTTGTTGCCCTGTTCCTGTGCTACAAGTCGATATCATTTTTTTATATGTGGCTCAAATATTGTGGCCGCAACGTCTGTCAATCTAAGGTGTGCACGTTTACGATTACGTTAACAAAATGACGCTATCCGCTAACGTTATGGGGTCTTATCGTTTTCTCCGTTTTTTCAAAAATACCGGCGAGTTTATCGGCTGAGCACAACTTTAGTGTTATTAGTGAGTTGCCCTGGCAGTATGCTAACTTTCTGCAGCTATTTATTGGGGGTCGCATGCATAGTTTGTCCACAATTCATTAACTGGAAGTGACTTTTCAGACTGTCATAGTTTCCCGGGAGTGTGCTAAATGCCGAAAGTTGTTACAACAAAGCATACATCTACTGTTACGGATTTGTTGCCCTGTTCCTGTGCTACAAGTCGATATCATTTTTTTATATGTGGCTCAAATATTGTGGCCGCAACGTCTGTCAATCTAAGGTGTGCACGTTTACGATTACGTTAACAAAATGACGCTATCCGCTAACGTTATGGGGTCTTATCGTTTTCTCCGTTTTTTCAAAAATACCGGCGAGTTTATCGGCTGAGCACAACTTTAGTGTTATTAGTGAGTTGCCCTGGCAGTATGCTAACTTTCTGCAGCTATTTATTGGGGGTCGCATGCATAGTTTGTCCACAATTCATTAACTGGAAGTGACTTTTCAGACTGTCATAGTTTCCCGGGAGTGTGCTAAATGCCGAAAGTTGTTACAACAAAGCATACATCTACTGTTACGGATTTGTTGCCCTGTTCCTGTGCTACAAGTCGATATCATTTTTTTATATGTGGCTCAAATATTGTGGCCGCAACGTCTGTCAATCTAAGGTGTGCACGTTTACGATTACGTTAACAAAATGACGCTATCCGCTAACGTTATGGGGTCTTATCGTTTTCTCCGTTTTTTCAAAAATACCGGCGAGTTTATCGGCTGAGCACAACTTTAGTGTTATTAGTGAGTTGCCCTGGCAGTATGCTAACTTTCTGCAGCTATTTATTGGGGGTCGCATGCATAGTTTGTCCACAATTCATTAACTGGAAGTGACTTTTCAGACTGTCATAGTTTCCCGGGAGTGTGCTAAATGCCGAAAGTTGTTACAACAAAGCATACATCTACTGTTACGGATTTGTTGCCCTGTTCCTGTGCTACAAGTCGATATCATTTTTTTATATGTGGCTCAAATATTGTGGCCGCAACGTCTGTCAATCTAAGGTGTGCACGTTTACGATTACGTTAACAAAATGACGCTATCCGCTAACGTTATGGGGTCTTATCGTTTTCTCCGTTTTTTCAAAAATACCGGCGAGTTTATCGGCTGAGCACAACTTTAGTGTTATTAGTGAGTTGCCCTGGCAGTATGCTAACTTTCTGCAGCTATTTATTGGGGGTCGCATGCATAGTTTGTCCACAATTCATTAACTGGAAGTGACTTTTCAGACTGTCATAGTTTCCCGGGAGTGTGCTAAATGCCGAAAGTTGTTACAACAAAGCATACATCTACTGTTACGGATTTGTTGCCCTGTTCCTGTGCTACAAGTCGATATCATTTTTTTATATGTGGCTCAAATATTGTGGCCGCAACGTCTGTCAATCTAAGGTGTGCACGTTTACGATTACGTTAACAAAATGACGCTATCCGCTAACGTTATGGGGTCTTATCGTTTTCTCCGTTTTTTCAAAAATACCGGCGAGTTTATCGGCTGAGCACAACTTTAGTGTTATTAGTGAGTTGCCCTGGCAGTATGCTAACTTTCTGCAGCTATTTATTGGGGGTCGCATGCATAGTTTGTCCACAATTCATTAACTGGAAGTGACTTTTCAGACTGTGATAGTTTCCCGGGAGTGTGCTAAATGCCGAAAGTTGTTACAACAAAGCATACATCTACTGTTACGGATTTGTTGCCCTGTTCCTGTGCTACAAGTCGATATCAATTTTTTATATGTGGCTCAAATATTGTGGCCGCAACGTCTGTCAATCTAAGGTGTGCACGTTTACGATTACGTTAACAAAATGACGCTATCCGCTAACGTTATGGGGTCTTATCGTTTTCTCCGTTTTTTCAAAAATACCGGCGAGTTTATCGGCTGAGCACAACTTTAGTGTTATTAGTGAGTTGCCCTGGCAGTATGCTAACTTTCTGCAGCTATTTATTGGGGGTCGCATGCATAGTTTGTCCACAATTCATTAACTGGAAGTGACTTTTCAGACTGTCATAGTTTCCCGGGAGTGTGCTAAATGCCGAAAGTTGTTACAACAAAGCATACATCTACTGTTACGGATTTGTTGCCCTGTTCCTGTGCTACAAGTCGATATCAATTTTTTATATGTGGCTCAAATATTGTGGCCGCAACGTCTGTCAATCTAAGGTGTGCACGTTTACGATTACGTTAACAAAATGACGCTATCCGCTAACGTTATGGGGTCTTATCGTTTTCTCCGTTTTTTCAAAAATACCGGCGAGTTTATCGGCTGAGCACAACTTTAGTGTTATTAGTGAGTTGCCCTGGCAGTATGCTAACTTTCTGCAGCTATTTATTGGGGGTCGCATGCATAGTTTGTCCACAATTCATTAACTGGAAGTGACTTTTCAGACTGTGATAGTTTCCCGGGAGTGTGCTAAATGCCGAAAGTTGTTACAACAAAGCATACATCTACTGTTACGGATTTGTTGCCCTGTTCCTGTGCTACAAGTCGATATCAATTTTTTATATGTGGCTCAAATATTGTGGCCGCAACGTCTGTCAATCTAAGGTGTGCACGTTTACGATTACGTTAACAAAATGACGCTATCCGCTAACGTTATGGGGTCTTATCGTTTTCTCCGTTTTTTCAAAAATACCGGCGAGTTTATCGGCTGAGCACAACTTTAGTGTTATTAGTGAGTTGCCCTGGCAGTATGCTAACTTTCTGCAGCTATTTATTGGGGGTCGCATGCATAGTTTGTCCACAATTCATTAACTGGAAGTGACTTTTCAGACTGTGATAGTTTCCCGGGAGTGTGCTAAATGCCGAAAGTTGTTACAACAAAGCATACATCTACTGTTACGGATTTGTTGCCCTGTTCCTGTGCTACAAGTCGATATCAATTTTTTATATGTGGCTCAAATATTGTGGCCGCAACGTCTGTCAATCTAAGGTGTGCACGTTTACGATTACGTTAACAAAATGACGCTATCCGCTAACGTTATGGGGTCTTATCGTTTTCTCCGTTTTTTCAAAAATACCGGCGAGTTTATCGGCTGAGCACAACTTTAGTGTTATTAGTGAGTTGCCCTGGCAGTATGCTAACTTTCTGCAGCTATTTATTGGGGGTCGCATGCATAGTTTGTCCACAATTCATTAACTGGAAGTGACTTTTCAGACTGTCATAGTTTCCCGGGAGTGTGCTAAATGCCGAAAGTTGTTACAACAAAGCATACATCTACTGTTACGGATTTGTTGCCCTGTTCCTGTGCTACAAGTCGATATCAATTTTTTATATGTGGCTCAAATATTGTGGCCGCAACGTCTGTCAATCTAAGGTGTGCACGTTTACGATTACGTTAACAAAATGACGCTATCCGCTAACGTTATGGGGTCTTATCGTTTTCTCCGTTTTTTCAAAAATACCGGCGAGTTTATCGGCTGAGCACAACTTTAGTGTTATTAGTGAGTTGCCCTGGCAGTATGCTAACTTTCTGCAGCTATTTATTGGGGGTCGCATGCATAGTTTGTCCACAATTCATTAACTGGAAGTGACTTTTCAGACTGTCATAGTTTCCCGGGAGTGTGCTAAATGCCGAAAGTTGTTACAACAAAGCATACATCTACTGTTACGGATTTGTTGCCCTGTTCCTGTGCTACTTGTCGATATCAATTTTTTATATGTGGCTCAAATATTGTGGCTGCAACGTCTGTCAATCTAAGGTGTGCACGTTTACGATTACGTTAACAAAATGACGCTATCCGCTAACGTTATGGGGTCTTATCGTTTTCTCCGTTTTTTCAAAAATACCGGCGAGTTTATCGGCTGAGCACAACTTTAGTGTTATTTGTGAGTTGCCCTGGCAGTATGCTAACTTTCTGCAGCTATTTATTGGGGGTCGCATGCATAGTTTGTCCACAATTCATTAACTGGAAGTGACTTTTCAGACTGTCATAGTTTCCCGGGAGTGTGCTAAATGCCGAAAGTTGTTACAACAAAGCATACATCTACTGTTACGGATTTGTTGCCCTGTTCCTGTGCTACAAGTCGATATCAATTTTTTATATGTGGCTCAAATATTGTGGCCGCAACGTCTGTCAATCTAAGGTGTGCACGTTTACGATTACGTTAACAAAATGACGCTATCCGCTAACGTTATGGGGTCTTATCGTTTTCTCCGTTTTTTCAAAAATACCGGCGAGTTTATCGGCTGAGCACAACTTTAGTGTTATTAGTGAGTTGCCCTGGCAGTATGCTAACTTTCTGCAGCTATTTATTGGGGGTCGCATGCATAGTTTGTCCACAATTCATTAACTGGAAGTGACTTTTCAGACTGTCATAGTTTCCCGGGAGTGTGCTAAATGCCGAAAGTTGTTACAACAAAGCATACATCTACTGTTACGGATTTGTTGCCCTGTTCCTGTGCTACAAGTCGATATCAATTTTTTATATGTGGCTCAAATATTGTGGCCGCAACGTCTGTCAATCTAAGGTGTGCACGTTTACGATTACGTTAACAAAATGACGCTATCCGCTAACGTTATGGGGTCTTATCGTTTTCTCCGTTTTTTCAAAAATACCGGCGAGTTTATCGGCTGAGCACAACTTTAGTGTTATTAGTGAGTTGCCCTGGCAGTATGCTAACTTTCTGCAGCTATTTATTGGGGGTCGCATGCATAGTTTGTCCACAATTCATTAACTGGAAGTGACTTTTCAGACTGTCATAGTTTCCCGGGAGTGTGCTAAATGCCGAAAGTTGTTACAACAAAGCATACATCTACTGTTACGGATTTGTTGCCCTGTTCCTGTGCTACAAGTCGATATCAATTTTTTATATGTGGCTCAAATATTGTGGCCGCAACGTCTGTCAATCTAAGGTGTGCACGTTTACGATTACGTTAACAAAATGACGCTATCCGCTAACGTTATGGGGTCTTATCGTTTTCTCCGTTTTTTCAAAAATACCGGCGAGTTTATCGGCTGAGCACAACTTTAGTGTTATTAGTGAGTTGCCCTGGCAGTATGCTAACTTTCTGCAGCTATTTATTGGGGGTCGCATGCATAGTTTGTCCACAATTCATTAACTGGAAGTGACTTTTCAGACTGTCATAGTTTCCCGGGAGTGTGCTAAATGCCGAAAGTTGTCACAACAAAGCATACATCTACTGTTACGGATTTGTTGCCCTGTTCCTGTGCTACAAGTCGATATCAATTTTTTATATGTGGCTCAAATATTGTGGCCGCAACGTCTGTCAATCTAAGGTGTGCACGTTTACGATTACGTTAACAAAATGACGCTATCCGCTAACGTTATGGGGTCTTATCGTTTTCTCCGTTTTTTCAAAAATACCGGCGAGTTTATCGGCTGAGCACAACTTTAGTGTTATTAGTGAGTTGCCCTGGCAGTATGCTAACTTTCTGCAGCTATTTATTGGGGGTCGCATGCATAGTTTGTCCACAATTCATTAACTGGAAGTGACTTTTCAGACTGTCATAGTTTCCCGGGAGTGTGCTAAATGCCGAAAGTTGTTACAACAAAGCATACATCTACTGTTACGGATTTGTTGCCCTGTTCCTGTGCTACAAGTCGATATCAATTTTTTATATGTGGCTCAAATATTGTGGCCGCAACGTCTGTCAATCTAAGGTGTGCACGTTTACGATTACGTTAACAAAATGACGCTATCCGCTAACGTTATGGGGTCTTATCGTTTTCTCCGTTTTTTCAAAAATACCGGCGAGTTTATCGGCTGAGCACAACTTTAGTGTTATTAGTGAGTTGCCCTGGCAGTATGCTAACTTTCTGCAGCTATTTATTGGGGGTCGCATGCATAGTTTGTCCACAATTCATTAACTGGAAGTGACTTTTCAGACTGTCATAGTTTCCCGGGAGTGTGCTAAATGCCGAAAGTTGTCACAACAAAGCATACATCTACTGTTACGGATTTGTTGCCCTGTTCCTGTGCTACAAGTCGATATCAATTTTTTATATGTGGCTCAAATATTGTGGCCGCAACGTCTGTCAATCTAAGGTGTGCACGTTTACGATTACGTTAACAAAATGACGCTATCCGCTAACGTTATGGGGTCTTATCGTTTTCTCCGTTTTTTCAAAAATACCGGCGAGTTTATCGGCTGAGCACAACTTTAGTGTTATTAGTGAGTTGCCCTGGCAGTATGCTAACTTTCTGCAGCTATTTATTGGGGGTCGCATGCATAGTTTGTCCACAATTCATTAACTGGAAGTGACTTTTCAGACTGTCATAGTTTCCCGGGAGTGTGCTAAATGCCGAAAGTTGTCACAACAAAGCATACATCTACTGTTACGGATTTGTTGCCCTGTTCCTGTGCTACAAGTCGATATCAATTTTTTATATGTGGCTCAAATATTGTGGCCGCAACGTCTGTCAATCTAAGGTGTGCACGTTTACGATTACGTTAACAAAATGACGCTATCCGCTAACGTTATGGGGTCTTATCGTTTTCTCCGTTTTTTCAAAAATACCGGCGAGTTTATCGGCTGAGCACAACTTTAGTGTTATTAGTGAGTTGCCCTGGCAGTATGCTAACTTTCTGCAGCTATTTATTGGGGGTCGCATGCATAGTTTGTCCACAATTCATTAACTGGAAGTGACTTTTCAGACTGTCATAGTTTCCCGGGAGTGTGCTAAATGCCGAAAGTTGTTACAACAAAGCATACATCTACTGTTACGGATTTGTTGCCCTGTTCCTGTGCTACAAGTCGATATCAATTTTTTATATGTGGCTCAAATATTGTGGCCGCAACGTCTGTCAATCTAAGATGTGCACGTTTACGATTACGTTAACAAAATGACGCTATCCGCTAACGTTATGGGGTCTTATCGTTTTCTCCGTTTTTTCAAAAATACCGGCGAGTTTATCGGCTGAGCACAACTTTAGTGTTATTAGTGAGTTGCCCTGGCAGTATGCTAACTTTCTGCAGCTATTTATTGGGGGTCGCATGCATAGTTTGTCCACAATTCATTAACTGGAAGTGACTTTTCAGACTGTCATAGTTTCCCGGGAGTGTGCTAAATGCCGAAAGTTGTTACAACAAAGCATACATCTACTGTTACGGATTTGTTGCCCTGTTCCTGTGCTACAAGTCGATATCAATTTTTTATATGTGGCTCAAATATTGTGGCCGCAACGTCTGTCAATCTAAGGTGTGCACGTTTACGATTACGTTAACAAAATGACGCTATCCGCTAACGTTATGGGGTCTTATCGTTTTCTCCGTTTTTTCAAAAATACCGGCGAGTTTATCGGCTGAGCACAACTTTAGTGTTATTAGTGAGTTGCCCTGGCAGTATGCTAACTTTCTGCAGCTATTTATTGGGGGTCGCATGCATAGTTTGTCCACAATTCATTAACTGGAAGTGACTTTTCAGACTGTCATAGTTTCCCGGGAGTGTGCTAAATGCCGAAAGTTGTCACAACAAAGCATACATCTACTGTTACGGATTTGTTGCCCTGTTCCTGTGCTACAAGTCGATATCAATTTTTTATATGTGGCTCAAATATTGTGGCCGCAACGTCTGTCAATCTAAGGTGTGCACGTTTACGATTACGTTAACAAAATGACGCTATCCGCTAACGTTATGGGGTCTTATCGTTTTCTCCGTTTTTTCAAAAATACCGGCGAGTTTATCGGCTGAGCACAACTTTAGTGTTATTAGTGAGTTGCCCTGGCAGTATGCTAACTTTCTGCAGCTATTTATTGGGGGTCGCATGCATAGTTTGTCCACAATTCATTAACTGGAAGTGACTTTTCAGACTGTCATAGTTTCCCGGGAGTGTGCTAAATGCCGAAAGTTGTCACAACAAAGCATACATCTACTGTTACGGATTTGTTGCCCTGTTCCTGTGCTACAAGTCGATATCAATTTTTTATATGTGGCTCAAATATTGTGGCCGCAACGTCTGTCAATCTAAGGTGTGCACGTTTACGATTACGTTAACAAAATGACGCTATCCGCTAACGTTATGGGGTCTTATCGTTTTCTCCGTTTTTTCAAAAATACCGGCGAGTTTATCGGCTGAGCACAACTTTAGTGTTATTAGTGAGTTGCCCTGGCAGTATGCTAACTTTCTGCAGCTATTTATTGGGGGTCGCATGCATAGTTTGTCCACAATTCATTAACTGGAAGTGACTTTTCAGACTGTCATAGTTTCCCGGGAGTGTGCTAAATGCCGAAAGTTGTCACAACAAAGCATACATCTACTGTTACGGATTTGTTGCCCTGTTCCTGTGCTACAAGTCGATATCAATTTTTTATATGTGGCTCAAATATTGTGGCCGCAACGTCTGTCAATCTAAGGTGTGCACGTTTACGATTACGTTAACAAAATGACGCTATCCGCTAACGTTATGGGGTCTTATCGTTTTCTCCGTTTTTTCAAAAATACCGGCGAGTTTATCGGCTGAGCACAACTTTAGTGTTATTAGTGAGTTGCCCTGGCAGTATGCTAACTTTCTGCAGCTATTTATTGGGGGTCGCATGCATAGTTTGTCCACAATTCATTAACTGGAAGTGACTTTTCAGACTGTCATAGTTTCCCGGGAGTGTGCTAAATGCCGAAAGTTGTTACAACAAAGCATACATCTACTGTTACGGATTTGTTGCCCTGTTCCTGTGCTACAAGTCGATATCAATTTTTTATATGTGGCTCAAATATTGTGGCCGCAACGTCTGTCAATCTAAGGTGTGCACGTTTACGATTACGTTAACAAAATGACGCTATCCGCTAACGTTATGGGGTCTTATCGTTTTCTCCGTTTTTTCAAAAATACCGGCGAGTTTATCGGCTGAGCACAACTTTAGTGTTATTAGTGAGTTGCCCTGGCAGTATGCTAACTTTCTGCAGCTATTTATTGGGGGTCGCATGCATAGTTTGTCCACAATTCATTAACTGGAAGTGACTTTTCAGACTGTCATAGTTTCCCGGGAGTGTGCTAAATGCCGAAAGTTGTTACAACAAAGCATACATCTACTGTTACGGATTTGTTGCCCTGTTCCTGTGCTACAAGTCGATATCAATTTTTTATATGTGGCTCAAATATTGTGGCCGCAACGTCTGTCAATCTAAGGTGTGCACGTTTACGATTACGTTAACAAAATGACGCTATCCGCTAACGTTATGGGGTCTTATCGTTTTCTCCGTTTTTTCAAAAATACCGGCGAGTTTATCGGCTGAGCACAACTTTAGTGTTATTAGTGAGTTGCCCTGGCAGTATGCTAACTTTCTGCAGCTATTTATTGGGGGTCGCATGCATAGTTTGTCCACAATTCATTAACTGGAAGTGACTTTTCAGACTGTCATAGTTTCCCGGGAGTGTGCTAAATGCCGAAAGTTGTTACAACAAAGCATACATCTACTGTTACGGATTTGTTGCCCTGTTCCAGTGCTACAAGTCGATATCAATTTTTTATATGTGGCTCAAATATTGTGGCCGCAACGTCTGTCAATCTAAGGTGTGCACGTTTACGATTACGTTAACAAAATGACGCTATCCGCTAACGTTATGGGGTCTTATCGTTTTCTCCGTTTTTTCAAAAATACCGGCGAGTTTATCGGCTGAGCACAACTTTAGTGTTATTAGTGAGTTGCCCTGGCAGTATGCTAACTTTCTGCAGCTATTTATTGGGGGTCGCATGCATAGTTTGTCCACAATTCATTAACTGGAAGTGACTTTTCAGACTGTGATAGTTTCCCGGGAGTGTGCTAAATGCCGAAAGTTGTTACAACAAAGCATACATCTACTGTTACGGATTTGTTGCCCTGTTCCTGTGCTACAAGTCGATATCAATTTTTTATATGTGGCTCAAATATTGTGGCCGCAACGTCTGTCAATCTAAGGTGTGCACGTTTACGATTACGTTAACAAAATGACGCTATCCGCTAACGTTATGGGGTCTTATCGTTTTCTCCGTTTTTTCAAAAATACCGGCGAGTTTATCGGCTGAGCACAACTTTAGTGTTATTAGTGAGTTGCCCTGGCAGTATGCTAACTTTCTGCAGCTATTTATTGGGGGTCGCATGCATAGTTTGTCCACAATTCATTAACTGGAAGTGACTTTTCAGACTGTCATAGTTTCCCGGGAGTGTGCTAAATGCCGAAAGTTGTCACAACAAAGCATACATCTACTGTTACGGATTTGTTGCCCTGTTCCTGTGCTACAAGTCGATATCAATTTTTTATATGTGGCTCAAATATTGTGGCCGCAACGTCTGTCAATCTAAGGTGTGCACGTTTACGATTACGTTAACAAAATGACGCTATCCGCTAACGTTATGGGGTCTTATCGTTTTCTCCGTTTTTTCAAAAATACCGGCGAGTTTGTCGGCTGAGCACAACTTTAGTGTTATTAGTGAGTTGCCCTGGCAGTATGCTAACTTTCTGCAGCTATTTATTGGGGGTCGCATGCATAGTTTGTCCACAATTCATTAACTGGAAGTGACTTTTCAGACTGTCATAGTTTCCCGGGAGTGTGCTAAATGCCGAAAGTTGTCACAACAAAGCATACATCTACTGTTACGGATTTGTTGCCCTGTTCCTGTGCTACAAGTCGATATCAATTTTTTATATGTGGCTCAAATATTGTGGCCGCAACGTCTGTCAATCTAAGGTGTGCACGTTTACGATTACGTTAACAAAATGACGCTATCCGCTAACGTTATGGGGTCTTATCGTTTTCTCCGTTTTTTCAAAAATACCGGCGAGTTTATCGGCTGAGCACAACTTTAGTGTTATTAGTGAGTTGCCCTGGCAGTATGCTAACTTTCTGCAGCTATTTATTGGGGGTCGCATGCATAGTTTGTCCACAATTCATTAACTGGAAGTGACTTTTCAGACTGTCATAGTTTCCCGGGAGTGTGCTAAATGCCGAAAGTTGTTACAACAAAGCATACATCTACTGTTACGGATTTGTTGCCCTGTTCCTGTGCTACAAGTCGATATCAATTTTTTATATGTGGCTCAAATATTGTGGCCGCAACGTCTGTCAATCTAAGGTGTGCACGTTTACGATTACGTTAACAAAATGACGCTATCCGCTAACGTTATGGGGTCTTATCGTTTTCTCCGTTTTTTCAAAAATACCGGCGAGTTTATCGGCTGAGCACAACTTTAGTGTTATTAGTGAGTTGCCCTGGCAGTATGCTAACTTTCTGCAGCTATTTATTGGGGGTCGCATGCATAGTTTGTCCACAATTCATTAACTGGAAGTGACTTTTCAGACTGTCATAGTTTCCCGGGAGTGTGCTAAATGCCGAAAGTTGTTACAACAAAGCATACATCTACTGTTACGGATTTGTTGCCCTGTTCCTGTGCTACAAGTCGATATCAATTTTTTATATGTGGCTCAAATATTGTGGCCGCAACGTCTGTCAATCTAAGGTGTGCACGTTTACGATTACGTTAACAAAATGACGCTATCCGCTAACGTTATGGGGTCTTATCGTTTTCTCCGTTTTTTCAAAAATACCGGCGAGTTTATCGGCTGAGCACAACTTTAGTGTTATTAGTGAGTTGCCCTGGCAGTATGCTAACTTTCTGCAGCTATTTATTGGGGGTCGCATGCATAGTTTGTCCACAATTCATTAACTGGAAGTGACTTTTCAGACTGTCATAGTTTCCCGGGAGTGTGCTAAATGCCGAAAGTTGTCACAACAAAGCATACATCTACTGTTACGGATTTGTTGCCCTGTTCCTGTGCTACAAGTCGATATCAATTTTTTATATGTGGCTCAAATATTGTGGCCGCAACGTCTGTCAATCTAAGGTGTGCACGTTTACGATTACGTTAACAAAATGACGCTATCCGCTAACGTTATGGGGTCTTATCGTTTTCTCCGTTTTTTCAAAAATACCGGCGAGTTTATCGGCTGAGCACAACTTTAGTGTTATTAGTGAGTTGCCCTGGCAGTATGCTAACTTTCTGCAGCTATTTATTGGGGGTCGCATGCATAGTTTGTCCACAATTCATTAACTGGAAGTGACTTTTCAGACTGTGATAGTTTCCCGGGAGTGTGCTAAATGCCGAAAGTTGTTACAACAAAGCATACATCTACTGTTACGGATTTGTTGCCCTGTTCCTGTGCTACAAGTCGATATCAATTTTTTATATGTGGCTCAAATATTGTGGCCGCAACGTCTGTCAATCTAAGGTGTGCACGTTTACGATTACGTTAACAAAATGACGCTATCCGCTAACGTTATGGGGTCTTATCGTTTTCTCCGTTTTTTCAAAAATACCGGCGAGTTTATCGGCTGAGCACAACTTTAGTGTTATTAGTGAGTTGCCCTGGCAGTATGCTAACTTTCTGCAGCTATTTATTGGGGGTCGCATGCATAGTTTGTCCACAATTCATTAACTGGAAGTGACTTTTCAGACTGTCATAGTTTCCCGGGAGTGTGCTAAATGCCGAAAGTTGTCACAACAAAGCATACATCTACTGTTACGGATTTGTTGCCCTGTTCCTGTGCTACAAGTCGATATCAATTTTTTATATGTGGCTCAAATATTGTGGCCGCAACGTCTGTCAATCTAAGGTGTGCACGTTTACGATTACGTTAACAAAATGACGCTATCCGCTAACGTTATGGGGTCTTATCGTTTTCTCCGTTTTTTCAAAAATACCGGCGAGTTTGTCGGCTGAGCACAACTTTAGTGTTATTAGTGAGTTGCCCTGGCAGTATGCTAACTTTCTGCAGCTATTTATTGGGGGTCGCATGCATAGTTTGTCCACAATTCATTAACTGGAAGTGACTTTTCAGACTGTCATAGTTTCCCGGGAGTGTGCTAAATGCCGAAAGTTGTCACAACAAAGCATACATCTACTGTTACGGATTTGTTGCCCTGTTCCTGTGCTACAAGTCGATATCAATTTTTTATATGTGGCTCAAATATTGTGGCCGCAACGTCTGTCAATCTAAGGTGTGCACGTTTACGATTACGTTAACAAAATGACGCTATCCGCTAACGTTATGGGGTCTTATCGTTTTCTCCGTTTTTTCAAAAATACCGGCGAGTTTATCGGCTGAGCACAACTTTAGTGTTATTAGTGAGTTGCCCTGGCAGTATGCTAACTTTCTGCAGCTATTTATTGGGGGTCGCATGCATAGTTTGTCCACAATTCATTAACTGGAAGTGACTTTTCAGACTGTCATAGTTTCCCGGGAGTGTGCTAAATGCCGAAAGTTGTTACAACAAAGCATACATCTACTGTTACGGATTTGTTGCCCTGTTCCTGTGCTACAAGTCGATATCAATTTTTTATATGTGGCTCAAATATTGTGGCCGCAACGTCTGTCAATCTAAGGTGTGCACGTTTACGATTACGTTAACAAAATGACGCTATCCGCTAACGTTATGGGGTCTTATCGTTTTCTCCGTTTTTTCAAAAATACCGGCGAGTTTATCGGCTGAGCACAACTTTAGTGTTATTAGTGAGTTGCCCTGGCAGTATGCTAACTTTCTGCAGCTATTTATTGGGGGTCGCATGCATAGTTTGTCCACAATTCATTAACTGGAAGTGACTTTTCAGACTGTCATAGTTTCCCGGGAGTGTGCTAAATGCCGAAAGTTGTTACAACAAAGCATACATCTACTGTTACGGATTTGTTGCCCTGTTCCTGTGCTACAAGTCGATATCAATTTTTTATATGTGGCTCAAATATTGTGGCCGCAACGTCTGTCAATCTAAGGTGTGCACGTTTACGATTACGTTAACAAAATGACGCTATCCGCTAACGTTATGGGGTCTTATCGTTTTCTCCGTTTTTTCAAAAATACCGGCGAGTTTATCGGCTGAGCACAACTTTAGTGTTATTAGTGAGTTGCCCTGGCAGTATGCTAACTTTCTGCAGCTATTTATTGGGGGTCGCATGCATAGTTTGTCCACAATTCATTAACTGGAAGTGACTTTTCAGACTGTCATAGTTTCCCGGGAGTGTGCTAAATGCCGAAAGTTGTCACAACAAAGCATACATCTACTGTTACGGATTTGTTGCCCTGTTCCTGTGCTACAAGTCGATATCAATTTTTTATATGTGGCTCAAATATTGTGGCCGCAACGTCTGTCAATCTAAGGTGTGCACGTTTACGATTACGTTAACAAAATGACGCTATCCGCTAACGTTATGGGGTCTTATCGTTTTCTCCGTTTTTTCAAAAATACCGGCGAGTTTATCGGCTGAGCACAACTTTAGTGTTATTAGTGAGTTGCCCTGGCAGTATGCTAACTTTCTGCAGCTATTTATTGGGGGTCGCATGCATAGTTTGTCCACAATTCATTAACTGGAAGTGACTTTTCAGACTGTCATAGTTTCCCGGGAGTGTGCTAAATGCCGAAAGTTGTTACAACAAAGCATACATCTACTGTTACGGATTTGTTGCCCTGTTCCTGTGCTACAAGTCGATATCAATTTTTTATATGTGGCTCAAATATTGTGGCCGCAACGTCTGTCAATCTAAGGTGTGCACGTTTACGATTACGTTAACAAAATGACGCTATCCGCTAACGTTATGGGGTCTTATCGTTTTCTCCGTTTTTTCAAAAATACCGGCGAGTTTATCGGCTGAGCACAACTTTAGTGTTATTAGTGAGTTGCCCTGGCAGTATGCTAACTTTCTGCAGCTATTTATTGGGGGTCGCATGCATAGTTTGTCCACAATTCATTAACTGGAAGTGACTTTTCAGACTGTCATAGTTTCCCGGGAGTGTGCTAAATGCCGAAAGTTGTCACAACAAAGCATACATCTACTGTTACGGATTTGTTGCCCTGTTCCTGTGCTACAAGTCGATATCAATTTTTCATATGTGGCTCAAATATTGTGGCCGCAACGTCTGTCAATCTAAGGTGTGCACGTTTACGATTACGTTAACAAAATGACGCTATCCGCTAACGTTATGGGGTCTTATCGTTTTCTCCGTTTTTTCAAAAATACCGGCGAGTTTATCGGCTGAGCACAACTTTAGTGTTATTAGTGAGTTGCCCTGGCAGTATGCTAACTTTCTGCAGCTATTTATTGGGGGTCGCATGCATAGTTTGTCCACAATTCATTAACTGGAAGTGACTTTTCAGACTGTCATAGTTTCCCGGGAGTGTGCTAAATGCCGAAAGTTGTCACAACAAAGCATACATCTACTGTTACGGATTTGTTGCCCTGTTCCTGTGCTACAAGTCTATATCAATTTTTTATATGTGGCTCAAATATTGTGGCCGCAACGTCTGTCAATCTAAGGTGTGCACGTTTACGATTACGTTAACAAAATGACGCTATCCGCTAACGTTATGGGGTCTTATCGTTTTCTCCGTTTTTTCAAAAATACCGGCGAGTTTATCGGCTGAGCACAACTTTAGTGTTATTAGTGAGTTGCCCTGGCAGTATGCTAACTTTCTGCAGCTATTTATTGGGGGTCGCATGCATAGTTTGTCCACAATTCATTAACTGGAAGTGACTTTTCAGACTGTCATAGTTTCCCGGGAGTGTGCTAAATGCCGAAAGTTGTCACAACAAAGCATACATCTACTGTTACGGATTTGTTGCCCTGTTCCTGTGCTATAAGTCGATATCAATTTTTATATGTGGCTCAAATATTGTGGCCGCAACGTCTGTCAATCTAAGGTGTGCACGTTTACGATTACGTTAACAAAATGACGCTATCCGCTAACGTTATGGGGTCTTATCGTTTTCTCCGTTTTTTCAAAAATACCGGCGAGTTTATCGGCTGGGCACAACTTTAGTGTTATTAGTGAGTTGCCCTGGCAGTATGCTAACTTTCTGCAGCTATTTATTGGGGGTCGCATGCATAGTTTGTCCACAATTCATTAACTGGAAGTGACTTTTCAGACTGTCATAGTTTCCCGGGAGTGTGCTAAATGCCGAAAGTTGTCACAACAAAGCATACATCTACTGTTACGGATTTGTTGCCCTGTTCCTGTGCTACAAGTCGATATCAATTTTTTATATGTGGCTCAAATATTGTGGCCGCAACGTCTGTCAATCTAAGGTGTGCACGTTTACGATTACGTTAACAAAATGACGCTATCCGCTAACGTTATGGGGTCTTATCGTTTTCTCCGTTTTTTCAAAAATACCGGCGAGTTTATCGGCTGGGCACAACTTTAGTGTTATTAGTGAGTTGCCCTGGCAGTATGCTAACTTTCTGCAGCTATTTATTGGGGGTCGCATGCATAGTTTGTCCACAACTCATTAACTGGAAGTGACTTTTCAGACTGTCATAGTTTCCCGGGAGTGTGCTAAATGCCGAAAGTTGTCACAACAAAGCATACATCTACTGTTACGGATTTGTTGCCCTGTTCCTGTGCTACAAGTCGATATCAATTTTTTATATGTGGCTCAAATATTGTGGCCGCAACGTCTGTCAATCTAAGCTGTGCACGTTTACGATTACGTTAACAAAATGACGCTATCCGCTAACGTTATGGGGTCTTATCGTTTTCTCCGTTTTTTCAAAAATACCGGCGAGTTTATCGGCTGAGCACAACTTTAGTGTTATTAGTGAGTTGCCCTGGCAGTATGCTAACTTTCTGCAGCTATTTATTGGGGGTCGCATGCATAGTTTGTCCACAATTCATTAACTGGAAGTGACTTTTCAGACTGTCATAGTTTCCCGGGAGTGTGCTAAATGCCGAAAGTTGTTACAACAAAGCATACATCTACTGTTACGGATTTGTTGCCCTGTTCCTGTGCTACAAGTCGATATCAATTTTTTATATGTGGCTCAAATATTGTGGCCGCAACGTCTGTCAATCTAAGGTGTGCACGTTTACGATTACGTTAACAAAATGACGCTATCCGCTAACGTTATGGGGTCTTATCGTTTTCTCCGTTTTTTCAAAAATACCGGCGAGTTTATCGGCTGAGCACAACTTTAGTGTTATTAGTGAGTTGCCCTGGCAGTATGCTAACTTTCTGCAGCTATTTATTGGGGGTCGCATGCATAGTTTGTCCACAATTCATTAACTGGAAGTGACTTTTCAGACTGTCATAGTTTCCCGGGAGTGTGCTAAATGCCGAAAGTTGTTACAACAAAGCATACATCTACTGTTACGGATTTGTTGCCCTGTTCCTGTGCTACAAGTCGATATCAATTTTTTATATGTGGCTCAAATATTGTGGCCGCAACGTCTGTCAATCTAAGGTGTGCACGTTTACGATTACGTTAACAAAATGACGCTATCCGCTAACGTTATGGGGTCTTATCGTTTTCTCCGTTTTTTCAAAAATACCGGCGAGTTTATCGGCTGAGCACAACTTTAGTGTTATTAGTGAGTTGCCCTGGCAGTATGCTAACTTTCTGCAGCTATTTATTGGGGGTCGCATGCATAGTTTGTCCACAATTCATTAACTGGAAGTGACTTTTCAGACTGTCATAGTTTCCCGGGAGTGTGCTAAATGCCGAAAGTTGTCACAACAAAGCATACATCTACTGTTACGGATTTGTTGCCCTGTTCCTGTGCTACAAGTCGATATCAATTTTTATATGTGGCTCAAATATTGTGGCCGCAACGTCTGTCAATCTAAGGTGTGCACGTTTACGATTACGTTAACAAAATGACGCTATCCGCTAACGTTATGGGGTCTTATCGTTTTCTCCGTTTTTTCAAAAATACCGGCGAGTTTATCGGCTGGGCACAACTTTAGTGTTATTAGTGAGTTGCCCTGGCAGTATGCTAACTTTCTGCAGCTATTTATTGGGGGTCGCATGCATAGTTTGTCCACAATTCATTAACTGGAAGTGACTTTTCAGACTGTCATAGTTTCCCGGGAGTGTGCTAAATGCCGAAAGTTGTCACAACAAAGCATACATCTACTGTTACGGATTTGTTGCCCTGTTCCTGTGCTACAAGTCGATATCAATTTTTTATATGTGGCTCAAATATTGTGGCCGCAACGTCTGTCAATCTAAGCTGTGCACGTTTACGATTACGTTAACAAAATGACGCTATCCGCTAACGTTATGGGGTCTTATCGTTTTCTCCGTTTTTTCAAAAATACCGGCGAGTTTATCGGCTGGGCACAACTTTAGTGTTATTAGTGAGTTGCCCTGGCAGTATGCTAACTTTCTGCAGCTATTTATTGGGGGTCGCATGCATAGTTTGTCCACAATTCATTAACTGGAAGTGACTTTTCAGACTGTCATAGTTTCCCGGGAGTGTGCTAAATGCCGAAAGTTGTCACAACAAAGCATACATCTACTGTTACGGATTTGTTGCCCTGTTCCTGTGCTACAAGTCGATATCAATTTTTATATGTGGCTCAAATATTGTGGCCGCAACGTCTGTCAATCTAAGGTGTGCACGTTTACGATTACGTTAACAAAATGACGCTATCCGCTAACGTTATGGGGTCTTATCGTTTTCTCCGTTTTTTCAAAAATACCGGCGAGTTTATCGGCTGGGCACAACTTTAGTGTTATTAGTGAGTTGCCCTGGCAGTATGCTAACTTTCTGCAGCTATTTATTGGGGGTCGCATGCATAGTTTGTCCACAATTCATTAACTGGAAGTGACTTTTCAGACTGTCATAGTTTCCCGGGAGTGTGCTAAATGCCGAAAGTTGTCACAACAAAGCATACATCTACTGTTACGGATTTGTTGCCCTGTTCCTGTGCTACAAGTCGATATCAATTTTTTATATGTGGCTCAAATATTGTGGCCGCAACGTCTGTCAATCTAAGCTGTGCACGTTTACGATTACGTTAACAAAATGACGCTATCCGCTAACGTTATGGGGTCTTATCGTTTTCTCCGTTTTTTCAAAAATACCGGCGAGTTTATCGGCTGAGCACAACTTTAGTGTTATTAGTGAGTTGCCCTGGCAGTATGCTAACTTTCTGCAGCTATTTATTGGGGGTCGCATGCATAGTTTGTCCACAATTCATTAACTGGAAGTGACTTTTCAGACTGTCATAGTTTCCCGGGAGTGTGCTAAATGCCGAAAGTTGTTACAACAAAGCATACATCTACTGTTACGGATTTGTTGCCCTGTTCCTGTGCTACAAGTCGATATCAATTTTTTATATGTGGCTCAAATATTGTGGCCGCAACGTCTGTCAATCTAAGGTGTGCACGTTTACGATTACGTTAACAAAATGACGCTATCCGCTAACGTTATGGGGTCTTATCGTTTTCTCCGTTTTTTCAAAAATACCGGCGAGTTTATCGGCTGAGCACAACTTTAGTGTTATTAGTGAGTTGCCCTGGCAGTATGCTAACTTTCTGCAGCTATTTATTGGGGGTCGCATGCATAGTTTGTCCACAATTCATTAACTGGAAGTGACTTTTCAGACTGTCATAGTTTCCCGGGAGTGTGCTAAATGCCGAAAGTTGTTACAACAAAGCATACATCTACTGTTACGGATTTGTTGCCCTGTTCCTGTGCTACAAGTCGATATCAATTTTTTATATGTGGCTCAAATATTGTGGCCGCAACGTCTGTCAATCTAAGGTGTGCACGTTTACGATTACGTTAACAAAATGACGCTATCCGCTAACGTTATGGGGTCTTATCGTTTTCTCCGTTTTTTCAAAAATACCGGCGAGTTTATCGGCTGAGCACAACTTTAGTGTTATTAGTGAGTTGCCCTGGCAGTATGCTAACTTTCTGCAGCTATTTATTGGGGGTCGCATGCATAGTTTGTCCACAATTCATTAACTGGAAGTGACTTTTCAGACTGTCATAGTTTCCCGGGAGTGTGCTAAATGCCGAAAGTTGTCACAACAAAGCATACATCTACTGTTACGGATTTGTTGCCCTGTTCCTGTGCTACAAGTCGATATCAATTTTTATATGTGGCTCAAATATTGTGGCCGCAACGTCTGTCAATCTAAGGTGTGCACGTTTACGATTACGTTAACAAAATGACGCTATCCGCTAACGTTATGGGGTCTTATCGTTTTCTCCGTTTTTTCAAAAATACCGGCGAGTTTATCGGCTGGGCACAACTTTAGTGTTATTAGTGAGTTGCCCTGGCAGTATGCTAACTTTCTGCAGCTATTTATTGGGGGTCGCATGCATAGTTTGTCCACAATTCATTAACTGGAAGTGACTTTTCAGACTGTCATAGTTTCCCGGGAGTGTGCTAAATGCCGAAAGTTGTCACAACAAAGCATACATCTACTGTTACGGATTTGTTGCCCTGTTCCTGTGCTACAAGTCGATATCAATTTTTTATATGTGGCTCAAATATTGTGGCCGCAACGTCTGTCAATCTAAGCTGTGCACGTTTACGATTACGTTAACAAAATGACGCTATCCGCTAACGTTATGGGGTCTTATCGTTTTCTCCGTTTTTTCAAAAATACCGGCGAGTTTATCGGCTGGGCACAACTTTAGTGTTATTAGTGAGTTGCCCTGGCAGTATGCTAACTTTCTGCAGCTATTTATTGGGGGTCGCATGCATAGTTTGTCCACAACTCATTAACTGGAAGTGACTTTTCAGACTGTCATAGTTTCCCGGGAGTGTGCTAAATGCCGAAAGTTGTCACAACAAAGCATACATCTACTGTTACGGATTTGTTGCCCTGTTCCTGTGCTACAAGTCGATATCAATTTTTTATATGTGGCTCAAATATTGTGGCCGCAACGTCTGTCAATCTAAGGTGTGCACGTTTACGATTACGTTAACAAAATGACGCTATCCGCTAACGTTATGGGGTCTTATCGTTTTCTCCGTTTTTTCAAAAATACCGGCGAGTTTATCGGCTGAGCACAACTTTAGTGTTATTAGTGAGTTGCCCTGGCAGTATGCTAACTTTCTGCAGCTATTTATTGGGGGTCGCATGCATAGTTTGTCCACAATTCATTAACTGGAAGTGACTTTTCAGACTGTCATAGTTTCCCGGGAGTGTGCTAAATGCCGAAAGTTGTTACAACAAAGCATACATCTACTGTTACGGATTTGTTGCCCTGTTCCTGTGCTACAAGTCGATATCAATGTTTTATATGTGGCTCAAATATTGTGGCCGCAACGTCTGTCAATCTAAGGTGTGCACGTTTACGATTACGTTAACAAAATGACGCTATCCGCTAACGTTATGGGGTCTTATCGTTTTCTCCGTTTTTTCAAAAATACCGGCGAGTTTATCGGCTGAGCACAACTTTAGTGTTATTAGTGAGTTGCCCTGGCAGTATGCTAACTTTCTGCAGCTATTTATTGGGGGTCGCATGCATAGTTTGTCCACAATTCATTAACTGGAAGTGACTTTTCAGACTGTCATAGTTTCCCGGGAGTGTGCTAAATGCCGAAAGTTGTTACAACAAAGCATACATCTACTGTTACGGATTTGTTGCCCTGTTCCTGTGCTACAAGTCGATATCAATTTTTTATATGTGGCTCAAATATTGTGGCCGCAACGTCTGTCAATCTAAGGTGTGCACGTTTACGATTACGTTAACAAAATGACGCTATCCGCTAACGTTATGGGGTCTTATCGTTTTCTCCGTTTTTTCAAAAATACCGGCGAGTTTATCGGCTGAGCACAACTTTAGTGTTATTAGTGAGTTGCCCTGGCAGTATGCTAACTTTCTGCAGCTATTTATTGGGGGTCGCATGCATAGTTTGTCCACAATTCATTAACTGGAAGTGACTTTTCAGACTGTCATAGTTTCCCGGGAGTGTGCTAAATGCCGAAAGTTGTCACAACAAAGCATACATCTACTGTTACGGATTTGTTGCCCTGTTCCTGTGCTACAAGTCGATATCAATTTTTTATATGTGGCTCAAATATTGTGGCCGCAACGTCTGTCAATCTAAGGTGTGCACGTTTACGATTACGTTAACAAAATGACGCTATCCGCTAACGTCATGGGGTCTTATCGTTTTCTCCGTTTTTTCAAAAATACCGGCGAGTTTATCGGCTGAGCACAACTTTAGTGTTATTAGTGAGTTGCCCTGGCAGTATGCTAACTTTCTGCAGCTATTTATTGGGGGTCGCATGCATAGTTTGTCCACAATTCATTAACTGGAAGTGACTTTTCAGACTGTCATAGTTTCCCGGGAGTGTGCTAAATGCCGAAAGTTGTTACAACAAAGCATACATCTACTGTTACGGATTTGTTGCCCTGTTCCTGTGCTACAAGTCGATATCAATTTTTTATATGTGGCTCAAATATTGTGGCCGCAACGTCTGTCAATCTAAGGTGTGCACGTTTACGATTACGTTAACAAAATGACGCTATCCGCTAACGTTATGGGGTCTTATCGTTTTCTCCGTTTTTTCAAAAATACCGGCGAGTTTATCGGCTGAGCACAACTTTAGTGTTATTAGTGAGTTGCCCTGGCAGTATGCTAACTTTCTGCAGCTATTTATTGGGGGTCGCATGCATAGTTTGTCCACAATTCATTAACTGGAAGTGACTTTTCAGACTGTCATAGTTTCCCGGGAGTGTGCTAAATGCCGAAAGTTGTTACAACAAAGCATACATCTACTGTTACGGATTTGTTGCCCTGTTCCTGTGCTACAAGTCGATATCAATTTTTTATATGTGGCTCAAATATTGTGGCCGCAACGTCTGTCAATCTAAGGTGTGCACGTTTACGATTACGTTAACAAAATGACGCTATCCGCTAACGTTATGGGGTCTTATCGTTTTCTCCGTTTTTTCAAAAATACCGGCGAGTTTATCGGCTGAGCACAACTTTAGTGTTATTAGTGAGTTGCCCTGGCAGTATGCTAACTTTCTGCAGCTATTTATTGGGGGTCGCATGCATAGTTTGTCCACAATTCATTAACTGGAAGTGACTTTTCAGACTGTCATAGTTTCCCGGGAGTGTGCTAAATGCCGAAAGTTGTTACAACAAAGCATACATCTACTGTTACGGATTTGTTGCCCTGTTCCTGTGCTACAAGTCGATATCAATTTTTTATATGTGGCTCAAATATTGTGGCCGCAACGTCTGTCAATCTAAGGTGTGCACGTTTACGATTACGTTAACAAAATGACGCTATCCGCTAACGTTATGGGGTCTTATCGTTTTCTCCGTTTTTTCAAAAATACCGGCGAGTTTATCGGCTGAGCACAACTTTAGTGTTATTAGTGAGTTGCCCTGGCAGTATGCTAACTTTCTGCAGCTATTTATTGGGGGTCGCATGCATAGTTTGTCCACAATTCATTAACTGGAAGTGACTTTTCAGACTGTCATAGTTTCCCGGGAGTGTGCTAAATGCCGAAAGTTGTTACAACAAAGCATACATCTACTGTTACGGATTTGTTGCCCTGTTCCTGTGCTACAAGTCGATATCAATTTTTTATATGTGGCTCAAATATTGTGGCCGCAACGTCTGTCAATCTAAGGTGTGCACGTTTACGATTACGTTAACAAAATGACGCTATCCGCTAACGTTATGGGGTCTTATCGTTTTCTCCGTTTTTTCAAAAATACCGGCGAGTTTATCGGCTGAGCACAACTTTAGTGTTATTAGTGAGTTGCCCTGGCAGTATGCTAACTTTCTGCAGCTATTTATTGGGGGTCGCATGCATAGTTTGTCCACAATTCATTAACTGGAAGTGACTTTTCAGACTGTCATAGTTTCCCGGGAGTGTGCTAAATGCCGAAAGTTGTTACAACAAAGCATACATCTACTGTTACGGATTTGTTGCCCTGTTCCTGTGCTACAAGTCGATATCAATTTTTTATATGTGGCTCAAATATTGTGGCCGCAACGTCTGTCAATCTAAGGTGTGCACGTTTACGATTACGTTAACAAAATGACGCTATCCGCTAACGTTATGGGGTCTTATCGTTTTCTCCGTTTTTTCAAAAATACCGGCGAGTTTATCGGCTGAGCACAACTTTAGTGTTATTAGTGAGTTGCCCTGGCAGTATGCTAACTTTCTGCAGCTATTTATTGGGGGTCGCATGCATAGTTTGTCCACAATTCATTAACTGGAAGTGACTTTTCAGACTGTCATAGTTTCCCGGGAGTGTGCTAAATGCCGAAAGTTGTTACAACAAAGCATACATCTACTGTTACGGATTTGTTGCCCTGTTCCTGTGCTACAAGTCGATATCAATTTTTTATATGTGGCTCAAATATTGTGGCCGCAACGTCTGTCAATCTAAGGTGTGCACGTTTACGATTACGTTAACAAAATGACGCTATCCGCTAACGTTATGGGGTCTTATCGTTTTCTCCGTTTTTTCAAAAATACCGGCGAGTTTATCGGCTGAGCACAACTTTAGTGTTATTAGTGAGTTGCCCTGGCAGTATGCTAACTTTCTGCAGCTATTTATTGGGGGTCGCATGCATAGTTTGTCCACAATTCATTAACTGGAAGTGACTTTTCAGACTGTCATAGTTTCCCGGGAGTGTGCTAAATGCCGAAAGTTGTTACAACAAAGCATACATCTACTGTTACGGATTTGTTGCCCTGTTCCTGTGCTACAAGTCGATATCAATTTTTTATATGTGGCTCAAATATTGTGGCCGCAACGTCTGTCAATCTAAGGTGTGCACGTTTACGATTACGTTAACAAAATGACGCTATCCGCTAACGTTATGGGGTCTTATCGTTTTCTCCGTTTTTTCAAAAATACCGGCGAGTTTATCGGCTGAGCACAACTTTAGTGTTATTAGTGAGTTGCCCTGGCAGTATGCTAACTTTCTGCAGCTATTTATTGGGGGTCGCATGCATAGTTTGTCCACAATTCATTAACTGGAAGTGACTTTTCAGACTGTCATAGTTTCCCGGGAGTGTGCTAAATGCCGAAAGTTGTTACAACAAAGCATACATCTACTGTTACGGATTTGTTGCCCTGTTCCTGTGCTACAAGTCGATATCAATTTTTTATATGTGGCTCAAATATTGTGGCCGCAACGTCTGTCAATCTAAGGTGTGCACGTTTACGATTACGTTAACAAAATGACGCTATCCGCTAACGTTATGGGGTCTTATCGTTTTCTCCGTTTTTTCAAAAATACCGGCGAGTTTATCGGCTGAGCACAACTTTAGTGTTATTAGTGAGTTGCCCTGGCAGTATGCTAACTTTCTGCAGCTATTTATTGGGGGTCGCATGCATAGTTTGTCCACAATTCATTAACTGGAAGTGACTTTTCAGACTGTCATAGTTTCCCGGGAGTGTGCTAAATGCCGAAAGTTGTTACAACAAAGCATACATCTACTGTTACGGATTTGTTGCCCTGTTCCTGTGCTACAAGTCGATATCAATTTTTTATATGTGGCTCAAATATTGTGGCCGCAACGTCTGTCAATCTAAGGTGTGCACGTTTACGATTACGTTAACAAAATGACGCTATCCGCTAACGTTATGGGGTCTTATCGTTTTCTCCGTTTTTTCAAAAATACCGGCGAGTTTATCGGCTGAGCACAACTTTAGTGTTATTAGTGAGTTGCCCTGGCAGTATGCTAACTTTCTGCAGCTATTTATTGGGGGTCGCATGCATAGTTTGTCCACAATTCATTAACTGGAAGTGACTTTTCAGACTGTCATAGTTTCCCGGGAGTGTGCTAAATGCCGAAAGTTGTTACAACAAAGCATACATCTACTGTTACGGATTTGTTGCCCTGTTCCTGTGCTACAAGTCGATATCAATTTTTTATATGTGGCTCAAATATTGTGGCCGCAACGTCTGTCAATCTAAGGTGTGCACGTTTACGATTACGTTAACAAAATGACGCTAACCGCTAACGTTATGGGGTCTTATCGTTTTCTCCGTTTTTTCAAAAATACCGGCGAGTTTATCGGCTGAGCACAACTTTAGTGTTATTAGTGAGTTGCCCTGGCAGTATGCTAACTTTCTGCAGCTATTTATTGGGGGTCGCATGCATAGTTTGTCCACAATTCATTAACTGGAAGTGACTTTTCAGACTGTCATAGTTTCCCGGGAGTGTGCTAAATGCCGAAAGTTGTTACAACAAAGCATACATCTACTGTTACGGATTTGTTGCCCTGTTCCTGTGCTACAAGTCGATATCAATTTTTTATATGTGGCTCAAATATTGTGGCCGCAACGTCTGTCAATCTAAGGTGTGCACGTTTACGATTACGTTAACAAAATGACGCTATCCGCTAACGTTATGGGGTCTTATCGTTTTCTCCGTTTTTTCAAAAATACCGGCGAGTTTATCGGCTGAGCACAACTTTAGTGTTATTAGTGAGTTGCCCTGGCAGTATGCTAACTTTCTGCAGCTATTTATTGGGGGTCGCATGCATAGTTTGTCCACAATTCATTAACTGGAAGTGACTTTTCAGACTGTCATAGTTTCCCGGGAGTGTGCTAAATGCCGAAAGTTGTTACAACAAAGCATACATCTACTGTTACGGATTTGTTGCCCTGTTCCTGTGCTACAAGTCGATATCAATTTTTTATATGTGGCTCAAATATTGTGGCCGCAACGTCTGTCAATCTAAGGTGTGCACGTTTACGATTACGTTAACAAAATGACGCTATCCGCTAACGTTATGGGGTCTTATCGTTTTCTCCGTTTTTTCAAAAATACCGGCGAGTTTATCGGCTGAGCACAACTTTAGTGTTATTAGTGAGTTGCCCTGGCAGTATGCTAACTTTCTGCAGCTATTTATTGGGGGTCGCATGCATAGTTTGTCCACAATTCATTAACTGGAAGTGACTTTTCAGACTGTCATAGTTTCCCGGGAGTGTGCTAAATGCCGAAAGTTGTTACAACAAAGCATACATCTACTGTTACGGATTTGTTGCCCTGTTCCTGTGCTACAAGTCGATATCAATTTTTTATATGTGGCTCAAATATTGTGGCCGCAACGTCTGTCAATCTAAGGTGTGCACGTTTACGATTACGTTAACAAAATGACGCTATCCGCTAACGTTATGGGGTCTTATCGTTTTCTCCGTTTTTTCAAAAATACCGGCGAGTTTATCGGCTGAGCACAACTTTAGTGTTATTAGTGAGTTGCCCTGGCAGTATGCTAACTTTCTGCAGCTATTTATTGGGGGTCGCATGCATAGTTTGTCCACAATTCATTAACTGGAAGTGACTTTTCAGACTGTCATAGTTTCCCGGGAGTGTGCTAAATGCCGAAAGTTGTTACAACAAAGCATACATCTACTGTTACGGATTTGTTGCCCTGTTCCTGTGCTACAAGTCGATATCAATTTTTTATATGTGGCTCAAATATTGTGGCCGCAACGTCTGTCAATCTAAGGTGTGCACGTTTACGATTACGTTAACAAAATGACGCTATCCGCTAACGTTATGGGGTCTTATCGTTTTCTCCGTTTTTTCAAAAATACCGGCGAGTTTATCGGCTGAGCACAACTTTAGTGTTATTAGTGAGTTGCCCTGGCAGTATGCTAACTTTCTGCAGCTATTTATTGGGGGTCGCATGCATAGTTTGTCCACAATTCATTAACTGGAAGTGACTTTTCAGACTGTCATAGTTTCCCGGGAGTGTGCTAAATGCCGAAAGTTGTTACAACAAAGCATACATCTACTGTTACGGATTTGTTGCCCTGTTCCTGTGCTACAAGTCGATATCAATTTTTTATATGTGGCTCAAATATTGTGGCCGCAACGTCTGTCAATCTAAGGTGTGCACGTTTACGATTACGTTAACAAAATGACGCTATCCGCTAACGTTATGGGGTCTTATCGTTTTCTCCGTTTTTTCAAAAATACCGGCGAGTTTATCGGCTGAGCACAACTTTAGTGTTATTAGTGAGTTGCCCTGGCAGTATGCTAACTTTCTGCAGCTATTTATTGGGGGTCGCATGCATAGTTTGTCCACAATTCATTAACTGGAAGTGACTTTTCAGACTGTCATAGTTTCCCGGGAGTGTGCTAAATGCCGAAAGTTGTTACAACAAAGCATACATCTACTGTTACGGATTTGTTGCCCTGTTCCTGTGCTACAAGTCGATATCAATTTTTTATATGTGGCTCAAATATTGTGGCCGCAACGTCTGTCAATCTAAGGTGTGCACGTTTACGATTACGTTAACAAAATGACGCTATCCGCTAACGTTATGGGGTCTTATCGTTTTCTCCGTTTTTTCAAAAATACCGGCGAGTTTATCGGCTGAGCACAACTTTAGTGTTATTAGTGAGTTGCCCTGGCAGTATGCTAACTTTCTGCAGCTATTTATTGGGGGTCGCATGCATAGTTTGTCCACAATTCATTAACTGGAAGTGACTTTTCAGACTGTCATAGTTTCCCGGGAGTGTGCTAAATGCCGAAAGTTGTTACAACAAAGCATACATCTACTGTTACGGATTTGTTGCCCTGTTCCTGTGCTACAAGTCGATATCAATTTTTTATATGTGGCTCAAATATTGTGGCCGCAACGTCTGTCAATCTAAGGTGTGCACGTTTACGATTACGTTAACAAAATGACGCTATCCGCTAACGTTATGGGGTCTTATCGTTTTCTCCGTTTTTTCAAAAATACCGGCGAGTTTATCGGCTGAGCACAACTTTAGTGTTATTAGTGAGTTGCCCTGGCAGTATGCTAACTTTCTGCAGCTATTTATTGGGGGTCGCATGCATAGTTTGTCCACAATTCATTAACTGGAAGTGACTTTTCAGACTGTCATAGTTTCCCGGGAGTGTGCTAAATGCCGAAAGTTGTTACAACAAAGCATACATCTACTGTTACGGATTTGTTGCCCTGTTCCTGTGCTACAAGTCGATATCAATTTTTTATATGTGGCTCAAATATTGTGGCCGCAACGTCTGTCAATCTAAGGTGTGCACGTTTACGATTACGTTAACAAAATGACGCTATCCGCTAACGTTATGGGGTCTTATCGTTTTCTCCGTTTTTTCAAAAATACCGGCGAGTTTATCGGCTGAGCACAACTTTAGTGTTATTAGTGAGTTGCCCTGGCAGTATGCTAACTTTCTGCAGCTATTTATTGGGGGTCGCATGCATAGTTTGTCCACAATTCATTAACTGGAAGTGACTTTTCAGACTGTCATAGTTTCCCGGGAGTGTGCTAAATGCCGAAAGTTGTTACAACAAAGCATACATCTACTGTTACGGATTTGTTGCCCTGTTCCTGTGCTACAAGTCGATATCAATTTTTTATATGTGGCTCAAATATTGTGGCCGCAACGTCTGTCAATCTAAGGTGTGCACGTTTACGATTACGTTAACAAAATGACGCTATCCGCTAACGTTATGGGGTCTTATCGTTTTCTCCGTTTTTTCAAAAATACCGGCGAGTTTATCGGCTGAGCACAACTTTAGTGTTATTAGTGAGTTGCCCTGGCAGTATGCTAACTTTCTGCAGCTATTTATTGGGGGTCGCATGCATAGTTTGTCCACAATTCATTAACTGGAAGTGACTTTTCAGACTGTCATAGTTTCCCGGGAGTGTGCTAAATGCCGAAAGTTGTTACAACAAAGCATACATCTACTGTTACGGATTTGTTGCCCTGTTCCTGTGCTACAAGTCGATATCAATTTTTTATATGTGGCTCAAATATTGTGGCCGCAACGTCTGTCAATCTAAGGTGTGCACGTTTACGATTACGTTAACAAAATGACGCTATCCGCTAACGTTATGGGGTCTTATCGTTTTCTCCGTTTTTTCAAAAATACCGGCGAGTTTATCGGCTGAGCACAACTTTAGTGTTATTAGTGAGTTGCCCTGGCAGTATGCTAACTTTCTGCAGCTATTTATTGGGGGTCGCATGCATAGTTTGTCCACAATTCATTAACTGGAAGTGACTTTTCAGACTGTCATAGTTTCCCGGGAGTGTGCTAAATGCCGAAAGTTGTTACAACAAAGCATACATCTACTGTTACGGATTTGTTGCCCTGTTCCTGTGCTACAAGTCGATATCAATTTTTTATATGTGGCTCAAATATTGTGGCCGCAACGTCTGTCAATCTAAGGTGTGCACGTTTACGATTACGTTAACAAAATGACGCTATCCGCTAACGTTATGGGGTCTTATCGTTTTCTCCGTTTTTTCAAAAATACCGGCGAGTTTATCGGCTGAGCACAACTTTAGTGTTATTAGTGAGTTGCCCTGGCAGTATGCTAACTTTCTGCAGCTATTTATTGGGGGTCGCATGCATAGTTTGTCCACAATTCATTAACTGGAAGTGACTTTTCAGACTGTCATAGTTTCCCGGGAGTGTGCTAAATGCCGAAAGTTGTTACAACAAAGCATACATCTACTGTTACGGATTTGTTGCCCTGTTCCTGTGCTACAAGTCGATATCAATTTTTTATATGTGGCTCAAATATTGTGGCCGCAACGTCTGTCAATCTAAGGTGTGCACGTTTACGATTACGTTAACAAAATGACGCTATCCGCTAACGTTATGGGGTCTTATCGTTTTCTCCGTTTTTTCAAAAATACCGGCGAGTTTATCGGCTGAGCACAACTTTAGTGTTATTAGTGAGTTGCCCTGGCAGTATGCTAACTTTCTGCAGCTA
Organism: Mytilus galloprovincialis; assembly: GCA_037788925.1. NCBI lineage: Eukaryota > Metazoa > Mollusca > Bivalvia > Mytilida > Mytilidae > Mytilus > Mytilus galloprovincialis. Next base: position 1,408,576 of record JAWDJN010000033.1, read on the forward strand.
TTTATTGGGGGTCGCATGCATAGTTTGTCCACAATTCATTAACTGGAAGTGACTTTTCAGACTGTCATAGTTTCCCGGGAGTGTGCTAAATGCCGAAAGTTGTTACAACAAAGCATACATCTACTGTTACGGATTTGTTGCCCTGTTCCTGTGCTACAAGTCGATATCAATTTTTTATATGTGGCTCAAATATTGTGGCCGCAACGTCTGTCAATCTAAGGTGTGCACGTTTACGATTACGTTAACAAAATGACGCTATCCGCTAACGTTATGGGGTCTTATCGTTTTCTCCGTTTTTTCAAAAATACCGGCGAGTTTATCGGCTGAGCACAACTTTAGTGTTATTAGTGAGTTGCCCTGGCAGTATGCTAACTTTCTGCAGCTATTTATTGGGGGTCGCATGCATAGTTTGTCCACAATTCATTAACTGGAAGTGACTTTTCAGACTGTCATAGTTTCCCGGGAGTGTGCTAAATGCCGAAAGTTGTTACAAACAAAGCATACATCTACTGTTACGGATTTGTTGCCCTGTTCCTGTGCTACAAGTCGATATCAATTTTTTATATGTGGCTCAAATATTGTGGCCGCAACGTCTGTCAATCTAAGGTGTGCACGTTTACGATTACGTTAACCAAAATGACGCTATCCGCCTAACGTTATGGGGTCTTATCGTTTTCTCCGTTTTTTCAAAAATACCGGCGAGTTTATCGGCTGAGCACAACTTTAGTGTTATTAGTGAGTTGCCCTGGCAGTATGCTAACTTTCTGCAGCTATTTATTGGGGGTCGCATGCATAGTTTGTCCACAATTCATTAACTGGAAGTGACTTTTCAGACTGTCATAGTTTCCGCGGAGTGTGCTAAATGCCGAAAGTTGTTACAACAAAGCATACATCTACTGTTACGGATTTGTTGCCCTGCTTCCTGTGCTACAAGTCGATATCAATTTTTTATATGTGGCTCAAATATTGTGGCCGCAACGTCTGTCAATCTAAGGTGTGGCACGTTTACGATTACGTTAACAAAATGACGCTATCCGCTAACGTTATGGGGTCTTATCGTTTTCTCCGTTTTTTCAAAAATACCAGGCGAGTTTATCGGCTGAGCACAACTTTAGTGTTATTAGTGAGTTGCCCTGGCAGTATGCTAACTTTCTGCAGCTATTTATTGGGGGTCGCATGCATAGTTTGTCCACAATTCATTAACTGGAAGTGACTTTTCAGACTGTCATAGTTTCCCGGGAGTGTGCTAAATGCCGAAAGTTGTTACAACAAAGCATACATCTACTGTTACGGATTTGTTGCCCTGTTCCTGTGCTACAAGTCGATATCAATTTTTTATATGTGGCTCAAATATTGTGGCCGCAACGTCTGTCAATCTAAGGTGTGCACGTTTACGATTACGTTAACAAAATGACGCTATCCGCTAACGTTATGGGGTCTTATCGTTTTCTCCGTTTTTTCAAAAATACCGGCGAGTTTATCGGCTGAGCACAACTTTAGTGTTATTAGTGAGTTGCCCCTGGCAGTATGCTAACTTTCTGCAGCTATTTATTGGGGGTCGCATGCATAGTTTGTCCACAATTCATTAACTGGAAGTGACTTTTCAGACTGTCATAGTTTCCCGGGAGTGTGCTAAATGCCGAAAGTTGTTACAACAAAGCATACATCTACTGTTACGGATTTGTTGCCCTGTTCCTGTGCTACAAGTCGATATCAATTTTTTATATGTGGCTCAAATATTGTGGCCGCAACGTCTGTCAATCTAAGGTGTGCACGTTTACGATTACGTTAACAAAATGACGCTATCCGCTAACGTTATGGGGTCTTATCGTTTTCTCCGTTTTTTCAAAAATACCGGCGAGTATATCGGCTGAGCACAACTTTAGTGTTATTAGTGAGTTGCCCTGGCAGTATGCTAACTTTCTGCAGCTATTTATTGGGGGTCGCATGCATAGTTTGTCCACAATTCATTAACTGGAAGTGACTTTTCAGACTGTCATAGTTTCCCGGGAGTGTGCTAAATGCCGAAAGTTGTTACAACAAAGCATACATCTACTGTTACGGATTTGTTGCCCTGTTCCTGTGCTACAAGTCGATATCAATTTTTTATATGTGGCTCAAATATTGTGGCCGCAACGTCTGTCAATCTAAGGTGTGCACGTTTACGATTACGTTAACAAAATGACGCTATCCGCTAACGTTATGGGGTCTTATCGTTTTCTCCGTTTTTTCAAAAATACCGGCGAGTTTATCGGCTGAGCACAACTTTAGTGTTATTAGTGAGTTGCCCTGGCAGTATGCTAACTTTCTGCAGCTATTTTTTGGGGGTCGCATGCATAGTTTGTCCACAATTCATTAACTGGAAGTGACTTTTCAGACTGTCATAGTTTCCCGGGAGTGTGCTAAATGCCGAAAGTTGTTACAACAAAGCATACATCTACTGTTACGGATTTGTTGCCCTGTTCCTGTGCTACAAGTCGATATCAATTTTTTATATGTGGCTCAAATATTGTGGCCGCAACGTCTGTCAATCTAAGGTGTGCACGTTTACGATTACGTTAACAAAATGACGCTATCCGCTAACGTTATGGGGTCTTATCGTTTTCTCTGTTTTTTTTCAAAAATACCGGCGAGTTTATCGGCTGAGCACAACTTTAGTGTTATTAGTGAGTTGCCCTGGCAGTATGCTAACTTTCTGCAGCTATTTATTGGGGGTCGCATGCATAGTTTGTCCACAATTCATTAACTGGAAGTGACTTTTCAGACTGTCATAGTTTTCCGGGAGTGTGCTAAATGCCGAAAGTTGTTACAACAAAGCATACATCTACTGTTACGGATTTGTTGCCCTGTTCCTGTGCTACAAGTCGATATCAATTTTTTATATGTGGCTCAAATATTGTGGCCGCAACGTCTGTCAATCTAAGGTGTGCACGTTTACGATTACGTTAACAAAATGACGCTATCCGCTAACGTTATGGGGTCTTATCGTTTTCTCCGTTTTTTCAAAAATACCGGCGAGTTTATCGGCTGAGCACAACTTTAGTGTTATTAGTGAGTTGCCCTGGCAGTATGCTAACTTTCTGCAGCTATTTATTGGGGGTCGCATGCATAGTTTGTCCACAATTCATTAACTGGAAGTGACTTTTCAGACTGTCATAGTTTCCCGGGAGTGTGCTAAATGCCGAAAGTTGTTACAACAAAGCATACATCTACTGTTACGGATTTGTTGCCCTGTTCCTGTGCTACAAGTCGATATCAATTTTTTATATGTGGCTCAAATATTGTGGCCGCAACGTCTGTCAATCTAAGGTGTGCACGTTTACGATTACGTTAACAAAATGACGCTATCCGCTAACGTTATGGGGTCTTATCGTTTTCTCCGTTTTTTCAAAAATACCGGCGAGTTTATCGGCTGAGCACAACTTTAGTGTTATTAGTGAGTTGCCCTGGCAGTATGCTAACTTTCTGCAGCTATTTATTGGGGGTCGCATGCATAGTTTGTCCACAATTCATTAACTGGAAGTGACTTTTCAGACTGTCATAGTTTCCCGGGAGTGTGCTAAATGCCGAAAGTTGTTACAACAAAGCATACATCTACTGTTACGGATTTGTTGCCCTGTTCCTGTGCTACAAGTCGATATCAATTTTTTATATGTGGCTCAAATATTGTGGCCGCAACGTCTGTCAATCTAAGGTGTGCACGTTTACGATTACGTTAACAAAATGACGCTATCCGCTAACGTTATGGGGTCTTATCGTTTTCTCCGTTTTTTCAAAAATACCGGCGAGTTTATCGGCTGAGCACAACTTTAGTGTTATTAGTGAGTTGCCCTGGCAGTATGCTAACTTTCTGCAGCTATTTATTGGGGGTCGCATGCATAGTTTGTCCACAATTCATTAACTGGAAGTGACTTTTCAGACTGTCATAGTTTCCCGGGAGTGTGCTAAATGCCGAAAGTTGTTACAACAAAGCATACATCTACTGTTACGGATTTGTTGCCCTGTTCCTGTGCTACAAGTCGATATCAATTTTTTATATGTGGCTCAAATATTGTGGCCGCAACGTCTGTCAATCTAAGGTGTGCACGTTTACGATTACGTTAACAAAATGACGCTATCCGCTAACGTTATGGGGTCTTATCGTTTTCTCCGTTTTTTCAAAAATACCGGCGAGTTTATCGGCTGAGCACAACTTTAGTGTTATTAGTGAGTTGCCCTGGCAGTATGCTAACTTTCTGCAGCTATTTATTGGGGGTCGCATGCATAGTTTGTCCACAATTCATTAACTGGAAGTGACTTTTCAGACTGTCATAGTTTCCCGGGAGTGTGCTAAATGCCGAAAGTTGTTACAACAAAGCATACATCTACTGTTACGGATTTGTTGCCCTGTTCCTGTGCTACAAGTCGATATCAATTTTTTATATGTGGCTCAAATATTGTGGCCGCAACGTCTGTCAATCTAAGGTGTGCACGTTTACGATTACGTTAACAAAATGACGCTATCCGCTAACGTTATGGGGTCTTATCGTTTTCTCCGTTTTTTTCAAAAATACCGGCGAGTTTATCGGCTGAGCACAACTTTAGTGTTATTAGTGAGTTGCCCTGGCAGTATGCTAACTTTCTGCAGCTATTTATTGGGGGTCGCATGCATAGTTTGTCCACAATTCATTAACTGGAAGTGACTTTTCAGACTGTCATAGTTTCCCGGGAGTGTGCTAAATGCCGAAAGTTGTTACAACAAAGCATACATCTACTGTTACGGATTTGTTGCCCTGTTCCTGTGCTACAAGTCGATATCAATTTTTTATATGTGGCTCAAATATTGTGGCCGCAACGTCTGTCAATCTAAGGTGTGCACGTTTACGATTACGTTAACAAAATGACGCTATCCGCTAACGTTATGGGGTCTTATCGTTTTCTCCGTTTTTTCAAAAATACCGGCGAGTTTATCGGCTGAGCACAACTTTAGTGTTATTAGTGAGTTGCCCTGGCAGTATGCTAACTTTCTGCAGCTATTTATTGGGGGTCGCATGCATAGTTTGTCCACAATTCATTAACTGGAAGTGACTTTTCAGACTGTCATAGTTTCCCGGGAGTGTGCTAAATGCCGAAAGTTGTTACAACAAAGCATACATCTACTGTTACGGATTTGTTGCCCTGTTCCTGTGCTACAAGTCGATATCAATTTTTTATATGTGGCTCAAATATTGTGGCCGCAACGTCTGTCAATCTAAGGTGTGCACGTTTACGATTACGTTAACAAAATGACGCTATCCGCTAACGTTATGGGGTCTTATCGTTTTCTCCGTTTTTTCAAAAATACCGGCGAGTTTATCGGCTGAGCACAACTTTAGTGTTATTAGTGAGTTGCCCTGGCAGTATGCTAACTTTCTGCAGCTATTTATTGGGGGTCGCATGCATAGTTTGTCCACAATTCATTAACTGGAAGTGACTTTTCAGACTGTCATAGTTTCCCGGGAGTGTGCTAAATGCCGAAAGTTGTTACAACAAAGCATACATCTACTGTTACGGATTTGTTGCCCTGTTCCTGTGCTACAAGTCGATATCAATTTTTTATATGTGGCTCAAATATTGTGGCCGCAACGTCTGTCAATCTAAGGTGTGCACGTTTACGATTACGTTAACAAAATGACGCTATCCGCTAACGTTATGGGGTCTTATCGTTTTCTCCGTTTTTTTCAAAAATACCGGCGAGTTTATCGGCTGAGCACAACTTTAGTGTTATTAGTGAGTTGCCCTGGCAGTATGCTAACTTTCTGCAGCTATTTATTGGGGGTCGCATGCATAGTTTGTCCACAATTCATTAACTGGAAGTGACTTTTCAGACTGTCATAGTTTCCCGGGAGTGTGCTAAATGCCGAAAGTTGTTACAACAAAGCATACATCTACTGTTACGGATTTGTTGCCCTGTTCCTGTGCTACAAGTCGATATCAATTTTTTATATGTGGCTCAAATATTGTGGCCGCAACGTCTGTCAATCTAAGGTGTGCACGTTTACGATTACGTTAACAAAATGACGCTATCCGCTAACGTTATGGGGTCTTATCGTTTTCTCCGTTTTTTTCAAAAATACCGGCGAGTTTATCGGCTGAGCACAACTTTAGTGTTATTAGTGAGTTGCCCTGGCAGTATGCTAACTTTCTGCAGCTATTTATTGGGGGTCGCATGCATAGTTTGTCCACAATTCATTAACTGGAAGTGACTTTTCAGACTGTCATAGTTTCCCGGGAGTGTGCTAAATGCCGAAAGTTGTTACAACAAAGCATACATCTACTGTTACGGATTTGTTGCCCTGTTCCTGTGCTACAAGTCGATATCAATTTTTTATATGTGGCTCAAATATTGTGGCCGCAACGTCTGTCAATCTAAGGTGTGCACGTTTACGATTACGTTAACAAAATGACGCTATCCGCTAACGTTATGGGGTCTTATCGTTTTCTCCGTTTTTTCAAAAATACCGGCGAGTTTATCGGCTGAGCACAACTTTAGTGTTATTAGTGAGTTGCCCTGGCAGTATGCTAACTTTCTGCAGCTATTTATTGGGGGTCGCATGCATAGTTTGTCCACAATTCATTAACTGGAAGTGACTTTTCAGACTGTCATAGTTTCCCGGGAGTGTGCTAAATGCCGAAAGTTGTTACAACAAAGCATACATCTACTGTTACGGATTTGTTGCCCTGTTCCTGTGCTACAAGTCGATATCAATTTTTTATATGTGGCTCAAATATTGTGGCCGCAACGTCTGTCAATCTAAGGTGTGCACGTTTACGATTACGTTAACAAAATGACGCTATCCGCTAACGTTATGGGGTCTTATCGTTTTCTCCGTTTTTTCAAAAATACCGGCGAGTTTATCGGCTGAGCACAACTTTAGTGTTATTAGTGAGTTGCCCTGGCAGTATGCTAACTTTCTGCAGCTATTTATTGGGGGTCGCATGCATAGTTTGTCCACAATTCATTAACTGGAAGTGACTTTTCAGACTGTCATAGTTTCCCGGGAGTGTGCTAAATGCCGAAAGTTGTTACAACAAAGCATACATCTACTGTTACGGATTTGTTGCCCTGTTCCTGTGCTACAAGTCGATATCAATTTTTTATATGTGGCTCAAATATTGTGGCCGCAACGTCTGTCAATCTAAGGTGTGCACGTTTACGATTACGTTAACAAAATGACGCTATCCGCTAACGTTATGGGGTCTTATCGTTTTCTCCGTTTTTTCAAAAATACCGGCGAGTTTATCGGCTGGCACAACTTTAGTGTCATTAGTGAGTTGCCCTGGCAGTATGCTAACTTTCTGCAGCTATTTATTGGGGGTCGCATGCATAGTTTGTCCACAATTCATTAACTGGAAGTGACTTTTCAGACTGTCATAGTTTCCCGGGAGTGTGCTAAATGCCGAAAGTTGTTACAACAAAGCATACATCTACTGTTACGGATTTGTTGCCCTGTTCCTGTGCTACAAGTCGATATCAATTTTTTATATGTGGCTCAAATATTGTGGCCGCAACGTCTGTCAATCTAAGGTGTGCACGTTTACGATTACGTTAACAAAATGACGCTATCCGCTAACGTTATGGGGTCTTATCGTTTTCTCCGTTTTTTTCAAAAATACCGGCGAGTTTATCGGCTGAGCACAACTTTAGTGTTATTAGTGAGTTGCCCTGGCAGTATGCTAACTTTCTGCAGCTATTTATTGGGGGTCGCATGCATAGTTTGTCCACAATTCATTAACTGGAAGTGACTTTTCAGACTGTCATAGTTTCCCGGGAGTGTGCTAAATGCCGAAAGTTGTTACAACAAAGCATACATCTACTGTTACGGATTTGTTGCCCTGTTCCTGTGCTACAAGTCGATATCAATTTTTTATATGTGGCTCAAATATTGTGGCCGCAACGTCTGTCAATCTAAGGTGTGCACGTTTACGATTACGTTAACAAAATGACGCTATCCGCTAACGTTATGGGGTCTTATCGTTTTCTCCGTTTTTTCAAAAATACCGGCGAGTTTATCGGCTGAGCACAACTTTAGTGTTATTAGTGAGTTGCCCTGGCAGTATGCTAACTTTCTGCAGCTATTTATTGGGGGTCGCATGCATAGTTTGTCCACAATTCATTAACTGGAAGTGACTTTTCAGACTGTCATAGTTTCCCGGGAGTGTGCTAAATGCCGAAAGTTGTTACAACAAAGCATACATCTACTGTTACGGATTTGTTGCCCTGTTCCTGTGCTACAAGTCGATATCAATTTTTTATATGTGGCTCAAATATTGTGGCCGCAACGTCTGTCAATCTAAGGTGTGCACGTTTACGATTACGTTAACAAAATGACGCTATCCGCTAACGTTATGGGGTCTTATCGTTTTCTCCGTTTTTTTCAAAAATACCGGCGAGTTTATCGGCTGAGCACAACTTTAGTGTTATTAGTGAGTTGCCCTGGCAGTATGCTAACTTTCTGCAGCTATTTATTGGGGGTCGCATGCATAGTTTGTCCACAATTCATTAACTGGAAGTGACTTTTCAGACTGTCATAGTTTCCCGGGAGTGTGCTAAATGCCGAAAGTTGTTACAACAAAGCATACATCTACTGTTACGGATTTGTTGCCCTGTTCCTGTGCTACAAGTCGATATCAATTCTTTATATGTGGCTCAAATATTGTGGCCGCAACGTCTGTCAATCTAAGGTGTGCACGTTTACGATTACGTTAACAAAATGACGCTATCCGCTAACGTTATGGGGTCTTATCGTTTTCTCCGTTTTTTTCAAAAATACCGGCGAGTTTATCGGCTGAGCACAACTTTAGTGTTATTAGTGAGTTGCCCTGGCAGTATGCTAACTTTCTGCAGCTATTTATTGGGGGTCGCATGCATAGTTTGTCCACAATTCATTAACTGGAAGTGACTTTTCAGACTGTCATAGTTTCCCGGGAGTGTGCTAAATGCCGAAAGTTGTTACAACAAAGCATACATCTACTGTTACGGATTTGTTGCCCTGTTCCTGTGCTACAAGTCGATATCAATTTTTTATATGTGGCTCAAATATTGTGGCCGCAACGTCTGTCAATCTAAGGTGTGCACGTTTACGATTACGTTAACAAAATGACGCTATCCGCTAACGTTATGGGGTCTTATCGTTTTCTCCGTTTTTTTCAAAAATACCGGCGAGTTTATCGGCTGAGCACAACTTTAGTGTTATTAGTGAGTTGCCCTGGCAGTATGCTAACTTTCTGCAGCTATTTATTGGGGGTCGCATGCATAGTTTGTCCACAATTCATTAACTGGAAGTGACTTTTCAGACTGTCATAGTTTCCCGGGAGTGTGCTAAATGCCGAAAGTTGTTACAACAAAGCATACATCTACTGTTACGGATTTGTTGCCCTGTTCCTGTGCTACAAGTCGATATCAATTCTTTATATGTGGCTCAAATATTGTTGCCGCAACGTCTGTCAATCTAAGGTGTGCACGTTTACGATTACGTTAACAAAATGACGCTATCCGCTAACGTTATGGGGTCTTATCGTTTTCTCCGTTTTTTTCAAAAATACCGGCGAGTTTATCGGCTGAGCACAACTTTAGTGTTATTAGTGAGTTGCCCTGGCAGTATGCTAACTTTCTGCAGCTATTTATTGGGGGTCGCATGCATAGTTTGTCCACAATTCATTAACTGGAAGTGACTTTTCAGACTGTCATAGTTTCCCGGGAGTGTGCTAAATGCCGAAAGTTGTTACAACAAAGCATACATCTACTGTTACGGATTTGTTGCCCTGTTCCTGTGCTACAAGTCGATATCAATTTTTTATATGTGGCTCAAATATTGTGGCCGCAACGTCTGTCAATCTAAGGTGTGCACGTTTACGATTACGTTAACAAAATGACGCTATCCGCTAACGTTATGGGGTCTTATCGTTTTCTCCGTTTTTTCAAAAATACCGGCGAGTTTATCGGCTGAGCACAACTTTAGTGTTATTAGTGAGTTGCCCTGGCAGTATGCTAACTTTCTGCAGCTATTTATTGGGGGTCGCATGCATAGTTTGTCCACAATTCATTAACTGGAAGTGACTTTTCAGACTGTCATAGTTTCCCGGGAGTGTGCTAAATGCCGAAAGTTGTTACAACAAAGCATACATCTACTGTTACGGATTTGTTGCCCTGTTCCTGTGCTACAAGTCGATATCAATTTTTTATATGTGGCTCAAATATTGTGGCCGCAACGTCTGTCAATCTAAGGTGTGCACGTTTACGATTACGTTAACAAAATGACGCTATCCGCTAACGTTATGGGGTCTTATCGTTTTCTCCGTTTTTTCAAAAATACCGGCGAGTTTATCGGCTGAGCACAACTTTAGTGTTATTAGTGAGTTGCCCTGGCAGTATGCTAACTTTCTGCAGCTATTTATTGGGGGTCGCATGCATAGTTTGTCCACAATTCATTAACTGGAAGTGACTTTTCAGACTGTCATAGTTTCCCGGGAGTGTGCTAAATGCCGAAAGTTGTTACAACAAAGCATACATCTACTGTTACGGATTTGTTGCCCTGTTCCTGTGCTACAAGTCGATATCAATTTTTTATATGTGGCTCAAATATTGTGGCCGCAACGTCTGTCAATCTAAGGTGTGCACGTTTACGATTACGTTAACAAAATGACGCTATCCGCTAACGTTATGGGGTCTTATCGTTTTCTCCGTTTTTTCAAAAATACCGGCGAGTTTATCGGCTGAGCACAACTTTAGTGTTATTAGTGAGTTGCCCTGGCAGTATGCTAACTTTCTGCAGCTATTTATTGGGGGTCGCATGCATAGTTTGTCCACAATTCATTAACTGGAAGTGACTTTTCAGACTGTCATAGTTTCCCGGGAGTGTGCTAAATGCCGAAAGTTGTTACAACAAAGCATACATCTACTGTTACGGATTTGTTGCCCTGTTCCTGTGCTACAAGTCGATATCAATTTTTTATATGTGGCTCAAATATTGTGGCCGCAACGTCTGTCAATCTAAGGTGTGCACGTTTACGATTACGTTAATAAAATGACGCTATCCGCTAACGTTATGGGGTCTTATCGTTTTCTCCGTTTTTTCAAAAATACCGGCGAGTTTATCGGCTGAGCACAACTTTAGTGTTATTAGTGAGTTGCCCTGGCAGTATGCTAACTTTCTGCAGCTATTTATTGGGGGTCGCATGCATAGTTTGTCCACAATTCATTAACTGGAAGTGACTTTTCAGACTGTCATAGTTTCCCGGGAGTGTGCTAAATGCCGAAAGTTGTTACAACAAAGCATACATCTACTGTTACGGATTTGTTGCCCTGTTCCTGTGCTACAAGTCGATATCAATTTTTTATATGTGGCTCAAATATTGTGGCCGCAACGTCTGTCAATCTAAGGTGTGCACGTTTACGATTACGTTAACAAAATGACGCTATCCGCTAACGTTATGGGGTCTTATCGTTTTCTCCGTTTTTTCAAAAATACCGGCGAGTTTATCGGCTGAGCACAACTTTAGTGTTATTAGTGAGTTGCCCTGGCAGTATGCTAACTTTCTGCAGCTATTTATTGGGGGTCGCATGCATAGTTTGTCCACAATTCATTAACTGGAAGTGACTTTTCAGACTGTCATAGTTTCCCGGGAGTGTGCTAAATGCCGAAAGTTGTTACAACAAAGCATACATCTACTGTTACGGATTTGTTGCCCTGTTCCTGTGCTACAAGTCGATATCAATTTTTTATATGTGGCTCAAATATTGTGGCCGCAACGTCTGTCAATCTAAGGTGTGCACGTTTACGATTACGTTAACAAAATGACGCTATCCGCTAACGTTATGGGGTCTTATCGTTTTCTCCGTTTTTTCAAAAATACCGGCGAGTTTATCGGCTGAGCACAACTTTAGTGTTATTAGTGAGTTGCCCTGGCAGTATGCTAACTTTCTGCAGCTATTTATTGGGGGTCGCATGCATAGTTTGTCCACAATTCATTAACTGGAAGTGACTTTTCAGACTGTCATAGTTTCCCGGGAGTGTGCTAAATGCCGAAAGTTGTTACAACAAAGCATACATCTACTGTTACGGATTTGTTGCCCTGTTCCTGTGCTACAAGTCGATATCATTTTTTTATATGTGGCTCAAATATTGTGGCCGCAACGTCTGTCAATCTAAGGTGTGCACGTTTACGATTACGTTAACAAAATGACGCTATCCGCTAACGTTATGGGGTCTTATCGTTTTCTCCGTTTTTTCAAAAATACCGGCGAGTTTATCGGCTGAGCACAACTTTAGTGTTATTAGTGAGTTGCCCTGGCAGTATGCTAACTTTCTGCAGCTATTTATTGGGGGTCGCATGCATAGTTTGTCCACAATTCATTAACTGGAAGTGACTTTTCAGACTGTCATAGTTTCCCGGGAGTGTGCTAAATGCCGAAAGTTGTTACAACAAAGCATACATCTACTGTTACGGATTTGTTGCCCTGTTCCTGTGCTACAAGTCGATATCAATTTTTTTATGTGGCTCAAATATTGTGGCCGCAACGTCTGTCAATCTAAGGTGTGCACGTTTACGATTACGTTAACAAAATGACGCTATCCGCTAACGTTATGGGGTCTTATCGTTTTCTCCGTTTTTTCAAAAATACCGGCGAGTTTATCGGCTGAGCACAACTTTAGTGTTATTAGTGAGTTGCCCTGGCAGTATGCTAACTTTCTGCAGCTATTTATTGGGGGTCGCATGCATAGTTTGTCCACAATTCATTAACTGGAAGTGACTTTTCAGACTGTCATAGTTTCCCGGGAGTGTGCTAAATGCCGAAAGTTGTTACAACAAAGCATACATCTACTGTTACGGATTTGTTGCCCTGTTCCTGTGCTACAAGTCGATATCAATTTTTTATATGTGGCTCAAATATTGTGGCCGCAACGTCTGTCAATCTAAGGTGTGCACGTTTACGATTACGTTAATAAAATGACGCTATCCGCTAACGTTATGGGGTCTTATCGTTTTCTCCGTTTTTTCAAAAATACCGGCGAGTTTATCGGCTGAGCACAACTTTAGTGTTATTAGTGAGTTGCCCTGGCAGTATGCTAACTTTCTGCAGCTATTTATTGGGGGTCGCATGCATAGTTTGTCCACAATTCATTAACTGGAAGTGACTTTTCAGACTGTCATAGTTTCCCGGGAGTGTGCTAAATGCCGAAAGTTGTTACAACAAAGCATACATCTACTGTTACGGATTTGTTGCCCTGTTCCTGTGCTACAAGTCGATATCAATTTTTTATATGTGGCTCAAATATTGTGGCCGCAACGTCTGTCAATCTAAGGTGGGCACGTTTACGATTACGTTAACAAAATGACGCTATCCGCTAACGTTATGGGGTCTTATCGTTTTCTCCGTTTTTTCAAAAATACCGGCGAGTTTATCGGCTGAGCACAACTTTAGTGTTATTAGTGAGTTGCCCTGGCAGTATGCTAACTTTCTGCAGCTATTTATTGGGGGTCGCATGCATAGTTTGTCCACAATTCATTAACTGGAAGTGACTTTTCAGACTGTCATAGTTTCCCGGGAGTGTGCTAAATGCCGAAAGTTGTTACAACAAAGCATACATCTACTGTTACGGATTTGTTGCCCTGTTCCTGTGCTACAAGTCGATATCAATTTTTTATATGTGGCTCAAATATTGTGGCCGCAACGTCTGTCAATCTAAGGTGTGGACGTTTACGATTACGTTAATAAAATGACGCTATCCGCTAACGTTATGGGGTCTTATCGTTTTCTCCGTTTTTTCAAAAATACCGGCGAGTTTATCGGCTGAGCACAACTTTAGTGTTATTAGTGAGTTGCCCTGGCAGTATGCTAACTTTCTGCAGCTATTTATTGGGGGTCGCATGCATAGTTTGTCCACAATTCATTAACTGGAAGTGACTTTTCAGACTGTCATAGTTTCCCGGGAGTGTGCTAAATGCCGAAAGTTGTTACAACAAAGCATACATCTACTGTTACGGATTTGTTGCCCTGTTCCTGTGCTACAAGTCGATATCAATTTTTTATATGTGGCTCAAATATTGTGGCCGCAACGTCTGTCAATCTAAGGTGTGCACGTTTACGATTACGTTAACAAAATGACGCTATCCGCTAACGTTATGGGGTCTTATCGTTTTCTCCGTTTTTTCAAAAATACCGGCGAGTTTATCGGCTGAGCACAACTTTAGTGTTATTAGTGAGTTGCCCTGGCAGTATGCTAACTTTCTGCAGCTATTTATTGGGGGTCGCATGCATAGTTTGTCCACAATTCATTAACTGGAAGTGACTTTTCAGACTGTCATAGTTTCCCGGGAGTGTGCTAAATGCCGAAAGTTGTTACAACAAAGCATACATCTACTGTTACGGATTTGTTGCCCTGTTCCTGTGCTACAAGTCGATATCAATTTTTTATATGTGGCTCAAATATTGTGGCCGCAACGTCTGTCAATCTAAGGTGTGCACGTTTACGATTACGTTAACAAAATGACGCTATCCGCTAACGTTATGGGGTCTTATCGTTTTCTCCGTTTTTTCAAAAATACCGGCGAGTTTATCGGCTGAGCACAACTTTAGTGTTATTAGTGAGTTGCCCTGGCAGTATGCTAACTTTCTGCAGCTATTTATTGGGGGTCGCATGCATAGTTTGTCCACAATTCATTAACTGGAAGTGACTTTTCAGACTGTCATAGTTTCCCGGGAGTGTGCTAAATGCCGAAAGTTGTTACAACAAAGCATACATCTACTGTTACGGATTTGTTGCCCTGTTCCTGTGCTACAAGTCGATATCAATTTTTTATATGTGGCTCAAATATTGTGGCCGCAACGTCTGTCAATCTAAGGTGTGCACGTTTACGATTACGTTAACAAAATGACGCTATCCGCTAACGTTATGGGGTCTTATCGTTTTCTCCGTTTTTTTCAAAATACCGGCGAGTTTATCGGCTGAGCACAACTTTAGTGTTATTAGTGAGTTGCCCTGGCAGTATGCTAACTTTCTGCAGCTATTTATTGGGGGTCGCATGCATAGTTTGTCCACAATTCATTAACTGGAAGTGACTTTTCAGACTGTCATAGTTTCCCGGGAGTGTGCTAAATGCCGAAAGTTGTTACAACAAAGCATACATCTACTGTTACGGATTTGTTGCCCTGTTCCTGTGCTACAAGTCGATATCAAAATTCTGCAGCTATTTATTGGGGGTCGCATGCATAGTTTGTCCACAATTCATTAACTGGAAGTGACTTTTCAGACTGTCATAGTTTCCCGGGAGTGTGCTAAATGCCGAAAGTTGTTACAACAAAGCATACATCTACTGTTACGGATTTGTTGCCCTGTTCCTGTGCTACAAGTCGATATCAATTTTTTATATGTGGCTCAAATATTGTGGCCGCAACGTCTGTCAATCTAAGGTGTGCACGTTTACGATTACGTTAACAAAATGACGCTATCCGCTAACGTTATGGGGTCTTATCGTTTTCTCCGTTTTTTTCAAAAATACCGGCGAGTTTATCGGCTGAGCACAACTTTAGTGTTATTAGTGAGTTGCCCTGGCAGTATGCTAACTTTCTGCAGCTATTTATTGGGGGTCGCATGCATAGTTTGTCCACAATTCATTAACTGGAAGTGACTTTTCAGACTGTCATAGTTTCCCGGGAGTGTGCTAAATGCCGAAAGTTGTTACAACAAAGCATACATCTACTGTTACGGATTTGTTGCCCTGTTCCTGTGCTACAAGTCGATATCAATTTTTTATATGTGGCTCAAATATTGTGGCCGCAACGTCTGTCAATCTAAGGTGTGCACGTTTACGATTACGTTAACAAAATGACGCTATCCGCTAACGTTATGGGGTCTTATCGTTTTCTCCGTTTTTTTCAAAAATACCGGCGAGTTTATCGGCTGAGCACAACTTTAGTGTTATTAGTGAGTTGCCCTGGCAGTATGCTAACTTTCTGCAGCTATTTATTGGGGGTCGCATGCATAGTTTGTCCACAATTCATTAACTGGAAGTGACTTTTCAGACTGTCATAGTTTCCCGGGAGTGTGCTAAATGCCGAAAGTTGTTACAACAAAGCATACATCTACTGTTACGGATTTGTTGCCCTGTTCCTGTGCTACAAGTCGATATCAATTTTTTATATGTGGCTCAAATATTGTGGCCGCAACGTCTGTCAATCTAAGGTGTGCACGTTTACGATTACGTTAACAAAATGACGCTATCCGCTAACGTTATGGGGTCTTATCGTTTTCTCCGTTTTTTCAAAAATACCGGCGAGTTTATCGGCTGAGCACAACTTTAGTGTTATTAGTGAGTTGCCCTGGCAGTATGCTAACTTTCTGCAGCTATTTATTGGGGGTCGCATGCATAGTTTGTCCACAATTCATTAACTGGAAGTGACTTTTCAGACTGTCATAGTTTCCCGGGAGTGTGCTAAATGCCGAAAGTTGTTACAACAAAGCATACATCTACTGTTACGGATTTGTTGCCCTGTTCCTGTGCTACAAGTCGATATCAATTTTTTATATGTGGCTCAAATATTGTGGCCGCAACGTCTGTCAATCTAAGGTGTGCACGTTTACGATTACGTTAACAAAATGACGCTATCCGCTAACGTTATGGGGTCTTATCGTTTTCTCCGTTTTTTCAAAAATACCGGCGAGTTTATCGGCTGAGCACAACTTTAGTGTTATTAGTGAGTTGCCCTGGCAGTATGCTAACTTTCTGCAGCTATTTATTGGGGGTCGCATGCATAGTTTGTCCACAATTCATTAACTGGAAGTGACTTTTCAGACTGTCATAGTTTCCCGGGAGTGTGCTAAATGCCGAAAGTTGTTACAACAAAGCATACATCTACTGTTACGGATTTGTTGCCCTGTTCCTGTGCTACAAGTCGATATCAATTTTTTTATATGTGGCTCAAATATTGTGGCCGCAACGTCTGTCAATCTAAGGTGTGCACGTTTACGATTACGTTAACAAAATGACGCTATCCGCTAACGTTATGGGGTCTTATCGTTTTCTCCGTTTTTTTCAAAAATACCGGCGAGTTTATCGGCTGAGCACAACTTTAGTGTTATTAGTGAGTTGCCCTGGCAGTATGCTAACTTTCTGCAGCTATTTATTGGGGGTCGCATGCATAGTTTGTCCACAATTCATTAACTGGAAGTGACTTTTCAGACTGTCATAGTTTCCCGGGAGTGTGCTAAATGCCGAAAGTTGTTACAACAAAGCATACATCTACTGTTACGGATTTGTTGCCCTGTTCCTGTGCTACAAGTCGATATCAATTTTTTATATGTGGCTCAAATATTGTGGCCGCAACGTCTGTCAATCTAAGGTGTGCACGTTTACGATTACGTTAACAAAATGACGCTATCCGCTAACGTTATGGGGTCTTATCGTTTTCTCCGTTTTTTTCAAAAATACCGGCGAGTTTATCGGCTGAGCACAACTTTAGTGTTATTAGTGAGTTGCCCTGGCAGTATGCTAACTTTCTGCAGCTATTTATTGGGGGTCGCATGCATAGTTTGTCCACAATTCATTAACTGGAAGTGACTTTTCAGACTGTCATAGTTTCCCGGGAGTGTGCTAAATGCCGAAAGTTGTTACAACAAAGCATACATCTACTGTTACGGATTTGTTGCCCTGTTCCTGTGCTACAAGTCGATATCAATTTTTTATATGTGGCTCAAATATTGTGGCCGCAACGTCTGTCAATCTAAGGTGTGCACGTTTACGATTACGTTAACAAAATGACGCTATCCGCTAACGTTATGGGGTCTTATCGTTTTCTCCGTTTTTTTCAAAAATACCGGCGAGTTTATCGGCTGAGCACAACTTTAGTGTTATTAGTGAGTTGCCCTGGCAGTATGCTAACTTTCTGCAGCTATTTATTGGGGGTCGCATGCATAGTTTGTCCACAATTCATTAACTGGAAGTGACTTTTCAGACTGTCATAGTTTCCCGGGAGTGTGCTAAATGCCGAAAGTTGTTACAACAAAGCATACATCTACTGTTACGGATTTGTTGCCCTGTTCCTGTGCTACAAGTCGATATCAATTTTTTATATGTGGCTCAAATATTGTGGCCGCAACGTCTGTCAATCTAAGGTGTGCACGTTTACGATTACGTTAATAAAATGACGCTATCCGCTAACGTTATGGGGTCTTATCGTTTTCTCCGTTTTTTCAAAAATACCGGCGAGTTTATCGGCTGAGCACAACTTTAGTGTTATTAGTGAGTTGCCCTGGCAGTATGCTAACTTTCTGCAGCTATTTATTGGGGGTCGCATGCATAGTTTGTCCACAATTCATTAACTGGAAGTGACTTTTCAGACTGTCATAGTTTCCCGGGAGTGTGCTAAATGCCGAAAGTTGTTACAACAAAGCATACATCTACTGTTACGGATTTGTTGCCCTGTTCCTGTGCTACAAGTCGATATCAATGTTTTATATGTGGCTCAAATATTGTGGCCGCAACGTCTGTCAATCTAAGGTGTGCACGTTTACGATTACGTTAACAAAATGACGCTATCCGCTAACGTTATGGGGTCTTATCGTTTTCTCCGTTTTTTCAAAAATACCGGCGAGTTTATCGGCTGAGCACAACTTTAGTGTTATTAGTGAGTTGCCCTGGCAGTATGCTAACTTTCTGCAGCTATTTATTGGGGGTCGCATGCATAGTTTGTCCACAATTCATTAACTGGAAGTGACTTTTCAGACTGTCATAGTTTCCCGGGAGTGTGCTAAATGCCGAAAGTTGTTACAACAAAGCATACATCTACTGTTACGGATTTGTTGCCCTGTTCCTGTGCTACAAGTCGATATCAATTTTTTATATGTGGCTCAAATATTGTGGCCGCAACGTCTGTCAATCTAAGGTGTGCACGTTTACGATTACGTTAACAAAATGACGCTATCCGCTAACGTTATGGGGTCTTATCGTTTTCTCCGTTTTTTTCAAAAATACCGGCGAGTTTATCGGCTGAGCACAACTTTAGTGTTATTAGTGAGTTGCCCTGGCAGTATGCTAACTTTCTGCAGCTATTTATTGGGGGTCGCATGCATAGTTTGTCCACAATTCATTAACTGGAAGTGACTTTTCAGACTGTCATAGTTTCCCGGGAGTGTGCTAAATGCCGAAAGTTGTTACAACAAAGCATACATCTACTGTTACGGATTTGTTGCCCTGTTCCTGTGCTACAAGTCGATATCAATTTTTTATATGTGGCTCAAATATTGTGGCCGCAACGTCTGTCAATCTAAGGTGTGCACGTTTACGATTACGTTAACAAAATGACGCTATCCGCTAACGTTATGGGGTCTTATCGTTTTCTCCGTTTTTTTCAAAAATACCGGCGAGTTTATCGGCTGAGCACAACTTTAGTGTTATTAGTGAGTTGCCCTGGCAGTATGCTAACTTTCTGCAGCTATTTATTGGGGGTCGCATGCATAGTTTGTCCACAATTCATTAACTGGAAGTGACTTTTCAGACTGTCATAGTTTCCCGGGAGTGTGCTAAATGCCGAAAGTTGTTACAACAAAGCATACATCTACTGTTACGGATTTGTTGCCCTGTTCCTGTGCTACAAGTCGATATCAATTTTTTATATGTGGCTCAAATATTGTGGCCGCAACGTCTGTCAATCTAAGGTGTGCACGTTTACGATTACGTTAACAAAATGACGCTATCCGCTAACGTTATGGGGTCTTATCGTTTTCTCCGTTTTTTCAAAAATACCGGCGAGTTTATCGGCTGAGCACAACTTTAGTGTTATTAGTGAGTTGCCCTGGCAGTATGCTAACTTTCTGCAGCTATTTATTGGGGGTCGCATGCATAGTTTGTCCACAATTCATTAACTGGAAGTGACTTTTCAGACTGTCATAGTTTCCCGGGAGTGTGCTAAATGCCGAAAGTTGTTACAACAAAGCATACATCTACTGTTACGGATTTGTTGCCCTGTTCCTGTGCTACAAGTCGATATCAATTTTTTATATGTGGCTCAAATATTGTGGCCGCAACGTCTGTCAATCTAAGGTGTGCACGTTTACGATTACGTTAACAAAATGACGCTATCCGCTAACGTTATGGGGTCTTATCGTTTTCTCCGTTTTTTCAAAAATACCGGCGAGTTTATCGGCTGAGCACAACTTTAGTGTTATTAGTGAGTTGCCCTGGCAGTATGCTAACTTTCTGCAGCTATTTATTGGGGGTCGCATGCATAGTTTGTCCACAATTCATTAACTGGAAGTGACTTTTCAGACTGTCATAGTTTCCCGGGAGTGTGCTAAATGCCGAAAGTTGTTACAACAAAGCATACATCTACTGTTACGGATTTGTTGCCCTGTTCCTGTGCTACAAGTCGATATCAATTTTTTATATGTGGCTCAAATATTGTGGCCGCAACGTCTGTCAATCTAAGGTGTGCACGTTTACGATTACGTTAACAAAATGACGCTATCCGCTAACGTTATGGGGTCTTATCGTTTTCTCCGTTTTTTTCAAAAATACCGGCGAGTTTATCGGCTGAGCACAACTTTAGTGTTATTAGTGAGTTGCCCTGGCAGTATGCTAACTTTCTGCAGCTATTTATTGGGGGTCGCATGCATAGTTTGTCCACAATTCATTAACTGGAAGTGACTTTTCAGACTGTCATAGTTTCCCGGGAGTGTGCTAAATGCCGAAAGTTGTTACAACAAAGCATACATCTACTGTTACGGATTTGTTGCCCTGTTCCTGTGCTACAAGTCGATATCAATTTTTTATATGTGGCTCAAATATTGTGGCCGCAACGTCTGTCAATCTAAGGTGTGCACGTTTACGATTACGTTAACAAAATGACGCTATCCGCTAACGTTATGGGGTCTTATCGTTTTCTCCGTTTTTTCAAAAATACCGGCGAGTTTATCGGCTGAGCACAACTTTAGTGTTATTAGTGAGTTGCCCTGGCAGTATGCTAACTTTCTGCAGCTATTTATTGGGGGTCGCATGCATAGTTTGTCCACAATTCATTAACTGGAAGTGACTTTTCAGACTGTCATAGTTTCCCGGGAGTGTGCTAAATGCCGAAAGTTGTTACAACAAAGCATACATCTACTGTTACGGATTTGTTGCCCTGTTCCTGTGCTACAAGTCGATATCAATTTTTTATATGTGGCTCAAATATTGTGGCCGCAACGTCTGTCAATCTAAGGTGTGCACGTTTACGATTACGTTAACAAAATGACGCTATCCGCTAACGTTATGGGGTCTTATCGTTTTCTCCGTTTTTTCAAAAATACCGGCGAGTTTATCGGCTGAGCACAACTTTAGTGTTATTAGTGAGTTGCCCTGGCAGTATGCTAACTTTCTGCAGCTATTTATTGGGGGTCGCATGCATAGTTTGTCCACAATTCATTAACTGGAAGTGACTTTTCAGACTGTCATAGTTTCCCGGGAGTGTGCTAAATGCCGAAAGTTGTTACAACAAAGCATACATCTACTGTTACGGATTTGTTGCCCTGTTCCTGTGCTACAAGTCGATATCAATTTTTTATATGTGGCTCAAATATTGTGGCCGCAACGTCTGTCAATCTAAGGTGTGCACGTTTACGATTACGTTAACAAAATGACGCTATCCGCTAACGTTATGGGGTCTTATCGTTTTCTCCGTTTTTTTCAAAAATACCGGCGAGTTTATCGGCTGAGCACAACTTTAGTGTTATTAGTGAGTTGCCCTGGCAGTATGCTAACTTTCTGCAGCTATTTATTGGGGGTCGCATGCATAGTTTGTCCACAATTCATTAACTGGAAGTGACTTTTCAGACTGTCATAGTTTCCCGGGAGTGTGCTAAATGCCGAAAGTTGTTACAACAAAGCATACATCTACTGTTACGGATTTGTTGCCCTGTTCCTGTGCTACAAGTCGATATCAATTTTTTATATGTGGCTCAAATATTGTGGCCGCAACGTCTGTCAATCTAAGGTGTGCACGTTTACGATTACGTTAACAAAATGACGCTATCCGCTAACGTTATGGGGTCTTATCGTTTTCTCCGTTTTTTCAAAAATACCGGCGAGTTTATCGGCTGAGCACAACTTTAGTGTCATTAGTGAGTTGCCCTGGCAGTATGCTAACTTTCTGCAGCTATTTATTGGGGGTCGCATGCATAGTTTGTCCACAATTCATTAACTGGAAGTGACTTTTCACACTGTCATAGTTTCCCGGGAGTGTGCTAAATGCCGAAAGTTGTTACAACAAAGCATACATCTACTGTTACGGATTTGTTGCCCTGTTCCTGTGCTACAAGTCGATATCAATTTTTTATATGTGGCTCAAATATTGTGGCCGCAACGTCTGTCAATCTAAGGTGTGCACGTTTACGATTACGTTAACAAAATGACGCTATCCGCTAACGTTATGGGGTCTTATCGTTTTCTCCGTTTTTTTCAAAAATACCGGCGAGTTTATCGGCTGAGCACAACTTTAGTGTTATTAGTGAGTTGCCCTGGCAGTATGCTAACTTTCTGCAGCTATTTATTGGGGGTCGCATGCATAGTTTGTCCACAATTCATTAACTGGAAGTGACTTTTCAGACTGTCATAGTTTCCCGGGAGTGTGCTAAATGCCGAAAGTTGTTACAACAAAGCATACATCTACTGTTACGGATTTGTTGCCCTGTTCCTGTGCTACAAGTCGATATCAATTTTTTATATGTGGCTCAAATATTGTGGCCGCAACGTCTGTCAATCTAAGGTGTGCACGTTTACGATTACGTTAACAAAATGACGCTATCCGCTAACGTTATGGGGTCTTATCGTTTTCTCCGTTTTTTTCAAAAATACCGGCGAGTTTATCGGCTGAGCACAACTTTAGTGTTATTAGTGAGTTGCCCTGGCAGTATGCTAACTTTCTGCAGCTATTTATTGGGGGTCGCATGCATAGTTTGTCCACAATTCATTAACTGGAAGTGACTTTTCAGACTGTCATAGTTTCCCGGGAGTGTGCTAAATGCCGAAAGTTGTTACAACAAAGCATACATCTACTGTTACGGATTTGTTGCCCTGTTCCTGTGCTACAAGTCGATATCAATTTTTTATATGTGGCTCAAATATTGTGGCCGCAACGTCTGTCAATCTAAGGTGTGCACGTTTACGATTACGTTAACAAAATGACGCTATCCGCTAACGTTATGGGGTCTTATCGTTTTCTCCGTTTTTTCAAAAATACCGGCGAGTTTATCGGCTGAGCACAACTTTAGTGTTATTAGTGAGTTGCCCTGGCAGTATGCTAACTTTCTGCAGCTATTTATTGGGGGTCGCATGCATAGTTTGTCCACAATTCATTAACTGGAAGTGACTTTTCAGACTGTCATAGTTTCCCGGGAGTGTGCTAAATGCCGAAAGTTGTTACAACAAAGCATACATCTACTGTTACGGATTTGTTGCCCTGTTCCTGTGCTACAAGTCGATATCAATTTTTTATATGTGGCTCAAATATTGTGGCCGCAACGTCTGTCAATCTAAGGTGTGCACGTTTACGATTACGTTAACAAAATGACGCTATCCGCTAACGTTATGGGGTCTTATCGTTTTCTCCGTTTTTTCAAAAATACCGGCGAGTTTATCGGCTGAGCACAACTTTAGTGTTATTAGTGAGTTGCCCTGGCAGTATGCTAACTTTCTGCAGCTATTTATTGGGGGTCGCATGCATAGTTTGTCCACAATTCATTAACTGGAAGTGACTTTTCAGACTGTCATAGTTTCCCGGGAGTGTGCTAAATGCCGAAAGTTGTTACAACAAAGCATACATCTACTGTTACGGATTTGTTGCCCTGTTCCTGTGCTACAAGTCGATATCAATTTTTTATATGTGGCTCAAATATTGTGGCCGCAACGTCTGTCAATCTAAGGTGTGCACGTTTACGATTACGTTAACAAAATGACGCTATCCGCTAACGTTATGGGGTCTTATCGTTTTCTCCGTTTTTTCAAAAATACCGGCGAGTTTATCGGCTGAGCACAACTTTAGTGTTATTAGTGAGTTGCCCTGGCAGTATGCTAACTTTCTGCAGCTATTTATTGGGGGTCGCATGCATAGTTTGTCCACAATTCATTAACTGGAAGTGACTTTTCAGACTGTCATAGTTTCCCGGGAGTGTGCTAAATGCCGAAAGTTGTTACAACAAAGCATACATCTACTGTTACGGATTTGTTGCCCTGTTCCTGTGCTACAAGTCGATATCAATTTTTTATATGTGGCTCAAATATTGTGGCCGCAACGTCTGTCAATCTAAGGTGTGCACGTTTACGGTTACGTTAACAAAATGACGCTATCCGCTAACGTTATGGGGTCTTATCGTTTTCTCCGTTTTTTCAAAAATACCGGCGAGTTTATCGGCTGAGCACAACTTTAGTGTTATTAGTGAGTTGCCCTGGCAGTATGCTAACTTTCTGCAGCTATTTATTGGGGGTCGCATGCATAGTTTGTCCACAATTCATTAACTGGAAGTGACTTTTCAGACTGTCATAGTTTCCCGGGAGTGTGCTAAATGCCGAAAGTTGTTACAACAAAGCATACATCTACTGTTACGGATTTGTTGCCCTGTTCCTGTGCTACAAGTCGATATCAATTTTTTATATGTGGCTCAAATATTGTGGCCGCAACGTCTGTCAATCTAAGGTGTGCACGTTTACGATTACGTTAACAAAATGACGCTATCCGCTAACGTTATGGGGTCTTATCGTTTTCTCCGTTTTTTCAAAAATACCGGCGAGTTTATCGGCTGAGCACAACTTTAGTGTCATTAGTGAGTTGCCCTGGCAGTATGCTAACTTTCTGCAGCTATTTATTGGGGGTCGCATGCATAGTTTGTCCACAATTCATTAACTGGAAGTGACTTTTCAGACTGTCATAGTTTCCCGGGAGTGTGCTAAATGCCGAAAGTTGTTACAACAAAGCATACATCTACTGTTACGGATTTGTTGCCCTGTTCCTGTGCTACAAGTCGATATCAATTTTTTATATGTGGCTCAAATATTGTGGCCGCAACGTCTGTCAATCTAAGGTGTGCACGTTTACGATTACGTTAACAAAATGACGCTATCCGCTAACGTTATGGGGTCTTATCGTTTTCTCCGTTTTTTCAAAAATACCGGCGAGTTTATCGGCTGAGCACAACTTTAGTGTCATTAGTCAGTTGCCCTGGCAGTATGCTAACTTTCTGCAGCTATTTATTGGGGGTCGCATGCATAGTTTGTCCACAATTCATTAACTGGAAGTGACTTTTCAGACTGTCATAGTTTCCCGGGAGTGTGCTAAATGCCGAAAGTTGTTACAACAAAGCATACATCTACTGTTACGGATTTGTTGCCCTGTTCCTGTGCTACAAGTCGATATCAATTTTTTATATGTGGCTCAAATATTGTGGCCGCAACGTCTGTCAATCTAAGGTGTGCACGTTTACGATTACGTTAACAAAATGACGCTATCCGCTAACGTTATGGGGTCTTATCGTTTTCTCCGTTTTTTCAAAAATACCGGCGAGTTTATCGGCTGAGCACAACTTTAGTGTCATTAGTGAGTTGCCCTGGCAGTATGCTAACTTTCTGCAGCTATTTATTGGGGGTCGCATGCATAGTTTGTCCACAATTCATTAACTGGAAGTGACTTTTCAGACTGTCATAGTTTCCCGGGAGTGTGCTAAATGCCGAAAGTTGTTACAACAAAGCATACATCTACTGTTACGGATTTGTTGCCCTGTTCCTGTGCTACAAGTCGATATCAATTTTTTATATGTGGCTCAAATATTGTGGCCGCAACGTCTGTCAATCTAAGGTGTGCACGTTTACGATTACGTTAACAAAATGACGCTATCCGCTAACGTTATGGGGTCTTATCGTTTTCTCCGTTTTTTCAAAAATACCGGCGAGTTTATCGGCTGAGCACAACTTTAGTGTTATTAGTGAGTTGCCCTGGCAGTATGCTAACTTTCTGCAGCTATTTATTGGGGGTCGCATGCATAGTTTGTCCACAATTCATTAACTGGAAGTGACTTTTCAGACTGTCATAGTTTCCCGGGAGTGTGCTAAATGCCGAAAGTTGTTACAACAAAGCATACATCTACTGTTACGGATTTGTTGCCCTGTTCCTGTGCTACAAGTCGATATCAATTTTTTATATGTGGCTCAAATATTGTGGCCGCAACGTCTGTCAATCTAAGGTGTGCACGTTTACGATTACGTTAACAAAATGACGCTATCCGCTAACGTTATGGGGTCTTATCGTTTTCTCCGTTTTTTCAAAAATACCGGCGAGTTTATCGGCTGAGCACAACTTTAGTGTTATTAGTGAGTTGCCCTGGCAGTATGCTAACTTTCTGCAGCTATTTATTGGGGGTCGCATGCATAGTTTGTCCACAATTCATTAACTGGAAGTGACTTTTCAGACTGTCATAGTTTCCCGGGAGTGTGCTAAATGCCGAAAGTTGTTACAACAAAGCATACATCTACTGTTACGGATTTGTTGCCCTGTTCCTGTGCTACAAGTCGATATCAATTTTTTATATGTGGCTCAAATATTGTGGCCGCAACGTCTGTCAATCTAAGGTGTGCACGTTTACGATTACGTTAACAAAATGACGCTATCCGCTAACGTTATGGGGTCTTATCGTTTTCTCCGTTTTTTCAAAAATACCGGCGAGTTTATCGGCTGAGCACAACTTTAGTGTCATTAGTGAGTTGCCCTGGCAGTATGCTAACTTTCTGCAGCTATTTATTGGGGGTCGCATGCATAGTTTGTCCACAATTCATTAACTGGAAGTGACTTTTCAGACTGTCATAGTTTCCCGGGAGTGTGCTAAATGCCGAAAGTTGTTACAACAAAGCATACATCTACTGTTACGGATTTGTTGCCCTGTTCCTGTGCTACAAGTCGATATCAATTTTTTATATGTGGCTCAAATATTGTGGCCGCAACGTCTGTCAATCTAAGGTGTGCACGTTTACGATTACGTTAACAAAATGACGCTATCCGCTAACGTTATGGGGTCTTATCGTTTTCTCCGTTTTTTCAAAAATACCGGCGAGTTTATCGGCTGAGCACAACTTTAGTGTTATTAGTGAGTTGCCCTGGCAGTATGCTAACTTTCTGCAGCTATTTATTGGGGGTCGCATGCATAGTTTGTCCACAATTCATTAACTGGAAGTGACTTTTCAGACTGTCATAGTTTCCCGGGAGTGTGCTAAATGCCGAAAGTTGTTACAACAAAGCATACATCTACTGTTACGGATTTGTTGCCCTGTTCCTGTGCTACAAGTCGATATCAATTTTTTATATGTGGCTCAAATATTGTGGCCGCAACGTCTGTCAATCTAAGGTGTGCACGTTTACGATTACGTTAACAAAATGACGCTATCCGCTAACGTTATGGGGTCTTATCGTTTTCTCCGTTTTTTCAAAAATACCGGCGAGTTTATCGGCTGAGCACAACTTTAGTGTTATTAGTGAGTTGCCCTGGCAGTATGCTAACTTTCTGCAGCTATTTATTGGGGGTTGCATGCATAGTTTGTCCACAATTCATTAACTGGAAGTGACTTTTCAGACTGTCATAGTTTCCCGGGAGTGTGCTAAATGCCGAAAGTTGTTACAACAAAGCATACATCTACTGTTACGGATTTGTTGCCCTGTTCCTGTGCTACAAGTCGATATCAATTTTTTATATGTGGCTCAAATATTGTGGCCGCAACGTCTGTCAATCTAAGGTGTGCACGTTTACGATTACGTTAACAAAATGACGCTATCCGCTAACGTTATGGGGTCTTATCGTTTTCTCCGTTTTTTCAAAAATACCGGCGAGTTTATCGGCTGAGCACAACTTTAGTGTTATTAGTGAGTTGCCCTGGCAGTATGCTAACTTTCTGCAGCTATTTATTGGGGGTCGCATGCATAGTTTGTCCACAATTCATTAACTGGAAGTGACTTTTCAGACTGTCATAGTTTCCCGGGAGTGTGCTAAATGCCGAAAGTTGTTACAACAAAGCATACATCTACTGTTACGGATTTGTTGCCCTGTTCCTGTGCTACAAGTCGATATCAATTTTTTATATGTGGCTCAAATATTGTGGCCGCAACGTCTGTCAATCTAAGGTGTGCACGTTTACGATTACGTTAACAAAATGACGCTATCCGCTAACGTTATGGGGTCTTATCGTTTTCTCCGTTTTTTTCAAAAATACCGGCGAGTTTATCGGCTGAGCACAACTTTAGTGTTATTAGTGAGTTGCCCTGGCAGTATGCTAACTTTCTGCAGCTATTTATTGGGGGTCGCATGCATAGTTTGTCCACAATTCATTAACTGGAAGTGACTTTTCAGACTGTCATAGTTTCCCGGGAGTGTGCTAAATGCCGAAAGTTGTTACAACAAAGCATACATCTACTGTTACGGATTTGTTGCCCTGTTCCTGTGCTACAAGTCGATATCAATTTTTTATATGTGGCTCAAATATTGTGGCCGCAACGTCTGTCAATCTAAGGTGTGCACGTTTACGATTACGTTAACAAAATGACGCTATCCGCTAACGTTATGGGGTCTTATCGTTTTCTCCGTTTTTTTCAAAAATACCGGCGAGTTTATCGGCTGAGCACAACTTTAGTGTTATTAGTGAGTTGCCCTGGCAGTATGCTAACTTTCTGCAGCTATTTATTGGGGGTCGCATGCATAGTTTGTCCACAATTCATTAACTGGAAGTGACTTTTCAGACTGTCATAGTTTCCCGGGAGTGTGCTAAATGCCGAAAGTTGTTACAACAAAGCATACATCTACTGTTACGGATTTGTTGCCCTGTTCCTGTGCTACAAGTCGATATCAATTTTTTATATGTGGCTCAAATATTGTGGCCGCAACGTCTGTCAATCTAAGGTGTGCACGTTTACGATTACGTTAACAAAATGACGCTATCCGCTAACGTTATGGGGTCTTATCGTTTTCTCCGTTTTTTTCAAAAATACCGGCGAGTTTATCGGCTGAGCACAACTTTAGTGTTATTAGTGAGTTGCCCTGGCAGTATGCTAACTTTCTGCAGCTATTTATTGGGGGTCGCATGCATAGTTTGTCCACAATTCATTAACTGGAAGTGACTTTTCAGACTGTCATAGTTTCCCGGGAGTGTGCTAAATGCCGAAAGTTGTTACAACAAAGCATACATCTACTGTTACGGATTTGTTGCCCTGTTCCTGTGCTACAAGTCGATATCAATTTTTTATATGTGGCTCAAATATTGTGGCCGCAACGTCTGTCAATCTAAGGTGTGCACGTTTACGATTACGTTAACAAAATGACGCTATCCGCTAACGTTATGGGGTCTTATCGTTTTCTCCGTTTTTTTCAAAAATACCGGCGAGTTTATCGGCTGAGCACAACTTTAGTGTTATTAGTGAGTTGCCCTGGCAGTATGCTAACTTTCTGCAGCTATTTATTGGGGGTCGCATGCATAGTTTGTCCACAATTCATTAACTGGAAGTGACTTTTCAGACTGTCATAGTTTCCCGGGAGTGTGCTAAATGCCGAAAGTTGTTACAACAAAGCATACATCTACTGTTACGGATTTGTTGCCCTGTTCCTGTGCTACAAGTCGATATCAATTTTTTATATGTGGCTCAAATATTGTGGCCGCAACGTCTGTCAATCTAAGGTGTGCACGTTTACGATTACGTTAACAAAATGACGCTATCCGCTAACGTTATGGGGTCTTATCGTTTTCTCCGTTTTTTTCAAAAATACCGGCGAGTTTATCGGCTGAGCACAACTTTAGTGTTATTAGTGAGTTGCCCTGGCAGTATGCTAACTTTCTGCAGCTATTTATTGGGGGTCGCATGCATAGTTTGTCCACAATTCATTAACTGGAAGTGACTTTTCAGACTGTCATAGTTTCCCGGGAGTGTGCTAAATGCCGAAAGTTGTTACAACAAAGCATACATCTACTGTTACGGATTTGTTGCCCTGTTCCTGTGCTACAAGTCGATATCAATTTTTTATATGTGGCTCAAATATTGTGGCCGCAACGTCTGTCAATCTAAGGTGTGCACGTTTACGATTACGTTAACAAAATGACGCTATCCGCTAACGTTATGGGGTCTTATCGTTTTCTCCGTTTTTTTCAAAAATACCGGCGAGTTTATCGGCTGAGCACAACTTTAGTGTTATTAGTGAGTTGCCCTGGCAGTATGCTAACTTTCTGCAGCTATTTATTGGGGGTCGCATGCATAGTTTGTCCACAATTCATTAACTGGAAGTGACTTTTCAGACTGTCATAGTTTCCCGGGAGTGTGCTAAATGCCGAAAGTTGTTACAACAAAGCATACATCTACTGTTACGGATTTGTTGCCCTGTTCCTGTGCTACAAGTCGATATCAATTTTTTATATGTGGCTCAAATATTGTGGCCGCAACGTCTGTCAATCTAAGGTGTGCACGTTTACGATTACGTTAACAAAATGACGCTATCCGCTAACGTTATGGGGTCTTATCGTTTTCTCCGTTTTTTTCAAAAATACCGGCGAGTTTATCGGCTGAGCACAACTTTAGTGTTATTAGTGAGTTGCCCTGGCAGTATGCTAACTTTCTGCAGCTATTTATTGGGGGTCGCATGCATAGTTTGTCCACAATTCATTAACTGGAAGTGACTTTTCAGACTGTCATAGTTTCCCGGGAGTGTGCTAAATGCCGAAAGTTGTTACAACAAAGCATACATCTACTGTTACGGATTTGTTGCCCTGTTCCTGTGCTACAAGTCGATATCAATTTTTTATATGTGGCTCAAATATTGTGGCCGCAACGTCTGTCAATCTAAGGTGTGCACGTTTACGATTACGTTAACAAAATGACGCTATCCGCTAACGTTATGGGGTCTTATCGTTTTCTCCGTTTTTTTCAAAAATACCGGCGAGTTTATCGGCTGAGCACAACTTTAGTGTTATTAGTGAGTTGCCCTGGCAGTATGCTAACTTTCTGCAGCTATTTATTGGGGGTCGCATGCATAGTTTGTCCACAATTCATTAACTGGAAGTGACTTTTCAGACTGTCATAGTTTCCCGGGAGTGTGCTAAATGCCGAAAGTTGTTACAACAAAGCATACATCTACTGTTACGGATTTGTTGCCCTGTTCCTGTGCTACAAGTCGATATCAATTTTTTATATGTGGCTCAAATATTGTGGCCGCAACGTCTGTCAATCTAAGGTGTGCACGTTTACGATTACGTTAACAAAATGACGCTATCCGCTAACGTTATGGGGTCTTATCGTTTTCTCCGTTTTTTCAAAAATACCGGCGAGTTTATCGGCTGAGCACAACTTTAGTGTTATTAGTGAGTTGCCCTGGCAGTATGCTAACTTTCTGCAGCTATTTATTGGGGGTCGCATGCATAGTTTGTCCACAATTCATTAACTGGAAGTGACTTTTCAGACTGTCATAGTTTCCCGGGAGTGTGCTAAATGCCGAAAGTTGTTACAACAAAGCATACATCTACTGTTACGGATTTGTTGCCCTGTTCCTGTGCTACAAGTCGATATCAATTTTTTATATGTGGCTCAAATATTGTGGCCGCAACGTCTGTCAATCTAAGGTGTGCACGTTTACGATTACGTTAACAAAATGACGCTATCCGCTAACGTTATGGGGTCTTATCGTTTTCTCCGTTTTTTCAAAAATACCGGCGAGTTTATCGGCTGAGCACAACTTTAGTGTTATTAGTGAGTTGCCCTGGCAGTATGCTAACTTTCTGCAGCTATTTATTGGGGGTCGCATGCATAGTTTGTCCACAATTCATTAACTGGAAGTGACTTTTCAGACTGTCATAGTTTCCCGGGAGTGTGCTAAATGCCGAAAGTTGTTACAACAAAGCATACATCTACTGTTACGGATTTGTTGCCCTGTTCCTGTGCTACAAGTCGATATCAATTTTTTATATGTGGCTCAAATATTGTGGCCGCAACGTCTGTCAATCTAAGGTGTGCACGTTTACGATTACGTTAACAAAATGACGCTATCCGCTAACGTTATGGGGTCTTATCGTTTTCTCCGTTTTTTCAAAAATACCGGCGAGTTTATCGGCTGAGCACAACTTTAGTGTTATTAGTGAGTTGCCCTGGCAGTATGCTAACTTTCTGCAGCTATTTATTGGGGGTCGCATGCATAGTTTGTCCACAATTCATTAACTGGAAGTGACTTTTCAGACTGTCATAGTTTCCCGGGAGTGTGCTAAATGCCGAAAGTTGTTACAACAAAGCATACATCTACTGTTACGGATTTGTTGCCCTGTTCCTGTGCTACAAGTCGATATCAATTTTTTATATGTGGCTCAAATATTGTGGCCGCAACGTCTGTCAATCTAAGGTGTGCACGTTTACGATTACGTTAACAAAATGACGCTATCCGCTAACGTTATGGGGTCTTATCGTTTTCTCCGTTTTTTCAAAAATACCGGCGAGTTTATCGGCTGAGCACAACTTTAGTGTTATTAGTGAGTTGCCCTGGCAGTATGCTAACTTTCTGCAGCTATTTATTGGGGGTCGCATGCATAGTTTGTCCACAATTCATTAACTGGAAGTGACTTTTCAGACTGTCATAGTTTCCCGGGAGTGTGCTAAATGCCGAAAGTTGTTACAACAAAGCATACATCTACTGTTACGGATTTGTTGCCCTGTTCCTGTGCTACAAGTCTATATCAATTTTTTATATGTGGCTCAAATATTGTGGCCGCAACGTCTGTCAATCTAAGGTGTGCACGTTTACGATTACGTTAACAAAATGACGCTATCCGCTAACGTTATGGGGTCTTATCGTTTTCTCCGTTTTTTCAAAAATACCGGCGAGTTTATCGGCTGAGCACAACTTTAGTGTTATTAGTGAGTTGCCCTGGCAGTATGCTAACTTTCTGCAGCTATTTATTGGGGGTCGCATGCATAGTTTGTCCACAATTCATTAACTGGAAGTGACTTTTCAGACTGTCATAGTTTCCCGGGAGTGTGCTAAATGCCGAAAGTTGTTACAACAAAGCATACATCTACTGTTACGGATTTGTTGCCCTGTTCCTGTGCTACAAGTCGATATCAATTTTTTATATGTGGCTCAAATATTGTGGCCGCAACGTCTGTCAATCTAAGGTGTGCACGTTTACGATTACGTTAACAAAATGACGCTATCCGCTAACGTTATGGGGTCTTATCGTTTTCTCCGTTTTTTTCAAAAATACCGGCGAGTTTATCGGCTGAGCACAACTTTAGTGTTATTAGTGAGTTGCCCTGGCAGTATGCTAACTTTCTGCAGCTATTTATTGGGGGTCGCATGCATAGTTTGTCCACAATTCATTAACTGGAAGTGACTTTTCAGACTGTCATAGTTTCCCGGGAGTGTGCTAAATGCCGAAAGTTGTTACAACAAAGCATACATCTACTGTTACGGATTTGTTGCCCTGTTCCTGTGCTACAAGTCGATATCAATTTTTTATATGTGGCTCAAATATTGTGGCCGCAACGTCTGTCAATCTAAGGTGTGCACGTTTACGATTACGTTAACAAAATGACGCTATCCGCTAACGTTATGGGGTCTTATCGTTTTCTCCGTTTTTTTCAAAAATACCGGCGAGTTTATCGGCTGAGCACAACTTTAGTGTTATTAGTGAGTTGCCCTGGCAGTATGCTAACTTTCTGCAGCTATTTATTGGGGGTCGCATGCATAGTTTGTCCACAATTCATTAACTGGAAGTGACTTTTCAGACTGTCATAGTTTCCCGGGAGTGTGCTAAATGCCGAAAGTTGTTACAACAAAGCATACATCTACTGTTACGGATTTGTTGCCCTGTTCCTGTGCTACAAGTCGATATCAATTTTTTTATATGTGGCTCAAATATTGTGGCCGCAACGTCTGTCAATCTAAGGTGTGCACGTTTACGATTACGTTAACAAAATGACGCTATCCGCTAACGTTATGGGGTCTTATCGTTTTCTCCGTTTTTTTCAAAAATACCGGCGAGTTTATCGGCTGAGCACAACTTTAGTGTTATTAGTGAGTTGCCCTGGCAGTATGCTAACTTTCTGCAGCTATTTATTGGGGGTCGCATGCATAGTTTGTCCACAATTCATTAACTGGAAGTGACTTTTCAGACTGTCATAGTTTCCCGGGAGTGTGCTAAATGCCGAAAGTTGTTACAACAAAGCATACATCTACTGTTACGGATTTGTTGCCCTGTTCCTGTGCTACAAGTCGATATCAATTTTTTATATGTGGCTCAAATATTGTGGCCGCAACGTCTGTCAATCTAAGGTGTGCACGTTTACGATCACGTTAACAAAATGACGCTATCCGCTAACGTTATGGGGTCTTATCGTTTTCTCCGTTTTTTTCAAAAATACCGGCGAGTTTATCGGCTGAGCACAACTTTAGTGTTATTAGTGAGTTGCCCTGGCAGTATGCTAACTTTCTGCAGCTATTTATTGGGGGTCGCATGCATAGTTTGTCCACAATTCATTAACTGGAAGTGACTTTTCAGACTGTCATAGTTTCCCGGGAGTGTGCTAAATGCCGAAAGTTGTTACAACAAAGCATACATCTACTGTTACGGATTTGTTGCCCTGTTCCTGTGCTACAAGTCGATATCAATTTTTTATATGTGGCTCAAATATTGTGGCCGCAACGTCTGTCAATCTAAGGTGTGCACGTTTACGATTACGTTAACAAAATGACGCTATCCGCTAACGTTATGGGGTCTTATCGTTTTCTCCGTTTTTTTCAAAAATACCGGCGAGTTTATCGGCTGAGCACAACTTTAGTGTTATTAGTGAGTTGCCCTGGCAGTATGCTAACTTTCTGCAGCTATTTATTGGGGGTCGCATGCATAGTTTGTCCACAATTCATTAACTGGAAGTGACTTTTCAGACTGTCATAGTTTCCCGGGAGTGTGCTAAATGCCGAAAGTTGTTACAACAAAGCATACATCTACTGTTACGGATTTGTTGCCCTGTTCCTGTGCTACAAGTCGATATCAATTTTTTATATGTGGCTCAAATATTGTGGCCGCAACGTCTGTCAATCTAAGGTGTGCACGTTTACGATTACGTTAACAAAATGACGCTATCCGCTAACGTTATGGGGTCTTATCGTTTTCTCCGTTTTTTTCAAAAATACCGGCGAGTTTATCGGCTGAGCACAACTTTAGTGTTATTAGTGAGTTGCCCTGGCAGTATGCTAACTTTCTGCAGCTATTTATTGGGGGTCGCATGCATAGTTTGTCCACAATTCATTAACTGGAAGTGACTTTTCAGACTGTCATAGTTTCCCGGGAGTGTGCTAAATGCCGAAAGTTGTTACAACAAAGCATACATCTACTGTTACGGATTTGTTGCCCTGTTCCTGTGCTACAAGTCGATATCAATTTTTTTATATGTGGCTCAAATATTGTGGCCGCAACGTCTGTCAATCTAAGGTGTGCACGTTTACGATTACGTTAACAAAATGACGCTATCCGCTAACGTTATGGGGTCTTATCGTTTTCTCCGTTTTTTTCAAAAATACCGGCGAGTTTATCGGCTGAGCACAACTTTAGTGTTATTAGTGAGTTGCCCTGGCAGTATGCTAACTTTCTGCAGCTATTTATTGGGGGTCGCATGCATAGTTTGTCCACAATTCATTAACTGGAAGTGACTTTTCAGACTGTCATAGTTTCCCGGGAGTGTGCTAAATGCCGAAAGTTGTTACAACAAAGCATACATCTACTGTTACGGATTTGTTGCCCTGTTCCTGTGCTACAAGTCGATATCAATTTTTTATATGTGGCTCAAATATTGTGGCCGCAACGTCTGTCAATCTAAGGTGTGCACGTTTACGATTACGTTAACAAAATGACGCTATCCGCTAACGTTATGGGGTCTTATCGTTTTCTCCGTTTTTTTCAAAAATACCGGCGAGTTTATCGGCTGAGCACAACTTTAGTGTTATTAGTGAGTTGCCCTGGCAGTATGCTAACTTTCTGCAGCTATTTATTGGGGGTCGCATGCATAGTTTGTCCACAATTCATTAACTGGAAGTGACTTTTCAGACTGTCATAGTTTCCCGGGAGTGTGCTAAATGCCGAAAGTTGTTACAACAAAGCATACATCTACTGTTACGGATTTGTTGCCCTGTTCCTGTGCTACAAGTCGATATCAATTTTTTATATGTGGCTCAAATATTGTGGCCGCAACGTCTGTCAATCTAAGGTGTGCACGTTTACGATTACGTTAACAAAATGACGCTATCCGCTAACGTTATGGGGTCTTATCGTTTTCTCCGTTTTTTTCAAAAATACCGGCGAGTTTATCGGCTGAGCACAACTTTAGTGTTATTAGTGAGTTGCCCTGGCAGTATGCTAACTTTCTGCAGCTATTTATTGGGGGTCGCATGCATAGTTTGTCCACAATTCATTAACTGGAAGTGACTTTTCAGACTGTCATAGTTTCCCGGGAGTGTGCTAAATGCCGAAAGTTGTTACAACAAAGCATACATCTACTGTTACGGATTTGTTGCCCTGTTCCTGTGCTACAAGTCGATATCAATTTTTTATATGTGGCTCAAATATTGTGGCCGCAACGTCTGTCAATCTAAGGTGTGCACGTTTACGATTACGTTAACAAAATGACGCTATCCGCTAACGTTATGGGGTCTTATCGTTTTCTCCGTTTTTTCAAAAATACCGGCGAGTTTATCGGCTGAGCACAACTTTAGTGTTATTAGTGAGTTGCCCTGGCAGTATGCTAACTTTCTGCAGCTATTTATTGGGGGTCGCATGCATAGTTTGTCCACAATTCATTAACTGGAAGTGACTTTTCAGACTGTCATAGTTTCCCGGGAGTGTGCTAAATGCCGAAAGTTGTTACAACAAAGCATACATCTACTGTTACGGATTTGTTGCCCTGTTCCTGTGCTACAAGTCGATATCAATTTTTTATATGTGGCTCAAATATTGTGGCCGCAACGTCTGTCAATCTAAGGTGTGCACGTTTACGATTACGTTAACAAAATGACGCTATCCGCTAACGTTATGGGGTCTTATCGTTTTCTCCGTTTTTTCAAAAATACCGGCGAGTTTATCGGCTGAGCACAACTTTAGTGTTATTAGTGAGTTGCCCTGGCAGTATGCTAACTTTCTGCAGCTATTTATTGGGGGTCGCATGCATAGTTTGTCCACAATTCATTAACTGGAAGTGACTTTTCAGACTGTCATAGTTTCCCGGGAGTGTGCTAAATGCCGAAAGTTGTTACAACAAAGCATACATCTACTGTTACGGATTTGTTGCCCTGTTCCTGTGCTACAAGTCGATATCAATTTTTTTATATGTGGCTCAAATATTGTGGCCGCAACGTCTGTCAATCTAAGGTGTGCACGTTTACGATTACGTTAACAAAATGACGCTATCCGCTAACGTTATGGGGTCTTATCGTTTTCTCCGTTTTTTTCAAAAATACCGGCGAGTTTATCGGCTGAGCACAGCTTTAGTGTTATTAGTGAGTTGCCCTGGCAGTATGCTAACTTTCTGCAGCTATTTATTGGGGGTCGCATGCATAGTTTGTCCACAATTCATTAACTGGAAGTGACTTTTCAGACTGTCATAGTTTCCCGGGAGTGTGCTAAATGCCGAAAGTTGTTACAACAAAGCATACATCTACTGTTACGGATTTGTTGCCCTGTTCCTGTGCTACAAGTCGATATCAATTTTTTATATGTGGCTCAAATATTGTGGCCGCAACGTCTGTCAATCTAAGGTGTGCACGTTTACGATTACGTTAACAAAATGACGCTATCCGCTAACGTTATGGGGTCTTATCGTTTTCTCCGTTTTTTCAAAAATACCGGCGAGTTTATCGGCTGAGCACAACTTTAGTGTTATTAGTGAGTTGCCCTGGCAGTATGCTAACTTTCTGCAGCTATTTATTGGGGGTCGCATGCATAGTTTGTCCACAATTCATTAACTGGAAGTGACTTTTCAGACTGTCATAGTTTCCCGGGAGTGTGCTAAATGCCGAAAGTTGTTACAACAAAGCATACATCTACTGTTACGGATTTGTTGCCCTGTTCCTGTGCTACAAGTCGATATCAATTTTTTATATGTGGCTCAAATATTGTGGCCGCAACGTCTGTCAATCTAAGGTGTGCACGTTTACGATTACGTTAACAAAATGACGCTATCCGCTAACGTTATGGGGTCTTATCGTTTTCTCCGTTTTTTCAAAAATACCGGCGAGTTTATCGGCTGAGCACAACTTTAGTGTTATTAGTGAGTTGCCCTGGCAGTATGCTAACTTTCTGCAGCTATTTATTGGGGGTCGCATGCATAGTTTGTCCACAATTCATTAACTGGAAGTGACTTTTCAGACTGTCATAGTTTCCCGGGAGTGTGCTAAATGCCGAAAGTTGTTACAACAAAGCATACATCTACTGTTACGGATTTGTTGCCCTGTTCCTGTGCTACAAGTCGATATCAATTTTTTATATGTGGCTCAAATATTGTGGCCGCAACGTCTGTCAATCTAAGGTGTGCACGTTTACGATTACGTTAACAAAATGACGCTATCCGCTAACGTTATGGGGTCTTATCGTTTTCTCCGTTTTTTCAAAAATACCGGCGAGTTTATCGGCTGAGCACAACTTTAGTGTTATTAGTGAGTTGCCCTGGCAGTATGCTAACTTTCTGCAGCTATTTATTGGGGGTCGCATGCATAGTTTGTCCACAATTCATTAACTGGAAGTGACTTTTCAGACTGTCATAGTTTCCCGGGAGTGTGCTAAATGCCGAAAGTTGTTACAACAAAGCATACATCTACTGTTACGGATTTGTTGCCCTGTTCCTGTGCTACAAGTCGATATCAATTTTTTATATGTGGCTCAAATATTGTGGCCGCAACGTCTGTCAATCTAAGGTGTGCACGTTTACGATTACGTTAACAAAATGACGCTATCCGCTAACGTTATGGGGTCTTATCGTTTTCTCCGTTTTTTCAAAAATACCGGCGAGTTTATCGGCTGAGCACAACTTTAGTGTTATTAGTGAGTTGCCCTGGCAGTATGCTAACTTTCTGCAGCTATTTATTGGGGGTCGCATGCATAGTTTGTCCACAATTCATTAACTGGAAGTGACTTTTCAGACTGTCATAGTTTCCCGGGAGTGTGCTAAATGCCGAAAGTTGTTACAACAAAGCATACATCTACTGTTACGGATTTGTTGCCCTGTTCCTGTGCTACAAGTCGATATCAATTTTTTATATGTGGCTCAAATATTGTGGCCGCAACGTCTGTCAATCTAAGGTGTGCACGTTTACGATTACGTTAACAAAATGACGCTATCCGCTAACGTTATGGGGTCTTATCGTTTTCTCCGTTTTTTCAAAAATACCGGCGAGTTTATCGGCTGAGCACAACTTTAGTGTTATTAGTGAGTTGCCCTGGCAGTATGCTAACTTTCTGCAGCTATTTATTGGGGGTCGCATGCATAGTTTGTCCACAATTCATTAACTGGAAGTGACTTTTCAGACTGTCATAGTTTCCCGGGAGTGTGCTAAATGCCGAAAGTTGTTACAACAAAGCATACATCTACTGTTACGGATTTGTTGCCCTGTTCCTGTGCTACAAGTCGATATCAATTTTTTATATGTGGCTCAAATATTGTGGCCGCAACGTCTGTCAATCTAAGGTGTGCACGTTTACGATTACGTTAACAAAATGACGCTATCCGCTAACGTTATGGGGTCTTATCGTTTTCTCCGTTTTTTCAAAAATACCGGCGAGTTTATCGGCTGAGCACAACTTTAGTGTTATTAGTGAGTTGCCCTGGCAGTATGCTAACTTTCTGCAGCTATTTATTGGGGGTCGCATGCATAGTTTGTCCACAATTCATTAACTGGAAGTGACTTTTCAGACTGTCATAGTTTCCCGGGAGTGTGCTAAATGCCGAAAGTTGTTACAACAAAGCATACATCTACTGTTACGGATTTGTTGCCCTGTTCCTGTACTACAAGTCGATATCAATTTTTTATATGTGGCTCAAATATTGTGGCCGCAACGTCTGTCAATCTAAGGTGTGCACGTTTACGATTACGTTAACAAAATGACGCTATCCGCTAACGTTATGGGGTCTTATCGTTTTCTCCGTTTTTTCAAAAATACCGGCGAGTTTATCGGCTGAGCACAACTTTAGTGTTATTAGTGAGTTGCCCTGGCAGTATGCTAACTTTCTGCAGCTATTTATTGGGGGTCGCATGCATAGTTTGTCCACAATTCATTAACTGGAAGTGACTTTTCAGACTGTCATAGTTTCCCGGGAGTGTGCTAAATGCCGAAAGTTGTTACAACAAAGCATACATCTACTGTTACGGATTTGTTGCCCTGTTCCTGTGCTACAAGTCGATATCAATTTTTTATATGTGGCTCAAATATTGTGGCCGCAACGTCTGTCAATCTAAGGTGTGCACGTTTACGATTACGTTAACAAAATGACGCTATCCGCTAACGTTATGGGGTCTTATCGTTTTCTCCGTTTTTTCAAAAATACCGGCGAGTTTATCGGCTGAGCACAACTTTAGTGTTATTAGTGAGTTGCCCTGGCAGTATGCTAACTTTCTGCAGCTATTTATTGGGGGTCGCATGCATAGTTTGTCCACAATTCATTAACTGGAAGTGACTTTTCAGACTGTCATAGTTTCCCGGGAGTGTGCTAAATGCCGAAAGTTGTTACAACAAAGCATACATCTACTGTTACGGATTTGTTGCCCTGTTCCTGTGCTACAAGTCGATATCATTTTTTTATATGTGGCTCAAATATTGTGGCCGCAACGTCTGTCAATCTAAGGTGTGCACGTTTACGATTACGTTAACAAAATGACGCTATCCGCTAACGTTATGGGGTCTTATCGTTTTCTCCGTTTTTTCAAAAATACCGGCGAGTTTATCGGCTGAGCACAACTTTAGTGTTATTAGTGAGTTGCCCTGGCAGTATGCTAACTTTCTGCAGCTATTTATTGGGGGTCGCATGCATAGTTTGTCCACAATTCATTAACTGGAAGTGACTTTTCAGACTGTCATAGTTTCCCGGGAGTGTGCTAAATGCCGAAAGTTGTTACAACAAAGCATACATCTACTGTTACGGATTTGTTGCCCTGTTCCTGTGCTACAAGTCGATATCATTTTTTTATATGTGGCTCAAATATTGTGGCCGCAACGTCTGTCAATCTAAGGTGTGCACGTTTACGATTACGTTAACAAAATGACGCTATCCGCTAACGTTATGGGGTCTTATCGTTTTCTCAGTTTTTTCAAAAATACCGGCGAGTTTATCGGCTGAGCACAACTTTAGTGTTATTAGTGAGTTGCCCTGGCAGTATGCTAACTTTCTGCAGCTATTTATTGGGGGTCGCATGCATAGTTTGTCCACAATTCATTAACTGGAAGTGACTTTTCAGACTGTCATAGTTTCCCGGGAGTGTGCTAAATGCCGAAAGTTGTCACAACAAAGCATACATCTACTGTTACGGATTTGTTGCCCTGTTCCTGTGCTACAAGTCGATATCAATTTTTTATATGTGGCTCAAATATTGTGGCCGCAACGTCTGTCAATCTAAGGTGTGCACGTTTACGATTACGTTAACAAAATGACGCTATCCGCTAACGTTATGGGGTCTTATCGTTTTCTCCGTTTTTTCAAAAATACCGGCGAGTTTATCGGCTGAGCACAACTTTAGTGTTATTAGTGAGTTGCCCTGGCAGTATGCTAACTTTCTGCAGCTATTTATTGGGGGTCGCATGCATAGTTTGTCCACAATTCATTAACTGGAAGTGACTTTTCAGACTGTCATAGTTTCCCGGGAGTGTGCTAAATGCCGAAAGTTGTTACAACAAAGCATACATCTACTGTTACGGATTTGTTGCCCTGTTCCTGTGCTACAAGTCGATATCAATTTTTTATATGTGGCTCAAATATTGTGGCCGCAACGTCTGTCAATCTAAGATGTGCACGTTTACGATTACGTTAACAAAATGACGCTATCCGCTAACGTTATGGGGTCTTATCGTTTTCTCCGTTTTTTCAAAAATACCGGCGAGTTTATCGGCTGAGCACAACTTTAGTGTTATTAGTGAGTTGCCCTGGCAGTATGCTAACTTTCTGCAGCTATTTATTGGGGGTCGCATGCATAGTTTGTCCACAATTCATTAACTGGAAGTGACTTTTCAGACTGTCATAGTTTCCCGGGAGTGTGCTAAATGCCGAAAGTTGTTACAACAAAGCATACATCTACTGTTACGGATTTGTTGCCCTGTTCCTGTGCTACAAGTCGATATCAATTTTTTATATGTGGCTCAAATATTGTGGCCGCAACGTCTGTCAATCTAAGGTGTGCACGTTTACGATTACGTTAACAAAATGACGCTATCCGCTAACGTTATGGGGTCTTATCGTTTTCTCCGTTTTTTCAAAAATACCGGCGAGTTTATCGGCTGAGCACAACTTTAGTGTTATTAGTGAGTTGCCCTGGCAGTATGCTAACTTTCTGCAGCTATTTATTGGGGGTCGCATGCATAGTTTGTCCACAATTCATTAACTGGAAGTGACTTTTCAGACTGTCATAGTTTCCCGGGAGTGTGCTAAATGCCGAAAGTTGTCACAACAAAGCATACATCTACTGTTACGGATTTGTTGCCCTGTTCCTGTGCTACAAGTCGATATCAATTTTTTATATGTGGCTCAAATATTGTGGCCGCAACGTCTGTCAATCTAAGGTGTGCACGTTTACGATTACGTTAACAAAATGACGCTATCCGCTAACGTTATGGGGTCTTATCGTTTTCTCCGTTTTTTCAAAAATACCGGCGAGTTTATCGGCTGAGCACAACTTTAGTGTTATTAGTGAGTTGCCCTGGCAGTATGCTAACTTTCTGCAGCTATTTATTGGGGGTCGCATGCATAGTTTGTCCACAATTCATTAACTGGAAGTGACTTTTCAGACTGTCATAGTTTCCCGGGAGTGTGCTAAATGCCGAAAGTTGTCACAACAAAGCATACATCTACTGTTACGGATTTGTTGCCCTGTTCCTGTGCTACAAGTCGATATCAATTTTTTATATGTGGCTCAAATATTGTGGCCGCAACGTCTGTCAATCTAAGGTGTGCACGTTTACGATTACGTTAACAAAATGACGCTATCCGCTAACGTTATGGGGTCTTATCGTTTTCTCCGTTTTTTCAAAAATACCGGCGAGTTTATCGGCTGAGCACAACTTTAGTGTTATTAGTGAGTTGCCCTGGCAGTATGCTAACTTTCTGCAGCTATTTATTGGGGGTCGCATGCATAGTTTGTCCACAATTCATTAACTGGAAGTGACTTTTCAGACTGTCATAGTTTCCCGGGAGTGTGCTAAATGCCGAAAGTTGTCACAACAAAGCATACATCTACTGTTACGGATTTGTTGCCCTGTTCCTGTGCTACAAGTCGATATCAATTTTTTATATGTGGCTCAAATATTGTGGCCGCAACGTCTGTCAATCTAAGGTGTGCACGTTTACGATTACGTTAACAAAATGACGCTATCCGCTAACGTTATGGGGTCTTATCGTTTTCTCCGTTTTTTCAAAAATACCGGCGAGTTTATCGGCTGAGCACAACTTTAGTGTTATTAGTGAGTTGCCCTGGCAGTATGCTAACTTTCTGCAGCTATTTATTGGGGGTCGCATGCATAGTTTGTCCACAATTCATTAACTGGAAGTGACTTTTCAGACTGTGATAGTTTCCCGGGAGTGTGCTAAATGCCGAAAGTTGTTACAACAAAGCATACATCTACTGTTACGGATTTGTTGCCCTGTTCCTGTGCTACAAGTCGATATCAATTTTTTATATGTGGCTCAAATATTGTGGCCGCAACGTCTGTCAATCTAAGGTGTGCACGTTTACGATTACGTTAACAAAATGACGCTATCCGCTAACGTTATGGGGTCTTATCGTTTTCTCCGTTTTTTCAAAAATACCGGCGAGTTTATCGGCTGAGCACAACTTTAGTGTTATTAGTGAGTTGCCCTGGCAGTATGCTAACTTTCTGCAGCTATTTATTGGGGGTCGCATGCATAGTTTGTCCACAATTCATTAACTGGAAGTGACTTTTCAGACTGTCATAGTTTCCCGGGAGTGTGCTAAATGCCGAAAGTTGTTACAACAAAGCATACATCTACTGTTACGGATTTGTTGCCCTGTTCCTGTGCTACAAGTCGATATCAATTTTTTATATGTGGCTCAAATATTGTGGCCGCAACGTCTGTCAATCTAAGGTGTGCACGTTTACGATTACGTTAACAAAATGACGCTATCCGCTAACGTTATGGGGTCTTATCGTTTTCTCCGTTTTTTCAAAAATACCGGCGAGTTTATCGGCTGAGCACAACTTTAGTGTTATTAGTGAGTTGCCCTGGCAGTATGCTAACTTTCTGCAGCTATTTATTGGGGGTCGCATGCATAGTTTGTCCACAATTCATTAACTGAAAGTGACTTTTCAGACTGTCATAGTT
Source organism: Mytilus galloprovincialis (assembly GCA_037788925.1). Taxonomy (NCBI): domain Eukaryota; kingdom Metazoa; phylum Mollusca; class Bivalvia; order Mytilida; family Mytilidae; genus Mytilus; species Mytilus galloprovincialis. The sequence goes on from JAWDJN010000033.1 coordinate 1,453,154, forward strand.
TCCCGGGAGTGTGCTAAATGCCGAAAGTTGTTACAACAAAGCATACATCTACTGTTACGGATTTGTTGCCCTGTTCCAGTGCTACAAGTCGATATCAATTTTTTATATGTGGCTCAAATATTGTGGCCGCAACGTCTGTCAATCTAAGGTGTGCACGTTTACGATTACGTTAACAAAATGACGCTATCCGCTAACGTTATGGGGTCTTATCGTTTTCTCCGTTTTTTCAAAAATACCGGCGAGTTTATCGGCTGAGCACAACTTTAGTGTTATTAGTGAGTTGCCCTGGCAGTATGCTAACTTTCTGCAGCTATTTATTGGGGGTCGCATGCATAGTTTGTCCACAATTCATTAACTGGAAGTGACTTTTCAGACTGTGATAGTTTCCCGGGAGTGTGCTAAATGCCGAAAGTTGTTACAACAAAGCATACATCTACTGTTACGGATTTGTTGCCCTGTTCCTGTGCTACAAGTCGATATCAATTTTTTATATGTGGCTCAAATATTGTGGCCGCAACGTCTGTCAATCTAAGGTGTGCACGTTTACGATTACGTTAACAAAATGACGCTATCCGCTAACGTTATGGGGTCTTATCGTTTTCTCCGTTTTTTCAAAAATACCGGCGAGTTTATCGGCTGAGCACAACTTTAGTGTTATTAGTGAGTTGCCCTGGCAGTATGCTAACTTTCTGCAGCTATTTATTGGGGGTCGCATGCATAGTTTGTCCACAATTCATTAACTGGAAGTGACTTTTCAGACTGTCATAGTTTCCCGGGAGTGTGCTAAATGCCGAAAGTTGTCACAACAAAGCATACATCTACTGTTACGGATTTGTTGCCCTGTTCCTGTGCTACAAGTCGATATCAATTTTTTATATGTGGCTCAAATATTGTGGCCGCAACGTCTGTCAATCTAAGGTGTGCACGTTTACGATTACGTTAACAAAATGACGCTATCCGCTAACGTTATGGGGTCTTATCGTTTTCTCCGTTTTTTCAAAAATACCGGCGAGTTTATCGGCTGAGCACAACTTTAGTGTTATTAGTGAGTTGCCCTGGCAGTATGCTAACTTTCTGCAGCTATTTATTGGGGGTCGCATGCATAGTTTGTCCACAATTCATTAACTGGAAGTGACTTTTCAGACTGTCATAGTTTCCCGGGAGTGTGCTAAATGCCGAAAGTTGTTACAACAAAGCATACATCTACTGTTACGGATTTGTTGCCCTGTTCCTGTGCTACAAGTCGATATCAATTTTTTATATGTGGCTCAAATATTGTGGCCGCAACGTCTGTCAATCTAAGGTGTGCACGTTTACGATTACGTTAACAAAATGACGCTATCCGCTAACGTTATGGGGTCTTATCGTTTTCTCCGTTTTTTCAAAAATACCGGCGAGTTTATCGGCTGAGCACAACTTTAGTGTTATTAGTGAGTTGCCCTGGCAGTATGCTAACTTTCTGCAGCTATTTATTGGGGGTCGCATGCATAGTTTGTCCACAATTCATTAACTGGAAGTGACTTTTCAGACTGTCATAGTTTCCCGGGAGTGTGCTAAATGCCGAACGTTGTCACAACAAAGCATACATCTACTGTTACGGATTTGTTGCCCTGTTCCTGTGCTACAAGTCGATATCAATTTTTCATATGTGGCTCAAATATTGTGGCCGCAACGTCTGTCAATCTAAGGTGTGCACGTTTACGATTACGTTAACAAAATGACGCTATCCGCTAACGTTATGGGGTCTTATCGTTTTCTCCGTTTTTTCAAAAATACCGGCGAGTTTATCGGCTGAGCACAACTTTAGTGTTATTAGTGAGTTGCCCTGGCAGTATGCTAACTTTCTGCAGCTATTTATTGGGGTCGCATGCATAGTTTGTCCACAATTCATTAACTGGAAGTGACTTTTCAGACTGTCATAGTTTCCCGGGAGTGTGCTAAATGCCGAAAGTTGTCACAACAAAGCATACATCTACTGTTACGGATTTGTTGCCCTGTTCCTGTGCTACAAGTCTATATCAATTTTTTATATGTGGCTCAAATATTGTGGCCGCAACGTCTGTCAATCTAAGGTGTGCACGTTTACGATTACGTTAACAAAATGACGCTATCCGCTAACGTTATGGGGTCTTATCGTTTTCTCCGTTTTTTCGAAAATACCGGCGAGTTTATCGGCTGAGCACAACTTTAGTGTTATTAGTGAGTTGCCCTGGCAGTATGCTAACTTTCTGCAGCTATTTATTGGGGGTCGCATGCATAGTTTGTCCACAATTCATTAACTGGAAGTGACTTTTCAGACTGTCATAGTTTCCCGGGAGTGTGCTAAATGCCGAAAGTTGTCACAACAAAGCATACATCTACTGTTACGGATTTGTTGCCCTGTTCCTGTGCTACAAGTCGATATCAATTTTTATATGTGGCTCAAATATTGTGGCCGCAACGTCTGTCAATCTAAGGTGTGCACGTTTACGATTACGTTAACAAAATGACGCTATCCGCTAACGTTATGGGGTCTTATCGTTTTCTCCGTTTTTTCAAAAATACCGGCGAGTTTATCGGCTGGGCACAACTTTAGTGTTATTAGTGAGTTGCCCTGGCAGTATGCTAACTTTCTGCAGCTATTTATTGGGGGTCGCATGCATAGTTTGTCCACAATTCATTAACTGGAAGTGACTTTTCAGACTGTCATAGTTTCCCGGGAGTGTGCTAAATGCCGAAAGTTGTCACAACAAAGCATACATCTACTGTTACGGATTTGTTGCCCTGTTCCTGTGCTACAAGTCGATATCAATTTTTTATATGTGGCTCAAATATTGTGGCCGCAACGTCTGTCAATCTAAGGTGTGCACGTTTACGATTACGTTAACAAAATGACGCTATCCGCTAACGTTATGGGGTCTTATCGTTTTCTCCGTTTTTTCAAAAATACCGGCGAGTTTATCGGCTGGGCACAACTTTAGTGTTATTAGTGAGTTGCCCTGGCAGTATGCTAACTTTCTGCAGCTATTTATTGGGGGTCGCATGCATAGTTTGTCCACAACTCATTAACTGGAAGTGACTTTTCAGACTGTCATAGTTTCCCGGGAGTGTGCTAAATGCCGAAAGTTGTCACAACAAAGCATACATCTACTGTTACGGATTTGTTGCCCTGTTCCTGTGCTACAAGTCGATATCAATTTTTTATATGTGGCTCAAATATTGTGGCCGCAACGTCTGTCAATCTAAGGTGTGCACGTTTACGATTACGTTAACAAAATGACGCTATCCGCTAACGTTATGGGGTCTTATCGTTTTCTCCGTTTTTTCAAAAATACCGGCGAGTTTATCGGCTGAGCACAACTTTAGTGTTATTAGTGAGTTGCCCTGGCAGTATGCTAACTTTCTGCAGCTATTTATTGGGGGTCGCATGCATAGTTTGTCCACAATTCATTAACTGGAAGTGACTTTTCAGACTGTCATAGTTTCCCGGGAGTGTGCTAAATGCCGAAAGTTGTTACAACAAAGCATACATCTACTGTTACGGATTTGTTGCCCTGTTCCTGTGCTACAAGTCGATATCAATTTTTTATATGTGGCTCAAATATTGTGGCCGCAACGTCTGTCAATCTAAGGTGTGCACGTTTACGATTACGTTAACAAAATGACGCTATCCGCTAACGTTATGGGGTCTTATCGTTTTCTCCGTTTTTTCAAAAATACCGGCGAGTTTATCGGCTGAGCACAACTTTAGTGTTATTAGTGAGTTGCCCTGGCAGTATGCTAACTTTCTGCAGCTATTTATTGGGGGTCGCATGCATAGTTTGTCCACAATTCATTAACTGGAAGTGACTTTTCAGACTGTCATAGTTTCCCGGGAGTGTGCTAAATGCCGAAAGTTGTTACAACAAAGCATACATCTACTGTTACGGATTTGTTGCCCTGTTCCTGTGCTACAAGTCGATATCAATTTTTTATATGTGGCTCAAATATTGTGGCCGCAACGTCTGTCAATCTAAGGTGTGCACGTTTACGATTACGTTAACAAAATGACGCTATCCGCTAACGTTATGGGGTCTTATCGTTTTCTCCGTTTTTTCAAAAATACCGGCGAGTTTATCGGCTGAGCACAACTTTAGTGTTATTAGTGAGTTGCCCTGGCAGTATGCTAACTTTCTGCAGCTATTTATTGGGGGTCGCATGCATAGTTTGTCCACAATTCATTAACTGGAAGTGACTTTTCAGACTGTCATAGTTTCCCGGGAGTGTGCTAAATGCCGAAAGTTGTTACAACAAAGCATACATCTACTGTTACGGATTTGTTGCCCTGTTCCTGTGCTACAAGTCGATATCAATTTTTTATATGTGGCTCAAATATTGTGGCCGCAACGTCTGTCAATCTAAGGTGTGCACGTTTACGATTACGTTAACAAAATGACGCTATCCGCTAACGTTATGGGGTCTTATCGTTTTCTCCGTTTTTTCAAAAATACCGGCGAGTTTATCGGCTGAGCACAACTTTAGTGTTATTAGTGAGTTGCCCTGGCAGTATGCTAACTTTCTGCAGCTATTTATTGGGGGTCGCATGCATAGTTTGTCCACAATTCATTAACTGGAAGTGACTTTTCAGACTGTCATAGTTTCCCGGGAGTGTGCTAAATGCCGAAAGTTGTCACAACAAAGCATACATCTACTGTTACGGATTTGTTGCCCTGTTCCTGTGCTACAAGTCGATATCAATTTTTATATGTGGCTCAAATATTGTGGCCGCAACGTCTGTCAATCTAAGGTGTGCACGTTTACGATTACGTTAACAAAATGACGCTATCCGCTAACGTTATGGGGTCTTATCGTTTTCTCCGTTTTTTCAAAAATACCGGCGAGTTTATCGGCTGGGCACAACTTTAGTGTTATTAGTGAGTTGCCCTGGCAGTATGCTAACTTTCTGCAGCTATTTATTGGGGGTCGCATGCATAGTTTGTCCACAATTCATTAACTGGAAGTGACTTTTCAGACTGTGATAGTTTCCCGGGAGTGTGCTAAATGCCGAAAGTTGTCACAACAAAGCATACATCTACTGTTACGGATTTGTTGCCCTGTTCCTGTGCTACAAGTCGATATCAATTTTTTATATGTGGCTCAAATATTGTGGCCGCAACGTCTGTCAATCTAAGCTGTGCACGTTTACGATTACGTTAACAAAATGACGCTATCCGCTAACGTTATGGGGTCTTATCGTTTTCTCCGTTTTTTCAAAAATACCGGCGAGTTTATCGGCTGAGCACAACTTTAGTGTTATTAGTGAGTTGCCCTGGCAGTATGCTAACTTTCTGCAGCTATTTATTGGGGGTCGCATGCATAGTTTGTCCACAATTCATTAACTGGAAGTGACTTTTCAGACTGTCATAGTTTCCCGGGAGTGTGCTAAATGCCGAAAGTTGTTACAACAAAGCATACATCTACTGTTACGGATTTGTTGCCCTGTTCCTGTGCTACAAGTCGATATCAATTTTTTATATGTGGCTCAAATATTGTGGCCGCAACGTCTGTCAATCTAAGGTGTGCACGTTTACGATTACGTTAACAAAATGACGCTATCCGCTAACGTTATGGGGTCTTATCGTTTTCTCCGTTTTTTCAAAAATACCGGCGAGTTTATCGGCTGAGCACAACTTTAGTGTTATTAGTGAGTTGCCCTGGCAGTATGCTAACTTTCTGCAGCTATTTATTGGGGGTCGCATGCATAGTTTGTCCACAATTCATTAACTGGAAGTGACTTTTCAGACTGTCATAGTTTCCCGGGAGTGTGCTAAATGCCGAAAGTTGTTACAACAAAGCATACATCTACTGTTACGGATTTGTTGCCCTGTTCCTGTGCTACAAGTCGATATCAATTTTTTATATGTGGCTCAAATATTGTGGCCGCAACGTCTGTCAATCTAAGGTGTGCACGTTTACGATTACGTTAACAAAATGACGCTATCCGCTAACGTTATGGGGTCTTATCGTTTTCTCCGTTTTTTCAAAAATACCGGCGAGTTTATCGGCTGAGCACAACTTTAGTGTTATTAGTGAGTTGCCCTGGCAGTATGCTAACTTTCTGCAGCTATTTATTGGGGGTCGCATGCATAGTTTGTCCACAATTCATTAACTGGAAGTGACTTTTCAGACTGTCATAGTTTCCCGGGAGTGTGCTAAATGCCGAAAGTTGTCACAACAAAGCATACATCTACTGTTACGGATTTGTTGCCCTGTTCCTGTGCTACAAGTCGATATCAATTTTTATATGTGGCTCAAATATTGTGGCCGCAACGTCTGTCAATCTAAGGTGTGCACGTTTACGATTACGTTAACAAAATGACGCTATCCGCTAACGTTATGGGGTCTTATCGTTTTCTCCGTTTTTTCAAAAATACCGGCGAGTTTATCGGCTGGGCACAACTTTAGTGTTATTAGTGAGTTGCCCTGGCAGTATGCTAACTTTCTGCAGCTATTTATTGGGGGTCGCATGCATAGTTTGTCCACAATTCATTAACTGGAAGTGACTTTTCAGACTGTCATAGTTTCCCGGGAGTGTGCTAAATGCCGAAAGTTGTCACAACAAAGCATACATCTACTGTTACGGATTTGTTGCCCTGTTCCTGTGCTACAAGTCGATATCAATTTTTTATATGTGGCTCAAATATTGTGGCCGCAACGTCTGTCAATCTAAGCTGTGCACGTTTACGATTACGTTAACAAAATGACGCTATCCGCTAACGTTATGGGGTCTTATCGTTTTCTCCGTTTTTTCAAAAATACCGGCGAGTTTATCGGCTGGGCACAACTTTAGTGTTATTAGTGAGTTGCCCTGGCAGTATGCTAACTTTCTGCAGCTATTTATTGGGGGTCGCATGCATAGTTTGTCCACAATTCATTAACTGGAAGTGACTTTTCAGACTGTCATAGTTTCCCGGGAGTGTGCTAAATGCCGAAAGTTGTCACAACAAAGCATACATCTACTGTTACGGATTTGTTGCCCTGTTCCTGTGCTACAAGTCGATATCAATTTTTATATGTGGCTCAAATATTGTGGCCGCAACGTCTGTCAATCTAAGGTGTGCACGTTTACGATTACGTTAACAAAATGACGCTATCCGCTAACGTTATGGGGTCTTATCGTTTTCTCCGTTTTTTCAAAAATACCGGCGAGTTTATCGGCTGGGCACAACTTTAGTGTTATTAGTGAGTTGCCCTGGCAGTATGCTAACTTTCTGCAGCTATTTATTGGGGGTCGCATGCATAGTTTGTCCACAATTCATTAACTGGAAGTGACTTTTCAGACTGTGATAGTTTCCCGGGAGTGTGCTAAATGCCGAAAGTTGTCACAACAAAGCATACATCTACTGTTACGGATTTGTTGCCCTGTTCCTGTGCTACAAGTCGATATCAATTTTTTATATGTGGCTCAAATATTGTGGCCGCAACGTCTGTCAATCTAAGCTGTGCACGTTTACGATTACGTTAACAAAATGACGCTATCCGCTAACGTTATGGGGTCTTATCGTTTTCTCCGTTTTTTCAAAAATACCGGCGAGTTTATCGGCTGAGCACAACTTTAGTGTTATTAGTGAGTTGCCCTGGCAGTATGCTAACTTTCTGCAGCTATTTATTGGGGGTCGCATGCATAGTTTGTCCACAATTCATTAACTGGAAGTGACTTTTCAGACTGTCATAGTTTCCCGGGAGTGTGCTAAATGCCGAAAGTTGTTACAACAAAGCATACATCTACTGTTACGGATTTGTTGCCCTGTTCCTGTGCTACAAGTCGATATCAATTTTTTATATGTGGCTCAAATATTGTGGCCGCAACGTCTGTCAATCTAAGGTGTGCACGTTTACGATTACGTTAACAAAATGACGCTATCCGCTAACGTTATGGGGTCTTATCGTTTTCTCCGTTTTTTCAAAAATACCGGCGAGTTTATCGGCTGAGCACAACTTTAGTGTTATTAGTGAGTTGCCCTGGCAGTATGCTAACTTTCTGCAGCTATTTATTGGGGGTCGCATGCATAGTTTGTCCACAATTCATTAACTGGAAGTGACTTTTCAGACTGTCATAGTTTCCCGGGAGTGTGCTAAATGCCGAAAGTTGTTACAACAAAGCATACATCTACTGTTACGGATTTGTTGCCCTGTTCCTGTGCTACAAGTCGATATCAATTTTTTATATGTGGCTCAAATATTGTGGCCGCAACGTCTGTCAATCTAAGGTGTGCACGTTTACGATTACGTTAACAAAATGACGCTATCCGCTAACGTTATGGGGTCTTATCGTTTTCTCCGTTTTTTCAAAAATACCGGCGAGTTTATCGGCTGAGCACAACTTTAGTGTTATTAGTGAGTTGCCCTGGCAGTATGCTAACTTTCTGCAGCTATTTATTGGGGGTCGCATGCATAGTTTGTCCACAATTCATTAACTGGAAGTGACTTTTCAGACTGTCATAGTTTCCCGGGAGTGTGCTAAATGCCGAAAGTTGTCACAACAAAGCATACATCTACTGTTACGGATTTGTTGCCCTGTTCCTGTGCTACAAGTCGATATCAATTTTTATATGTGGCTCAAATATTGTGGCCGCAACGTCTGTCAATCTAAGGTGTGCACGTTTACGATTACGTTAACAAAATGACGCTATCCGCTAACGTTATGGGGTCTTATCGTTTTCTCCGTTTTTTCAAAAATACCGGCGAGTTTATCGGCTGGGCACAACTTTAGTGTTATTAGTGAGTTGCCCTGGCAGTATGCTAACTTTCTGCAGCTATTTATTGGGGGTCGCATGCATAGTTTGTCCACAATTCATTAACTGGAAGTGACTTTTCAGACTGTCATAGTTTCCCGGGAGTGTGCTAAATGCCGAAAGTTGTCACAACAAAGCATACATCTACTGTTACGGATTTGTTGCCCTGTTCCTGTGCTACAAGTCGATATCAATTTTTTATATGTGGCTCAAATATTGTGGCCGCAACGTCTGTCAATCTAAGCTGTGCACGTTTACGATTACGTTAACAAAATGACGCTATCCGCTAACGTTATGGGGTCTTATCGTTTTCTCCGTTTTTTCAAAAATACCGGCGAGTTTATCGGCTGGGCACAACTTTAGTGTTATTAGTGAGTTGCCCTGGCAGTATGCTAACTTTCTGCAGCTATTTATTGGGGGTCGCATGCATAGTTTGTCCACAACTCATTAACTGGAAGTGACTTTTCAGACTGTCATAGTTTCCCGGGAGTGTGCTAAATGCCGAAAGTTGTCACAACAAAGCATACATCTACTGTTACGGATTTGTTGCCCTGTTCCTGTGCTACAAGTCGATATCAATTTTTTATATGTGGCTCAAATATTGTGGCCGCAACGTCTGTCAATCTAAGGTGTGCACGTTTACGATTACGTTAACAAAATGACGCTATCCGCTAACGTTATGGGGTCTTATCGTTTTCTCCGTTTTTTCAAAAATACCGGCGAGTTTATCGGCTGAGCACAACTTTAGTGTTATTAGTGAGTTGCCCTGGCAGTATGCTAACTTTCTGCAGCTATTTATTGGGGGTCGCATGCATAGTTTGTCCACAATTCATTAACTGGAAGTGACTTTTCAGACTGTCATAGTTTCCCGGGAGTGTGCTAAATGCCGAAAGTTGTTACAACAAAGCATACATCTACTGTTACGGATTTGTTGCCCTGTTCCTGTGCTACAAGTCGATATCAATGTTTTATATGTGGCTCAAATATTGTGGCCGCAACGTCTGTCAATCTAAGGTGTGCACGTTTACGATTACGTTAACAAAATGACGCTATCCGCTAACGTTATGGGGTCTTATCGTTTTCTCCGTTTTTTCAAAAATACCGGCGAGTTTATCGGCTGAGCACAACTTTAGTGTTATTAGTGAGTTGCCCTGGCAGTATGCTAACTTTCTGCAGCTATTTATTGGGGGTCGCATGCATAGTTTGTCCACAATTCATTAACTGGAAGTGACTTTTCAGACTGTCATAGTTTCCCGGGAGTGTGCTAAATGCCGAAAGTTGTTACAACAAAGCATACATCTACTGTTACGGATTTGTTGCCCTGTTCCTGTGCTACAAGTCGATATCAATTTTTTATATGTGGCTCAAATATTGTGGCCGCAACGTCTGTCAATCTAAGGTGTGCACGTTTACGATTACGTTAACAAAATGACGCTATCCGCTAACGTTATGGGGTCTTATCGTTTTCTCCGTTTTTTCAAAAATACCGGCGAGTTTATCGGCTGAGCACAACTTTAGTGTTATTAGTGAGTTGCCCTGGCAGTATGCTAACTTTCTGCAGCTATTTATTGGGGGTCGCATGCATAGTTTGTCCACAATTCATTAACTGGAAGTGACTTTTCAGACTGTCATAGTTTCCCGGGAGTGTGCTAAATGCCGAAAGTTGTTACAACAAAGCATACATCTACTGTTACGGATTTGTTGCCCTGTTCCTGTGCTACAAGTCGATATCAATTTTTTATATGTGGCTCAAATATTGTGGCCGCAACGTCTGTCAATCTAAGGTGTGCACGTTTACGATTACGTTAACAAAATGACGCTATCCGCTAACGTTATGGGGTCTTATCGTTTTCTCCGTTTTTTCAAAAATACCGGCGAGTTTATCGGCTGAGCACAACTTTAGTGTTATTAGTGAGTTGCCCTGGCAGTATGCTAACTTTCTGCAGCTATTTATTGGGGGTCGCATGCATAGTTTGTCCACAATTCATTAACTGGAAGTGACTTTTCAGACTGTCATAGTTTCCCGGGAGTGTGCTAAATGCCGAAAGTTGTCACAACAAAGCATACATCTACTGTTACGGATTTGTTGCCCTGTTCCTGTGCTACAAGTCGATATCAATTTTTTATATGTGGCTCAAATATTGTGGCCGCAACGTCTGTCAATCTAAGGTGTGCACGTTTACGATTACGTTAACAAAATGACGCTATCCGCTAACGTTATGGGGTCTTATCGTTTTCTCCGTTTTTTCAAAAATACCGGCGAGTTTATCGGCTGAGCACAACTTTAGTGTTATTAGTGAGTTGCCCTGGCAGTATGCTAACTTTCTGCAGCTATTTATTGGGGGTCGCATGCATAGTTTGTCCACAATTCATTAACTGGAAGTGACTTTTCAGACTGTCATAGTTTCCCGGGAGTGTGCTAAATGCCGAAAGTTGTTACAACAAAGCATACATCTACTGTTACGGATTTGTTGCCCTGTTCCTGTGCTACAAGTCGATATCAATTTTTTATATGTGGCTCAAATATTGTGGCCGCAACGTCTGTCAATCTAAGGTGTGCACGTTTACGATTACGTTAACAAAATGACGCTATCCGCTAACGTTATGGGGTCTTATCGTTTTCTCCGTTTTTTCAAAAATACCGGCGAGTTTATCGGCTGAGCACAACTTTAGTGTTATTAGTGAGTTGCCCTGGCAGTATGCTAACTTTCTGCAGCTATTTATTGGGGGTCGCATGCATAGTTTGTCCACAATTCATTAACTGGAAGTGACTTTTCAGACTGTCATAGTTTCCCGGGAGTGTGCTAAATGCCGAAAGTTGTTACAACAAAGCATACATCTACTGTTACGGATTTGTTGCCCTGTTCCTGTGCTACAAGTCGATATCAATTTTTTATATGTGGCTCAAATATTGTGGCCGCAACGTCTGTCAATCTAAGGTGTGCACGTTTACGATTACGTTAACAAAATGACGCTATCCGCTAACGTTATGGGGTCTTATCGTTTTCTCCGTTTTTTCAAAAATACCGGCGAGTTTATCGGCTGAGCACAACTTTAGTGTTATTAGTGAGTTGCCCTGGCAGTATGCTAACTTTCTGCAGCTATTTATTGGGGGTCGCATGCATAGTTTGTCCACAATTCATTAACTGGAAGTGACTTTTCAGACTGTCATAGTTTCCCGGGAGTGTGCTAAATGCCGAAAGTTGTTACAACAAAGCATACATCTACTGTTACGGATTTGTTGCCCTGTTCCTGTGCTACAAGTCGATATCAATTTTTTATATGTGGCTCAAATATTGTGGCCGCAACGTCTGTCAATCTAAGGTGTGCACGTTTACGATTACGTTAACAAAATGACGCTATCCGCTAACGTTATGGGGTCTTATCGTTTTCTCCGTTTTTTTCAAAAATACCGGCGAGTTTATCGGCTGAGCACAACTTTAGTGTTATTAGTGAGTTGCCCTGGCAGTATGCTAACTTTCTGCAGCTATTTATTGGGGGTCGCATGCATAGTTTGTCCACAATTCATTAACTGGAAGTGACTTTTCAGACTGTCATAGTTTCCCGGGAGTGTGCTAAATGCCGAAAGTTGTTACAACAAAGCATACATCTACTGTTACGGATTTGTTGCCCTGTTCCTGTGCTACAAGTCGATATCAATTTTTTATATGTGGCTCAAATATTGTGGCCGCAACGTCTGTCAATCTAAGGTGTGCACGTTTACGATTACGTTAACAAAATGACGCTATCCGCTAACGTTATGGGGTCTTATCGTTTTCTCCGTTTTTTCAAAAATACCGGCGAGTTTATCGGCTGAGCACAACTTTAGTGTTATTAGTGAGTTGCCCTGGCAGTATGCTAACTTTCTGCAGCTATTTATTGGGGGTCGCATGCATAGTTTGTCCACAATTCATTAACTGGAAGTGACTTTTCAGACTGTCATAGTTTCCCGGGAGTGTGCTAAATGCCGAAAGTTGTTACAACAAAGCATACATCTACTGTTACGGATTTGTTGCCCTGTTCCTGTGCTACAAGTCGATATCAATTTTTTATATGTGGCTCAAATATTGTGGCCGCAACGTCTGTCAATCTAAGGTGTGCACGTTTACGATTACGTTAACAAAATGACGCTATCCGCTAACGTTATGGGGTCTTATCGTTTTCTCCGTTTTTTTCAAAAATACCGGCGAGTTTATCGGCTGAGCACAACTTTAGTGTTATTAGTGAGTTGCCCTGGCAGTATGCTAACTTTCTGCAGCTATTTATTGGGGGTCGCATGCATAGTTTGTCCACAATTCATTAACTGGAAGTGACTTTTCAGACTGTCATAGTTTCCCGGGAGTGTGCTAAATGCCGAAAGTTGTTACAACAAAGCATACATCTACTGTTACGGATTTGTTGCCCTGTTCCTGTGCTACAAGTCGATATCAATTTTTTATATGTGGCTCAAATATTGTGGCCGCAACGTCTGTCAATCTAAGGTGTGCACGTTTACGATTACGTTAACAAAATGACGCTATCCGCTAACGTTATGGGGTCTTATCGTTTTCTCCGTTTTTTTCAAAAATACCGGCGAGTTTATCGGCTGAGCACAACTTTAGTGTTATTAGTGAGTTGCCCTGGCAGTATGCTAACTTTCTGCAGCTATTTATTGGGGGTCGCATGCATAGTTTGTCCACAATTCATTAACTGGAAGTGACTTTTCAGACTGTCATAGTTTCCCGGGAGTGTGCTAAATGCCGAAAGTTGTTACAACAAAGCATACATCTACTGTTACGGATTTGTTGCCCTGTTCCTGTGCTACAAGTCGATATCAATTTTTTATATGTGGCTCAAATATTGTGGCCGCAACGTCTGTCAATCTAAGGTGTGCACGTTTACGATTACGTTAACAAAATGACGCTATCCGCTAACGTTATGGGGTCTTATCGTTTTCTCCGTTTTTTTCAAAAATACCGGCGAGTTTATCGGCTGAGCACAACTTTAGTGTTATTAGTGAGTTGCCCTGGCAGTATGCTAACTTTCTGCAGCTATTTATTGGGGGTCGCATGCATAGTTTGTCCACAATTCATTAACTGGAAGTGACTTTTCAGACTGTCATAGTTTCCCGGGAGTGTGCTAAATGCCGAAAGTTGTTACAACAAAGCATACATCTACTGTTACGGATTTGTTGCCCTGTTCCTGTGCTACAAGTCGATATCAATTTTTTATATGTGGCTCAAATATTGTGGCCGCAACGTCTGTCAATCTAAGGTGTGCACGTTTACGATTACGTTAACAAAATGACGCTATCCGCTAACGTTATGGGGTCTTATCGTTTTCTCCGTTTTTTCAAAAATACCGGCGAGTTTATCGGCTGAGCACAACTTTAGTGTTATTAGTGAGTTGCCCTGGCAGTATGCTAACTTTCTGCAGCTATTTATTGGGGGTCGCATGCATAGTTTGTCCACAATTCATTAACTGGAAGTGACTTTTCAGACTGTCATAGTTTCCCGGGAGTGTGCTAAATGCCGAAAGTTGTTACAACAAAGCATACATCTACTGTTACGGATTTGTTGCCCTGTTCCTGTGCTACAAGTCGATATCAATTTTTTATATGTGGCTCAAATATTGTGGCCGCAACGTCTGTCAATCTAAGGTGTGCACGTTTACGATTACGTTAACAAAATGACGCTATCCGCTAACGTTATGGGGTTTTATCGTTTTCTCCGTTTTTTCAAAAATACCGGCGAGTTTATCGGCTGAGCACAACTTTAGTGTTATTAGTGAGTTGCCCTGGCAGTATGCTAACTTTCTGCAGCTATTTATTGGGGGTCGCATGCATAGTTTGTCCACAATTCATTAACTGGAAGTGACTTTTCAGACTGTCATAGTTTCCCGGGAGTGTGCTAAATACCGAAAGTTGTTACAACAAAGCATACATCTACTGTTACGGATTTGTTGCCCTGTTCCTGTGCTACAAGTCGATATCATTTTTTTATATGTGGCTCAAATATTGTGGCCGCAACGTCTGTCAATCTAAGGTGTGCACGTTTACGATTACGTTAACAAAATGACGCTATCCGCTAACGTTATGGGGTCTTATCGTTTTCTCCGTTTTTTCAAAAATACCGGCGAGTTTATCGGCTGAGCACAACTTTAGTGTTATTAGTGAGTTGCCCTGGCAGTATGCTAACTTTCTGCAGCTATTTATTGGGGGTCGCATGCATAGTTTGTCCACAATTCATTAACTGGAAGTGACTTTTCAGACTGTCATAGTTTCCCGGGAGTGTGCTAAATGCCGAAAGTTGTTACAACAAAGCATACATCTACTGTTACGGATTTGTTGCCCTGTTCCTGTGCTACAAGTCGATATCATTTTTTTATATGTGGCTCAAATATTGTGGCCGCAACGTCTGTCAATCTAAGGTGTGCACGTTTACGATTACGTTAACAAAATGACGCTATCCGCTAACGTTATGGGGTCTTATCGTTTTCTCCGTTTTTTCAAAAATACCGGCGAGTTTATCGGCTGAGCACAACTTTAGTGTTATTAGTGAGTTGCCCTGGCAGTATGCTAACTTTCTGCAGCTATTTATTGGGGGTCGCATGCATAGTTTGTCCACAATTCATTAACTGGAAGTGACTTTTCAGACTGTCATAGTTTCCCGGGAGTGTGCTAAATGCCGAAAGTTGTTACAACAAAGCATACATCTACTGTTACGGATTTGTTGCCCTGTTCCTGTGCTACAAGTCGATATCAATTTTTTATATGTGGCTCAAATATTGTGGCCGCAACGTCTGTCAATCTAAGGTGTGCACGTTTACGATTACGTTAACAAAATGACGCTATCCGCTAACGTTATGGGGTCTTATCGTTTTCTCCGTTTTTTCAAAAATACCGGCGAGTTTATCGGCTGAGCACAACTTTAGTGTTATTAGTGAGTTGCCCTGGCAGTATGCTAACTTTCTGCAGCTATTTATTGGGGGTCGCATGCATAGTTTGTCCACAATTCATTAACTGGAAGTGACTTTTCAGACTGTCATAGTTTCCCGGGAGTGTGCTAAATGCCGAAAGTTGTTACAACAAAGCATACATCTACTGTTACGGATTTGTTGCCCTGTTCCTGTGCTACAAGTCGATATCAATTTTTTATATGTGGCTCAAATATTGTGGCCGCAACGTCTGTCAATCTAAGGTGTGCACGTTTACGATTACGTTAACAAAATGACGCTATCCGCTAACGTTATGGGGTCTTATCGTTTTCTCCGTTTTTTCAAAAATACCGGCGAGTTTATCGGCTGAGCACAACTTTAGTGTTATTAGTGAGTTGCCCTGGCAGTATGCTAACTTTCTGCAGCTATTTATTGGGGGTCGCATGCATAGTTTGTCCACAATTCATTAACTGGAAGTGACTTTTCAGACTGTCATAGTTTCCCGGGAGTGTGCTAAATGCCGAAAGTTGTCACAACAAAGCATACATCTACTGTTACGGATTTGTTGCCCTGTTCCTGTGCTACAAGTCGATATCAATTTTTATATGTGGCTCAAATATTGTGGCCGCAACGTCTGTCAATCTAAGGTGTGCACGTTTACGATTACGTTAACAAAATGACGCTATCCGCTAACGTTATGGGGTCTTATCGTTTTCTCCGTTTTTTCAAAAATACCGGCGAGTTTATCGGCTGGGCACAACTTTAGTGTTATTAGTGAGTTGCCCTGGCAGTATGCTAACTTTCTGCAGCTATTTATTGGGGGTCGCATGCATAGTTTGTCCACAATTCATTAACTGGAAGTGACTTTTCAGACTGTGATAGTTTCCCGGGAGTGTGCTAAATGCCGAAAGTTGTCACAACAAAGCATACATCTACTGTTACGGATTTGTTGCCCTGTTCCTGTGCTACAAGTCGATATCAATTTTTTATATGTGGCTCAAATATTGTGGCCGCAACGTCTGTCAATCTAAGCTGTGCACGTTTACGATTACGTTAACAAAATGACGCTATCCGCTAACGTTATGGGGTCTTATCGTTTTCTCCGTTTTTTCAAAAATACCGGCGAGTTTATCGGCTGAGCACAACTTTAGTGTTATTAGTGAGTTGCCCTGGCAGTATGCTAACTTTCTGCAGCTATTTATTGGGGGTCGCATGCATAGTTTGTCCACAATTCATTAACTGGAAGTGACTTTTCAGACTGTCATAGTTTCCCGGGAGTGTGCTAAATGCCGAAAGTTGTTACAACAAAGCATACATCTACTGTTACGGATTTGTTGCCCTGTTCCTGTGCTACAAGTCGATATCAATTTTTTATATGTGGCTCAAATATTGTGGCCGCAACGTCTGTCAATCTAAGGTGTGCACGTTTACGATTACGTTAACAAAATGACGCTATCCGCTAACGTTATGGGGTCTTATCGTTTTCTCCGTTTTTTCAAAAATACCGGCGAGTTTATCGGCTGAGCACAACTTTAGTGTTATTAGTGAGTTGCCCTGGCAGTATGCTAACTTTCTGCAGCTATTTATTGGGGGTCGCATGCATAGTTTGTCCACAATTCATTAACTGGAAGTGACTTTTCAGACTGTCATAGTTTCCCGGGAGTGTGCTAAATGCCGAAAGTTGTTACAACAAAGCATACATCTACTGTTACGGATTTGTTGCCCTGTTCCTGTGCTACAAGTCGATATCAATTTTTTATATGTGGCTCAAATATTGTGGCCGCAACGTCTGTCAATCTAAGGTGTGCACGTTTACGATTACGTTAACAAAATGACGCTATCCGCTAACGTTATGGGGTCTTATCGTTTTCTCCGTTTTTTCAAAAATACCGGCGAGTTTATCGGCTGAGCACAACTTTAGTGTTATTAGTGAGTTGCCCTGGCAGTATGCTAACTTTCTGCAGCTATTTATTGGGGGTCGCATGCATAGTTTGTCCACAATTCATTAACTGGAAGTGACTTTTCAGACTGTCATAGTTTCCCGGGAGTGTGCTAAATGCCGAAAGTTGTCACAACAAAGCATACATCTACTGTTACGGATTTGTTGCCCTGTTCCTGTGCTACAAGTCGATATCAATTTTTATATGTGGCTCAAATATTGTGGCCGCAACGTCTGTCAATCTAAGGTGTGCACGTTTACGATTACGTTAACAAAATGACGCTATCCGCTAACGTTATGGGGTCTTATCGTTTTCTCCGTTTTTTCAAAAATACCGGCGAGTTTATCGGCTGGGCACAACTTTAGTGTTATTAGTGAGTTGCCCTGGCAGTATGCTAACTTTCTGCAGCTATTTATTGGGGGTCGCATGCATAGTTTGTCCACAATTCATTAACTGGAAGTGACTTTTCAGACTGTCATAGTTTCCCGGGAGTGTGCTAAATGCCGAAAGTTGTCACAACAAAGCATACATCTACTGTTACGGATTTGTTGCCCTGTTCCTGTGCTACAAGTCGATATCAATTTTTTATATGTGGCTCAAATATTGTGGCCGCAACGTCTGTCAATCTAAGCTGTGCACGTTTACGATTACGTTAACAAAATGACGCTATCCGCTAACGTTATGGGGTCTTATCGTTTTCTCCGTTTTTTCAAAAATACCGGCGAGTTTATCGGCTGGGCACAACTTTAGTGTTATTAGTGAGTTGCCCTGGCAGTATGCTAACTTTCTGCAGCTATTTATTGGGGGTCGCATGCATAGTTTGTCCACAATTCATTAACTGGAAGTGACTTTTCAGACTGTCATAGTTTCCCGGGAGTGTGCTAAATGCCGAAAGTTGTCACAACAAAGCATACATCTACTGTTACGGATTTGTTGCCCTGTTCCTGTGCTACAAGTCGATATCAATTTTTATATGTGGCTCAAATATTGTGGCCGCAACGTCTGTCAATCTAAGGTGTGCACGTTTACGATTACGTTAACAAAATGACGCTATCCGCTAACGTTATGGGGTCTTATCGTTTTCTCCGTTTTTTCAAAAATACCGGCGAGTTTATCGGCTGGGCACAACTTTAGTGTTATTAGTGAGTTGCCCTGGCAGTATGCTAACTTTCTGCAGCTATTTATTGGGGGTCGCATGCATAGTTTGTCCACAATTCATTAACTGGAAGTGACTTTTCAGACTGTCATAGTTTCCCGGGAGTGTGCTAAATGCCGAAAGTTGTCACAACAAAGCATACATCTACTGTTACGGATTTGTTGCCCTGTTCCTGTGCTACAAGTCGATATCAATTTTTTATATGTGGCTCAAATATTGTGGCCGCAACGTCTGTCAATCTAAGCTGTGCACGTTTACGATTACGTTAACAAAATGACGCTATCCGCTAACGTTATGGGGTCTTATCGTTTTCTCCGTTTTTTCAAAAATACCGGCGAGTTTATCGGCTGAGCACAACTTTAGTGTTATTAGTGAGTTGCCCTGGCAGTATGCTAACTTTCTGCAGCTATTTATTGGGGGTCGCATGCATAGTTTGTCCACAATTCATTAACTGGAAGTGACTTTTCAGACTGTCATAGTTTCCCGGGAGTGTGCTAAATGCCGAAAGTTGTTACAACAAAGCATACATCTACTGTTACGGATTTGTTGCCCTGTTCCTGTGCTACAAGTCGATATCAATTTTTTATATGTGGCTCAAATATTGTGGCCGCAACGTCTGTCAATCTAAGGTGTGCACGTTTACGATTACGTTAACAAAATGACGCTATCCGCTAACGTTATGGGGTCTTATCGTTTTCTCCGTTTTTTCAAAAATACCGGCGAGTTTATCGGCTGAGCACAACTTTAGTGTTATTAGTGAGTTGCCCTGGCAGTATGCTAACTTTCTGCAGCTATTTATTGGGGGTCGCATGCATAGTTTGTCCACAATTCATTAACTGGAAGTGACTTTTCAGACTGTCATAGTTTCCCGGGAGTGTGCTAAATGCCGAAAGTTGTTACAACAAAGCATACATCTACTGTTACGGATTTGTTGCCCTGTTCCTGTGCTACAAGTCGATATCAATTTTTTATATGTGGCTCAAATATTGTGGCCGCAACGTCTGTCAATCTAAGGTGTGCACGTTTACGATTACGTTAACAAAATGACGCTATCCGCTAACGTTATGGGGTCTTATCGTTTTCTCCGTTTTTTCAAAAATACCGGCGAGTTTATCGGCTGAGCACAACTTTAGTGTTATTAGTGAGTTGCCCTGGCAGTATGCTAACTTTCTGCAGCTATTTATTGGGGGTCGCATGCATAGTTTGTCCACAATTCATTAACTGGAAGTGACTTTTCAGACTGTCATAGTTTCCCGGGAGTGTGCTAAATGCCGAAAGTTGTCACAACAAAGCATACATCTACTGTTACGGATTTGTTGCCCTGTTCCTGTGCTACAAGTCGATATCAATTTTTATATGTGGCTCAAATATTGTGGCCGCAACGTCTGTCAATCTAAGGTGTGCACGTTTACGATTACGTTAACAAAATGACGCTATCCGCTAACGTTATGGGGTCTTATCGTTTTCTCCGTTTTTTCAAAAATACCGGCGAGTTTATCGGCTGGGCACAACTTTAGTGTTATTAGTGAGTTGCCCTGGCAGTATGCTAACTTTCTGCAGCTATTTATTGGGGGTCGCATGCATAGTTTGTCCACAATTCATTAACTGGAAGTGACTTTTCAGACTGTCATAGTTTCCCGGGAGTGTGCTAAATGCCGAAAGTTGTCACAACAAAGCATACATCTACTGTTACGGATTTGTTGCCCTGTTCCTGTGCTACAAGTCGATATCAATTTTTTATATGTGGCTCAAATATTGTGGCCGCAACGTCTGTCAATCTAAGCTGTGCACGTTTACGATTACGTTAACAAAATGACGCTATCCGCTAACGTTATGGGGTCTTATCGTTTTCTCCGTTTTTTCAAAAATACCGGCGAGTTTATCGGCTGGGCACAACTTTAGTGTTATTAGTGAGTTGCCCTGGCAGTATGCTAACTTTCTGCAGCTATTTATTGGGGGTCGCATGCATAGTTTGTCCACAACTCATTAACTGGAAGTGACTTTTCAGACTGTCATAGTTTCCCGGGAGTGTGCTAAATGCCGAAAGTTGTCACAACAAAGCATACATCTACTGTTACGGATTTGTTGCCCTGTTCCTGTGCTACAAGTCGATATCAATTTTTTATATGTGGCTCAAATATTGTGGCCGCAACGTCTGTCAATCTAAGGTGTGCACGTTTACGATTACGTTAACAAAATGACGCTATCCGCTAACGTTATGGGGTCTTATCGTTTTCTCCGTTTTTTCAAAAATACCGGCGAGTTTATCGGCTGAGCACAACTTTAGTGTTATTAGTGAGTTGCCCTGGCAGTATGCTAACTTTCTGCAGCTATTTATTGGGGGTCGCATGCATAGTTTGTCCACAATTCATTAACTGGAAGTGACTTTTCAGACTGTCATAGTTTCCCGGGAGTGTGCTAAATGCCGAAAGTTGTTACAACAAAGCATACATCTACTGTTACGGATTTGTTGCCCTGTTCCTGTGCTACAAGTCGATATCAATGTTTTATATGTGGCTCAAATATTGTGGCCGCAACGTCTGTCAATCTAAGGTGTGCACGTTTACGATTACGTTAACAAAATGACGCTATCCGCTAACGTTATGGGGTCTTATCGTTTTCTCCGTTTTTTCAAAAATACCGGCGAGTTTATCGGCTGAGCACAACTTTAGTGTTATTAGTGAGTTGCCCTGGCAGTATGCTAACTTTCTGCAGCTATTTATTGGGGGTCGCATGCATAGTTTGTCCACAATTCATTAACTGGAAGTGACTTTTCAGACTGTCATAGTTTCCCGGGAGTGTGCTAAATGCCGAAAGTTGTTACAACAAAGCATACATCTACTGTTACGGATTTGTTGCCCTGTTCCTGTGCTACAAGTCGATATCAATTTTTTATATGTGGCTCAAATATTGTGGCCGCAACGTCTGTCAATCTAAGGTGTGCACGTTTACGATTACGTTAACAAAATGACGCTATCCGCTAACGTTATGGGGTCTTATCGTTTTCTCCGTTTTTTCAAAAATACCGGCGAGTTTATCGGCTGAGCACAACTTTAGTGTTATTAGTGAGTTGCCCTGGCAGTATGCTAACTTTCTGCAGCTATTTATTGGGGGTCGCATGCATAGTTTGTCCACAATTCATTAACTGGAAGTGACTTTTCAGACTGTCATAGTTTCCCGGGAGTGTGCTAAATGCCGAAAGTTGTTACAACAAAGCATACATCTACTGTTACGGATTTGTTGCCCTGTTCCTGTGCTACAAGTCGATATCAATTTTTTATATGTGGCTCAAATATTGTGGCCGCAACGTCTGTCAATCTAAGGTGTGCACGTTTACGATTACGTTAACAAAATGACGCTATCCGCTAACGTTATGGGGTCTTATCGTTTTCTCCGTTTTTTCAAAAATACCGGCGAGTTTATCGGCTGAGCACAACTTTAGTGTTATTAGTGAGTTGCCCTGGCAGTATGCTAACTTTCTGCAGCTATTTATTGGGGGTCGCATGCATAGTTTGTCCACAATTCATTAACTGGAAGTGACTTTTCAGACTGTCATAGTTTCCCGGGAGTGTGCTAAATGCCGAAAGTTGTCACAACAAAGCATACATCTACTGTTACGGATTTGTTGCCCTGTTCCTGTGCTACAAGTCGATATCAATTTTTTATATGTGGCTCAAATATTGTGGCCGCAACGTCTGTCAATCTAAGGTGTGCACGTTTACGATTACGTTAACAAAATGACGCTATCCGCTAACGTTATGGGGTCTTATCGTTTTCTCCGTTTTTTCAAAAATACCGGCGAGTTTATCGGCTGAGCACAACTTTAGTGTTATTAGTGAGTTGCCCTGGCAGTATGCTAACTTTCTGCAGCTATTTATTGGGGGTCGCATGCATAGTTTGTCCACAATTCATTAACTGGAAGTGACTTTTCAGACTGTCATAGTTTCCCGGGAGTGTGCTAAATGCCGAAAGTTGTTACAACAAAGCATACATCTACTGTTACGGATTTGTTGCCCTGTTCCTGTGCTACAAGTCGATATCAATTTTTTATATGTGGCTCAAATATTGTGGCCGCAACGTCTGTCAATCTAAGGTGTGCACGTTTACGATTACGTTAACAAAATGACGCTATCCGCTAACGTTATGGGGTCTTATCGTTTTCTCCGTTTTTTCAAAAATACCGGCGAGTTTATCGGCTGAGCACAACTTTAGTGTTATTAGTGAGTTGCCCTGGCAGTATGCTAACTTTCTGCAGCTATTTATTGGGGGTCGCATGCATAGTTTGTCCACAATTCATTAACTGGAAGTGACTTTTCAGACTGTCATAGTTTCCCGGGAGTGTGCTAAATGCCGAAAGTTGTTACAACAAAGCATACATCTACTGTTACGGATTTGTTGCCCTGTTCCTGTGCTACAAGTCGATATCAATTTTTTATATGTGGCTCAAATATTGTGGCCGCAACGTCTGTCAATCTAAGGTGTGCACGTTTACGATTACGTTAACAAAATGACGCTATCCGCTAACGTTATGGGGTCTTATCGTTTTCTCCGTTTTTTCAAAAATACCGGCGAGTTTATCGGCTGAGCACAACTTTAGTGTTATTAGTGAGTTGCCCTGGCAGTATGCTAACTTTCTGCAGCTATTTATTGGGGGTCGCATGCATAGTTTGTCCACAATTCATTAACTGGAAGTGACTTTTCAGACTGTCATAGTTTCCCGGGAGTGTGCTAAATGCCGAAAGTTGTTACAACAAAGCATACATCTACTGTTACGGATTTGTTGCCCTGTTCCTGTGCTACAAGTCGATATCAATTTTTTATATGTGGCTCAAATATTGTGGCCGCAACGTCTGTCAATCTAAGGTGTGCACGTTTACGATTACGTTAACAAAATGACGCTATCCGCTAACGTTATGGGGTCTTATCGTTTTCTCCGTTTTTTCAAAAATACCGGCGAGTTTATCGGCTGAGCACAACTTTAGTGTTATTAGTGAGTTGCCCTGGCAGTATGCTAACTTTCTGCAGCTATTTATTGGGGGTCGCATGCATAGTTTGTCCACAATTCATTAACTGGAAGTGACTTTTCAGACTGTCATAGTTTCCCGGGAGTGTGCTAAATGCCGAAAGTTGTTACAACAAAGCATACATCTACTGTTACGGATTTGTTGCCCTGTTCCTGTGCTACAAGTCGATATCAATTTTTTATATGTGGCTCAAATATTGTGGCCGCAACGTCTGTCAATCTAAGGTGTGCACGTTTACGATTACGTTAACAAAATGACGCTATCCGCTAACGTTATGGGGTCTTATCGTTTTCTCCGTTTTTTCAAAAATACCGGCGAGTTTATCGGCTGAGCACAACTTTAGTGTTATTAGTGAGTTGCCCTGGCAGTATGCTAACTTTCTGCAGCTATTTATTGGGGGTCGCATGCATAGTTTGTCCACAATTCATTAACTGGAAGTGACTTTTCAGACTGTCATAGTTTCCCGGGAGTGTGCTAAATGCCGAAAGTTGTTACAACAAAGCATACATCTACTGTTACGGATTTGTTGCCCTGTTCCTGTGCTACAAGTCGATATCAATTTTTTATATGTGGCTCAAATATTGTGGCCGCAACGTCTGTCAATCTAAGGTGTGCACGTTTACGATTACGTTAACAAAATGACGCTATCCGCTAACGTTATGGGGTCTTATCGTTTTCTCCGTTTTTTTTCAAAAATACCGGCGAGTTTATCGGCTGAGCACAACTTTAGTGTTATTAGTGAGTTGCCCTGGCAGTATGCTAACTTTCTGCAGCTATTTATTGGGGGTCGCATGCATAGTTTGTCCACAATTCATTAACTGGAAGTGACTTTTCAGACTGTCATAGTTTCCCGGGAGTGTGCTAAATGCCGAAAGTTGTTACAACAAAGCATACATCTACTGTTACGGATTTGTTGCCCTGTTCCTGTGCTACAAGTCGATATCAATTTTTTATATGTGGCTCAAATATTGTGGCCGCAACGTCTGTCAATCTAAGGTGTGCACGTTTACGATTACGTTAACAAAATGACGCTATCCGCTAACGTTATGGGGTCTTATCGTTTTCTCCGTTTTTTTCAAAAATACCGGCGAGTTTATCGGCTGAGCACAACTTTAGTGTTATTAGTGAGTTGCCCTGGCAGTATGCTAACTTTCTGCAGCTATTTATTGGGGGTCGCATGCATAGTTTGTCCACAATTCATTAACTGGAAGTGACTTTTCAGACTGTCATAGTTTCCCGGGAGTGTGCTAAATGCCGAAAGTTGTTACAACAAAGCATACATCTACTGTTACGGATTTGTTGCCCTGTTCCTGTGCTACAAGTCGATATCAATTTTTTATATGTGGCTCAAATATTGTGGCCGCAACGTCTGTCAATCTAAGGTGTGCACGTTTACGATTACGTTAACAAAATGACGCTATCCGCTAACGTTATGGGGTCTTATCGTTTTCTCCGTTTTTTTCAAAAATACCGGCGAGTTTATCGGCTGAGCACAACTTTAGTGTTATTAGTGAGTTGCCCTGGCAGTATGCTAACTTTCTGCAGCTATTTATTGGGGGTCGCATGCATAGTTTGTCCACAATTCATTAACTGGAAGTGACTTTTCAGACTGTCATAGTTTCCCGGGAGTGTGCTAAATGCCGAAAGTTGTTACAACAAAGCATACATCTACTGTTACGGATTTGTTGCCCTGTTCCTGTGCTACAAGTCGATATCAATTTTTTATATGTGGCTCAAATATTGTGGCCGCAACGTCTGTCAATCTAAGGTGTGCACGTTTACGATTACGTTAACAAAATGACGCTATCCGCTAACGTTATGGGGTCTTATCGTTTTCTCCGTTTTTTCAAAAATACCGGCGAGTTTATCGGCTGAGCACAACTTTAGTGTTATTAGTGAGTTGCCCTGGCAGTATGCTAACTTTCTGCAGCTATTTATTGGGGGTCGCATGCATAGTTTGTCCACAATTCATTAACTGGAAGTGACTTTTCAGACTGTCATAGTTTCCCGGGAGTGTGCTAAATGCCGAAAGTTGTTACAACAAAGCATACATCTACTGTTACGGATTTGTTGCCCTGTTCCTGTGCTACAAGTCGATATCAATTTTTTATATGTGGCTCAAATATTGTGGCCGCAACGTCTGTCAATCTAAGGTGTGCACGTTTACGATTACGTTAACAAAATGACGCTATCCGCTAACGTTATGGGGTTTTATCGTTTTCTCCGTTTTTTCAAAAATACCGGCGAGTTTATCGGCTGAGCACAACTTTAGTGTTATTAGTGAGTTGCCCTGGCAGTATGCTAACTTTCTGCAGCTATTTATTGGGGGTCGCATGCATAGTTTGTCCACAATTCATTAACTGGAAGTGACTTTTCAGACTGTCATAGTTTCCCGGGAGTGTGCTAAATACCGAAAGTTGTTACAACAAAGCATACATCTACTGTTACGGATTTGTTGCCCTGTTCCTGTGCTACAAGTCGATATCATTTTTTTATATGTGGCTCAAATATTGTGGCCGCAACGTCTGTCAATCTAAGGTGTGCACGTTTACGATTACGTTAACAAAATGACGCTATCCGCTAACGTTATGGGGTCTTATCGTTTTCTCCGTTTTTTCAAAAATACCGGCGAGTTTATCGGCTGAGCACAACTTTAGTGTTATTAGTGAGTTGCCCTGGCAGTATGCTAACTTTCTGCAGCTATTTATTGGGGGTCGCATGCATAGTTTGTCCACAATTCATTAACTGGAAGTGACTTTTCAGACTGTCATAGTTTCCCGGGAGTGTGCTAAATGCCGAAAGTTGTTACAACAAAGCATACATCTACTGTTACGGATTTGTTGCCCTGTTCCTGTGCTACAAGTCGATATCATTTTTTTATATGTGGCTCAAATATTGTGGCCGCAACGTCTGTCAATCTAAGGTGTGCACGTTTACGATTACGTTAACAAAATGACGCTATCCGCTAACGTTATGGGGTCTTATCGTTTTCTCCGTTTTTTCAAAAATACCGGCGAGTTTATCGGCTGAGCACAACTTTAGTGTTATTAGTGAGTTGCCCTGGCAGTATGCTAACTTTCTGCAGCTATTTATTGGGGGTCGCATGCATAGTTTGTCCACAATTCATTAACTGGAAGTGACTTTTCAGACTGTCATAGTTTCCCGGGAGTGTGCTAAATGCCGAAAGTTGTTACAACAAAGCATACATCTACTGTTACGGATTTGTTGCCCTGTTCCTGTGCTACAAGTCGATATCATTTTTTTATATGTGGCTCAAATATTGTGGCCGCAACGTCTGTCAATCTAAGGTGTGCACGTTTACGATTACGTTAACAAAATGACGCTATCCGCTAACGTTATGGGGTCTTATCGTTTTCTCCGTTTTTTCAAAAATACCGGCGAGTTTATCGGCTGAGCACAACTTTAGTGTTATTAGTGAGTTGCCCTGGCAGTATGCTAACTTTCTGCAGCTATTTATTGGGGGTCGCATGCATAGTTTGTCCACAATTCATTAACTGGAAGTGACTTTTCAGACTGTCATAGTTTCCCGGGAGTGTGCTAAATGCCGAAAGTTGTTACAACAAAGCATACATCTACTGTTACGGATTTGTTGCCCTGTTCCTGTGCTACAAGTCGATATCATTTTTTTATATGTGGCTCAAATATTGTGGCCGCAACGTCTGTCAATCTAAGGTGTGCACGTTTACGATTACGTTAACAAAATGACGCTATCCGCTAACGTTATGGGGTCTTATCGTTTTCTCCGTTTTTTCAAAAATACCGGCGAGTTTATCGGCTGAGCACAACTTTAGTGTTATTAGTGAGTTGCCCTGGCAGTATGCTAACTTTCTGCAGCTATTTATTGGGGGTCGCATGCATAGTTTGTCCACAATTCATTAACTGGAAGTGACTTTTCAGACTGTCATAGTTTCCCGGGAGTGTGCTAAATGCCGAAAGTTGTTACAACAAAGCATACATCTACTGTTACGGATTTGTTGCCCTGTTCCTGTGCTACAAGTCGATATCATTTTTTTATATGTGGCTCAAATATTGTGGCCGCAACGTCTGTCAATCTAAGGTGTGCACGTTTACGATTACGTTAACAAAATGACGCTATCCGCTAACGTTATGGGGTCTTATCGTTTTCTCCGTTTTTTCAAAAATACCGGCGAGTTTATCGGCTGAGCACAACTTTAGTGTTATTAGTGAGTTGCCCTGGCAGTATGCTAACTTTCTGCAGCTATTTATTGGGGGTCGCATGCATAGTTTGTCCACAATTCATTAACTGGAAGTGACTTTTCAGACTGTCATAGTTTCCCGGGAGTGTGCTAAATGCCGAAAGTTGTTACAACAAAGCATACATCTACTGTTACGGATTTGTTGCCCTGTTCCTGTGCTACAAGTCGATATCATTTTTTTATATGTGGCTCAAATATTGTGGCCGCAACGTCTGTCAATCTAAGGTGTGCACGTTTACGATTACGTTAACAAAATGACGCTATCCGCTAACGTTATGGGGTCTTATCGTTTTCTCCGTTTTTTCAAAAATACCGGCGAGTTTATCGGCTGAGCACAACTTTAGTGTTATTAGTGAGTTGCCCTGGCAGTATGCTAACTTTCTGCAGCTATTTATTGGGGGTCGCATGCATAGTTTGTCCACAATTCATTAACTGGAAGTGACTTTTCAGACTGTCATAGTTTCCCGGGAGTGTGCTAAATGCCGAAAGTTGTTACAACAAAGCATACATCTACTGTTACGGATTTGTTGCCCTGTTCCTGTGCTACAAGTCGATATCATTTTTTTATATGTGGCTCAAATATTGTGGCCGCAACGTCTGTCAATCTAAGGTGTGCACGTTTACGATTACGTTAACAAAATGACGCTATCCGCTAACG
The DNA here is from genome assembly GCA_037788925.1 of Mytilus galloprovincialis. NCBI lineage: Eukaryota > Metazoa > Mollusca > Bivalvia > Mytilida > Mytilidae > Mytilus > Mytilus galloprovincialis. The sequence goes on from JAWDJN010000033.1 coordinate 1,481,838, forward strand.
TTATGGGGTCTTATCGTTTTCTCCGTTTTTTCAAAAATACCGGCGAGTTTATCGGCTGAGCACAACTTTAGTGTTATTAGTGAGTTGCCCTGGCAGTATGCTAACTTTCTGCAGCTATTTATTGGGGGTCGCATGCATAGTTTGTCCACAATTCATTAACTGGAAGTGACTTTTCAGACTGTCATAGTTTCCCGGGAGTGTGCTAAATGCCGAAAGTTGTTACAACAAAGCATACATCTACTGTTACGGATTTGTTGCCCTGTTCCTGTGCTACAAGTCGATATCATTTTTTTATATGTGGCTCAAATATTGTGGCCGCAACGTCTGTCAATCTAAGGTGTGCACGTTTACGATTACGTTAACAAAATGACGCTATCCGCTAACGTTATGGGGTCTTATCGTTTTCTCCGTTTTTTCAAAAATACCGGCGAGTTTATCGGCTGAGCACAACTTTAGTGTTATTAGTGAGTTGCCCTGGCAGTATGCTAACTTTCTGCAGCTATTTATTGGGGGTCGCATGCATAGTTTGTCCACAATTCATTAACTGGAAGTGACTTTTCAGACTGTCATAGTTTCCCGGGAGTGTGCTAAATGCCGAAAGTTGTTACAACAAAGCATACATCTACTGTTACGGATTTGTTGCCCTGTTCCTGTGCTACAAGTCGATATCATTTTTTTATATGTGGCTCAAATATTGTGGCCGCAACGTCTGTCAATCTAAGGTGTGCACGTTTACGATTACGTTAACAAAATGACGCTATCCGCTAACGTTATGGGGTCTTATCGTTTTCTCCGTTTTTTCAAAAATACCGGCGAGTTTATCGGCTGAGCACAACTTTAGTGTTATTAGTGAGTTGCCCTGGCAGTATGCTAACTTTCTGCAGCTATTTATTGGGGGTCGCATGCATAGTTTGTCCACAATTCATTAACTGGAAGTGACTTTTCAGACTGTCATAGTTTCCCGGGAGTGTGCTAAATGCCGAAAGTTGTTACAACAAAGCATACATCTACTGTTACGGATTTGTTGCCCTGTTCCTGTGCTACAAGTCGATATCATTTTTTTATATGTGGCTCAAATATTGTGGCCGCAACGTCTGTCAATCTAAGGTGTGCACGTTTACGATTACGTTAACAAAATGACGCTATCCGCTAACGTTATGGGGTCTTATCGTTTTCTCCGTTTTTTCAAAAATACCGGCGAGTTTATCGGCTGAGCACAACTTTAGTGTTATTAGTGAGTTGCCCTGGCAGTATGCTAACTTTCTGCAGCTATTTATTGGGGGTCGCATGCATAGTTTGTCCACAATTCATTAACTGGAAGTGACTTTTCAGACTGTCATAGTTTCCCGGGAGTGTGCTAAATGCCGAAAGTTGTTACAACAAAGCATACATCTACTGTTACGGATTTGTTGCCCTGTTCCTGTGCTACAAGTCGATATCATTTTTTTATATGTGGCTCAAATATTGTGGCCGCAACGTCTGTCAATCTAAGGTGTGCACGTTTACGATTACGTTAACAAAATGACGCTATCCGCTAACGTTATGGGGTCTTATCGTTTTCTCCGTTTTTTCAAAAATACCGGCGAGTTTATCGGCTGAGCACAACTTTAGTGTTATTAGTGAGTTGCCCTGGCAGTATGCTAACTTTCTGCAGCTATTTATTGGGGGTCGCATGCATAGTTTGTCCACAATTCATTAACTGGAAGTGACTTTTCAGACTGTCATAGTTTCCCGGGAGTGTGCTAAATGCCGAAAGTTGTTACAACAAAGCATACATCTACTGTTACGGATTTGTTGCCCTGTTCCTGTGCTACAAGTCGATATCATTTTTTTATATGTGGCTCAAATATTGTGGCCGCAACGTCTGTCAATCTAAGGTGTGCACGTTTACGATTACGTTAACAAAATGACGCTATCCGCTAACGTTATGGGGTCTTATCGTTTTCTCCGTTTTTTCAAAAATACCGGCGAGTTTATCGGCTGAGCACAACTTTAGTGTTATTAGTGAGTTGCCCTGGCAGTATGCTAACTTTCTGCAGCTATTTATTGGGGGTCGCATGCATAGTTTGTCCACAATTCATTAACTGGAAGTGACTTTTCAGACTGTCATAGTTTCCCGGGAGTGTGCTAAATGCCGAAAGTTGTTACAACAAAGCATACATCTACTGTTACGGATTTGTTGCCCTGTTCCTGTGCTACAAGTCGATATCATTTTTTTATATGTGGCTCAAATATTGTGGCCGCAACGTCTGTCAATCTAAGGTGTGCACGTTTACGATTACGTTAACAAAATGACGCTATCCGCTAACGTTATGGGGTCTTATCGTTTTCTCCGTTTTTTCAAAAATACCGGCGAGTTTATCGGCTGAGCACAACTTTAGTGTTATTAGTGAGTTGCCCTGGCAGTATGCTAACTTTCTGCAGCTATTTATTGGGGGTCGCATGCATAGTTTGTCCACAATTCATTAACTGGAAGTGACTTTTCAGACTGTCATAGTTTCCCGGGAGTGTGCTAAATGCCGAAAGTTGTTACAACAAAGCATACATCTACTGTTACGGATTTGTTGCCCTGTTCCTGTGCTACAAGTCGATATCATTTTTTTATATGTGGCTCAAATATTGTGGCCGCAACGTCTGTCAATCTAAGGTGTGCACGTTTACGATTACGTTAACAAAATGACGCTATCCGCTAACGTTATGGGGTCTTATCGTTTTCTCCGTTTTTTCAAAAATACCGGCGAGTTTATCGGCTGAGCACAACTTTAGTGTTATTAGTGAGTTGCCCTGGCAGTATGCTAACTTTCTGCAGCTATTTATTGGGGGTCGCATGCATAGTTTGTCCACAATTCATTAACTGGAAGTGACTTTTCAGACTGTCATAGTTTCCCGGGAGTGTGCTAAATGCCGAAAGTTGTTACAACAAAGCATACATCTACTGTTACGGATTTGTTGCCCTGTTCCTGTGCTACAAGTCGATATCATTTTTTTATATGTGGCTCAAATATTGTGGCCGCAACGTCTGTCAATCTAAGGTGTGCACGTTTACGATTACGTTAACAAAATGACGCTATCCGCTAACGTTATGGGGTCTTATCGTTTTCTCCGTTTTTTCAAAAATACCGGCGAGTTTATCGGCTGAGCACAACTTTAGTGTTATTAGTGAGTTGCCCTGGCAGTATGCTAACTTTCTGCAGCTATTTATTGGGGGTCGCATGCATAGTTTGTCCACAATTCATTAACTGGAAGTGACTTTTCAGACTGTCATAGTTTCCCGGGAGTGTGCTAAATGCCGAAAGTTGTTACAACAAAGCATACATCTACTGTTACGGATTTGTTGCCCTGTTCCTGTGCTACAAGTCGATATCATTTTTTTATATGTGGCTCAAATATTGTGGCCGCAACGTCTGTCAATCTAAGGTGTGCACGTTTACGATTACGTTAACAAAATGACGCTATCCGCTAACGTTATGGGGTCTTATCGTTTTCTCCGTTTTTTCAAAAATACCGGCGAGTTTATCGGCTGAGCACAACTTTAGTGTTATTAGTGAGTTGCCCTGGCAGTATGCTAACTTTCTGCAGCTATTTATTGGGGGTCGCATGCATAGTTTGTCCACAATTCATTAACTGGAAGTGACTTTTCAGACTGTCATAGTTTCCCGGGAGTGTGCTAAATGCCGAAAGTTGTTACAACAAAGCATACATCTACTGTTACGGATTTGTTGCCCTGTTCCTGTGCTACAAGTCGATATCATTTTTTTATATGTGGCTCAAATATTGTGGCCGCAACGTCTGTCAATCTAAGGTGTGCACGTTTACGATTACGTTAACAAAATGACGCTATCCGCTAACGTTATGGGGTCTTATCGTTTTCTCCGTTTTTTCAAAAATACCGGCGAGTTTATCGGCTGAGCACAACTTTAGTGTTATTAGTGAGTTGCCCTGGCAGTATGCTAACTTTCTGCAGCTATTTATTGGGGGTCGCATGCATAGTTTGTCCACAATTCATTAACTGGAAGTGACTTTTCAGACTGTCATAGTTTCCCGGGAGTGTGCTAAATGCCGAAAGTTGTTACAACAAAGCATACATCTACTGTTACGGATTTGTTGCCCTGTTCCTGTGCTACAAGTCGATATCATTTTTTTATATGTGGCTCAAATATTGTGGCCGCAACGTCTGTCAATCTAAGGTGTGCACGTTTACGATTACGTTAACAAAATGACGCTATCCGCTAACGTTATGGGGTCTTATCGTTTTCTCCGTTTTTTCAAAAATACCGGCGAGTTTATCGGCTGAGCACAACTTTAGTGTTATTAGTGAGTTGCCCTGGCAGTATGCTAACTTTCTGCAGCTATTTATTGGGGGTCGCATGCATAGTTTGTCCACAATTCATTAACTGGAAGTGACTTTTCAGACTGTCATAGTTTCCCGGGAGTGTGCTAAATGCCGAAAGTTGTTACAACAAAGCATACATCTACTGTTACGGATTTGTTGCCCTGTTCCTGTGCTACAAGTCGATATCATTTTTTTATATGTGGCTCAAATATTGTGGCCGCAACGTCTGTCAATCTAAGGTGTGCACGTTTACGATTACGTTAACAAAATGACGCTATCCGCTAACGTTATGGGGTCTTATCGTTTTCTCCGTTTTTTCAAAAATACCGGCGAGTTTATCGGCTGAGCACAACTTTAGTGTTATTAGTGAGTTGCCCTGGCAGTATGCTAACTTTCTGCAGCTATTTATTGGGGGTCGCATGCATAGTTTGTCCACAATTCATTAACTGGAAGTGACTTTTCAGACTGTCATAGTTTCCCGGGAGTGTGCTAAATGCCGAAAGTTGTTACAACAAAGCATACATCTACTGTTACGGATTTGTTGCCCTGTTCCTGTGCTACAAGTCGATATCATTTTTTTATATGTGGCTCAAATATTGTGGCCGCAACGTCTGTCAATCTAAGGTGTGCACGTTTACGATTACGTTAACAAAATGACGCTATCCGCTAACGTTATGGGGTCTTATCGTTTTCTCCGTTTTTTCAAAAATACCGGCGAGTTTATCGGCTGAGCACAACTTTAGTGTTATTAGTGAGTTGCCCTGGCAGTATGCTAACTTTCTGCAGCTATTTATTGGGGGTCGCATGCATAGTTTGTCCACAATTCATTAACTGGAAGTGACTTTTCAGACTGTCATAGTTTCCCGGGAGTGTGCTAAATGCCGAAAGTTGTTACAACAAAGCATACATCTACTGTTACGGATTTGTTGCCCTGTTCCTGTGCTACAAGTCGATATCATTTTTTTATATGTGGCTCAAATATTGTGGCCGCAACGTCTGTCAATCTAAGGTGTGCACGTTTACGATTACGTTAACAAAATGACGCTATCCGCTAACGTTATGGGGTCTTATCGTTTTCTCCGTTTTTTCAAAAATACCGGCGAGTTTATCGGCTGAGCACAACTTTAGTGTTATTAGTGAGTTGCCCTGGCAGTATGCTAACTTTCTGCAGCTATTTATTGGGGGTCGCATGCATAGTTTGTCCACAATTCATTAACTGGAAGTGACTTTTCAGACTGTCATAGTTTCCCGGGAGTGTGCTAAATGCCGAAAGTTGTTACAACAAAGCATACATCTACTGTTACGGATTTGTTGCCCTGTTCCTGTGCTACAAGTCGATATCATTTTTTTATATGTGGCTCAAATATTGTGGCCGCAACGTCTGTCAATCTAAGGTGTGCACGTTTACGATTACGTTAACAAAATGACGCTATCCGCTAACGTTATGGGGTCTTATCGTTTTCTCCGTTTTTTCAAAAATACCGGCGAGTTTATCGGCTGAGCACAACTTTAGTGTTATTAGTGAGTTGCCCTGGCAGTATGCTAACTTTCTGCAGCTATTTATTGGGGGTCGCATGCATAGTTTGTCCACAATTCATTAACTGGAAGTGACTTTTCAGACTGTCATAGTTTCCCGGGAGTGTGCTAAATGCCGAAAGTTGTTACAACAAAGCATACATCTACTGTTACGGATTTGTTGCCCTGTTCCTGTGCTACAAGTCGATATCATTTTTTTATATGTGGCTCAAATATTGTGGCCGCAACGTCTGTCAATCTAAGGTGTGCACGTTTACGATTACGTTAACAAAATGACGCTATCCGCTAACGTTATGGGGTCTTATCGTTTTCTCCGTTTTTTCAAAAATACCGGCGAGTTTATCGGCTGAGCACAACTTTAGTGTTATTAGTGAGTTGCCCTGGCAGTATGCTAACTTTCTGCAGCTATTTATTGGGGGTCGCATGCATAGTTTGTCCACAATTCATTAACTGGAAGTGACTTTTCAGACTGTCATAGTTTCCCGGGAGTGTGCTAAATGCCGAAAGTTGTTACAACAAAGCATACATCTACTGTTACGGATTTGTTGCCCTGTTCCTGTGCTACAAGTCGATATCATTTTTTTATATGTGGCTCAAATATTGTGGCCGCAACGTCTGTCAATCTAAGGTGTGCACGTTTACGATTACGTTAACAAAATGACGCTATCCGCTAACGTTATGGGGTCTTATCGTTTTCTCCGTTTTTTCAAAAATACCGGCGAGTTTATCGGCTGAGCACAACTTTAGTGTTATTAGTGAGTTGCCCTGGCAGTATGCTAACTTTCTGCAGCTATTTATTGGGGGTCGCATGCATAGTTTGTCCACAATTCATTAACTGGAAGTGACTTTTCAGACTGTCATAGTTTCCCGGGAGTGTGCTAAATGCCGAAAGTTGTTACAACAAAGCATACATCTACTGTTACGGATTTGTTGCCCTGTTCCTGTGCTACAAGTCGATATCATTTTTTTATATGTGGCTCAAATATTGTGGCCGCAACGTCTGTCAATCTAAGGTGTGCACGTTTACGATTACGTTAACAAAATGACGCTATCCGCTAACGTTATGGGGTCTTATCGTTTTCTCCGTTTTTTCAAAAATACCGGCGAGTTTATCGGCTGAGCACAACTTTAGTGTTATTAGTGAGTTGCCCTGGCAGTATGCTAACTTTCTGCAGCTATTTATTGGGGGTCGCATGCATAGTTTGTCCACAATTCATTAACTGGAAGTGACTTTTCAGACTGTCATAGTTTCCCGGGAGTGTGCTAAATGCCGAAAGTTGTTACAACAAAGCATACATCTACTGTTACGGATTTGTTGCCCTGTTCCTGTGCTACAAGTCGATATCATTTTTTTATATGTGGCTCAAATATTGTGGCCGCAACGTCTGTCAATCTAAGGTGTGCACGTTTACGATTACGTTAACAAAATGACGCTATCCGCTAACGTTATGGGGTCTTATCGTTTTCTCCGTTTTTTCAAAAATACCGGCGAGTTTATCGGCTGAGCACAACTTTAGTGTTATTAGTGAGTTGCCCTGGCAGTATGCTAACTTTCTGCAGCTATTTATTGGGGGTCGCATGCATAGTTTGTCCACAATTCATTAACTGGAAGTGACTTTTCAGACTGTCATAGTTTCCCGGGAGTGTGCTAAATGCCGAAAGTTGTTACAACAAAGCATACATCTACTGTTACGGATTTGTTGCCCTGTTCCTGTGCTACAAGTCGATATCATTTTTTTATATGTGGCTCAAATATTGTGGCCGCAACGTCTGTCAATCTAAGGTGTGCACGTTTACGATTACGTTAACAAAATGACGCTATCCGCTAACGTTATGGGGTCTTATCGTTTCTCTCCGTTTTTTCAAAAATACCGGCGAGTTTATCGGCTGAGCACAACTTTAGTGTTATTAGTGAGTTGCCCTGGCAGTATGCTAACTTTCTGCAGCTATTTATTGGGGGTCGCATGCATAGTTTGTCCACAATTCATTAACTGGAAGTGACTTTTCAGACTGTCATAGTTTCCCGGGAGTGTGCTAAATGCCGAAAGTTGTTACAACAAAGCATACATCTACTGTTACGGATTTGTTGCCCTGTTCCTGTGCTACAAGTCGATATCATTTTTTTATATGTGGCTCAAATATTGTGGCCGCAACGTCTGTCAATCTAAGGTGTGCACGTTTACGATTACGTTAACAAAATGACGCTATCCGCTAACGTTATGGGGTCTTATCGTTTTCTCCGTTTTTTCAAAAATACCGGCGAGTTTATCGGCTGAGCACAACTTTAGTGTTATTAGTGAGTTGCCCTGGCAGTATGCTAACTTTCTGCAGCTATTTATTGGGGGTCGCATGCATAGTTTGTCCACAATTCATTAACTGGAAGTGACTTTTCAGACTGTCATAGTTTCCCGGGAGTGTGCTAAATGCCGAAAGTTGTTACAACAAAGCATACATCTACTGTTACGGATTTGTTGCCCTGTTCCTGTGCTACAAGTCGATATCATTTTTTTATATGTGGCTCAAATATTGTGGCCGCAACGTCTGTCAATCTAAGGTGTGCACGTTTACGATTACGTTAACAAAATGACGCTATCCGCTAACGTTATGGGGTCTTATCGTTTTCTCCGTTTTTTCAAAAATACCGGCGAGTTTATCGGCTGAGCACAACTTTAGTGTTATTAGTGAGTTGCCCTGGCAGTATGCTAACTTTCTGCAGCTATTTATTGGGGGTCGCATGCATAGTTTGTCCACAATTCATTAACTGGAAGTGACTTTTCAGACTGTCATAGTTTCCCGGGAGTGTGCTAAATGCCGAAAGTTGTTACAACAAAGCATACATCTACTGTTACGGATTTGTTGCCTGTTCCTGTGCTACAAGTCGATATCATTTTTTTATATGTGGCTCAAATATTGTGGCCGCAACGTCTGTCAATCTAAGGTGTGCACGTTTACGATTACGTTAACAAAATGACGCTATCCGCTAACGTTATGGGGTCTTATCGTTTTCTCCGTTTTTTCAAAAATACCGGCGAGTTTATCGGCTGAGCACAACTTTAGTGTTATTAGTGAGTTGCCCTGGCAGTATGCTAACTTTCTGCAGCTATTTATTGGGGGTCGCATGCATAGTTTGTCCACAATTCATTAACTGGAAGTGACTTTTCAGACTGTCATAGTTTCCCGGGAGTGTGCTAAATGCCGAAAGTTGTTACAACAAAGCATACATCTACTGTTACGGATTTGTTGCCCTGTTCCTGTGCTACAAGTCGATATCATTTTTTTATATGTGGCTCAAATATTGTGGCCGCAACGTCTGTCAATCTAAGGTGTGCACGTTTACGATTACGTTAACAAAATGACGCTATCCGCTAACGTTATGGGGTCTTATCGTTTTCTCCGTTTTTTCAAAAATACCGGCGAGTTTATCGGCTGAGCACAACTTTAGTGTTATTAGTGAGTTGCCCTGGCAGTATGCTAACTTTCTGCAGCTATTTATTGGGGGTCGCATGCATAGTTTGTCCACAATTCATTAACTGGAAGTGACTTTTCAGACTGTCATAGTTTCCCGGGAGTGTGCTAAATGCCGAAAGTTGTTACAACAAAGCATACATCTACTGTTACGGATTTGTTGCCCTGTTCCTGTGCTACAAGTCGATATCATTTTTTTATATGTGGCTCAAATATTGTGGCCGCAACGTCTGTCAATCTAAGGTGTGCACGTTTACGATTACGTTAACAAAATGACGCTATCCGCTAACGTTATGGGGTCTTATCGTTTTCTCCGTTTTTTCAAAAATACCGGCGAGTTTATCGGCTGAGCACAACTTTAGTGTTATTAGTGAGTTGCCCTGGCAGTATGCTAACTTTCTGCAGCTATTTATTGGGGGTCGCATGCATAGTTTGTCCACAATTCATTAACTGGAAGTGACTTTTCAGACTGTCATAGTTTCCCGGGAGTGTGCTAAATGCCGAAAGTTGTTACAACAAAGCATACATCTACTGTTACGGATTTGTTGCCCTGTTCCTGTGCTACAAGTCGATATCATTTTTTTATATGTGGCTCAAATATTGTGGCCGCAACGTCTGTCAATCTAAGGTGTGCACGTTTACGATTACGTTAACAAAATGACGCTATCCGCTAACGTTATGGGGTCTTATCGTTTTCTCCGTTTTTTCAAAAATACCGGCGAGTTTATCGGCTGAGCACAACTTTAGTGTTATTAGTGAGTTGCCCTGGCAGTATGCTAACTTTCTGCAGCTATTTATTGGGGGTCGCATGCATAGTTTGTCCACAATTCATTAACTGGAAGTGACTTTTCAGACTGTCATAGTTTCCCGGGAGTGTGCTAAATGCCGAAAGTTGTTACAACAAAGCATACATCTACTGTTACGGATTTGTTGCCCTGTTCCTGTGCTACAAGTCGATATCATTTTTTTATATGTGGCTCAAATATTGTGGCCGCAACGTCTGTCAATCTAAGGTGTGCACGTTTACGATTACGTTAACAAAATGACGCTATCCGCTAACGTTATGGGGTCTTATCGTTTTCTCCGTTTTTTCAAAAATACCGGCGAGTTTATCGGCTGAGCACAACTTTAGTGTTATTAGTGAGTTGCCCTGGCAGTATGCTAACTTTCTGCAGCTATTTATTGGGGGTCGCATGCATAGTTTGTCCACAATTCATTAACTGGAAGTGACTTTTCAGACTGTCATAGTTTCCCGGGAGTGTGCTAAATGCCGAAAGTTGTTACAACAAAGCATACATCTACTGTTACGGATTTGTTGCCCTGTTCCTGTGCTACAAGTCGATATCATTTTTTTATATGTGGCTCAAATATTGTGGCCGCAACGTCTGTCAATCTAAGGTGTGCACGTTTACGATTACGTTAACAAAATGACGCTATCCGCTAACGTTATGGGGTCTTATCGTTTTCTCCGTTTTTTCAAAAATACCGGCGAGTTTATCGGCTGAGCACAACTTTAGTGTTATTAGTGAGTTGCCCTGGCAGTATGCTAACTTTCTGCAGCTATTTATTGGGGGTCGCATGCATAGTTTGTCCACAATTCATTAACTGGAAGTGACTTTTCAGACTGTCATAGTTTCCCGGGAGTGTGCTAAATGCCGAAAGTTGTTACAACAAAGCATACATCTACTGTTACGGATTTGTTGCCCTGTTCCTGTGCTACAAGTCGATATCATTTTTTTATATGTGGCTCAAATATTGTGGCCGCAACGTCTGTCAATCTAAGGTGTGCACGTTTACGATTACGTTAACAAAATGACGCTATCCGCTAACGTTATGGGGTCTTATCGTTTTCTCCGTTTTTTCAAAAATACCGGCGAGTTTATCGGCTGAGCACAACTTTAGTGTTATTAGTGAGTTGCCCTGGCAGTATGCTAACTTTCTGCAGCTATTTATTGGGGGTCGCATGCATAGTTTGTCCACAATTCATTAACTGGAAGTGACTTTTCAGACTGTCATAGTTTCCCGGGAGTGTGCTAAATGCCGAAAGTTGTTACAACAAAGCATACATCTACTGTTACGGATTTGTTGCCCTGTTCCTGTGCTACAAGTCGATATCATTTTTTTATATGTGGCTCAAATATTGTGGCCGCAACGTCTGTCAATCTAAGGTGTGCACGTTTACGATTACGTTAACAAAATGACGCTATCCGCTAACGTTATGGGGTCTTATCGTTTTCTCCGTTTTTTCAAAAATACCGGCGAGTTTATCGGCTGAGCACAACTTTAGTGTTATTAGTGAGTTGCCCTGGCAGTATGCTAACTTTCTGCAGCTATTTATTGGGGGTCGCATGCATAGTTTGTCCACAATTCATTAACTGGAAGTGACTTTTCAGACTGTCATAGTTTCCCGGGAGTGTGCTAAATGCCGAAAGTTGTTACAACAAAGCATACATCTACTGTTACGGATTTGTTGCCCTGTTCCTGTGCTACAAGTCGATATCATTTTTTTATATGTGGCTCAAATATTGTGGCCGCAACGTCTGTCAATCTAAGGTGTGCACGTTTACGATTACGTTAACAAAATGACGCTATCCGCTAACGTTATGGGGTCTTATCGTTTTCTCCGTTTTTTCAAAAATACCGGCGAGTTTATCGGCTGAGCACAACTTTAGTGTTATTAGTGAGTTGCCCTGGCAGTATGCTAACTTTCTGCAGCTATTTATTGGGGGTCGCATGCATAGTTTGTCCACAATTCATTAACTGGAAGTGACTTTTCAGACTGTCATAGTTTCCCGGGAGTGTGCTAAATGCCGAAAGTTGTTACAACAAAGCATACATCTACTGTTACGGATTTGTTGCCCTGTTCCTGTGCTACAAGTCGATATCATTTTTTTATATGTGGCTCAAATATTGTGGCCGCAACGTCTGTCAATCTAAGGTGTGCACGTTTACGATTACGTTAACAAAATGACGCTATCCGCTAACGTTATGGGGTCTTATCGTTTTCTCCGTTTTTTCAAAAATACCGGCGAGTTTATCGGCTGAGCACAACTTTAGTGTTATTAGTGAGTTGCCCTGGCAGTATGCTAACTTTCTGCAGCTATTTATTGGGGGTCGCATGCATAGTTTGTCCACAATTCATTAACTGGAAGTGACTTTTCAGACTGTCATAGTTTCCCGGGAGTGTGCTAAATGCCGAAAGTTGTTACAACAAAGCATACATCTACTGTTACGGATTTGTTGCCCTGTTCCTGTGCTACAAGTCGATATCATTTTTTTATATGTGGCTCAAATATTGTGGCCGCAACGTCTGTCAATCTAAGGTGTGCACGTTTACGATTACGTTAACAAAATGACGCTATCCGCTAACGTTATGGGGTCTTATCGTTTCTCTCCGTTTTTTCAAAAATACCGGCGAGTTTATCGGCTGAGCACAACTTTAGTGTTATTAGTGAGTTGCCCTGGCAGTATGCTAACTTTCTGCAGCTATTTATTGGGGGTCGCATGCATAGTTTGTCCACAATTCATTAACTGGAAGTGACTTTTCAGACTGTCATAGTTTCCCGGGAGTGTGCTAAATGCCGAAAGTTGTTACAACAAAGCATACATCTACTGTTACGGATTTGTTGCCCTGTTCCTGTGCTACAAGTCGATATCATTTTTTTATATGTGGCTCAAATATTGTGGCCGCAACGTCTGTCAATCTAAGGTGTGCACGTTTACGATTACGTTAACAAAATGACGCTATCCGCTAACGTTATGGGGTCTTATCGTTTTCTCCGTTTTTTCAAAAATACCGGCGAGTTTATCGGCTGAGCACAACTTTAGTGTTATTAGTGAGTTGCCCTGGCAGTATGCTAACTTTCTGCAGCTATTTATTGGGGGTCGCATGCATAGTTTGTCCACAATTCATTAACTGGAAGTGACTTTTCAGACTGTCATAGTTTCCCGGGAGTGTGCTAAATGCCGAAAGTTGTTACAACAAAGCATACATCTACTGTTACGGATTTGTTGCCCTGTTCCTGTGCTACAAGTCGATATCATTTTTTTATATGTGGCTCAAATATTGTGGCCGCAACGTCTGTCAATCTAAGGTGTGCACGTTTACGATTACGTTAACAAAATGACGCTATCCGCTAACGTTATGGGGTCTTATCGTTTTCTCCGTTTTTTCAAAAATACCGGCGAGTTTATCGGCTGAGCACAACTTTAGTGTTATTAGTGAGTTGCCCTGGCAGTATGCTAACTTTCTGCAGCTATTTATTGGGGGTCGCATGCATAGTTTGTCCACAATTCATTAACTGGAAGTGACTTTTCAGACTGTCATAGTTTCCCGGGAGTGTGCTAAATGCCGAAAGTTGTTACAACAAAGCATACATCTACTGTTACGGATTTGTTGCCCTGTTCCTGTGCTACAAGTCGATATCATTTTTTTATATGTGGCTCAAATATTGTGGCCGCAACGTCTGTCAATCTAAGGTGTGCACGTTTACGATTACGTTAACAAAATGACGCTATCCGCTAACGTTATGGGGTCTTATCGTTTTCTCCGTTTTTTCAAAAATACCGGCGAGTTTATCGGCTGAGCACAACTTTAGTGTTATTAGTGAGTTGCCCTGGCAGTATGCTAACTTTCTGCAGCTATTTATTGGGGGTCGCATGCATAGTTTGTCCACAATTCATTAACTGGAAGTGACTTTTCAGACTGTCATAGTTTCCCGGGAGTGTGCTAAATGCCGAAAGTTGTTACAACAAAGCATACATCTACTGTTACGGATTTGTTGCCCTGTTCCTGTGCTACAAGTCGATATCATTTTTTTATATGTGGCTCAAATATTGTGGCCGCAACGTCTGTCAATCTAAGGTGTGCACGTTTACGATTACGTTAACAAAATGACGCTATCCGCTAACGTTATGGGGTCTTATCGTTTTCTCCGTTTTTTCAAAAATACCGGCGAGTTTATCGGCTGAGCACAACTTTAGTGTTATTAGTGAGTTGCCCTGGCAGTATGCTAACTTTCTGCAGCTATTTATTGGGGGTCGCATGCATAGTTTGTCCACAATTCATTAACTGGAAGTGACTTTTCAGACTGTCATAGTTTCCCGGGAGTGTGCTAAATGCCGAAAGTTGTTACAACAAAGCATACATCTACTGTTACGGATTTGTTGCCCTGTTCCTGTGCTACAAGTCGATATCATTTTTTTATATGTGGCTCAAATATTGTGGCCGCAACGTCTGTCAATCTAAGGTGTGCACGTTTACGATTACGTTAACAAAATGACGCTATCCGCTAACGTTATGGGGTCTTATCGTTTTCTCCGTTTTTTCAAAAATACCGGCGAGTTTATCGGCTGAGCACAACTTTAGTGTTATTAGTGAGTTGCCCTGGCAGTATGCTAACTTTCTGCAGCTATTTATTGGGGGTCGCATGCATAGTTTGTCCACAATTCATTAACTGGAAGTGACTTTTCAGACTGTCATAGTTTCCCGGGAGTGTGCTAAATGCCGAAAGTTGTTACAACAAAGCATACATCTACTGTTACGGATTTGTTGCCCTGTTCCTGTGCTACAAGTCGATATCATTTTTTTATATGTGGCTCAAATATTGTGGCCGCAACGTCTGTCAATCTAAGGTGTGCACGTTTACGATTACGTTAACAAAATGACGCTATCCGCTAACGTTATGGGGTCTTATCGTTTTCTCCGTTTTTTCAAAAATACCGGCGAGTTTATCGGCTGAGCACAACTTTAGTGTTATTAGTGAGTTGCCCTGGCAGTATGCTAACTTTCTGCAGCTATTTATTGGGGGTCGCATGCATAGTTTGTCCACAATTCATTAACTGGAAGTGACTTTTCAGACTGTCATAGTTTCCCGGGAGTGTGCTAAATGCCGAAAGTTGTTACAACAAAGCATACATCTACTGTTACGGATTTGTTGCCCTGTTCCTGTGCTACAAGTCGATATCATTTTTTTATATGTGGCTCAAATATTGTGGCCGCAACGTCTGTCAATCTAAGGTGTGCACGTTTACGATTACGTTAACAAAATGACGCTATCCGCTAACGTTATGGGGTCTTATCGTTTTCTCCGTTTTTTCAAAAATACCGGCGAGTTTATCGGCTGAGCACAACTTTAGTGTTATTAGTGAGTTGCCCTGGCAGTATGCTAACTTTCTGCAGCTATTTATTGGGGGTCGCATGCATAGTTTGTCCACAATTCATTAACTGGAAGTGACTTTTCAGACTGTCATAGTTTCCCGGGAGTGTGCTAAATGCCGAAAGTTGTTACAACAAAGCATACATCTACTGTTACGGATTTGTTGCCCTGTTCCTGTGCTACAAGTCGATATCATTTTTTTATATGTGGCTCAAATATTGTGGCCGCAACGTCTGTCAATCTAAGGTGTGCACGTTTACGATTACGTTAACAAAATGACGCTATCCGCTAACGTTATGGGGTCTTATCGTTTTCTCCGTTTTTTCAAAAATACCGGCGAGTTTATCGGCTGAGCACAACTTTAGTGTTATTAGTGAGTTGCCCTGGCAGTATGCTAACTTTCTGCAGCTATTTATTGGGGGTCGCATGCATAGTTTGTCCACAATTCATTAACTGGAAGTGACTTTTCAGACTGTCATAGTTTCCCGGGAGTGTGCTAAATGCCGAAAGTTGTTACAACAAAGCATACATCTACTGTTACGGATTTGTTGCCCTGTTCCTGTGCTACAAGTCGATATCATTTTTTTATATGTGGCTCAAATATTGTGGCCGCAACGTCTGTCAATCTAAGGTGTGCACGTTTACGATTACGTTAACAAAATGACGCTATCCGCTAACGTTATGGGGTCTTATCGTTTTCTCCGTTTTTTCAAAAATACCGGCGAGTTTATCGGCTGAGCACAACTTTAGTGTTATTAGTGAGTTGCCCTGGCAGTATGCTAACTTTCTGCAGCTATTTATTGGGGGTCGCATGCATAGTTTGTCCACAATTCATTAACTGGAAGTGACTTTTCAGACTGTCATAGTTTCCCGGGAGTGTGCTAAATGCCGAAAGTTGTTACAACAAAGCATACATCTACTGTTACGGATTTGTTGCCCTGTTCCTGTGCTACAAGTCGATATCATTTTTTTATATGTGGCTCAAATATTGTGGCCGCAACGTCTGTCAATCTAAGGTGTGCACGTTTACGATTACGTTAACAAAATGACGCTATCCGCTAACGTTATGGGGTCTTATCGTTTTCTCCGTTTTTTCAAAAATACCGGCGAGTTTATCGGCTGAGCACAACTTTAGTGTTATTAGTGAGTTGCCCTGGCAGTATGCTAACTTTCTGCAGCTATTTATTGGGGGTCGCATGCATAGTTTGTCCACAATTCATTAACTGGAAGTGACTTTTCAGACTGTCATAGTTTCCCGGGAGTGTGCTAAATGCCGAAAGTTGTTACAACAAAGCATACATCTACTGTTACGGATTTGTTGCCCTGTTCCTGTGCTACAAGTCGATATCATTTTTTTATATGTGGCTCAAATATTGTGGCCGCAACGTCTGTCAATCTAAGGTGTGCACGTTTACGATTACGTTAACAAAATGACGCTATCCGCTAACGTTATGGGGTCTTATCGTTTTCTCCGTTTTTTCAAAAATACCGGCGAGTTTATCGGCTGAGCACAACTTTAGTGTTATTAGTGAGTTGCCCTGGCAGTATGCTAACTTTCTGCAGCTATTTATTGGGGGTCGCATGCATAGTTTGTCCACAATTCATTAACTGGAAGTGACTTTTCAGACTGTCATAGTTTCCCGGGAGTGTGCTAAATGCCGAAAGTTGTTACAACAAAGCATACATCTACTGTTACGGATTTGTTGCCCTGTTCCTGTGCTACAAGTCGATATCATTTTTTTATATGTGGCTCAAATATTGTGGCCGCAACGTCTGTCAATCTAAGGTGTGCACGTTTACGATTACGTTAACAAAATGACGCTATCCGCTAACGTTATGGGGTCTTATCGTTTTCTCCGTTTTTTCAAAAATACCGGCGAGTTTATCGGCTGAGCACAACTTTAGTGTTATTAGTGAGTTGCCCTGGCAGTATGCTAACTTTCTGCAGCTATTTATTGGGGGTCGCATGCATAGTTTGTCCACAATTCATTAACTGGAAGTGACTTTTCAGACTGTCATAGTTTCCCGGGAGTGTGCTAAATGCCGAAAGTTGTTACAACAAAGCATACATCTACTGTTACGGATTTGTTGCCCTGTTCCTGTGCTACAAGTCGATATCATTTTTTTATATGTGGCTCAAATATTGTGGCCGCAACGTCTGTCAATCTAAGGTGTGCACGTTTACGATTACGTTAACAAAATGACGCTATCCGCTAACGTTATGGGGTCTTATCGTTTTCTCCGTTTTTTCAAAAATACCGGCGAGTTTATCGGCTGAGCACAACTTTAGTGTTATTAGTGAGTTGCCCTGGCAGTATGCTAACTTTCTGCAGCTATTTATTGGGGGTCGCATGCATAGTTTGTCCACAATTCATTAACTGGAAGTGACTTTTCAGACTGTCATAGTTTCCCGGGAGTGTGCTAAATGCCGAAAGTTGTTACAACAAAGCATACATCTACTGTTACGGATTTGTTGCCCTGTTCCTGTGCTACAAGTCGATATCATTTTTTTATATGTGGCTCAAATATTGTGGCCGCAACGTCTGTCAATCTAAGGTGTGCACGTTTACGATTACGTTAACAAAATGACGCTATCCGCTAACGTTATGGGGTCTTATCGTTTTCTCCGTTTTTTCAAAAATACCGGCGAGTTTATCGGCTGAGCACAACTTTAGTGTTATTAGTGAGTTGCCCTGGCAGTATGCTAACTTTCTGCAGCTATTTATTGGGGGTCGCATGCATAGTTTGTCCACAATTCATTAACTGGAAGTGACTTTTCAGACTGTCATAGTTTCCCGGGAGTGTGCTAAATGCCGAAAGTTGTTACAACAAAGCATACATCTACTGTTACGGATTTGTTGCCCTGTTCCTGTGCTACAAGTCGATATCATTTTTTTATATGTGGCTCAAATATTGTGGCCGCAACGTCTGTCAATCTAAGGTGTGCACGTTTACGATTACGTTAACAAAATGACGCTATCCGCTAACGTTATGGGGTCTTATCGTTTTCTCCGTTTTTTCAAAAATACCGGCGAGTTTATCGGCTGAGCACAACTTTAGTGTTATTAGTGAGTTGCCCTGGCAGTATGCTAACTTTCTGCAGCTATTTATTGGGGGTCGCATGCATAGTTTGTCCACAATTCATTAACTGGAAGTGACTTTTCAGACTGTCATAGTTTCCCGGGAGTGTGCTAAATGCCGAAAGTTGTTACAACAAAGCATACATCTACTGTTACGGATTTGTTGCCCTGTTCCTGTGCTACAAGTCGATATCATTTTTTTATATGTGGCTCAAATATTGTGGCCGCAACGTCTGTCAATCTAAGGTGTGCACGTTTACGATTACGTTAACAAAATGACGCTATCCGCTAACGTTATGGGGTCTTATCGTTTTCTCCGTTTTTTCAAAAATACCGGCGAGTTTATCGGCTGAGCACAACTTTAGTGTTATTAGTGAGTTGCCCTGGCAGTATGCTAACTTTCTGCAGCTATTTATTGGGGGTCGCATGCATAGTTTGTCCACAATTCATTAACTGGAAGTGACTTTTCAGACTGTCATAGTTTCCCGGGAGTGTGCTAAATGCCGAAAGTTGTTACAACAAAGCATACATCTACTGTTACGGATTTGTTGCCCTGTTCCTGTGCTACAAGTCGATATCATTTTTTTATATGTGGCTCAAATATTGTGGCCGCAACGTCTGTCAATCTAAGGTGTGCACGTTTACGATTACGTTAACAAAATGACGCTATCCGCTAACGTTATGGGGTCTTATCGTTTTCTCCGTTTTTTCAAAAATACCGGCGAGTTTATCGGCTGAGCACAACTTTAGTGTTATTAGTGAGTTGCCCTGGCAGTATGCTAACTTTCTGCAGCTATTTATTGGGGGTCGCATGCATAGTTTGTCCACAATTCATTAACTGGAAGTGACTTTTCAGACTGTCATAGTTTCCCGGGAGTGTGCTAAATGCCGAAAGTTGTTACAACAAAGCATACATCTACTGTTACGGATTTGTTGCCCTGTTCCTGTGCTACAAGTCGATATCATTTTTTTATATGTGGCTCAAATATTGTGGCCGCAACGTCTGTCAATCTAAGGTGTGCACGTTTACGATTACGTTAACAAAATGACGCTATCCGCTAACGTTATGGGGTCTTATCGTTTTCTCCGTTTTTTCAAAAATACCGGCGAGTTTATCGGCTGAGCACAACTTTAGTGTTATTAGTGAGTTGCCCTGGCAGTATGCTAACTTTCTGCAGCTATTTATTGGGGTCGCATGCATAGTTTGTCCACAATTCATTAACTGGAAGTGACTTTTCAGACTGTCATAGTTTCCCGGGAGTGTGCTAAATGCCGAAAGTTGTTACAACAAAGCATACATCTACTGTTACGGATTTGTTGCCCTGTTCCTGTGCTACAAGTCGATATCATTTTTTTATATGTGGCTCAAATATTGTGGCCGCAACGTCTGTCAATCTAAGGTGTGCACGTTTACGATTACGTTAACAAAATGACGCTATCCGCTAACGTTATGGGGTCTTATCGTTTTCTCCGTTTTTTCAAAAATACCGGCGAGTTTATCGGCTGAGCACAACTTTAGTGTTATTAGTGAGTTGCCCTGGCAGTATGCTAACTTTCTGCAGCTATTTATTGGGGGTCGCATGCATAGTTTGTCCACAATTCATTAACTGGAAGTGACTTTTCAGACTGTCATAGTTTCCCGGGAGTGTGCTAAATGCCGAAAGTTGTTACAACAAAGCATACATCTACTGTTACGGATTTGTTGCCCTGTTCCTGTGCTACAAGTCGATATCATTTTTTTATATGTGGCTCAAATATTGTGGCCGCAACGTCTGTCAATCTAAGGTGTGCACGTTTACGATTACGTTAACAAAATGACGCTATCCGCTAACGTTATGGGGTCTTATCGTTTTCTCCGTTTTTTCAAAAATACCGGCGAGTTTATCGGCTGAGCACAACTTTAGTGTTATTAGTGAGTTGCCCTGGCAGTATGCTAACTTTCTGCAGCTATTTATTGGGGGTCGCATGCATAGTTTGTCCACAATTCATTAACTGGAAGTGACTTTTCAGACTGTCATAGTTTCCCGGGAGTGTGCTAAATGCCGAAAGTTGTTACAACAAAGCATACATCTACTGTTACGGATTTGTTGCCCTGTTCCTGTGCTACAAGTCGATATCATTTTTTTATATGTGGCTCAAATATTGTGGCCGCAACGTCTGTCAATCTAAGGTGTGCACGTTTACGATTACGTTAACAAAATGACGCTATCCGCTAACGTTATGGGGTCTTATCGTTTTCTCCGTTTTTTCAAAAATACCGGCGAGTTTATCGGCTGAGCACAACTTTAGTGTTATTAGTGAGTTGCCCTGGCAGTATGCTAACTTTCTGCAGCTATTTATTGGGGGTCGCATGCATAGTTTGTCCACAATTCATTAACTGGAAGTGACTTTTCAGACTGTCATAGTTTCCCGGGAGTGTGCTAAATGCCGAAAGTTGTTACAACAAAGCATACATCTACTGTTACGGATTTGTTGCCCTGTTCCTGTGCTACAAGTCGATATCATTTTTTTATATGTGGCTCAAATATTGTGGCCGCAACGTCTGTCAATCTAAGGTGTGCACGTTTACGATTACGTTAACAAAATGACGCTATCCGCTAACGTTATGGGGGTCTTATCGTTTTCTCCGTTTTTTCAAAAATACCGGCGAGTTTATCGGCTGAGCACAACTTTAGTGTTATTAGTGAGTTGCCCTGGCAGTATGCTAACTTTCTGCAGCTATTTATTGGGGGTCGCATGCATAGTTTGTCCACAATTCATTAACTGGAAGTGACTTTTCAGACTGTCATAGTTTCCCGGGAGTGTGCTAAATGCCGAAAGTTGTTACAACAAAGCATACATCTACTGTTACGGATTTGTTGCCCTGTTCCTGTGCTACAAGTCGATATCATTTTTTTATATGTGGCTCAAATATTGTGGCCGCAACGTCTGTCAATCTAAGGTGTGCACGTTTACGATTACGTTAACAAAATGACGCTATCCGCTAACGTTATGGGGTCTTATCGTTTTCTCCGTTTTTTCAAAAATACCGGCGAGTTTATCGGCTGAGCACAACTTTAGTGTTATTAGTGAGTTGCCCTGGCAGTATGCTAACTTTCTGCAGCTATTTATTGGGGGTCGCATGCATAGTTTGTCCACAATTCATTAACTGGAAGTGACTTTTCAGACTGTCATAGTTTCCCGGGAGTGTGCTAAATGCCGAAAGTTGTTACAACAAAGCATACATCTACTGTTACGGATTTGTTGCCCTGTTCCTGTGCTACAAGTCGATATCATTTTTTTATATGTGGCTCAAATATTGTGGCCGCAACGTCTGTCAATCTAAGGTGTGCACGTTTACGATTACGTTAACAAAATGACGCTATCCGCTAACGTTATGGGGTCTTATCGTTTTCTCCGTTTTTTCAAAAATACCGGCGAGTTTATCGGCTGAGCACAACTTTAGTGTTATTAGTGAGTTGCCCTGGCAGTATGCTAACTTTCTGCAGCTATTTATTGGGGGTCGCATGCATAGTTTGTCCACAATTCATTAACTGGAAGTGACTTTTCAGACTGTCATAGTTTCCCGGGAGTGTGCTAAATGCCGAAAGTTGTTACAACAAAGCATACATCTACTGTTACGGATTTGTTGCCCTGTTCCTGTGCTACAAGTCGATATCATTTTTTTATATGTGGCTCAAATATTGTGGCCGCAACGTCTGTCAATCTAAGGTGTGCACGTTTACGATTACGTTAACAAAATGACGCTATCCGCTAACGTTATGGGGTCTTATCGTTTTCTCCGTTTTTTCAAAAATACCGGCGAGTTTATCGGCTGAGCACAACTTTAGTGTTATTAGTGAGTTGCCCTGGCAGTATGCTAACTTTCTGCAGCTATTTATTGGGGGTCGCATGCATAGTTTGTCCACAATTCATTAACTGGAAGTGACTTTTCAGACTGTCATAGTTTCCCGGGAGTGTGCTAAATGCCGAAAGTTGTTACAACAAAGCATACATCTACTGTTACGGATTTGTTGCCCTGTTCCTGTGCTACAAGTCGATATCATTTTTTTATATGTGGCTCAAATATTGTGGCCGCAACGTCTGTCAATCTAAGGTGTGCACGTTTACGATTACGTTAACAAAATGACGCTATCCGCTAACGTTATGGGGTCTTATCGTTTTCTCCGTTTTTTCAAAAATACCGGCGAGTTTATCGGCTGAGCACAACTTTAGTGTTATTAGTGAGTTGCCCTGGCAGTATGCTAACTTTCTGCAGCTATTTATTGGGGGTCGCATGCATAGTTTGTCCACAATTCATTAACTGGAAGTGACTTTTCAGACTGTCATAGTTTCCCGGGAGTGTGCTAAATGCCGAAAGTTGTTACAACAAAGCATACATCTACTGTTACGGATTTGTTGCCCTGTTCCTGTGCTACAAGTCGATATCATTTTTTTATATGTGGCTCAAATATTGTGGCCGCAACGTCTGTCAATCTAAGGTGTGCACGTTTACGATTACGTTAACAAAATGACGCTATCCGCTAACGTTATGGGGTCTTATCGTTTTCTCCGTTTTTTCAAAAATACCGGCGAGTTTATCGGCTGAGCACAACTTTAGTGTTATTAGTGAGTTGCCCTGGCAGTATGATAACTTTCTGCAGCTATTTATTGGGGGTCGCATGCATAGTTTGTCCACAATTCATTAACTGGAAGTGACTTTTCAGACTGTCATAGTTTCCCGGGAGTGTGCTAAATGCCGAAAGTTGTTACAACAAAGCATACATCTACTGTTACGGATTTGTTGCCCTGTTCCTGTGCTACAAGTCGATATCATTTTTTTATATGTGGCTCAAATATTGTGGCCGCAACGTCTGTCAATCTAAGGTGTGCACGTTTACGATTACGTTAACAAAATGACGCTATCCGCTAACGTTATGGGGTCTTATCGTTTTCTCCGTTTTTTCAAAAATACCGGCGAGTTTATCGGCTGAGCACAACTTTAGTGTTATTAGTGAGTTGCCCTGGCAGTATGCTAACTTTCTGCAGCTATTTATTGGGGGTCGCATGCATAATTTGTCCACAATTCATTAACTGGAAGTGACTTTTCAGACTGTCATAGTTTCCCGGGAGTGTGCTAAATGCCGAAAGTTGTTACAACAAAGCATACATCTACTGTTACGGATTTGTTGCCCTGTTCCTGTGCTACAAGTCGATATCATTTTTTTATATGTGGCTCAAATATTGTGGCCGCAACGTCTGTCAATCTAAGGTGTGCACGTTTACGATTACGTTAACAAAATGACGCTATCCGCTAACGTTATGGGGTCTTATCGTTTTCTCCGTTTTTTCAAAAATACCGGCGAGTTTATCGGCTGAGCACAACTTTAGTGTTATTAGTGAGTTGCCCTGGCAGTATGCTAACTTTCTGCAGCTATTTATTGGGGGTCGCATGCATAGTTTGTCCACAATTCATTAACTGGAAGTGACTTTTCAGACTGTCATAGTTTCCCGGGAGTGTGCTAAATGCCGAAAGTTGTTACAACAAAGCATACATCTACTGTTACGGATTTGTTGCCCTGTTCCTGTGCTACAAGTCGATATCATTTTTTTATATGTGGCTCAAATATTGTGGCCGCAACGTCTGTCAATCTAAGGTGTGCACGTTTACGATTACGTTAACAAAATGACGCTATCCGCTAACGTTATGGGGTCTTATCGTTTTCTCCGTTTTTTCAAAAATACCGGCGAGTTTATCGGCTGAGCACAACTTTAGTGTTATTAGTGAGTTGCCCTGGCAGTATGCTAACTTTCTGCAGCTATTTATTGGGGGTCGCATGCATAGTTTGTCCACAATTCATTAACTGGAAGTGACTTTTCAGACTGTCATAGTTTCCCGGGAGTGTGCTAAATGCCGAAAGTTGTTACAACAAAGCATACATCTACTGTTACGGATTTGTTGCCCTGTTCCTGTGCTACAAGTCGATATCATTTTTTTATATGTGGCTCAAATATTGTGGCCGCAACGTCTGTCAATCTAAGGTGTGCACGTTTACGATTACGTTAACAAAATGACGCTATCCGCTAACGTTATGGGGTCTTATCGTTTTCTCCGTTTTTTCAAAAATACCGGCGAGTTTATCGGCTGAGCACAACTTTAGTGTTATTAGTGAGTTGCCCTGGCAGTATGCTAACTTTCTGCAGCTATTTATTGGGGGTCGCATGCATAGTTTGTCCACAATTCATTAACTGGAAGTGACTTTTCAGACTGTCATAGTTTCCCGGGAGTGTGCTAAATGCCGAAAGTTGTTACAACAAAGCATACATCTACTGTTACGGATTTGTTGCCCTGTTCCTGTGCTACAAGTCGATATCATTTTTTTATATGTGGCTCAAATATTGTGGCCGCAACGTCTGTCAATCTAAGGTGTGCACGTTTACGATTACGTTAACAAAATGACGCTATCCGCTAACGTTATGGGGTCTTATCGTTTTCTCCGTTTTTTCAAAAATACCGGCGAGTTTATCGGCTGAGCACAACTTTAGTGTTATTAGTGAGTTGCCCTGGCAGTATGCTAACTTTCTGCAGCTATTTATTGGGGGTCGCATGCATAGTTTGTCCACAATTCATTAACTGGAAGTGACTTTTCAGACTGTCATAGTTTCCCGGGAGTGTGCTAAATGCCGAAAGTTGTTACAACAAAGCATACATCTACTGTTACGGATTTGTTGCCCTGTTCCTGTGCTACAAGTCGATATCATTTTTTTATATGTGGCTCAAATATTGTGGCCGCAACGTCTGTCAATCTAAGGTGTGCACGTTTACGATTACGTTAACAAAATGACGCTATCCGCTAACGTTATGGGGTCTTATCGTTTTCTCCGTTTTTTCAAAAATACCGGCGAGTTTATCGGCTGAGCACAACTTTAGTGTTATTAGTGAGTTGCCCTGGCAGTATGCTAACTTTCTGCAGCTATTTATTGGGGGTCGCATGCATAGTTTGTCCACAATTCATTAACTGGAAGTGACTTTTCAGACTGTCATAGTTTCCCGGGAGTGTGCTAAATGCCGAAAGTTGTTACAACAAAGCATACATCTACTGTTACGGATTTGTTGCCCTGTTCCTGTGCTACAAGTCGATATCATTTTTTTATATGTGGCTCAAATATTGTGGCCGCAACGTCTGTCAATCTAAGGTGTGCACGTTTACGATTACGTTAACAAAATGACGCTATCCGCTAACGTTATGGGGTCTTATCGTTTTCTCCGTTTTTTCAAAAATACCGGCGAGTTTATCGGCTGAGCACAACTTTAGTGTTATTAGTGAGTTGCCCTGGCAGTATGCTAACTTTCTGCAGCTATTTATTGGGGGTCGCATGCATAGTTTGTCCACAATTCATTAACTGGAAGTGACTTTTCAGACTGTCATAGTTTCCCGGGAGTGTGCTAAATGCCGAAAGTTGTTACAACAAAGCATACATCTACTGTTACGGATTTGTTGCCCTGTTCCTGTGCTACAAGTCGATATCATTTTTTTATATGTGGCTCAAATATTGTGGCCGCAACGTCTGTCAATCTAAGGTGTGCACGTTTACGATTACGTTAACAAAATGACGCTATCCGCTAACGTTATGGGGTCTTATCGTTTTCTCCGTTTTTTCAAAAATACCGGCGAGTTTATCGGCTGAGCACAACTTTAGTGTTATTAGTGAGTTGCCCTGGCAGTATGCTAACTTTCTGCAGCTATTTATTGGGGGTCGCATGCATAGTTTGTCCACAATTCATTAACTGGAAGTGACTTTTCAGACTGTCATAGTTTCCCGGGAGTGTGCTAAATGCCGAAAGTTGTTACAACAAAGCATACATCTACTGTTACGGATTTGTTGCCCTGTTCCTGTGCTACAAGTCGATATCATTTTTTTATATGTGGCTCAAATATTGTGGCCGCAACGTCTGTCAATCTAAGGTGTGCACGTTTACGATTACGTTAACAAAATGACGCTATCCGCTAACGTTATGGGGTCTTATCGTTTTCTCCGTTTTTTCAAAAATACCGGCGAGTTTATCGGCTGAGCACAACTTTAGTGTTATTAGTGAGTTGCCCTGGCAGTATGCTAACTTTCTGCAGCTATTTATTGGGGGTCGCATGCATAGTTTGTCCACAATTCATTAACTGGAAGTGACTTTTCAGACTGTCATAGTTTCCCGGGAGTGTGCTAAATGCCGAAAGTTGTTACAACAAAGCATACATCTACTGTTACGGATTTGTTGCCCTGTTCCTGTGCTACAAGTCGATATCATTTTTTTATATGTGGCTCAAATATTGTGGCCGCAACGTCTGTCAATCTAAGGTGTGCACGTTTACGATTACGTTAACAAAATGACGCTATCCGCTAACGTTATGGGGTCTTATCGTTTTCTCCGTTTTTTCAAAAATACCGGCGAGTTTATCGGCTGAGCACAACTTTAGTGTTATTAGTGAGTTGCCCTGGCAGTATGCTAACTTTCTGCAGCTATTTATTGGGGGTCGCATGCATAGTTTGTCCACAATTCATTAACTGGAAGTGACTTTTCAGACTGTCATAGTTTCCCGGGAGTGTGCTACAAGTCGATATCATTTTTTTATATGTGGCTCAAATATTGTGGCCGCAACGTCTGTCAATCTAAGGTGTGCACGTTTACGATTACGTTAACAAAATGACGCTATCCGCTAACGTTATGGGGTCTTATCGTTTTCTCCGTTTTTTCAAAAATACCGGCGAGTTTATCGGCTGAGCACAACTTTAGTGTTATTAGTGAGTTGCCCTGGCAGTATGCTAACTTTCTGCAGCTATTTATTGGGGGTCGCATGCATAGTTTGTCCACAATTCATTAACTGGAAGTGACTTTTCAGACTGTCATAGTTTCCCGGGAGTGTGCTAAATGCCGAAAGTTGTTACAACAAAGCATACATCTACTGTTACGGATTTGTTGCCCTGTTCCTGTGCTACAAGTCGATATCATTTTTTTATATGTGGCTCAAATATTGTGGCCGCAACGTCTGTCAATCTAAGGTGTGCACGTTTACGATTACGTTAACAAAATGACGCTATCCGCTAACGTTATGGGGTCTTATCGTTTTCTCCGTTTTTTCAAAAATACCGGCGAGTTTATCGGCTGAGCACAACTTTAGTGTTATTAGTGAGTTGCCCTGGCAGTATGCTAACTTTCTGCAGCTATTTATTGGGGGTCGCATGCATAGTTTGTCCACAATTCATTAACTGGAAGTGACTTTTCAGACTGTCATAGTTTCCCGGGAGTGTGCTAAATGCCGAAAGTTGTTACAACAAAGCATACATCTACTGTTACGGATTTGTTGCCCTGTTCCTGTGCTACAAGTCGATATCATTTTTTTATATGTGGCTCAAATATTGTGGCCGCAACGTCTGTCAATCTAAGGTGTGCACGTTTACGATTACGTTAACAAAATGACGCTATCCGCTAACGTTATGGGGTCTTATCGTTTTCTCCGTTTTTTCAAAAATACCGGCGAGTTTATCGGCTGAGCACAACTTTAGTGTTATTAGTGAGTTGCCCTGGCAGTATGCTAACTTTCTGCAGCTATTTATTGGGGGTCGCATGCATAGTTTGTCCACAATTCATTAACTGGAAGTGACTTTTCAGACTGTCATAGTTTCCCGGGAGTGTGCTAAATGCCGAAAGTTGTTACAACAAAGCATACATCTACTGTTACGGATTTGTTGCCCTGTTCCTGTGCTACAAGTCGATATCATTTTTTTATATGTGGCTCAAATATTGTGGCCGCAACGTCTGTCAATCTAAGGTGTGCACGTTTACGATTACGTTAACAAAATGACGCTATCCGCTAACGTTATGGGGTCTTATCGTTTTCTCCGTTTTTTCAAAAATACCGGCGAGTTTATCGGCTGAGCACAACTTTAGTGTTATTAGTGAGTTGCCCTGGCAGTATGCTAACTTTCTGCAGCTATTTATTGGGGGTCGCATGCATAGTTTGTCCACAATTCATTAACTGGAAGTGACTTTTCAGACTGTCATAGTTTCCCGGGAGTGTGCTAAATGCCGAAAGTTGTTACAACAAAGCATACATCTACTGTTACGGATTTGTTGCCCTGTTCCTGTGCTACAAGTCGATATCATTTTTTTATATGTGGCTCAAATATTGTGGCCGCAACGTCTGTCAATCTAAGGTGTGCACGTTTACGATTACGTTAACAAAATGACGCTATCCGCTAACGTTATGGGGTCTTATCGTTTTCTCCGTTTTTTCAAAAATACCGGCGAGTTTATCGGCTGAGCACAACTTTAGTGTTATTAGTGAGTTGCCCTGGCAGTATGCTAACTTTCTGCAGCTATTTATTGGGGGTCGCATGCATAGTTTGTCCACAATTCATTAACTGGAAGTGACTTTTCAGACTGTCATAGTTTCCCGGGAGTGTGCTAAATGCCGAAAGTTGTTACAACAAAGCATACATCTACTGTTACGGATTTGTTGCCCTGTTCCTGTGCTACAAGTCGATATCATTTTTTTATATGTGGCTCAAATATTGTGGCCGCAACGTCTGTCAATCTAAGGTGTGCACGTTTACGATTACGTTAACAAAATGACGCTATCCGCTAACGTTATGGGGTCTTATCGTTTTCTCCGTTTTTTCAAAAATACCGGCGAGTTTATCGGCTGAGCACAACTTTAGTGTTATTAGTGAGTTGCCCTGGCAGTATGCTAACTTTCTGCAGCTATTTATTGGGGGTCGCATGCATAGTTTGTCCACAATTCATTAACTGGAAGTGACTTTTCAGACTGTCATAGTTTCCCGGGAGTGTGCTAAATGCCGAAAGTTGTTACAACAAAGCATACATCTACTGTTACGGATTTGTTGCCCTGTTCCTGTGCTACAAGTCGATATCATTTTTTTATATGTGGCTCAAATATTGTGGCCGCAACGTCTGTCAATCTAAGGTGTGCACGTTTACGATTACGTTAACAAAATGACGCTATCCGCTAACGTTATGGGGTCTTATCGTTTTCTCCGTTTTTTCAAAAATACCGGCGAGTTTATCGGCTGAGCACAACTTTAGTGTTATTAGTGAGTTGCCCTGGCAGTATGCTAACTTTCTGCAGCTATTTATTGGGGGTCGCATGCATAGTTTGTCCACAATTCATTAACTGGAAGTGACTTTTCAGACTGTCATAGTTTCCCGGGAGTGTGCTAAATGCCGAAAGTTGTTACAACAAAGCATACATCTACTGTTACGGATTTGTTGCCCTGTTCCTGTGCTACAAGTCGATATCATTTTTTTATATGTGGCTCAAATATTGTGGCCGCAACGTCTGTCAATCTAAGGTGTGCACGTTTACGATTACGTTAACAAAATGACGCTATCCGCTAACGTTATGGGGTCTTATCGTTTTCTCCGTTTTTTCAAAAATACCGGCGAGTTTATCGGCTGAGCACAACTTTAGTGTTATTAGTGAGTTGCCCTGGCAGTATGCTAACTTTCTGCAGCTATTTATTGGGGGTCGCATGCATAGTTTGTCCACAATTCATTAACTGGAAGTGACTTTTCAGACTGTCATAGTTTCCCGGGAGTGTGCTAAATGCCGAAAGTTGTTACAACAAAGCATACATCTACTGTTACGGATTTGTTGCCCTGTTCCTGTGCTACAAGTCGATATCATTTTTTTATATGTGGCTCAAATATTGTGGCCGCAACGTCTGTCAATCTAAGGTGTGCACGTTTACGATTACGTTAACAAAATGACGCTATCCGCTAACGTTATGGGGTCTTATCGTTTTCTCCGTTTTTTCAAAAATACCGGCGAGTTTATCGGCTGAGCACAACTTTAGTGTTATTAGTGAGTTGCCCTGGCAGTATGCTAACTTTCTGCAGCTATTTATTGGGGGTCGCATGCATAGTTTGTCCACAATTCATTAACTGGAAGTGACTTTTCAGACTGTCATAGTTTCCCGGGAGTGTGCTAAATGCCGAAAGTTGTTACAACAAAGCATACATCTACTGTTACGGATTTGTTGCCCTGTTCCTGTGCTACAAGTCGATATCATTTTTTTATATGTGGCTCAAATATTGTGGCCGCAACGTCTGTCAATCTAAGGTGTGCACGTTTACGATTACGTTAACAAAATGACGCTATCCGCTAACGTTATGGGGTCTTATCGTTTTCTCCGTTTTTTCAAAAATACCGGCGAGTTTATCGGCTGAGCACAACTTTAGTGTTATTAGTGAGTTGCCCTGGCAGTATGCTAACTTTCTGCAGCTATTTATTGGGGGTCGCATGCATAGTTTGTCCACAATTCATTAACTGGAAGTGACTTTTCAGACTGTCATAGTTTCCCGGGAGTGTGCTAAATGCCGAAAGTTGTTACAACAAAGCATACATCTACTGTTACGGATTTGTTGCCCTGTTCCTGTGCTACAAGTCGATATCATTTTTTTATATGTGGCTCAAATATTGTGGCCGCAACGTCTGTCAATCTAAGGTGTGCACGTTTACGATTACGTTAACAAAATGACGCTATCCGCTAACGTTATGGGGTCTTATCGTTTTCTCCGTTTTTTCAAAAATACCGGCGAGTTTATCGGCTGAGCACAACTTTAGTGTTATTAGTGAGTTGCCCTGGCAGTATGCTAACTTTCTGCAGCTATTTATTGGGGGTCGCATGCATAGTTTGTCCACAATTCATTAACTGGAAGTGACTTTTCAGACTGTCATAGTTTCCCGGGAGTGTGCTAAATGCCGAAAGTTGTTACAACAAAGCATACATCTACTGTTACGGATTTGTTGCCCTGTTCCTGTGCTACAAGTCGATATCATTTTTTTATATGTGGCTCAAATATTGTGGCCGCAACGTCTGTCAATCTAAGGTGTGCACGTTTACGATTACGTTAACAAAATGACGCTATCCGCTAACGTTATGGGGTCTTATCGTTTTCTCCGTTTTTTCAAAAATACCGGCGAGTTTATCGGCTGAGCACAACTTTAGTGTTATTAGTGAGTTGCCCTGGCAGTATGCTAACTTTCTGCAGCTATTTATTGGGGGTCGCATGCATAGTTTGTCCACAATTCATTAACTGGAAGTGACTTTTCAGACTGTCATAGTTTCCCGGGAGTGTGCTAAATGCCGAAAGTTGTTACAACAAAGCATACATCTACTGTTACGGATTTGTTGCCCTGTTCCTGTGCTACAAGTCGATATCATTTTTTTATATGTGGCTCAAATATTGTGGCCGCAACGTCTGTCAATCTAAGGTGTGCACGTTTACGATTACGTTAACAAAATGACGCTATCCGCTAACGTTATGGGGTCTTATCGTTTTCTCCGTTTTTTCAAAAATACCGGCGAGTTTATCGGCTGAGCACAACTTTAGTGTTATTAGTGAGTTGCCCTGGCAGTATGCTAACTTTCTGCAGCTATTTATTGGGGGTCGCATGCATAGTTTGTCCACAATTCATTAACTGGAAGTGACTTTTCAGACTGTCATAGTTTCCCGGGAGTGTGCTAAATGCCGAAAGTTGTTACAACAAAGCATACATCTACTGTTACGGATTTGTTGCCCTGTTCCTGTGCTACAAGTCGATATCATTTTTTTATATGTGGCTCAAATATTGTGGCCGCAACGTCTGTCAATCTAAGGTGTGCACGTTTACGATTACGTTAACAAAATGACGCTATCCGCTAACGTTATGGGGTCTTATCGTTTTCTCCGTTTTTTCAAAAATACCGGCGAGTTTATCGGCTGAGCACAACTTTAGTGTTATTAGTGAGTTGCCCTGGCAGTATGCTAACTTTCTGCAGCTATTTATTGGGGGTCGCATGCATAGTTTGTCCACAATTCATTAACTGGAAGTGACTTTTCAGACTGTCATAGTTTCCCGGGAGTGTGCTAAATGCCGAAAGTTGTTACAACAAAGCATACATCTACTGTTACGGATTTGTTGCCCTGTTCCTGTGCTACAAGTCGATATCATTTTTTTATATGTGGCTCAAATATTGTGGCCGCAACGTCTGTCAATCTAAGGTGTGCACGTTTACGATTACGTTAACAAAATGACGCTATCCGCTAACGTTATGGGGTCTTATCGTTTTCTCCGTTTTTTCAAAAATACCGGCGAGTTTATCGGCTGAGCACAACTTTAGTGTTATTAGTGAGTTGCCCTGGCAGTATGCTAACTTTCTGCAGCTATTTATTGGGGGTCGCATGCATAGTTTGTCCACAATTCATTAACTGGAAGTGACTTTTCAGACTGTCATAGTTTCCCGGGAGTGTGCTAAATGCCGAAAGTTGTTACAACAAAGCATACATCTACTGTTACGGATTTGTTGCCCTGTTCCTGTGCTACAAGTCGATATCATTTTTTTATATGTGGCTCAAATATTGTGGCCGCAACGTCTGTCAATCTAAGGTGTGCACGTTTACGATTACGTTAACAAAATGACGCTATCCGCTAACGTTATGGGGTCTTATCGTTTTCTCCGTTTTTTCAAAAATACCGGCGAGTTTATCGGCTGAGCACAACTTTAGTGTTATTAGTGAGTTGCCCTGGCAGTATGCTAACTTTCTGCAGCTATTTATTGGGGGTCGCATGCATAGTTTGTCCACAATTCATTAACTGGAAGTGACTTTTCAGACTGTCATAGTTTCCCGGGAGTGTGCTAAATGCCGAAAGTTGTTACAACAAAGCATACATCTACTGTTACGGATTTGTTGCCCTGTTCCTGTGCTACAAGTCGATATCATTTTTTTATATGTGGCTCAAATATTGTGGCCGCAACGTCTGTCAATCTAAGGTGTGCACGTTTACGATTACGTTAACAAAATGACGCTATCCGCTAACGTTATGGGGTCTTATCGTTTTCTCCGTTTTTTCAAAAATACCGGCGAGTTTATCGGCTGAGCACAACTTTAGTGTTATTAGTGAGTTGCCCTGGCAGTATGCTAACTTTCTGCAGCTATTTATTGGGGGTCGCATGCATAGTTTGTCCACAATTCATTAACTGGAAGTGACTTTTCAGACTGTCATAGTTTCCCGGGAGTGTGCTAAATGCCGAAAGTTGTTACAACAAAGCATACATCTACTGTTACGGATTTGTTGCCCTGTTCCTGTGCTACAAGTCGATATCATTTTTTTATATGTGGCTCAAATATTGTGGCCGCAACGTCTGTCAATCTAAGGTGTGCACGTTTACGATTACGTTAACAAAATGACGCTATCCGCTAACGTTATGGGGTCTTATCGTTTTCTCCGTTTTTTCAAAAATACCGGCGAGTTTATCGGCTGAGCACAACTTTAGTGTTATTAGTGAGTTGCCCTGGCAGTATGCTAACTTTCTGCAGCTATTTATTGGGGGTCGCATGCATAGTTTGTCCACAATTCATTAACTGGAAGTGACTTTTCAGACTGTCATAGTTTCCCGGGAGTGTGCTAAATGCCGAAAGTTGTTACAACAAAGCATACATCTACTGTTACGGATTTGTTGCCCTGTTCCTGTGCTACAAGTCGATATCATTTTTTTATATGTGGCTCAAATATTGTGGCCGCAACGTCTGTCAATCTAAGGTGTGCACGTTTACGATTACGTTAACAAAATGACGCTATCCGCTAACGTTATGGGGTCTTATCGTTTTCTCCGTTTTTTCAAAAATACCGGCGAGTTTATCGGCTGAGCACAACTTTAGTGTTATTAGTGAGTTGCCCTGGCAGTATGCTAACTTTCTGCAGCTATTTATTGGGGGTCGCATGCATAGTTTGTCCACAATTCATTAACTGGAAGTGACTTTTCAGACTGTCATAGTTTCCCGGGAGTGTGC
The DNA here is from genome assembly GCA_037788925.1 of Mytilus galloprovincialis. Lineage (NCBI taxonomy): Eukaryota > Metazoa > Mollusca > Bivalvia > Mytilida > Mytilidae > Mytilus > Mytilus galloprovincialis. Next base: position 1,516,239 of record JAWDJN010000033.1, read on the forward strand.
TAAATGCCGAAAGTTGTTACAACAAAGCATACATCTACTGTTACGGATTTGTTGCCCTGTTCCTGTGCTACAAGTCGATATCATTTTTTTATATGTGGCTCAAATATTGTGGCCGCAACGTCTGTCAATCTAAGGTGTGCACGTTTACGATTACGTTAACAAAATGACGCTATCCGCTAACGTTATGGGGTCTTATCGTTTTCTCCGTTTTTTCAAAAATACCGGCGAGTTTATCGGCTGAGCACAACTTTAGTGTTATTAGTGAGTTGCCCTGGCAGTATGCTAACTTTCTGCAGCTATTTATTGGGGGTCGCATGCATAGTTTGTCCACAATTCATTAACTGGAAGTGACTTTTCAGACTGTCATAGTTTCCCGGGAGTGTGCTAAATGCCGAAAGTTGTTACAACAAAGCATACATCTACTGTTACGGATTTGTTGCCCTGTTCCTGTGCTACAAGTCGATATCATTTTTTTATATGTGGCTCAAATATTGTGGCCGCAACGTCTGTCAATCTAAGGTGTGCACGTTTACGATTACGTTAACAAAATGACGCTATCCGCTAACGTTATGGGGTCTTATCGTTTTCTCCGTTTTTTCAAAAATACCGGCGAGTTTATCGGCTGAGCACAACTTTAGTGTTATTAGTGAGTTGCCCTGGCAGTATGCTAACTTTCTGCAGCTATTTATTGGGGGTCGCATGCATAGTTTGTCCACAATTCATTAACTGGAAGTGACTTTTCAGACTGTCATAGTTTCCCGGGAGTGTGCTAAATGCCGAAAGTTGTTACAACAAAGCATACATCTACTGTTACGGATTTGTTGCCCTGTTCCTGTGCTACAAGTCGATATCATTTTTTTATATGTGGCTCAAATATTGTGGCCGCAACGTCTGTCAATCTAAGGTGTGCACGTTTACGATTACGTTAACAAAATGACGCTATCCGCTAACGTTATGGGGTCTTATCGTTTTCTCCGTTTTTTCAAAAATACCGGCGAGTTTATCGGCTGAGCACAACTTTAGTGTTATTAGTGAGTTGCCCTGGCAGTATGCTAACTTTCTGCAGCTATTTATTGGGGGTCGCATGCATAGTTTGTCCACAATTCATTAACTGGAAGTGACTTTTCAGACTGTCATAGTTTCCCGGGAGTGTGCTAAATGCCGAAAGTTGTTACAACAAAGCATACATCTACTGTTACGGATTTGTTGCCCTGTTCCTGTGCTACAAGTCGATATCATTTTTTTATATGTGGCTCAAATATTGTGGCCGCAACGTCTGTCAATCTAAGGTGTGCACGTTTACGATTACGTTAACAAAATGACGCTATCCGCTAACGTTATGGGGTCTTATCGTTTTCTCCGTTTTTTCAAAAATACCGGCGAGTTTATCGGCTGAGCACAACTTTAGTGTTATTAGTGAGTTGCCCTGGCAGTATGCTAACTTTCTGCAGCTATTTATTGGGGGTCGCATGCATAGTTTGTCCACAATTCATTAACTGGAAGTGACTTTTCAGACTGTCATAGTTTCCCGGGAGTGTGCTAAATGCCGAAAGTTGTTACAACAAAGCATACATCTACTGTTACGGATTTGTTGCCCTGTTCCTGTGCTACAAGTCGATATCATTTTTTTATATGTGGCTCAAATATTGTGGCCGCAACGTCTGTCAATCTAAGGTGTGCACGTTTACGATTACGTTAACAAAATGACGCTATCCGCTAACGTTATGGGGTCTTATCGTTTTCTCCGTTTTTTCAAAAATACCGGCGAGTTTATCGGCTGAGCACAACTTTAGTGTTATTAGTGAGTTGCCCTGGCAGTATGCTAACTTTCTGCAGCTATTTATTGGGGGTCGCATGCATAGTTTGTCCACAATTCATTAACTGGAAGTGACTTTTCAGACTGTCATAGTTTCCCGGGAGTGTGCTAAATGCCGAAAGTTGTTACAACAAAGCATACATCTACTGTTACGGATTTGTTGCCCTGTTCCTGTGCTACAAGTCGATATCATTTTTTTATATGTGGCTCAAATATTGTGGCCGCAACGTCTGTCAATCTAAGGTGTGCACGTTTACGATTACGTTAACAAAATGACGCTATCCGCTAACGTTATGGGGTCTTATCGTTTTCTCCGTTTTTTCAAAAATACCGGCGAGTTTATCGGCTGAGCACAACTTTAGTGTTATTAGTGAGTTGCCCTGGCAGTATGCTAACTTTCTGCAGCTATTTATTGGGGGTCGCATGCATAGTTTGTCCACAATTCATTAACTGGAAGTGACTTTTCAGACTGTCATAGTTTCCCGGGAGTGTGCTAAATGCCGAAAGTTGTTACAACAAAGCATACATCTACTGTTACGGATTTGTTGCCCTGTTCCTGTGCTACAAGTCGATATCATTTTTTTATATGTGGCTCAAATATTGTGGCCGCAACGTCTGTCAATCTAAGGTGTGCACGTTTACGATTACGTTAACAAAATGACGCTATCCGCTAACGTTATGGGGTCTTATCGTTTTCTCCGTTTTTTCAAAAATACCGGCGAGTTTATCGGCTGAGCACAACTTTAGTGTTATTAGTGAGTTGCCCTGGCAGTATGCTAACTTTCTGCAGCTATTTATTGGGGGTCGCATGCATAGTTTGTCCACAATTCATTAACTGGAAGTGACTTTTCAGACTGTCATAGTTTCCCGGGAGTGTGCTAAATGCCGAAAGTTGTTACAACAAAGCATACATCTACTGTTACGGATTTGTTGCCCTGTTCCTGTGCTACAAGTCGATATCATTTTTTTATATGTGGCTCAAATATTGTGGCCGCAACGTCTGTCAATCTAAGGTGTGCACGTTTACGATTACGTTAACAAAATGACGCTATCCGCTAACGTTATGGGGTCTTATCGTTTTCTCCGTTTTTTCAAAAATACCGGCGAGTTTATCGGCTGAGCACAACTTTAGTGTTATTAGTGAGTTGCCCTGGCAGTATGCTAACTTTCTGCAGCTATTTATTGGGGGTCGCATGCATAGTTTGTCCACAATTCATTAACTGGAAGTGACTTTTCAGACTGTCATAGTTTCCCGGGAGTGTGCTAAATGCCGAAAGTTGTTACAACAAAGCATACATCTACTGTTACGGATTTGTTGCCCTGTTCCTGTGCTACAAGTCGATATCATTTTTTTATATGTGGCTCAAATATTGTGGCCGCAACGTCTGTCAATCTAAGGTGTGCACGTTTACGATTACGTTAACAAAATGACGCTATCCGCTAACGTTATGGGGTCTTATCGTTTTCTCCGTTTTTTCAAAAATACCGGCGAGTTTATCGGCTGAGCACAACTTTAGTGTTATTAGTGAGTTGCCCTGGCAGTATGCTAACTTTCTGCAGCTATTTATTGGGGGTCGCATGCATAGTTTGTCCACAATTCATTAACTGGAAGTGACTTTTCAGACTGTCATAGTTTCCCGGGAGTGTGCTAAATGCCGAAAGTTGTTACAACAAAGCATACATCTACTGTTACGGATTTGTTGCCCTGTTCCTGTGCTACAAGTCGATATCATTTTTTTATATGTGGCTCAAATATTGTGGCCGCAACGTCTGTCAATCTAAGGTGTGCACGTTTACGATTACGTTAACAAAATGACGCTATCCGCTAACGTTATGGGGTCTTATCGTTTTCTCCGTTTTTTCAAAAATACCGGCGAGTTTATCGGCTGAGCACAACTTTAGTGTTATTAGTGAGTTGCCCTGGCAGTATGCTAACTTTCTGCAGCTATTTATTGGGGGTCGCATGCATAGTTTGTCCACAATTCATTAACTGGAAGTGACTTTTCAGACTGTCATAGTTTCCCGGGAGTGTGCTAAATGCCGAAAGTTGTTACAACAAAGCATACATCTACTGTTACGGATTTGTTGCCCTGTTCCTGTGCTACAAGTCGATATCATTTTTTTATATGTGGCTCAAATATTGTGGCCGCAACGTCTGTCAATCTAAGGTGTGCACGTTTACGATTACGTTAACAAAATGACGCTATCCGCTAACGTTATGGGGTCTTATCGTTTTCTCCGTTTTTTCAAAAATACCGGCGAGTTTATCGGCTGAGCACAACTTTAGTGTTATTAGTGAGTTGCCCTGGCAGTATGCTAACTTTCTGCAGCTATTTATTGGGGGTCGCATGCATAGTTTGTCCACAATTCATTAACTGGAAGTGACTTTTCAGACTGTCATAGTTTCCCGGGAGTGTGCTAAATGCCGAAAGTTGTTACAACAAAGCATACATCTACTGTTACGGATTTGTTGCCCTGTTCCTGTGCTACAAGTCGATATCATTTTTTTATATGTGGCTCAAATATTGTGGCCGCAACGTCTGTCAATCTAAGGTGTGCACGTTTACGATTACGTTAACAAAATGACGCTATCCGCTAACGTTATGGGGTCTTATCGTTTTCTCCGTTTTTTCAAAAATACCGGCGAGTTTATCGGCTGAGCACAACTTTAGTGTTATTAGTGAGTTGCCCTGGCAGTATGCTAACTTTCTGCAGCTATTTATTGGGGGTCGCATGCATAGTTTGTCCACAATTCATTAACTGGAAGTGACTTTTCAGACTGTCATAGTTTCCCGGGAGTGTGCTAAATGCCGAAAGTTGTTACAACAAAGCATACATCTACTGTTACGGATTTGTTGCCCTGTTCCTGTGCTACAAGTCGATATCATTTTTTTATATGTGGCTCAAATATTGTGGCCGCAACGTCTGTCAATCTAAGGTGTGCACGTTTACGATTACGTTAACAAAATGACGCTATCCGCTAACGTTATGGGGTCTTATCGTTTTCTCCGTTTTTTCAAAAATACCGGCGAGTTTATCGGCTGAGCACAACTTTAGTGTTATTAGTGAGTTGCCCTGGCAGTATGCTAACTTTCTGCAGCTATTTATTGGGGGTCGCATGCATAGTTTGTCCACAATTCATTAACTGGAAGTGACTTTTCAGACTGTCATAGTTTCCCGGGAGTGTGCTAAATGCCGAAAGTTGTTACAACAAAGCATACATCTACTGTTACGGATTTGTTGCCCTGTTCCTGTGCTACAAGTCGATATCATTTTTTTATATGTGGCTCAAATATTGTGGCCGCAACGTCTGTCAATCTAAGGTGTGCACGTTTACGATTACGTTAACAAAATGACGCTATCCGCTAACGTTATGGGGTCTTATCGTTTTCTCCGTTTTTTCAAAAATACCGGCGAGTTTATCGGCTGAGCACAACTTTAGTGTTATTAGTGAGTTGCCCTGGCAGTATGCTAACTTTCTGCAGCTATTTATTGGGGGTCGCATGCATAGTTTGTCCACAATTCATTAACTGGAAGTGACTTTTCAGACTGTCATAGTTTCCCGGGAGTGTGCTAAATGCCGAAAGTTGTTACAACAAAGCATACATCTACTGTTACGGATTTGTTGCCCTGTTCCTGTGCTACAAGTCGATATCATTTTTTTATATGTGGCTCAAATATTGTGGCCGCAACGTCTGTCAATCTAAGGTGTGCACGTTTACGATTACGTTAACAAAATGACGCTATCCGCTAACGTTATGGGGTCTTATCGTTTTCTCCGTTTTTTCAAAAATACCGGCGAGTTTATCGGCTGAGCACAACTTTAGTGTTATTAGTGAGTTGCCCTGGCAGTATGCTAACTTTCTGCAGCTATTTATTGGGGGTCGCATGCATAGTTTGTCCACAATTCATTAACTGGAAGTGACTTTTCAGACTGTCATAGTTTCCCGGGAGTGTGCTAAATGCCGAAAGTTGTTACAACAAAGCATACATCTACTGTTACGGATTTGTTGCCCTGTTCCTGTGCTACAAGTCGATATCATTTTTTTATATGTGGCTCAAATATTGTGGCCGCAACGTCTGTCAATCTAAGGTGTGCACGTTTACGATTACGTTAACAAAATGACGCTATCCGCTAACGTTATGGGGTCTTATCGTTTTCTCCGTTTTTTCAAAAATACCGGCGAGTTTATCGGCTGAGCACAACTTTAGTGTTATTAGTGAGTTGCCCTGGCAGTATGCTAACTTTCTGCAGCTATTTATTGGGGGTCGCATGCATAGTTTGTCCACAATTCATTAACTGGAAGTGACTTTTCAGACTGTCATAGTTTCCCGGGAGTGTGCTAAATGCCGAAAGTTGTTACAACAAAGCATACATCTACTGTTACGGATTTGTTGCCCTGTTCCTGTGCTACAAGTCGATATCATTTTTTTATATGTGGCTCAAATATTGTGGCCGCAACGTCTGTCAATCTAAGGTGTGCACGTTTACGATTACGTTAACAAAATGACGCTATCCGCTAACGTTATGGGGTCTTATCGTTTCCTCCGTTTTTTCAAAAATACCGGCGAGTTTATCGGCTGAGCACAACTTTAGTGTTATTAGTGAGTTGCCCTGGCAGTATGCTAACTTTCTGCAGCTATTTATTGGGGGTCGCATGCATAGTTTGTCCACAATTCATTAACTGGAAGTGACTTTTCAGACTGTCATAGTTTCCCGGGAGTGTGCTAAATGCCGAAAGTTGTTACAACAAAGCATACATCTACTGTTACGGATTTGTTGCCGCTGTTCCTGTGCTACAAGTCGATATCATTTTTTTATATGTGGCTCAAATATTGTGGCCGCAACGTCTGTCAATCTAAGGTGTGCACGTTTACGATTACGTTAACAAAATGACGCTATCCGCTAACGTTATGGGGTCTTATCGTTTTCTCCGTTTTTTCAAAAATACCGGCGAGTTTATCGGCTGAGCACAACTTTAGTGTTATTAGTGAGTTGCCCTGGCAGTATGCTAACTTTCTGCAGCTATTTATTGGGGGTCGCATGCATAGTTTGTCCACAATTCATTAACTGGAAGTGACTTTTCAGACTGTCATAGTTTCCCGGGAGTGTGCTAAATGCCGAAAGTTGTTACAACAAAGCATACATCTACTGTTACGGATTTGTTGCCCTGTTCCTGTGCTAACAAGTCGATATCATTTTTTTATATGTGGCTCAAATATTGTGGCCGCAACGTCTGTCAATCTAAGGTGTGCACGTTTAACGATTACGTTAACAAAATGACGCTATCCGCTAACGTTATGGGGTCTTATCGTTTTCTCCGTTTTTTCAAAAATACCGGCGAGTTTATCGGCTGAGCACAACTTTAGTGTTATTAGTGAGTTGCCCTGGCAGTATGCTAACTTTCTGCAGCTATTTATTGGGGGTCGCATGCATAGTTTGTCCACAATTCATTAACTGGAAGTGACTTTTCAGACTGTCATAGTTTCCCGGGAGTGTGCTAAATGCCGAAAGTTGTTACAACAAAGCATACATCTACTGTTACGGATTTGTTGCCCTGTTCCTGTGCTACAAGTCGATATCATTTTTTTATATGTGGCTCAAATATTGTGGCCGCAACGTCTGTCAATCTAAGGTGTGCACGTTTACGATTACGTTAACAAAATGACGCTATCCGCTAACGTTATGGGGTCTTATCGTTTTCTCCGTTTTTCAAAAATACCGGCGAGTTTATCGGCTGAAGCACAACTTTAGTGTTATTAGTGAGTTGCCCTGGCAGTATGCTAACTTTCTGCAGCTATTTATTGGGGGTCGCATGCATAGTTTGTCCACAATTCATTAACTGGAAGTGACTTTTCAGACTGTCATAGTTTCCCGGGAGTGTGCTAAATGCCGAAAGTTGTTACAACAAAGCATACATCTACTGTTACGGATTTGTTGCCCTGTTCCTGTGCTACAAGTCGATATCATTTTTTTATATGTGGCTCAAATATTGTGGCCGCAACGTCTGTCAATCTAAGGTGTGCACGTTTACGATTACGTTAACAAAATGACGCTATCCGCTAACGTTATGGGGTCTTATCGTTTTCTCCGTTTTTTCAAAAATACCGGCGAGTTTATCGGCTGAGCACAACTTTAGTGTTATTAGTGAGTTGCCTGGCAGTATGCTAACTTTCTGCAGCTATTTATTGGGGGTCGCATGCATAGTTTGTCCACAATTCATTAACTGGAAGTGACTTTTCAGACTGTCATAGTTTCCCGGGAGTGTGCTAAATGCCGAAAGTTGTTACAACAAAGCATACATCTACTGTTACGGATTTGTTGCCCTGTTCCTGTGCTACAAGTCGATATCATTTTTTTATATGTGGCTCAAATATTGTGGCCGCAACGTCTGTCAATCTAAGGTGTGCACGTTTACGATTACGTTAACAAAATGACGCTATCCGCTAACGTTATGGGGTCTTATCGTTTTCTCCGTTTTTTCAAAAATACCGGCGAGTTTATCGGCTGAGCACAACTTTAGTGTTATTAGTGAGTTGCCCTGGCAGTATGCTAACTTTCTGCAGCTATTTATTGGGGGTCGCATGCATAGTTTGTCCACAATTCATTAACTGGAAGTGACTTTCAGACTGTCATAGTTTCCCGGGAGTGTGCTAAATGCCGAAAGTTGTTACAACAAAGCATACATCTACTGTTACGGATTTGTTGCCCTGTTCCTGTGCTACAAGTCGATATCATTTTTTTATATGTGGCTCAAATATTGATGGCCGCAACGTCTGTCAATCTAAGGTGTGCACGTTTACGATTACGTTAACAAAATGACGCTATCCGCTAACGTTATGGGGTCTTATCGTTTTCTCCGTTTTTTCAAAATACCGGCGAGTTTATCGGCTGAGCACAACTTTAGTGTTATTAGTGAGTTGCCCTGGCAGTATGCTAACTTTCTGCAGCTATTTATTGGGGTCGCATGCATAGTTTGTCCACAATTCATTAACTGGAAGTGACTTTTCAGACTGTCCATAGTTTCCCGGGAGTGTGCTAATGCCGAAAGTTGTTACAACAAAGCATACATCTACTGTTACGGATTTGTTGCCCTGTTCCTGTGCTACAAGTCGATATCATTTTTTTATATGTGGCTCAAATATTGTGCCGCAACGTCTGTCAATCTAAGGTGTGCACGTTTACGATTACGTTAACAAAATGACGCTATCCGCTAACGTTATGGGGTCTTATCGTTTTCTCCGTTTTTTCAAAAATACCGGCGAGTTTATCGGCTGAGCACAACTTTAGTGTTATTAGTGAGTTGCCCTGGCAGTATGCTAACTTTCTGCAGCTATTTATTGGGGTCCGCATGCATAGTTTGTCCACAATTCATTAACTGGAAGTGACTTTTCAGACTGTCATAGTTTCCCGGGAGTGTGCTAAATGCCGAAAGTTGTTACAACAAAGCATACATCTACTGTTACGGATTTGTTGCCCTGTTCCTGTGCTACAAGTCGATATCATTTTTTTATATGTGGCTCAAATATTGTGGCCGCAACGTCTGTCAATCTAAGGTGTGCACGTTTACGATTACGTTAACAAAATGACGCTATCCGCTAACGTTATGGGGTCTTATCGTTTTCTCGTTTTTTCAAAAATACCGGCGAGTTTATCGGCTGAGGCACAACTTTAGTGTTATTAGTGAGTTGCCCTGGCAGTATGCTAACTTTCTGCAGCTATTTATTGGGGGTCGCATGCATAGTTTGTCCACAATTCATTAACTGGAAGTGACTTTTCAGACTGTCATAGTTTCCCGGGAGTGTGCTAAATGCCGAAAGTTGTTACAACAAAGCATACATCTACTGTTACGGATTTGTTGCCCTGTTCCTGTGCTACAAGTCGATATCATTTTTTTATATGTGGCTCAAATATTGTGGCCGCAACGTCTGTCAATCTAAGGTGTGCACGTTTACGATTACGTTAACAAAATGACGCTATCCCGCTAACGTTATGGGGTCTTATCGTTTTCTCCGTTTTTTCAAAAATACCGGCGAGTTTATCGGCTGAGCACAACTTTAGTGTTATTAGTGAGTTGCCCTGGCAGTATGCTAACTTTCTGCAGCTATTTATTGGGGGTCGCATGCATAGTTTGTCCACAATTCATTAACTGGAAGTGACTTTTCAGACTGTCATAGTTTCCCGGAGTGTGCTAAATGCCGAAAGTTGTTACAACAAAGCATACATCTACTGTTACGGATTTGTTGCCCTGTTCCTGTGCTACAAGTCGATATCATTTTTTTATATGTGGCTCAAATATTGTGGCCGCAACGTCTGTCAATCTAACGGTGTGCACGTTTACGATTACGTTAACAAAATGACGCTATCCGCTAACGTTATGGGGTCTTATCGTTTTCTCCCGTTTTTTCAAAAATACCGGCGAGTTTATCGGCTGAGCACAACTTTAGTGTTATTAGTGAGTTGCCCTGGCAGTATGCTAACTTTCTGCAGCTATTTATTGGGGGTCGCATGCATAGTTTGTCCACAATTCATTAACTGGAAGTGACTTTTCAGACTGTCATAGTTTCCCGGGAGTGTGCTAAATGCCGAAAGTTGTTACAACAAAGCATACATCTACTGTTACGGATTTGTTGCCCTGTTCCTGTGCTACAAGTCGATATCATTTTTTTATATGTGGCTCAAATATTGTGGCCGCAACGTCTGTCAATCTAAGGTGTGCACGTTTACGATTACGTTAACAAAATGACGCTATCCGCTAACGTTATGGGGTCTTATCGTTTTCTCCGTTTTTTCAAAAATACCGGCGAGTTTATCGGCTGAGCACAACTTTAGTGTTATTAGTGAGTTGCCCTGGCAGTATGCTAACTTTCTGCAGCTATTTATTGGGGGTCGCATGCATAGTTTGTCCACAATTCATTAACTGGAAGTGACTTTTCAGACTGTCATAGTTTCCCGGGAGTGTGCTAAATGCCGAAAGTTGTTACAACAAAGCATACATCTACTGTTACGGATTTGTTGCCCTGTTCCTGTGCTACAAGTCGATATCATTTTTTTATATGTGGCTCAAATATTGTGGCCGCAACGTCTGTCAATCTAAGGTGTGCACGTTTACGATTACGTTAACAAAATGACGCTATCCGCTAACGTTATGGGGTCTTATCGTTTTCTCCGTTTTTTCAAAAATACCGGCGAGTTTATCGGCTGAGCACAACTTTAGTGTTATTAGTGAGTTGCCCTGGCAGTATGCTAACTTTCTGCAGCTATTTATTGGGGGTCGCATGCATAGTTTGTCCACAATTCATTAACTGGAAGTGACTTTTCAGACTGTCATAGTTTCCCGGGAGTGTGCTAAATGCCGAAAGTTGTTACAACAAAGCATACATCTACTGTTACGGATTTGTTGCCCTGTTCCTGTGCTACAAGTCGATATCATTTTTTTATATGTGGCTCAAATATTGTGGCCGCAACGTCTGTCAATCTAAGGTGTGCACGTTTACGATTACGTTAACAAAATGACGCTATCCGCTAACGTTATGGGGGTCTTATCGTTTTCTCCGTTTTTTCAAAAATACCGGCGAGTTTATCGGCTGAGCACAACTTTAGTGTTATTAGTGAGTTGCCCTGGCAGTATGCTAACTTTCTGCAGCTATTTATTGGGGTCGCATGCATAGTTTGTCCACAATTCATTAACTGGAAGTGACTTTTCAGACTGTCATAGTTTCCCGGAGTGTGCTAAATGCCGAAAGTTGTTACAACAAAGCATACATCTACTGTTACGGATTTGTTGCCCTGTTCCTGTGCTACAAGTCGATATCATTTTTTTATATGTGGCTCAAATATTGTGGCCGCAACGTCTGTCAATCTAAGGTGTGCACGTTTACGATTACGTTAACAAAATGACGCTATCCGCTAACGTTATGGGGTCTTATCGTTTTCTCCGTTTTTTCAAAAATACCGGCGAGTTTATCGGCTGAGCACAACTTTAGTGTTATTAGTGAGTTGCCCTGGCAGTAGTGCTAACTTTCTGCAGCTATTTATTGGGGGTCGCATGCATAGTTTGTCCACAATTCATTAACTGGAAGTGGACTTTTCAGACTGTCATAGTTTCCCGGGAGTGTGCTAAATGCCGAAAGTTGTTTACAACAAAGCATACATCTACTGTTACGGATTTGTTGCCCTGTTCCTGTGCTACAAGTCGATATCATTTTTTTTATATGTGGCTCAAATTATTGTGGCCGCAACGTCTGTCAATCTAAGGTGTGCACGTTTACGATTACGTTAACAAAATGACGCTATCCGCTAACGTATGGGGGCTTATCGTTTTACCTTCTGACTGTTTTTTTCTTAAAATACCGGCGAGTTATGATCGGCTGAGCAGCAAGCTTAGTTGTTTTTAGTGAGTTGCCCTTGGAAGTATGCGTAGGACTTTGCTGGGGCTAGGCTAGTTTATTGGGGTGGTCGCGATGCATAGTTTGTCTTACAATTCATTAACTGGTAGTGATCTTTTCAGACTGTCATGAGTTTCTCCGGGGATTGTGTGCTAAATGGGGCCGAATAGTTGTTAGCAGACAAAAAGCATAACATCTACTGTTTACGGATTTTGTTGGGCGCTCCTGTTTTCTTGTAGGCTAACAGAGTCGATATCATTTTTTGTTATACTTGTGGCGTCAATTATTGTGGGCCTGCAAACGTCTGTCAATTCTAAGGTGTGCAGCGTTTACCGATTAGCGTTTGACAGAAATGACGCCTATCTCCTAACGTTATGG